>CM032372.1:1926740-2597990 GCA_019023105.1 Diglossa brunneiventris | reverse complement strand
ACTTTAACCAGGAGAGCATAAACACAGCCATGGCAAAAGCCAGCCCTGTGCTGGGAACAGTCACAAATCCAACCTCTTGGGCAACACTTCAGCAAATTCAGCCCCAGCTCTTCTCCCAGTCAGGGAACAGAGTCCCTGGCTGTCTATTCTCAGGCAAGTAGAAATGTAGCTCCTCCTTGCTGAGGTTTTAATGTCATATTCTTGATAATCTCATACACTGAGCACAAGATTCAGCCTCCTGCCCCGAGCCCTTCAGCTCATGCAATGCCTCTCTTTACAGCTTGCTTACAGATATATTTCAATTGGCAATTTTCAAAATTTCCAAATGGAAAATAGCTCCTGGTGTGTGAATATGGCCAAATCACAGGATGATTTTATTCCCACCAGTTGTTGCCACGCAGTATGAAATTACAGCTCGTATTACTCCATACCATGGCTTGCAGAAATTTGGACCAAAACTTTAAAAATATTAATGTGTATGCAAATGGAGCCTTGTGCATAAATCAAGCACACACACTTAATAATCTGGTGCTTTGGCTTTATGAAATGATAGATCAAAGCAGAACAAATGAGGAGATGGAACCCAAATTAACACATTAACTGAAACAGAGCCCTCTCAGATCCTGGAAACCACTCTCTGTCTGGGTGTCACATATCCAATTACATTCCTCGTAACTCAAATGACAGAACAGACAGAGAAGCAAGGATGCCTATTCCTACTCATCACCAGCTACTCATAGTAATTTTTTTTCAGAGTACTAGTAATTATCCTTAAAGGAGAACAATTAAAATCCAGTGTAATTGGAAGTCTGGTTATGATTATGGATGAGTCAAAGTGCTTTGGAAAATGAACACAGAACTTTTTGGAGCTCCATTGGTATTTTATTAATCATGTCATTAAAATGGATACATGAAGTGGGTGTAGCTATACGGTGGGATTTTCAAAAGCTCTCAGCACTAGCCACACTCTGCTCCTAGTAAAGTTGGCAGGAATTTTATTCCTTGAGTGTAATGGGAGCAGAGTTATGCCAGAACAGGGCATTTTTATAGCATCCAAACCTTATTGTTCACAAGCAGCCAATTCTCTCGGCGTTTCTTTAATTCCTTCTGGTGATCCCATAATCCTGACATTATTTCCCTGTCCCAGTGGCAGCCCCAGGACTGGAGGTGCTGCAATACCTTAGCCTGGGGAAATATGGGGCAGAAATCTCCCTTTCCTCCCCACAAGGATGAGAACTAGTGGGAGCTTTGAGGATGGAGGGATTTGGGCTGAGTTTGCTGCTGGGGGCAGAGTGCACAGACTCGGCCTTACAGATCTCAAGAGTAACACACAGCAATTGGGAGCAGATGGTTGGCATCAGAGAGCAGCTTAAAGAGACAGCACTGAGAGTGGAGAGCTGAAAAATAACATAACAGGAGAGTTATTTGTGGTCTCTGGTCCAGGGCGGTCTAAGAAATATAAGCAGTGGTTGGCACTTTCTGTTCGTCACAGCTAAGGTGGGACCTTGAACCAAGCAGATTTTGGCTTTCTGTTTTGTTCTTTTTTGCAAAACCAAAGCCTGATCTGGTAAGAATAAGTTTAAACAAAGCATGACCCCCCTCACATTGTTCCTCTGATGTGGCTCCATCAAGCACCAAAACTCCTTAAGGAAGAGTGGGAACGTACCTCAAAAATACAAAGTTCCAGATTTGAACACTTTCCAGGATTTTGCTCATGAATCTGTTAGCTGGCACTGGAAGCATGGACTGAAAGGAAAGAAGGACAATAATTTGTGCAAATCAAAGGTGAAGGAGAAGCAGTGGGAATGCAGGAGAAGCTGTCTGCTCTGCCACTGCTTCAGCCAGCTCTGGAGAAATCCCTCCTTGGACAGCCTGGAAAGACACCCAACCACAGAGATAACTTGAGAGCTATGACTTTAAATTCTGCCATTTGTTTTGTGCAACAAAATCTTCATTTTAGGAACCCACCTACTGAGATATGATTTATACCAGTCATACAAATGGCATTTAAAAGGTATCAAAGGCTCTCAGACAAAATCCAAAGAATACACTAAAATGCTGTTCTAACAATTGAGAGGATTCCCTGCATAAGATGCTAAGATCTAAATTTTCATTTTGTAATTAAAAGGAAAAAAAAAATCTGCTTGTAATCCTCTTGAAAAGCGATCCCCTTGGACTGAATAGTCTTAATGCTTTACATCTGAAGGAAGCAAGGTAAGGCAGTACTATACTGCATTTTGTTCTATCGGAGGGAAGCTGGAAATAATCTGGAGAAAAGATTATTTCCAACTTTCCAGCTCTTTTTCTATAATTAACAGGATGTAAGACATAACAAACAGAGGCTGAAGAAAACCACAAACTCTCCATATGGGGTTCAGTTCCTGTTTACTAGTATCCTGTTTACAGCATAGCCTTTGATGGTCAGATAATCAGGCCTCTCATGTTCCCAGAATGACCACACTTATTCTGTACTTATTTAAGGCTGGGAAGACTTTTTAATAAAAAAATATGTCAAGGAAACAAAGCAGAGAGATTATAACAATATGCATCACTACGGAAATACCAGACTCATTGTTATAGAATACAAAATTACTAAATACCCTTTTGTGTGAAAACAGAAGGATGATGTGAGTTGCCAGTTCAAAGGGAGGCAGGGAACAGAGTCCTTTCCCTCTTGCTGCTGCCCTGGTCCATGTCTGGGTCATGTCACTCAGGCGGAGGAAGGAGAAATACCCATTTCCCATTTCCCAGGACAGTTCCCATTTCCCAGGACAGTTCCCATTGCTGGCCAAGCTCCCCCTGGGCAGGGGGCAGGTGCTGCTTCCCAACCTGCCCTGCTCAGCTCCAGGCACAAAGAGGAAAAGGGGGTTCAGCTGCAGCTCTGGCTGCTGCTTTGCTCCTCTTTAACACAGGGGAGCCAGTTCAGAGCATGGCCCATCCAGCACAGGCTGGAGGTAAACCTGAATGGCACCAGAATAAACAGAACCAAACCATTCTTACTCCGGGCAAAACCAATTCCCACCTTGGTGTGCCCAACTCTCTTTTGGCTGAAGAGTGAAGTGCATACAGAACCTGTCCCAAATAATAAAATTTGCACCATCAGCTCCCCCTGTGATATTCCTGGGCCCTTGGGCACAAAGCTTGGCTTTGGAGACAGATTTTTTCCAGTTGTGACCTGGACTGGATCACAGCTCTGTGGACAGTTCTGATCTTGGGAAAACCACAGCAGCCTGGGGTCACTATAACAGCTTTGGTACCTCTTGCTATGATGCCATCTTCCACTGCCTACTCCACAAAAGAATGTACCCTCTTCTCTGCACAGCTTCTGTCCCTTTCTTTGTCACACACAACTTTTAGAACCTTCATTCTACTTGGCACAGACCAAATTTTTGTCATGTTTTGTCACAAATTCAACACCACTTATTTAATTGCAAACTTTTTTTGACACTGCTGGTTGTGTACACAGTGTACAGAATGTACAAAAATGGGAATTTATATTTTTTTAGTTGAAAGGAGGGTTTATGAGTAGAGAGGCCTACTGTAGGAGAGCTTCCTATTTTCATTTCTTCTTTTGAACCTGTGTTATGAGAGCAATAATTTAGAGAAATTACACTTGGCAATCAAGGCTTTCTCATCACTTTGCATGTGCTAAGAAAAGTTGCAAGTGTTTAAGTAAATAAAATTAAGAATGATTACTAGATAGTCGCTGAGAAAACACTGTATGACAGCTTTTATCTCTAAGAGAACTAAGGTTTTGTTATAAATAAAACTGCTGAAATTATGCATTGCAAACAAATACGGTTTTGCTTATTTAGATTTTTCTTCTGATAATTTTTTTTTTCATAAATACTTTTCATTTTGCTTTTAAATCTCTTCAGAGTTTAAAATGGTTTACATCCTAAGCCACGTTGCTATACCAGATTTACTGATGTCATCTATTTGCTTTCTACATTGAAAGGACAGCTCATCAGAAAGTCAGGGGAATTAATCTATTGAGATAATCTGAAAGTCTAACCCTTACAGGGTTCTGCCTGTATCAGCTAAAATCAGGTGAATTTATAGGATATCATTCTTCCAGCCCATTAGTAACACTCTTTGGATTCATTTATTTATTTATTCTCCCTAAAGAGCATCACTCCTATCTTATGAAAGAAGAGGAAAGTCCCCATGACTCACAGAAACACCTTAATTAGTGAATTTGGAAAGGAGTTCTGGTCAGGATACGCTTCCTTGGGGACACGGCCTCCTGGGAAAATGGCCAGTGTTTAAAAATTTCTTGGAAAAAGATGGAAAACAGATGGAAACTTTTTCAACACTACTGTTTTGGTATGTAAATTATTTCAGTGCTCTTGAAGAGGTTGAGATTAAAAACTTCAGAACATAGTTAATTAACGGTGATAATCTTAATATAGTTTGCACCATAAATATACCTGGCCTTTAACCCAAGAATAAAAGAGA
This sequence comes from Diglossa brunneiventris, assembly GCA_019023105.1. Lineage (NCBI taxonomy): Eukaryota > Metazoa > Chordata > Aves > Passeriformes > Thraupidae > Diglossa > Diglossa brunneiventris. Next base: position 2,593,532 of record CM032372.1, on the reverse strand, counting down.
TGTTTGGAGGGGTATCATGGGTGTGGGAGATTTCAATCTTGTTTAGCCTGAGGTTTATCTCAACAACTGTCTTGGGCCAAGATCTCCTTTCACAGTCTCCTGGTTCATACCACTATAAACGAGGCAAGAATCTGGCCCAAAAATTTTATCAGGTTTAATATCATCATAATTACAAACAGCCCATTACTCTCAGTAATTACACCACAGAGATGGAAGTTTAACTCCATCCTTACTCAGAGATGTTACACTTCTAGGTGATGCCTGTGGCACATGTTCATCCATCTATTCCACCCAATATTCCTTAGGGCAAAGGTGACTTTAAGTCATGGTGAGGACATCCCTTTGGAGCAGAGCCCCTCCTGACAAGGACTTGGAAATATAATTTTTCAGGAAGACTTAATAAAGCTGGTTTTGAGAGTTCTCCATACCTGAAAGCCAGGAAGCTCCATAATCAAATAACATTCCCAAGGGCTTTCCAGCCTGCAGGAAAATTATTTAATTTCTCTCAATTGCTCCCTAACCATGAGAAAGTCTTAATGATGTGTTGGTCAAACACTGTCACTGGTTCAGCACAAGGTTTGATAGGTCAAACACGGGCATCATTTCATAAACCTGGCTCAGGGCTGAGCTCAGTGCCACCTTCATTACTCAGGTGCTGCTCACAGCACCTCAGCATTGTTCATCGAGGTCAAATGAGTCACTTGGCACCTCTGCAAGACAGCAGGAGATGGAACAATAAAGGCCAGTCCCAACTCCCTTGATGCAACCAGATAAAGGTACTTTCTGCACCACAAACACACCACAGCTGACAAACCTCTCACCAGGCTGTGAGCTGCTGTGAAAACACAGTTCTTTTGGGGCTATTTTGTTCTGAGGCACTGGCATACCAAAGATCTCTCAATATTTTTAAGGGACAAACAATTTGACTTTGCTGCTCTGAACTCTGTAGAATCCATCTTACAAGTTCAGCCATCTGCCTGCCACGGGCCATGAGCAGCTGCCTTTTAGCAGAAAGTGAGGATTGGTCATTGTTTTATTATTATTGAACACTCTTTATGTTGATAATAAATCACTTTAACAACCTTGTCACTGCCAGGCTCTGACAAACCCGCTATTGCCCAAGCCCACGTTCCACCCTCTCAATCCAAGAGTTTTGGGGACACCATTGCCCCAATTTCAGCTCACTGTGCTATCTACATCCTTTGACAACACAAAGTGTAAAAAACTGCTCAATGCTCATTTCCTGAGGTGCCAAAAGGCCAGGTCTTCAGCTGAGATATTCATCAAGGAGCCATGGTTTTCTCAGCAAAACTGCTCTCCAAGAAATCCTTCTCATGGTGCCTTGCTGAGCAGATTTTTCTATTCTCTTCAGTTATCAAAGAAGAATAAATATTGAGTAGAATTGGTCAATAGTTTTTAATGTGGTTTCTTTTTATTGCTGGAATATTCTGCTTTGCCCAAACAGATATGGTTGGGAGGGGTGGGATGGCTTCAGTAGATTTTTTTCATTTCAATTATTCTTCTAAAAACAATGGCTTTGAAATGGTCAAAGAAGCTTTCTTTGACATTTTCAGAACTGAATAAAATCTCCTTTATTTGAAGCAGCTTTTAATTTTCAAATATAAGTTGACTTATCACCAAAAAAATCTAAAGACAGAGATGAGTGGTTTTCTGTTGTGGTATGGGAAAAATATCTGAAATCTTAAAAGGTCTCAAGGTACAATGAACCCATTTTTTGCTGAATTCCAAGACTAGATATAAACTGTAAATACTTGTGGATTAACGGACAGAACTATGTTTTCTAGAATATACCAACAAACCAAAATCTAATCTACTAACTATGAGATATATTAACAATAATTGCATTAAAGTGAAATTTCCTTGACTGGAATTAGTGCCAAAGCATTCACTGAACTGAAAAGACCAGTCTGGACATATCACACCCAGCTTTTTCTCAGGAGCAGATCTTGCAGAAAGAGCCACTGGGTTCAATCTGATCTGATTCTACTCCCACCATCATTTCTGGCTCCTCCACTCCAGCTGAGACAACTTCAACTCTAAAAAGCCCAAAGAAAAAATCTTCAGTTGTGCTGATTTCAAGATATTGGAGTTAGAACTGGGAAATGGAACTTTTTGATTGAGAATGTGACCAAGAACAGAAATTAGGAGAAAGAAAAAACCCCCCACGTGCCTCTCTGAAATGAGTGGTGTTTAAATATCAACCATCAGCCTCTGCTCATCAAGGGCTCACTCAAGTAGTGCAAATATGTCTTTTAGTCAAGTATTAACCCTGCTAGAAAGGGGTTTACAACAGAGAAGTGGTCAATCAAGGTCTCTGCTCAGATAACAGCTCTCCAGCACACGCTCCCTTGGGAGAAGCCCTTAAACAACACATCAGATCTCCTAGGTAACTGCAGCGCTAGATGAGAGCTGTTTTATTAGTTTCCTAATTAAATTTCACAAACTTCATAGCAGCGACAGACTCCTGGTTATCTCTGCTGCAGAAATTCAGATGGGATGCCAGAGGGAAAGGATGGGGCCGCTCCTCTTATTGCCTGCCAAGATTTTGTGCTACCGGTTACACTCGTCAATCTCTATCTGGAGCAGTTAAGAGCTATAAAGAATTCATTAAAAGGGCTGAGATTTATTAGAGGCTCCTCAAGCTCATTAAGGGTGCTGATGAAATGTGAAGCCCTTGAATCCACACGCCATCTCAGAAACTCTCAAGTAGAGTCTATCAAGTTTTGGCAGAGAGGGGGAACAAATTTTTTTCAGAATTTTTCCCCAAAAAAGTAAAATCTAAGCCATAGTTCTAATTTTCGTTATCATTGACAGAAATTACACTTTTCAGCTGTGTCTGCTTCCTCCACCCCCCTCATGAATACAAAATGACAGCAAGATTTGGGTGTTGCACAGCCAGAAAGATGGGAGGGAGATAAGAAATATTAAAATTTGGTATAAAATGTGGGAAAAGCAATAAAAAGTGGGAATTAGAGGACTCAAGTAGCAACTGCTGTTGGGAAACCAACTTCCCCCTCAAAACACCTCCAGTGAAATACTGGAATAACTAAAGATAGTGAAAACGTGTTTGTTTCCTCCATTTTCTGTAGGAATTTCAACCGTTCATACATTTCAGTTACACTCAAAGCTCAGAAATTTTTGGACTGAGCAATGTTTTTCTATTTTCAAGTAAACTGTTTTAATTTTTACTTTTTCCATGAAAAAATGCTTTTGCAAAAAAAAAAAAAAAAAAGGCAGGTGCTTTCTGCAGAATTATTTTGTCTCTGAAGAAATCCTCGAAAACATTTGCCTCCAAAAATGCTGGATATAATTGAAAGAAAGGAGGGGAAGAAACAAATGAAAGGAAATGTGGAACATTTTCACCCCATATGAGCTGTAAAGAATGATGCAGAGGAGATACCAGGTGTGGACGTCAGCCCATCTCCAAAGCTGAGCTTGTCCCTCCTGCACATTACTCAGCTCAGTCAATAATAATAAAATAAAGGCAGATCAAGCTCCAAAGAGGCTTCTGAAAGGAGAGGAAAAAACCCCAAGCTGCTCTCCTTTAAAGCAAGAATTGGCAGAGTTTAGCTCAGCAACGACCTCCAGTCCAGCTTGGTGTGAGATATTTTCTACAGGGCCTCGTAAAGGCAGCAGCTCTGCCTCAGACAGCTTTTCCTCTAGGTTAAAGACTGAGATGCCAAAGGCACAGGGAGTTTCTGTGGCCGAATGAAATTAATTCTGTGCACCAGGCCTCCCCCCCAGGGAGGGATTACAGCCCAGGTAATAAGAGAAATTCTCTAACGAGTATGCATGTGAGAAAAAGCAGAGTCTGTGTGCAGGGTGTTGGGTTTGGCAGTGCTGTCACCCCATGCAGGGGCAGCCCAGCCCATGGTGGCACGTGCAGGGCTGGAGATGAGAATTCAAATGACAGAGACTTCCCTCGGTGCCAAACGTTTGTGTTTGCTGCATTTTGTATATCTTGGAATGCAAATACGGCTGAGAAAATGATGCTTTGCATCTAGATGGAGATAGAAATCTGAGGTTCCCACAGATTTGTTCTCATTCAGGCCATTCTAGAGACATATGGAAATATCCTAGAAACTTATGCTGTAACAGGAGAAATGTCAACAGAAACCTTACCAAACACATCAGGAGAACAGGAGTCTACAATGCCTTCTTTTCTTAGTCCTCCCCCACTTTTATATTGAAATAAATGCCTATTCCTCTAGGTTTATGTAAATTCTGCTTTTTTTTTTTTTTTTTTTTTTTAATTTTAAATCAGTGTCAGTAGAACAAATTACCTCCCTGACCAACACCTAACAGGTCAACACTTATTTCAGGAAGATTTCTTCTGACCACCAGCAACAACCACAGAGGAATTCTTTGTGTGTTGAGAGAAGGAGCCTTGTCCATGTAACCAACAGAGCAAAGCCAGGGCTGACCCAAGCAGATCAGCACCCAAACAAAGCCAGAATTCATTAGTAGAGAATCTTAAATTCCCAGGATAACCAGTGTTCATGTGTGAGATCTCCCTTGGCAAGGCAAACACGTGTCCCTGCAATCCGCACACAGGAACACGTGAAGAGACTCTGCCAAACAAAACCATAACAAGTTCTTGCAATGCCAGTGACTAAGACTCACCTGAGTTAGATAAGGCAGGGAAGCCTAATTTGAACTCAAAACCCACCTAAGGAAGGGAAGGGTTGGTACTGTTTTGGCTGCTGTTTCCAGGTGCAGAGATGCACGTCCTGCCCCTCTCCCTGCTGTCAGGGGAACTCGGGTGACTGAGTTTCCAGCAGCACAGAAACTCCTCAGATGGGCACTGATGGTGCCCATCAGTGATGCTGTTCAAAGGGGGGATTGAGCAGGAGCCAACAACACCTGGAAATGGTGGGGATCACTCCAGAGTGGGACACACCTCCTGCTGTCCCAGCAGAAACAGCCCCTGGCCCTACAGACACACAGCACTGGGTGCAGGTGCAGGCACGAGGCACCTGAGCTGTGTCACTGCCCTGCCTTGGCCTGGATCACAGAGCCCAGCAGCCTGTGAAGTGCAGATACTGATAAATTCCAAAACTCAGAATGCTTCTTGGTGTGTAACAAGTCACTGCAGAGGTGCAGCCCTTTCCACCCATCACACAGAAAGCCAGTGACAAAGTCACCCCAAACAGCTCTCATTTTCTAACTCTGTGCCTAAACTGCAGAAGAGCCTTGAGTCCTCGTGCTGTGGGGTGGGTGGCTCAGACTCACAGATATTTATGCATTTCCTTATGTTTTTTTTAAGTGTGTGTGCCTTTCTTGGAAAGAGCGTGATGGAAAAGCCACTGGTTCATCTCCCCATGTCTCACTGCTGAAGAAAAACAGTGGCAGCACATTAAAGACTCAGCTGAGTTGCACTGGGGACCCAGAAACCCTCAAGCAATCAGGAAAACTGTTTGTGGTTTTGTGCCTTCAAGTAATACTAGCACCAAAACTTTAATGCACTTCTCTGAAAAGGAGTGGAACTCCAAACCTCTGGGCTCACTTCTCTACAAGGTTCAAGACATTTATGCTCTAGAACCACCTGGAAAAAATTGCCTGTGAGTTACAGCTGTGCTTTCCTCAGGAAAATAGACACCAGCCTTTATCCTGTATTTCTCTTTAGCAATATCAGTGATCTAGGTGAAGACATTGTTATGCCAGCATGGATTAGTTACACAATCACTGCTTTGGAGGGTGTGGGAAGCTCATTACATCCCTACAACAGAGAGCAAAAAGATAGAGAGGAGGTTTTCTTAATCCACAAAACTCCAAACAGTCATAAATACAGCCAGCTCTGGAGCCCACCAAGCAAGTAGGTGAAAATACATTAACACGAGCATTTACTGTAACAAGTCTCTTTTTTCCCCTGCAGACATTTCTGCTCATTCAAAATGTGCAGCGATAAATCAAATTAGATCAAATACAGCTGTCTGAAAGGAAGCCACACAATAATCAGTTTTGAATTTTCCCACCCTTCTCCCATAAAAAGCCAGTGCAGTATTACAGAAAGTTAATATGTGCATCTTGCCCATTATATCTGGCTTGAAACTGTACAAAATGACATCTGATAGCAGCTTGTATGGACAAGCTCTTATTAAACATAATTACTCAACAAGGTCTATCCTAAATCAGTTAATGATCGGCAACAGACAGAAATTTACTGGAATTCCCTGACTTTGCATGTTATGGGAGTAGTTTTTAATATTAAAAAGTTCATATCATTCCTACCACTCTTTGATTTACCACTGATGAAACGAAAGTAAAATCTGTTTACGTTAATTTGAGCGTGTTGTCAGATTGTCACTTTTCTCCTTTTTAATTGCCTCCCCTCTCCTTCATCAGCCCTGACAAGCCACTTTTTCAGCCCAGCATCCCACTTTGCATGCCTGCTTTTCCCATGTGCAGTGCCACAGAACTGGCTGCTCCCTGAGCTTCCCCGAGCTGCAGGATCTCTTGGGGTAGCAGGGATGCCAGGGGGAGCCCTGAGCTCCCTGGGAACACCTAAAAAGGGTTTTTATTTCCTGCTGCAATGCAAAAGTAGGAAACTGTTAGAAAACACAGCATTTCTGAGGCTGTGTGTGATGGTTTGTGCTGTCACAGGGGTTACAGACTCCTCCTGTAGCCTAATGGGAGGAATTAATAATTCCTCATGTGTGTGTGTGTGTGCTTCAGCTGCTCTAATACAAAACAGCATAAAAAACTGTCTCAAAGCTCTGTGCAGCAGTTCAAGGGGTGGTTTTACATTCTCGGGGGTTATTTAGAACTTCTCTTTCCAAGCTGCTGAGCAGCTTTTCCCCACTCTGAGGAGCAGTGTGTGTGTTTCACTGTGAGCTTGCTCCTGCAACGTGGGAAATCTGTGCAGAGCTGAGCAGCAAAAGGCAGGAGCAGACCCAGTGAAACATTTCACCTCCTTTCCTCTCTGAATCCCCAAACCACACAGAAAGAATTCTCACAGTAATTGAATTTTGCTCTAAACTTACCCAACACAGTCTTAAGTTTCTTGAGACCTCCTTGATTTCCACAAAATGCTGAAATCTGCCTGGGAGTTAATCAAGGGGTTAATTAGTTAGGTAGTCCCCTTACACCCCCGCTCTATTCATTTGTTTTAGGTGAAGTTACACCTAGTTTTAAACTGCCACTGTAGGAGAGTCCCAACTTGTTTTGCTATCAGTTGGCTTTGATAATTTGCCAGGGAGTTAATCCTGCCTGACACGCAGCTCGCAAGATGCAGCTCACCTGTGCTTTATCAAAGCCGTTCCCTCTGCTTCAAGAGTGGGGAGTGCAACCCTGCCCAGGGTTGTTGCAGCCCTGGAAAATACACTTTGTAAATGATTCTGCATGTGCTTTTAAATGTTTGGGTTTTTTTTTTTTTTTTCCCTTCAGGAGTTTTGTCTCTCACATTACGGCTCTGGCTGTGTTTATAGAGTCACCTTCTGTCCCAGAAATTTGTGGGATTTGGGAGGGTGACTTCATTGAGAACACAAACACATTTGCTGACAGTGTAATTACTCCCTTCCCCGGATTTTTTCCTTGCTTTCTTAAATGCAGGACACCTACAGTCACAATAGCAATATATCACCCGCCTGTAGCACAGCTTTCTTTCCCCTGTAAAGTGTTAATGAAGTTCCTGTCCTTGTTTCTCAGTAATTGTAAAAGCATGTTGGGTAATATACTGGCCACACTTTATTAAAGCACTGGCCACACTTTATTAAACCCTAACAATCCAATCCCCTGCTCCCTGCTAAGGAGCCCTAACTCCAGTTTCATTTGGAGCTCATTTCAGCCTGCTCAGATCTCACACTTGGTTTTAATTCTTCCAGGGCCTGGTCTGAAGACAGCGTGCCTGTCTGCAACCTTTTCAGTGGCTGTGGCTGCAAGACTTTCCTACGCAAGGCCTGATGCTGGAGGGTGCAGAGGGCACAGAGGGCTCCTGCAGATGTCCAAGGGGACACTGAGACAGTCCTGGGCCCCTTGGGATGGGGATGGCTCCAGGCTGGGCCAGGAAGGTCCATGCAGGATGCTTTGGGGACAGCATGACTCAGCAAGGCAGTGATTTGGAGGGGACAATGGAAGGGATGGCGGCAGCTAATTATTTGACAATTATTTCTGTTGAATAATTATTCCAAGGAGCAAGGGGGGGGATGAGTCTCGAGTGCTTGCCTTTTTTTAAAATTCTTTCTCTTTTATTCATTTCTCATGATCCATGTGAGTCTTGCACAGACAGAGCTGGGACGAGGTGCTGAAATCCAAGGGCCCATTTGGGCTGCTTTTCTCCCACTGGCACTGCCATGGTGGGAGAGTACACCAATATTAGGAGCAGATGTCCATAGCACTGGTCATGCAGAGGCCTTGGATGAGGTCAGTTCAACCACCACCATTTTTCCTGCAGGGAAACTGAGGCACGTGATGCCTTCTTTGGTGTCGCAGGCCTGGAGGTGGAACTTCCCTGATGAACTGTCCTTGAGACTTTCAGTGTGCAAGCCTCTGCCCAGAATAACTACAAATCTGCAGTTGCTGTTAGCCACATAATTTCATCTCTGTGAAAAGCACAATTTCTTCATTCTCTTTTGTGTCTTTCTACCTATAAAATCATCACAATCTCAGTGTGGAAGCACATGTGTGTCTGTGCACAGAAAACATCCTGTTATTTACGAGACACAAAGTACATTGTTGTATTATTTATGAGGCAGAGGTAACCAAGCCACCAAACTCTTGGGTGTTATGGCACAAGAAAAGGAGCCTCTTGTTAGAAATCTCAGAAGAAAAGGGCATTAGTGCATGTTGGAGGTGTAAAATGCAGCCTGAAGTGATGTGAACTTGGACAGGCCCATAGAGAGCACACCAGGCAGAACCCTTGGCCTCTCATGTCGAGGCATCACCTCTACAAATAATGCACAACATTATTTTATGTCTTCCCTGATGACAAGGCTCTTTGATTTTCTGAAGGAAACATAATTGAAAGATGTGTGGTTCCTCCTGCGTGTGATTAAAGCATTAACAGGATGGCCACAGTGCACAGAATCACTCAGAAATGTCATGGCAGACGAGTGCCCAAATACTTCTTTGGCACAAAGTGATTAGCTCAGCTGGATTTCCTGGTTAAATACAAGGTTAGATAAATACTTGAATAAACTTCTTTCAGCACGGACAGGATTAAGGAGAATGTCTTATTCTTGTGCTGACAAAGTTTTAGTGCTTGCAGACTGATTGTATCTTTAATTTAAGACGATTATTTTCCATTTTTGGTGATTCACAAAGGGAGAGATTCCCTCACTGTTTGTACTGCTGGAGTCATCGGGGAGAGCAATTCCAGCTGCCCCTGGAGCCCAGGGGAGGTGGTGGGTCAGGAGTGGAAGGGTTCAGGTGCTCTCTGGTGCTGCTTTGGGGGGATGCCCACCTGGAGAGGTGCAAGGATTGCTGGCAACTCTTGGACTGGGCAGCCCTGGGCCCTGCCAGACCCCTCCTGGCATCCCACTGCCTCCTCCTTTGGACCATCCCTGCTGTAGGGATGACCTGCTGTGGAGCAGGGAGCCAAACCTCCCACCAGTGGTGCTCCACATTGTCCAGGCCACGAGCAAACTCACCATTAAAGCAACTTTCTTATTTTAGCTTCTCCTGAGGTTGTGGTCCACAGGCAATGCAGCAGCTGACAGTGGACTCAAGCTGCACTATGTGCTAGTTACAAAATATTATTAGTATCTAATTTCAAATCAGGAGCCCTGCCATGGTGAAAAATAAAAGGGGAAAGTTTTTTTGTTCTCGCTTGGTGGAATGAGAAAGAGGCACGCCACATTTTTATTTTCCTTCACGCTTACTGCAAATACAAATGGAGGTATTTGTGTAAATACTTGTGCAGTTAGTGTGTGTGGTTAATGGGTGTTGGCAAATGAGCATCACCACAAAAGAGTCACAGAAACACAGGGACACTGAGGTGGGAAGAGACCTCCCAGACCATCGAGTCCAGCCTGTGCCTGGTCCCCACCTTGTCACCAGCCCAGAGCACTGAGTGCCACATCCAGTCTTTCCCTGGACACCTCCAGGGTGGAGACTCCACGACCTCCCCTGACAGCCCCTTGCAATGCCTGACCACCCTTTCAGTGAACAAATTCCTCCTGATGTCCAGCCTGAAGCCCCCAAGAGCTCAATGCTATTTATTGCCTCTCTCTAATCCCAGTGGTCCAACCCAGAGCAGCTGACATGGACAGTCTGGGATGTGAGAGATCCCTGGTTCTATCCCTAATCTTTTAATTTAAAGGTCAGGAATCTACACTCTGCCCATCAAAGGAAAGGTGCCATGAAGGACAATGCTGGGAAGGCTGCAGGTCAGTTAAATTTGCTCACAGACAATCCTAGACTGGCATATTTCCCTGGTTTATAGGATCTGCAGTTAGAAAATATAGAAAATGTATTATAGCTTCAGCATGTAAGCAGTTATTCAGCATCCAGAGATGAAGCCTAAGATCTGAGTGAGAAATAAAGTAAAAACACTGCCATAAAAATAGAAGGCTCAATAGTGTTCCACGTTGCATCTTTGGAAAAGATTCATTGGCTTGGCTGCTGTTGTGAAAGCTCCGATACAGCACAAGGCTCCAGCCAACTGCTGAACTCCACGGAGCCACAAAAGGGCTGGGTGCTGAAAAACTTTGAAGAGCACAACATCAAACCAGCCTCAACTTGAATCTGAGAAACATCCCAAACCAAACCCAAACAATGCTGCTGAGTGAATGATTCAGGGCTTTGGTACGACCCTCCACATTTCGTGTGCAGCAGCAGCAAGGCTGATGAGAAAGTGCAGTGCAATACCTCTTCCCAGGCCAGGGCAGAATCACAGAAAATCAACAAGAAAAATGTATTTGTCCCTGGTTAGGCAGATTTAAACCCACCCTATCTGAGGCAGGTATGCTTTGCTGTCCCTGTTTCCTGAATGGGAATCTTCACCAGGTTATTTAAGTTTCTGGCACACAGAGATTCTGAGTCACAGCCTGACACTGGGAGGGACCTCATGGAAGGCACGAAGCCTCTTCCTGATATTAAAAATTCAGAGAGGCAAAGAACCTGGCAGTTTTTTCCTTTGCTTCACCATCTCTCTATTCTCCCAAAGGTTTTAATCCCTGGACAACCTTTCTTCCAACACAGAAAGCCTTTACAACAACTGAAAATGGGATAAAAAATATGCCTCTGCCTTCTGGGTAGACAGCAGCCTGCAGTTCCCAGGTAAAGGTAAATGTTGGCCTGGAAGAATATTTACTTAAAATTGGCACTACTGATACAGGACAACTTTTCCTCCAAGTGCCTTGGGATGTTTGATTAAATGAGAAGTGTTGCAACAAAGCAAACAGTGTTCATAAGAGTGCTAATAATAGCAGTACCTGGAGTCACTGCTCCCATAAATAGAGACCAGCAGGAGATAACTCCATGCATTTACATCAGATCACCAGAATGTATATTTGCCTCAAGCAAAAATGATATCATGAATATTTTATCATTATCGATGCTTGCAAGCATGGGCCATGTGCAAGGCCTTCAGGAAGATGTGCAGCTGTCAGGAGCAGCACAGTGGATTACTGTGTCATGTGGAGGAAGGCAGAGATAACACTCACCTCTTCCCTATTGTCTCAACTGGAAAAGATCAGATCCAGTCCCATGATTATTATCATATTGTGAAGCTACCAAGGATAATGAAACAGCTCACTCAGGAAGTAACATTGTACATTAATCTTTTCTTTCTATATTAATCCTACATCAAAGAGGAGTCTGCCCTGGCTAATTATGAGATTCAGCTCCAGAAGATCACTATTTACACCCAGGCTATTCTGACTTTTCCCTCCAAGCCCTTTTCCTTCTCTCAACATCCCTGCTCCCTGAGCTCTTTACTGAAGGGAGGTGACAATACTGGGCACCTTTTCTGCTGTCACTTGCAAGGACGTGGCGCACATTTTAGTGTGGCAACACTGTGTGTTCATTGTGCTCTGTGGCTCATTCAGGATCCAAAATTACAAGCTACTGAATGAGGATGGAGCAGCAAACAGGATTTGAGCTAAGGGATGGACCTGGAAAGAGTGAAGATGAGTGAGAGGCAGGTGGGTTTGGATGCAGCTTTGCATCCTAAATTTTACTGACCACAGAAAAGAGCACAGAGAGATTGAACAGACAGAGTGAAAGACACAAATGCTGTTGGGTATTCATAGACCAGTTTGTTCTCCCAGAGTCCCTAATTCCACTAAGCCATCCTGCCCTCACACCACAGGGTTTCCTTGTGCCTACCAACAGCCCAGCTGAGGAGACTTTCTCCTTTTGGAAATTCTCTCTGTGTTTTCACAGATGCAGTGATGGTGCCCTTGGCAGCCAAGTGATGGAAAAGGCTATTTTGGCTTTAAAACTTCCCTTAGTTCTGCACTCATTGACAGTATTGATATGACCAGGCCCTAAACTCTTCTTACTTCAAGAAGTAATGCAGTGGAGGAAGAAAGAAATAAGATTTATTTGACCTGAGGCTCAAGCTCATTTTGTTTTAGCAAGTCCCAACCAATGCAAAATACCATGGGTTTTCTGATTTTTCCACTACTTTAACTTTCCTCCTCACATGCAGTTTTTTCTTTCTTCCTTCCCATCCCTCTTGCCTCCTTTCTTCTTCCTTTCCATATTTCTCCTCAGGCTTTTCTTTCCGTTGCCTATTTCTCCCCACTGTACTTCTGCCCTCCAACCTCACAACAACCCAAACTCTCAAAGAAGTCCCTAATCCTCTCCTAATCCGAGGCATACAATCATTAGCTGAAAATTAATATTTTTGCTGCTCTGTGCTGGCACAGTACCAGGGAAAGCTCCATCTCTGCCCTGCTGGGGGAGCAGCCACTGCAGCACAGCCACTTTGGAGAAATTCCAGATTTATGGATTAGCTGCTGCAAAACACAGGGCGGATGAAAAGCTCTGCTGGGAAGTGGGGAAACGAGAAGTAATCTGCCTTCTCAGCTGGGTTTGAGGTTCCTCTTTGCTCTTTGAGATCTGCCACAATGTCAGGACAGAGGGCTCAATCTAATCCTTGGTCCAGCTGCTGCCTCCCTGCTCCAGGTAGATAAAGAGGAGTGAGGCTGTTACTTCTCAGAGTGCAGCCAAAAGAGGTGGTTGTGCTTATTTTACATTCTTTATCACTTGGAAGTTGTGATAATTTACATCCTTTATCACTTGGAGGTTTTGTGTGGCGGCACTGAATGATGGCTCAAGGAGTCTCAGCTGGGAGATGGGGTTTTGGGGTGACCAGGGCTCCCAGCCAGGCACAGGCTCTGCAGAATCCCAACATTCCTGCAGAAAAGGCTCAAGAGGAAACCCCTCCACGTGAAAGGACCCACCTGGACTTTTGGCTTAGGATTAAGGGGGAAGAGATCCATTCATTCAGTTCAAAACACTTTTTTCAGGAAGAAATGGGGAACTTCCAAACTTCTACAGCAACCAAAGCATGGACTTCAACAGTGCATTCACTTAAAAACAAAAATGCAGTTTTTGTGTTTGTATTCCTTCATTAGAGTTTTTTTCCCTACTGCTACATACTGACTCATTAACAAATTAACATGTTTTGATTCCACTGTGAAAGTCTTGAGATAATTGTTACAGCTATGATCCTGAGGCTGAAGAACTGTGCTTCTAAAATGCTTTTACAGGCTACAAATTGGATGCTTTTCATACAGGTTATCTAATTTTAATTACAATTTCCCCTCTGGCAAGTCTTTCTTTGCTTTGAAGTTGTTAGAGTTTTGTCATCCTTGGGGAGTGAGCAGTTTCAGATTATTATCATGTCAGATTTTATGTCCATAGAAACACTTTTTCAACAGTTCTTTTACATGAAGCAAGCTTTCATCTGTGGGAGTTTTATTGGTCTAAAAGGTATGACAAGCAACTTAAGTGTAAGTGATGTCCTACTTGTAATGTGAAAAAAAAAATCACTCTAAGCATCTACATCAGCCACTAAAACAAACAGCAATTACTGTCCCTACAGACACAATTTCAGAATGTAAAAATAAGACATTATTTTCAACTCACTGTTTTTTTTCTCAAGTAATCATTTGCCATTTTCAAGCAATATTTTGACTGCCGGAGTCATGAACGGCTGGGAAGAAGGGAAGGGGAAGCAAAGGAAGACTGAAATGAGATAATCTCTCAGAAAATGACCCAGTCAAAGTACAACATCTGTCCACCAAACCCTGACAAGACACCCCTGAGCTCCAACATGGGTTTTGACCAGCAGGCTGCTCTGGGTGCATTTCACATGACTAATTGCATAACACTCAGCATTCTGCTTTCATCAGGAGCAGATATGGTCCCTCCCTGGGCTGCATTAGAGGCCTGCCCATATAGAACATGTAATCTCTTGCTCTTTATTGCCAAGATGTTTATTGATGCTTGCCAAAGCCAAGGAAGAGAAGGATTTAGCACATAAGCATCTCCTTATGAAGGGCTGATTTGTTTGTGTTTGGAGCCTGGAGCACTATGTCCAAGGGACAATCCAAGATGCCAGATTCCAAGTGTATCAGCCACGTCTGTGCCAGGGATTTAATTTTTTTTTGGACAGAATTTTCTTGATGAAGCTGTCTGGGTTTGCAGTGCTGGCATTCCCAGGTTCTGCATCCCCAGTTTGATGGGCTGCCATCATGTTTGCTGCTGGAATGCTCTCAGAACTGCAGTGAAACAACCAGCAAATCAAGGATGCTTCATCTGGGTATTCAGACCTTTAGCCTGCATAGTTTTAAAGCAGCAAGAGATACAAGAGCAAATAGTTAGTAAAAATAAACAGGCAAACACAAAGCTTGAGGAGTTTGCTGGGGAACATGAAAACAAAGTGTATGGGGGAGTGAAAGAAGATGTGTGCAGGTTCTTCTCTCATCTCTGACATTCCTGAGCTAACAAACAACAGTCAGCCCAACAGGATCCAAAAGTGACTAGGGGAAAAATGTTCTGTAGGATCATTGCTCAAATACAAAATTGCCATTGTCTTCATGGGGATTTCTAATGATGTAAGATTGTATGAAAATTTCAGGTTTAGCTTCCATTTCTCCACCCCCAAAGGTCCTTCATACAAGAGATTTTGGATCCTGTTCTCCGGAATGAAGTCAGTCATTTTCAATAGAAGATCAGAGGAATTAGCCTGAGTTGATTTAAATCCCTCTTAAATTTATGTAGTCCTTTAAAATCATTTGAATTCAGGTTGCAGCTTCAGCCCAAATTTTGCAGCTGGAAAAATTATGGGATTATATATAATATATAATTATGGATTTATATAAATTATATAAACAAGACCTACTTTCCTGGAATGCTGGATATTAGTCAGAGGATTGCAAATTAACAAGATCTCCTAGGAACAACAACAGCAACAAAATGTTTAAATAAAATTAATAAATGGAGTTGGTATTTTCTGGTCTTTCTCATCCGATACTATTTTAGATAACTGCTGACATCAAAAGAACTATTCTAGATTTATTTCTGAAGCTCAATCTGCAATTGGTTTCTGATTTTTAATAGTAAAGGAAGTCATAAAGAAGACATAGTTCTTCTGACCATCAATGATTCAAGGGATTCCCTAGTTTTCAGGAAGGCAGATTGTGAGAGTGGATCTTGGAGCGAGTGGAGTCATTAGGGAAACAGGTTCAGTTACTTTGGGCCAAGTCAGTGTAAAAGAGTCAAATCTGTGAGATTGTGAGGTGGCCAGAGTGCCTCAGTTCTTGCAAACTTGTGTTACCTGCCTTTCACCAGCTGGTCCAGGTGTCACAAGAACCGGTTTCCCTCTCAGGAGAAGGTCTGGCAGAGCCTGAGGAGCGCTCCCAAAGGGAGGTTAAGGCTTTCAAATGTCAAAGTAGAGCTCACCTTCAATTATGTGAGGGTATCAGAATTTTCCTGATGAGGACTTAAATGACACAGGTTCTTTGAGGATTTGACCACAGTGTCCTCCTTTTAACCCTTCCCTCTGAGTGAGCTATTCCAACCAGGGAGAAATACACCTAATTCTGGGCTGCACCAAGCTCAAAACCCCAGATATATAGATATTTTCCTGTGCCTTTCCCAGGGCAGCCCTCTGGGGACACTCCTGTAAAAATCCGTGGTAAGCAGTTAATGTTTCCAGGGCTGAGGGCTTGGGGATTGACCAAGGGGGGAGAGTTCATGGAATGCTACACTCCTGGTCCTGGGGCCTCCAAAGGCAGGAATGTGACAGACCCTCCACTCACAGCCCTCTGGAGCAAATCCCATCCTCCTGCCTCTCCCCAAAGTAGGGACATGATGGTTTTCCAGGGAATCTTAGGATCTGCTTCCTCACAGAGATCCCTGACAGGTCAGCTGGTACCAAACACTCCTAATTATGAGCCCAATTAACTGTATCTGTAGCATGACCCACAGCTGTGCCCAAAACACAGCAGCAAAAAAATCCTTCAGCACCTACACTGAGACTCCTGTCCTGTACATCTGCCCCCTCCACTCACTGGCACTGAACTGAAGAGGAAAAAAAAATCCTGTACAGTCAATCTTCCCTGCATTTGTTCATTAAAATATGGTCAGCCTCCATGAGAGTTTTATTTGCAACAAAAGGACTGTTAGAGAATTAGTCACAGCCTGGGAGGCAGGAGAGGGCATTGTTTTATGGAGACAAGAAAGGCTTTGGGAAGCAGATGATTCTAATTTACCTTCTTGACTTTATTCAGCCACTTTTAAATAGATTTCTCTTCATGTGGACTGCAGTGTTTATAGCTGTAAAGAGGAGGAAGGCTCACTTTTAACCCCTGCAAAAGAGCAAGGCTAAGAAATAAATCCTGCTGAATTCTGCTTCTTGCTGGATTAGCAGAGATCTCAGCTCAGGTGACCTGCTCCAGGGAACACCAACTAATATCAAGAATTCCCTGTGAAAATTAAGTGGGCTGTTCTTGCACTGAAAATAAAATCAAAAGACCTCTGTTTCAAAATTCAATTCTTCTAATTTAGGTATTTAATTAAACCGTACTATTAAAATTACTCAATTTAAAACTTTCGTGTATGAAAATGTTTTCATTTACTTCTATTTATAGGTTTATGTTCTGTTCTGCAAAATTTTGGGGATAGAGTTTGAACTTTTCAGGCTCTTTGGAGTGAGATTTTGTTTAACAGATCTCAGAAAGATTTCAGGGCAGGGAAATCAGTTTTTGAACAGTTTTAGTTAAAAAAGATCTTTTGAGAAAGCTCCTGGATTGAATTTATAGCTTAAAATACTCTGAAAGGGGAAGTGGAGAAGAAAAAAATAATATTCTTTCATTTATTAAAATTGTGATATAAAACCTTTCTGTATTTACATGTGTATATATTTATTTAATGTACATTTTCCTTAGCTTCTGTCTTAGTCTCCTTAGTTTCTTTTTGTTTCCTTAGATCCTAACTTGAAAGAAAATGGTAAAAGAGAAACTCCCTGAATGGTGACCTTTCATAATCTCACTTTTTAAAAGGGGAAAGCTGAACAAGCAGAAGAAAAGGTGTTTTACTCTGTTTTCAAAGCTTTGTTTTGGCAACCTCCTGTAAAACTCAGATGCCTGAAGAAATGTTTGACTAAGAGAGACCTTTGCTGAAATGCAACAGTTACATTTAAGTTGTTCTTTGCCTACCAAAACATTTTATGCAGACATGTAAGACCTTCCCAGAGATAAATCCCACACCTTTCATTTCCATACATTTAAGAAAAATAAATTACTTAAGTAAATCTTCCTACTTAAAAAGTTCATAGAAGGATGAAAAGGCAAGGGAAAAAAAAGAGAACTATTCTGCTTAGTGCACATGTAAATAGAATTCTCTCTCCCTCACAAAACACATCCCTCGTGCAAACACGTATTTGGATGGGCTTCATCCATTTCCAATCACAAAAGCCACCACTCCTCCCAATAGTCATCAAAGGCATGAACACAGCAGCTCTAACAATTGCTGCCACGGAGAAACAATTTAATGAAAACAATTTAATGTGAATATATTTTTAGAGCCTCATAATACAACTTCCCAACTGGAAATGAGGGGGGAAAAAAGCATCCCATGACCATGGGTTTGATTGAGCCCACCAAAAAATGCTCTGCAGAGCATAACTTGAGAACCATTGTATCACACTTGAATCCACCAGAAACCAGCTAACCAAATGTAACAAATTAAGGCAAGTCAATTTAGAAGGGCAAAAATATCACTCCTTGTTAGTGTAGGACTGATGGACTCCTCGGTGATGAGCTAAACAAGCACATCCACAATCGCTCTAGCTTCCAGTAATGTCATTCAAATTAGATTGTTGAGGGGATGTTCTAAAGCAGTGCTGAAGTATTGCCTTGTGCTGCTGCTTTAAATGACTGAAGGAACAGATAAATGGAGTTCACAATATTTCTTCGAAAGATTTAGGGGAAAGATGGGGCTGTCCTGTTTTATTTTGTTTTTTTGGTTTTTTTTTGTTTTCTTGTCATTTGGAAGTGAAGAGCAATTCATGCATTTTGCTGAGTTTTTCCATTTTACCTGTGACCCACCTCAGTTATGTTTGAACCCTTCTTAATCAAACGTGACAGAAGGTCAGATAAATAGCAATTTAAATTCCTCCAGTTCTTGTGAAAACAGTTAGGTACAGGAGGAAGGCCCCTGCAAATACCCAAGGCCAACAACAGGAAAAGCTTCATTTAGAGCTTCCCTTTTACAGATACAAAATTAAATCAATCATGAAATATGAATGCAGAAAACAAAACCTTTGTTAGTCCTGGTTGTGGAATATCTTGTATTTTTCTTCCAGTTTTCTCCCAGTTTTCTCCATTTTCTCCCAGTTTTCTGCCTGGGATACAGTGATAATTCCCTGTCCCCAGTGTCTTCATTGGGTGTCTGGAAAGCCAGAAAGGAGACCTGCCCTTCAGCCCTGGTTGTGATAAAGGGGCTTGTGAAAAAAGTCCTCAAAAATGTTCCTTAAAGCAGCCAAAGAGCAGGAACTTTAACACTGCAGTGTCAGCTCCATCAGGCTGGCTCCTCCATGAGCTCCCACATCCCGTGGCTGCTCTCAGAATGAGCTCCCTGGGCTCTCCCAGTTGTAAACTCAACACTTGGGTTTGGTGGGAATCTGGGAATTCTTTGTAATTGCTGCTCCTGTGATCCTGAACCCAAACATTTCTCATGCACATTCTCCCCCAAAGGAAGCATTGCTGGGATTTTTACACTACATCACTTCAGCTGTTTAAAAATCACCAAATTCTTCCTTCAAAATCTAAATTCATTTCAATCCCTGCAGGCTGCTTTTTTGGCCAATATTTAACACCTAGTGGCTTGCCCTTTCCATGCTGTATGGGCTTGGTGACCTCCCATCTGCACATGCCAAGGAAGGCCCTTCTGACATCAAAACATTACTCAAGAAAATTCCTTTCAACAGCAGGTACTTTACTGACCTAGATTAAGTTGCTTGAGACGTCAAAGCCCTGGGAAAAAAAAAAAAAAGAAGCTAAAATTGGCCTAAATTACTTCAGGCATAAAATCTGACCAAAGGAATTATGTCAGATGCTATAAACAGAGAGGAAAGCATGTAGGGAATATGAGGGATCAAAGGGAAAATCAAGTTAGAGTGATTTTTTGTTTTCTCCCAACTAAAAAAGATGCTCCTGCTTGTTCTGATGTGGAAGGAAGCAAGGGCTGTTGGCTGCCACACAGCTGGCTGCACAATGCTTTTATGAATGTTTTAAGAAGGAAAACCAAAAATGTGTTGACTGGAACACTCCATGCAATTCTGGGCTTCATTTAAAGCCTCTCAGTAACAGGAATTACAAATTCACCCAGGCTCTGCAGGGCTTTCTTGGCAGCAAGGCTTTGCCCAGCAGAATCTCTGTGGAAAAGCACATGAGCACATCCCAGAGAGGTGCAAGGGAAGGGACTGACCTGACCCACACCCCAGCACGTGTGCTGCCATGGGAGGGGTCATTGCCATGCCTCCAAAATTCCCTCTTCCCTTCCTTCATATCGCAGGTGAGGAGGGCAGAGGGGTCTGTAAAGGGCAAATGGAGAAAACAGGTCCAATGCCTTGCACCTTCAGTCTTGAACCAACTCATATGTTCACAGCCATGCAGCTTTTAAGGAAAACCTCCCTTACTGCAATCCATGCTGGTTTTTGACCTCAAAACCCTCCATCTGTTCCAGCACCAAAAGCAGAGGCCTGACTTTGAGCAGCTGAAGCGCATTATCCCCTTCAAAGCAGCCGGCCCTGCTCTCCCAGCCTGGGCTTTGGCAGGCAGGTGTCGAATCCAATCCCTTCACTGAGGCAGGGAGGGCCTTTCCTGCCCCGCAGAGTCACATCCAGGCACTTGGGAAAGGTCACATTTGCTGCATCCTGCGTGGTCAGGGGCAGCACGGGCCCAGCTGGGCCCCCAGCCCACACAGCTTCCCTTTGACACAGCCTGGACAAAGGAGAAGCAGCATTTGCACTGGCACCTCTGCCAGGAACCCAGACAAGCCAACCCCTGGAATAGCTCCAGATAATAAAGGCTAGAACGCTCAGAAAGTGGGAAAATACATGGCTTTCTGAAGAGCACTGTAAAGTTCATTTTTTGGGTGTGTTTGGCCCAGCAGCACCAGTGCCTGCAGTTTCCCCAGATGGGCACTTTAACACAGCTTTGCAAAATAAGGGTTTTTAATTGGTTATTCATGATGAAAATGTTACAGTGAGCTAAGAGTGCCCCACAAGATGGATACTTAGAAACCCAGTTATTTTTGTAATGGACATAAATAATCCTCTCGACAGTAGCCTGGAAAACTCCCCCAGCTTGGTTTGCTGGCTCTCCAAGTCTTGCCACCAGAGGCTACAGAGACTGAAGAGGAAAACAATGAAACCCTGAATGTCCTAGAATAAAAGGAGCATCACCCTTTCTGAAATACCAAACTTAAGAAATTGTAGAAAGGAAAGCAGAAAAATCTAACAGAATGTCAGCTAATACATGAAACCAGGGCTCCTTGATTAAACCTGGAGCACTGGAGCCCGTGTGTCAGTGGAGACCCTCCTGTCAGGAGGTTTGGAAAGTTTCTAAGTGGAAATGAGCAGCTCTTGGAGCTCTGATGGTACTAAGGCAGGAGAGGTGAGTGAGCCATGAACCAGCACGGTGCTGGGTGGCTGCAGAGGAAATGGCAGGAGCAGAAAGCAAAAATGTGACTCCTTCCAGCTCTTCTGGAACTTTAGGAAGTTTACAAAGCACACAGAATGGAAGCACTTCTGCATTAAATTCTGACTAACAGTGTTTGTAGATCTCTATGTGCCCTAAACCCCCTCAGAAGTGAATGCAAGCAGCAGCACACATTTCCTTAGGGATGAGCAGCCCACGGATGATGATTTAAAGTGATCTGCACAGGTACTGTGACACCAAGGCAGGGCTAATCAGAGCCATGCTTTGGACCACTGAAACCACCATTACAACAGCGAGGCCCAAACCTCAGCCTGAGGAGCAAAAGGATTTTCTGCTTTTCAGTTTCCAGTTGCTGAGCTCATTCCTAACTCTTGCAGAGTCACAGCGCTGTTCCCATTGGAACGGAAACAAATGGATTCACTTAAATTGAAATATAAAATCCTTCCCTCGACGTTGTTGTTTGTGCTGCCCTCTTTGACTGAATAATTTCCCAGTCTCCTGACAGTCCTTAAGGAAGTGCTTAAAGCCTGAGTCTGTGTAACACCCACTGTGAGGAAGGGGTCACCCAAACTCCTATCTCCTACCGCTCAATTTAGTTAAGAAGAAAAAGCCTGTGCTCATATTCCAACACATGTTTCTGCTTTTAGATCTCTGGGAACTTTATGTGTCTTTTTTGGTTTTTTTTCATCTGTTCTCAGAACAAATGTCAGTGCATTCAAGGTCCAGCCAGGTCCTTATGACCACAAAGAAACCCCAGACCTGCACGTGGGGACAGTGCTGGTGGCACTGCCCCGGAGCCAGCACCCTGCAGGGCCAGGGCTGACTCCAGGCTTGGCTCCATAACACAGTCCCAGTTCTGGACACAGGGAATGCCTACCCAGGCAGTGACAGCAGGACAGTGCCAGGCAGTTGGAGAGTCCAAGGGGTGACCACAGGGTGACCACAGGGTGACCACAGGGTGATCTGCAGCTGTGCAAACCCAGGGCACAGGGAATATTTCTGTGTCTGCTCTGGGGTGCCCTGAGCCCCAGGGGAGCACTGACTTTGACCCTCATCCATGGAGAAAGTTTCCCAGACTTCAACATAGACTGGAATCCACAAAAGTGTGAAATAGATTACAGAGAGCAGTGCAGGTGTATAACTTGGTGAGAAAGTGAGGTTTGGGGATTTTTAGTATGTTGTGGATGGAAGCAAGATGGAGGGCACAGGGTGTTGTCCTGGGTTTCTCCTTCATGCTTCTTCTTCCTTCTTCTTCTTGGGTTTGGGTGGCATTTTGCAATTGGGCAGAAAAGTCCCCATTGCAGCTCTTTGGGATCAGTTATTGGGTTAAAAGGGAAATAATCTAGGTGTCAGCTCTTAATTGGATGGTTTAGTCTTAAAAAACTTTGGAACAAGAGATTGTTGGCCATTTTGTGCCTTCTAATGAAAAGCTGCCCAACTCACAGCAGTGAGACTGCTTTACTGATAAGAAATAATAAACACCTGAGTCTGAACATGAACTATCACCTCAAGTGCCTTCAATCCAGACCCAGAGAAACCCAGGACTGGTACCAGCACATGCAGCCTTGGCCCATGCCAGCAGAGCAGCAGGGAAATCTCCAGCCCAGCCTTCCCTGCAGGCAGGTCCCTCCTAGGGCTGCTCCTCACACCTGCATTATCCACCCCAGATGAGAACAGGATTTCTCCTGCACAGTTTCAATACTTGGATGTGTGTGAAACAGCAATTTATTTAGTTCTACCTTTACAGAAATTGTGACAGAGGTGAAGAAATTGCTGCTGATGCTGCAGACCAGTATGGTCTCAATTTTTCCTACAATTTTCTTTTATTCACCTGCTCTGTCTGAGGTGGGAACAATCATTTTGTTCTATGTGTTTTCCAGCTCCCTCAAAGCAGGATTTCTAAATGCTACAATGAGTAAATGATCCAGATTAATTAATTTGGAATCTAGACCTTTCCATGAGCTGGAGCATCTCTGAGATGAGCTGATTTTTTTGTTGCTGATGAGTGATAGAGACGGGCAAGTTGCTTCAGAAGCTGTTACACTCTGCTGGCACTGAAACCATATATAATTTAGGGCTGCCTAAAGCCTCTATATTCAGTTTCCATCTATTTCTGCCCCAAGCATGGACACAACTTTTTAAAATGGACATGAAAACATCTGCAGCTGCTTCATCTGCGCTTTTTGTGTCACTGAAATGGCATAAACCCAATATAAACAAGAATAGGGAAATACTTTTGAGTGTTCTGCATTTTACAGCTTCCATTAAAATTAATGAAAATGAGATCTAAGGGTTCCAGAAGCAAATCAGCACTAGAGTGCTTAGAAATGACACCTTAAGAAATTAAAATACTCAAAGCACATGAGAAAATATTTTTTTCAAAGGAGATTTAATGAATTCTGACAGTTATTTGTATAATGTTTGTTATGTGGCATCACTAAGATTTTTCTACTGGTGAAGGTTAGATGAAAGTGTTTTGACAGCTCTCACTAGAGGGATGATATTTAATATAGAACAGTTTGCAAAACAGTATCAGGACCTGGGAATACCTTTTTGGTTAGTCATGGTCACCTCCAGCCCTGTGAAGAAGAAAAAAAATCCTAAATCCTGAAATTTCTGGTTTTAGCAGCTCATCTCACAAAGAAAAAATTACCTGAGGTTTTAAAGAATACCTCTTTAAGGCAAAATGATGTGTCCAAACATTAATTTTCATGGCTTAAATGAACTGAGGTCTTGAAAATGAGAAAGCCCAGAATGGAATCTGAGTCTGGCTTTTCAGGAAAGACTAAGTAGCAAAATGGAAAAATCTCTGAAATTTGGGAAGGCTCAGACCTGAAGTATCACCCTGAGCCCTGCACAGCCAAAGAATGCAGAACACAACTGGTGTCAGCCAAACTCCAGCTATGAAGACTGGGGCTCTGCAAGCTCATTTTCACCCCTCCTGAAGAGCTTCACCCCCAGTTCCCAAATAAAGAAACCCTAATGGCAACTGCATGGAAAGAAAGCAAAGTGAACAGAAGGAAAAGTGGGAAAACAGCACTGCTGGTCTCTGGTCAGAGACACCTCCTGGGAAGGCTCTCCATGCACAAAGATGAATCCCACAATATTTATGCTGCTTTCTACCAAGTTTGGGATTTTTTTCTTCACCCTCAGGGTGGCTCCTGTGGTTTCTCAACAGCCTGGGTGTGATTTTCCTTCTAGGAATTCTGTCCCTCCAGAGTAAAAAAAAAGGCTCAGCCCTGCAGAGGCTCTACCAAGTCCTGTTAATCCAAGTGGGAGTTGTTTGTCCACGTTGGTCCCACAGGGAACACAAGGATGTGTTTGTGTGTTTTGAGGAATCCCACAGAACATAGTGGCAGTTTCAAAACTGTTCTCCTTTGGATTTAAAAAAAACCCAAAACATCTATTTCATAAAATTGCTTTGTAACAAAGTCAACTTTTTTTCCATCTAAGTAGGCAGCTAAAGGTCTACAACAATTTTAGATTTCCTCATGGGAAAAAAAAAATAATTGTATTTCCTGAAGAAAACTTGTGAAAGAAAATTCTTAGAAGAATTCATTGTTAGCTGAAAGTACAGATTTCAGCCAAAAAGAAATTTCTATGATAACCTGCATATGCTAACTGCAGCCTTCAAAACACTTAAATTTTGGTGCTTCAAGCCTTGATGTATGGAAGGTTTTCACCTCAGCTTGTGCAAGAGGGAGCTGAGTCCTCATCTGCTCCTGCTTGCTGGCACCCACTGCTGCTCAGCAGCCTCCATGGGCTCTCCCCAAATTTCATTTTTCACACCCTCCAACAACATTAAAGATGACAAGACATAAGAAAAACAGAGTGTGAATAACAATAGTAATCAAACTTGTGAAAAATCAGGAGGCGACAGTTTAAAAATTATTAATAACTGCAGGCTTGTTTTGCTGTGTCTTACAGAATGTGGGAGAAGGGATTTGGTGGGAGAAGTAAAGGACTAACAACATTTAGAAAAAAATATATATTTGTCATTGGGAGCTGCTCTTCAACTTCAAAGCATCTTTAGTCTCTTAAAAGGATTTACATTTGAGCTGAAGGGAATTTAGGTAATGGGCAGCTCTGAGAGACATCCCCTCTAGCAGAGTTTTCACATATCACACAGCAAAGGAAACAATTCCTATTGAGTTTCACGGGATGATTTATCATCCCGCCTCTCCAAGCCTCTCACTGGCTCTTTAACATTCACTGCACACTTTGTGAAACTGTCTAGAAAATGATGGAACTGACAAATGTCCCCCTGTCCTGTCTGGAGCTCAAGCCATGCCCGCAGCCTCTTCCAAAAGGAAACACAAATGAGGAAATTCCCACTCCATGAAGTTCCAGGAGAGCTTTTGGTGCCACTTCCCAAGCACAGGAGCACAGGCATGAGTTTATAGGAGCTGGAGGAAAAGATACAGGGATTTTAGGACATGGGGAAAGAAACAAACCACTGAAAGGACTTTTTTCAAATAGAAATCCAGACTTATTCCTAAAAGAAATGTCTGAATCAGAGCCTGGCCTTCTACCAGCTAAACTCCATTTCAACAGCAGCTGAATTAGTTAATCTGGGGTTATTAGAGGGGATCTCAAAATAAAGCATGGAGTCAAACCTATCCATACATTGGAAAGGAAATCTGTATGGTGCAGTTGCCCAGCCTCACATCCAGACTTCTCATCTTAGCCTGCACCACAGGAGTGTTCAACCACAATGAAACTCCTCATAAACACCACGAAACCAAGTGGCACCATGTAACAAACCCAAAAAGCTGCCTTTAGAAACACCACTGTGAGGATATTCCTTTTATTTGAATGGAGAGTATTCATCCCCATAGGAAAGGAGGACCCAAATTTCATTTTAGGCTACTGGCCAGGTGCTGACCTGGTGTAAATTCAGGATGTCTTCACTTCAAAGTCCTTACTCCAGGTTACAATCCTGAATATAAAATTAGAACCAGTGTGATTTGTGGTAATCATTTCACCTCAGAGTGCTGTTGTGGAATGATGTCATTCTTCTGCCTCACAGAGTTTATGGATCAGATAAAAGGTGCTATAAAAATACATTTCAAGAAGATTTACTGCTGTGATACACAACTTTCTGCCAACTCTTTTTTTCTCAGCTGACAGAATTTAACTTTCTTAGCAAAAAGTCACCTAGAGAGAAGTCTCTTCAGTAGAAAATACTCACTGTTTTAGCTCAAACCTGAAGACGTGTGTACTGAGAGTTTTATCCCAGTCTTGAAGCCATTTTATTGGTCACTGGGATTTTCTGGCTGGAAAAGCCAGGAAAAAAAAATCCTTTAAGCATTTTTAGGCTGCTCTGCAGTGGTGTCTCAGTGCCTGCTCCTGCCCCATGCCAAAAGTTGGGCAGTTTGGGGTGGTTTTTTCTCCCATCCCTACTGCTGCCCACCTTTCTTATTGGATAATCATAACTTAGTTTGGGGTTCTTTAATATCTTATGTGCCCAGACACAACGTTTTAAAACACTTTACAAGCTCAAATGAAGGCTCGTTACGTAAAGTAAGGAGAGAGTAAATTAAAAGGTAAATCCAAATTTTTTCCTACTTATTTAGAACCATCGATTCCCTGTCATCTGACTAACTTCAGGGGTTTCAGTGATTCTGGATAAGGCCAGAAACACTTTCCGGGAAACTTAAAATTCGGTGAATTCTTAACTGAATTCAGCAGACATTTCCAGCCCCCGATTTCTTCCGAAGGAAAACCAAAAGGCAGCTTTTCCCCAGCTACTGTTTCCACCAGCGCCCGCAATTATTTATGTGAAGCGCTCCGAAAAAAACAGCGAGCTTTAATGGGACTTAAATGCTTAAGTGTTTAAATATCGGGGATTAATTCTTGCGGCTTAATACCAGATTAAAAAATAAATGTGCTCTTTGTGGTGCTCCTTGTGTGCGACAAAGACCGGTTTGAGTCTTTCTCGGCTCTTTTGTTTCTCGTCGCTTGTAGCTAGCGCTTAGAAAAACACATTCCCAGTGGCCCCAGAGACTTAAATATCCTTTTGAAACGGAGGATTCCCTCCTCCTTTTTAGCCTGGGGCGAATCTCGATGATAATGTGAAATACCTGCACAGAAACTGGCATCTTTGCTCTCCCTAAACTGCGCGATGCACCTGGGGGCAAAACAGAGGTGTGTGCGCAATGCGGGCTCTGGCACGGGTCTGAGGTTTCAGCCCCGTCATGTGATGGGAGCTATTGATTCATCAGCAAAAATTAACTCTCTCCGCTCCAGAATCACATCTCCCGGGACGCTGATCCTGGGTTTAGGACCGGGGATGGGTGGAGGGATGGACAGGGAAGCTCCTGAGTTTGCCCCCAGGGTCTGGAAAGTGGGGAAGGGGCTCTTCTGCACATCCTTGAGGATTGTGCTGAATTCCCATCTGGGAGACAGTGGGAAAACACTCTTTAATTGGAATTTACCTCTTTAATTGGAATTTACCTCCAGACCTTGTCCATGCAACATCAAACAACTCACTATAATAATATAATTATTACTCACCCCTAATATTAAAAATATTAATAGCAAACTATTATGACCAAATTATTAATACCAAACCCACTTATAATATATTGTCATTTAAAAATAATACATTGTAATTTATAATAACATAAATTATAACATCTGTATTATCTCACCCTTCACATTAAACTAAAAATAAAATAAAACTGTTTAAAACACCTCTCAATTACCCTATCTCTAAATAAAAAGAGCCTTAATCCAGCACTGATCGCTGCTGGTTAGGGACAGGGGAACGCACGGCCCCAGGGATGTGCTGGCACAACTGATGCTGTGAAATGGAGAATTTAGAGGCAAAAAGCGCCTTGGGCAGGTCCTTCCCTGGTCCGTGCCCTCCTCCCCACGGCTGCAGAGGTTTCTGGCACGGGTTTGGTTTGGAACATGGGAAAAACCCAACAAAATAACGGCATGGATTGGAAATTGAGAAATAGAGTCGTGGGTAAGACCTGCTCTAAATCAGAGCTTCTGCTGCAGCTCTGGAAGCACCTGATGGAGATTATTAATCTTTGTAAGACTCCTGCAAGGCAAAAGAGATTTTCTGCTGGCTTTTAGCCTTCTTTAGGCATTGAAACTGGATGATCTTCAAGTCCTTTCCAACTCAAACCATTGTCTCTGATTTTATGGCAGCTGCCAGGATGTGCCCCGATGGAAAAAGAACGAGCAGGGAGCTCGGACATGGGGCTGCCTGTGGTCCAGGGCATCCATCTGCACAGAAATCCCTCCGTTTTTTTAGGGCCACTGATGTGTTTGGGTTTCTGAGATCTTCCCAGAACAAGCTGAACGGGATCTGAATGAGAAAGGCCATTTGAAGTAAGAATTCAGTCTGTGAGAGATAAGATCTCTGTGTGCTCAGTGGAGGCAGTTAAGGTTTGTTAACTCCAGTGGCCTTGGGAAGAGCTCTGCAAGCCAGGGATCCCACAAAAATACCAAATCCGGGGAGGAGAAGGAGGATTTCAGGGCAATTTGCTTCCTTGAGGCATTTCTCCATCCTCCCCAGTGGGCTAATTCACGGGGACATCAGGCACAGCACAATATCAAGTGGAAAACGGGATTAATCTCACACAGGGAAAGGACTGAGCCCAGGGAAGGAGAGAAAAGCCCATCCGGGCTGACCTGGCAGAAAAGCAGACCTTAAATCCAAATTCAGCTTTAAATTCTCTCTCCTGCCTTGCTTTCATGCCCTTTTTTCCTGCTTAGCCCTGCCCACAGAGAGAATTTGGAGCAGAATTCCTCTTTGCTTTGATTCTACCCACAGGACCCAAAGGTAGATGCCAGTCCTGGATGTCTGAGCTCAGACTGGGGGTGTTGTGTTTTCTGTGAACAAAACTAAGACACATTTCCTTTTCTTTTGCAACATAAGACGGCTTCAAATGCTGCTTAGATCCCAGTCCTCATAACCCAAGTCAACTGGTCTTTTCTTTCTTTTCTTTACGAAGTGATAATTACGACAATATGCAGCATTGTGTCTCTGTGACTTTCATATCCAACTTCAGTGTTTCTAATGTAGCTTCAGATTCATTCTTTCTCCCATCCACCCAAGAAGCAAAGGCAAAGATAATTTAGAAATCTTTAGGTCTGTTTACATTTGGAATGTTCATGGGAAAACGGCTTTGAAATGAAAATACATTCTAACAAGAATGCTATTGTTCAGTTCTGTTCTGCTAAACACGACTTAAACACACTCAGTGTTTGTGTCTTTATTTATGGATTTGATTGGCAATTTAGGAAAACCACCATTGGTTATTTGAAGAGGGTGTTTATTTAGTGTTACAGTTTTGGGTCAGTTCCCCTCAAAGGAAACTTCAAGCATATAGAATGGCAAACTTGACAAATCATGTCAACACTTGGAATTGGACACTGCTTTCCATTAACTCTTGGGTAAACTAAATATATCTGCCAGGGACATTTTTTGTTAAGTGGTTATCAACATTGTGTTCTACCAAGGAATCTTGACTGTGGCATTTTCAGCTTTTAAAACCCCACAAAATTGAGGTGGAATAGAGATAGAAGAAATGCACTAATTTGCAGGGCAGAAGAGGCAAGGCTGGGTTTGAAGAGGTGTTTGCACATGTAAATCCAACACAGCGAGAGTGGGGAGGATAAGTCTGTCCTGGATTTGAGTTCAGAGGGATTAAAGGACAGTTTCACCTGGATTGTTGTAATCAGCCAGGATCTGGCATGCACAGCACTTACATACTTCTGCAAAATCTGCTGTCTGACTCGATTCACTTTTCAAAACCTGTCCTTAGCCCATGTGCTGGCCTCACCCTGCCATTGCATCACCTCTGACTCCTCTGTGGGTACTGGGATGCAAAGGGACGGCTGAGGTTTGTAGTCTGAGTGTGTCATGCTCTGAGAATGCTCCTGAATGTCTCTCTGGGAACTGAGGGAAGGAAACACTTCATTTCTGACCCCTGGATGTGGGTTTCACCCCTGTAGTGCAGAAAAGATGCTGAACCCTGCAAGAGACATCCTTCACCCATCCTGGCAGGACACCTGGAGAACCCAGAGGGCAGCAAGACCCCCAGGACCCCAGGAGCTTTCAAGGCTAAGCAGCAGCTGAGACTGAAATGTAATTGTGGTTCACTGCTCATGTTTGTCTTGGACAAGCTGAATAGTCCCCAACACTGCAGTGGGAACATCTCTGGGCAGCGCAGCAGCCTGAGAGCCCATCTGCAGGGACCAGCAGCAAATGCATTTTCTGGGTTTGGTTGTCATTACAGCAGCAGGAAAAGGCTGGCGAGGCTCTCAAAACTGAGAGGAAGTGTCTGAGTTTGCTCAGTCAGGGGAGTCGCTCCTGAATGCAAGTGAGCTCTGAGCCCAGCCCCAAGTGATCTGACAGAGACCACTGATCTCCAAAATGAACTTGCTTTGTTGAACTCAGAAGCTGCAAAGCACTGTATGATACAATTTGTTTGAAAATCTCCGTTCCTCTCCCCACACACTTGACCTTAGGAAAACTTCTGAGAGCTTTGGACATTTTCCTTGAGAAATTAACTAATCCAAGGGTCTGACTCCTGGGTCACAACATCTCCAAGGCAGTTTGTCCCAGTTTATCTGGGAATCTCAGCTGGAGGTTTCCCAAGAGTCTGAGATCTCTGTGGCTTTCAGCTCCACCAGACTCGGATAATCTTTCAAACTGTTCTTTACAGCATTTAGGTACTTTCCACATCTGGCCCTGAAGCTGGAAGTGTGTGAGGCTCAGCTCCAGTAAAACATAAACTGAACTTTATGAACCTCATAAACAAAGAATAAAATAAAGCATAAAGTCTCTGTTGGTTTGCAGATCGGCCTGGTGCTTTTATTTATGTATTCATTACCCTCTCATTAAAACAACAAAAATTATTTTAAGTTCAGTAACTTCCTGAGAAATGTGGAAAACCAAATCACTGGTTTGGTTTCAATGTAGCCACTTATTTCCTAACATCCAGCACACACCACTGCAGACATTTTCCATATTGCTTAGTTAAACCATACTCCTGCAATTAAAAAAACCCAAAAAAAAAAAAAAACCAAAACCAGGCAGTTTTATTCTGCCTTTGGCAGAGATCTTGTAAATGATTAGAATTATAATTCAGGCAAACTGTCTGTTAGAGATGGATCTTCAGGTCCTCACAGTGGTCTCTATACCCCTGGGAATATCCATCAGATTTGCAAGTGGAGCACACATACCATGGCAAGCCGCACTTCCCTCACCCATCAGGAAGGACACGTGAACAACTGTCCCTAAGCAAATATTTTAAACCTTTCTACAACAGTCTGCAATTCAGCAAATCCTGTACTTTTTGCTCTTAAAATCCTTTTCTGCCAGCACAACTGCTGTTTCCAGGTGCTGAGGTTTCCTACAGCCCTGTCAATATCCATTGTTTCTGGAAGCCCTGAAGGTCCCAGCATTTCCAGGTGCTGAGAACCAACACAGGAGCCTAAGCTCATGAATTTTTAAATGTACAGTTTTGCTATTGACCACTCAATGGGTTTTGGAGCCCCAAAAGTTTTGTCATTTTTGCCTAAACTCTCTCTCCTTTTATAACTCAACTTTCAAAGTCTGACCCTTCCACAGGCAGTTCCTTCTGGTATAAAGTTTCTATTCATTCATTCCACACAGAAATCCACTCTACCTCTCTACAAATAATTCAAATAATACAAATAATTCATTTTTCCTTCTCTGTCACACAAAGGAGAGCATAAACCTGCAAGGCAACAACTCTGCACTTCCCAAATGTTTTTCCCACAGACAGGCCCAGAAGGGATCTCAACCAGCAGCAGTTTGTCTCCTCTCCCAGCACAAGGACGTGTTCACAAAGGGATTTGCAGGAATCTGGGAGCTCCTTGACCTGGTGAACATCCCCAGCTGCCTCTTGGGGTTCAGCTGGAAGTCCCAGCACTTTCTAAGGATGAAATGCAATTTAAAATATCTAGTGCTTTTCACAGGGATGAAAGGATACCTATCATGCAAATTTTCAAAAGTCCCAAAAGGAAATTGCCTGAAGTAGTTAGAGAAGCTGATGAAGTGTAATAACCACGGAGATTTTTCCTTGCTCCCCAGTGAGTGCCTGAGCTCCTGACGGTGCCAGGGGTTTCAGAAGGACAGGACTGCCCTGGAAATCACCTGCTCTGCTGCTGGGAACAGAGACTTGCTGTTCCCAAAAGGAGAAGAGTACCATGGGGAGCTGGGTATTGCTCAGTTTCATAGCCAAGGCCTTAGGGATCCATCTGAAAATCCTCCTTGATATTTAAAGCAGCAGAAAATTAGCCCAGAAATGTTGGTACAACGAGCTCTAATACAGCAGAATGTTTCTCACAGACAGGTTATAAAGAGCAGGAACATTTTGCAAACAGACTAATCTTAGCTCATGCAAGGCTAATTTCAGTATAAAAACTGGGGGGCACCAAACCCTGTCACCACTAAATTCCATTTTGATTCAAAATGACATCTCCTAAAGAAAGATAGCAACTGACCATAACAAACACAAGACAGTAAAATAAATAATGCTATTTCTAGGGAGGAATTTATAGTCCTGAAGTCACTTAAGAACAGAAGGAAGGTCAGGAAGAAGGATCACATTATAAACCCAAAGCTATTCTGATCTAATGAATGGCAAGGAGACATTTTGGCCACCTCCTAGGGAGCACTGATTATGGCCACTCAGCAACCTCTCTAGGTGGTGGTTAAAACATCTTGTTTCTATTCATTAGTTCAGCAGTGTATTCATTCCACAACAGAGTTTAGGAATCCCTCCCTCCTCCCCTGCAGCACCCCTGGTTTGCAAATATGTCGTCCATAAATAAAAGGGGGAAAAAAAAAATCCAGAATTTTACTTCAACTCATCTAAATGTTCATCTCTATGTTTTTTTTTCCCCCTATTTCCTCCACTCTTCAGAAATTGCAGTGAAGCCTCTGTGTCTGAGAGGAGAGAGGCGATGCTGGAAAAGCTGCCTTAGCCCCCAGGTGCAGGGGCAGGGCAGGAATGCGAGCAAGGAGTGGAGGCACTCCTGCTTCTCCCCTGCTCTGACACTGCCTGGGCACAGGGCACAGAGGGGACAAGGCTGCCCAGGCTGCTGTAGGGTCACAGGGTGCTCTCGGGGGGCTCTGGGTGTGCTGGAGTCAGTACAAGTGCAGGATGTGTGACAGACACACGTCCCTGCCAACACCACCCTGTGGTACCCAACCCATCCTGACCCTCTGCCCCACCTGTCTCCATCTCCTAACACATCTCAGATTCATCCAGGGCATCCTAACAGTGCCCTGGGGAAGGTGTTGCTCCTGTTCCCACTCCTTTTCTTGGAAGAAAACCTCCCTGCCTTCATGGCTATAAATCTTTTCACTTGCAGCCCCAAGGTGTCCTGGCTAGTCCCTGCTCAGTAGCTCTTGCACTAACATTTGTCATTTAGCTTAAAAATTCTCCCTCCCCTTTTATCTTCATCAGTCAAGCCCAGAGTGAACAAACCCACCTCCCTTTCACATCCACATTGCCAAGACAAACACACCAAGCTCACTCCTGCAAATAAAGCTTTTTGCATCCTACAAATAACTCTGATCCAGTTTGAAATAATCCCCCTGAAATCCGGGCTGTCAGAAAGGTGCACAGCATCCACAGCTGGCACCAATAGGTGACAACCTCCACGTCTGCATCACCCCAGGACCCCGGGCTCAGCCTCTGCTGCTCCAGGATTTCCCTGGAAGAATGCAGACAGGCGCCAGGCAGCAGGGCACTGCCCAAAAATCCCCCAGCCCCTCAGCCCAGCCTTTAGAGATGTTAAACAAGGCCTTTGAAAATCGGCCCTGCATGGAATTATCTCCAATTTCACAGAGATTTGGGGAGCAGTATTGTTACCTTGTTCCAGTCAGGCTGGCGTGTGCTGGCCAGCTCTAGTGGCTGCTGCTGTAGATTTAGCGCAAACACAGGCAGATGATGCTTTTCTAATAAAAACTATGTTTTAAACAGCATGTATAACACCTTAACTGGTTGCAAACAGCAAGCAAGTTATAAAATCCACATGCCTGAGACATATCACCATTTAAAAAATATTTTCCCATGCCTGAAACCAGAAGATTTGTCTTAAACCAGCAGCAAGAAAAAAAATCAACCTCTGTAAGACCATCACAACCACATTTCCACAAGGTCAAGAGACATTTCTGTCTGCAGTACCACCTGCCTGTCACGATAAATAATTTTTGTTCTGATTTGTGAAGTTTGCTGCCGTGGGAACGAGCCCATTTGCTCCCTAATGTGTGTAAGATGTGCAGCATGACACAGAATTGGCAACACAGCCAAGGCCCAGGAGCTTCTACATCTGTCCTCAATATTTCACTCCTTGGAGATGTCAGCTTTCCAAGTGCAAGGTTAGCAACAGGGCTGATCCTTGACCAAGGTGTTACCTCAAGAAAACCTTAGCACTCTCACCAAGGATTTCTCTCCAGCAGAGGCCACGTCTGTCACTGAGAAAAATGCAATTGGTGCTCTTGCTTTTAAAACAGATGTCCCAAACCCATGGAATACTGTAAAACCTTGGTGTCTCACACCTCTGTGTAGTCATGCAGAACCCTCACATCAATACTGCTGGACTTCATGAGTAACATGGGCCAGAGCACTTTTGTAAAGAAAATATTTCTACAGATGAGGCCATGGAGTTGTGTGTGAATGAGGCTGCACAGCTCTGCATTTGGGGGTGTGCACCCAGCTGGGAGCACCAGTGCAGCCCCGAGGAAGATGCATCAGGATGAGATTTTGGTGAGTCCATAATGCCAGCCCAACTTCTCTCCTTGTGTTACTCAGTGCTAAAATTTCCCATTGAGACACTGCTAGTCCAGTGTGAAAATGCCAAAATGAATGTGCAAAATTGTTCTGTGTAAAATTATAAAAAACCCCACAAAAAAGAGATTGCTATGATTTTATAACCAATAAATATGTGAGAACAACATTAAAAGATTGCATGGTTGCTCTCATGGCTGTACAGGTGTTTGTGGTGGGTTTTCAGATATATTATCACTATTTATTTATTTTTTTCTCTATATTATTGCTATGGAGAAGAAATAAGAAATGCCTCAGCTGCTCTTACAGCATCCCTCCTGCACGTGGAGATCTGGCTGGTGTCTCACTGGATGCCACAGTGCCCAGCAAGACCCCAGCCCCAGAAATCACTGAGACTCATGCAGGATTATGTACAAAGGTCCATCTGTTCCCATCTTAAGCAATGTTACCTCAGGGATGTTGGAAAAAAAGGTTTGGAAAACCTAAGCAGAATTATTCCAAAGTATTGCATCTGCTTGTGTAACCTGGCAAAATTTTCCAAATGCAAATCCTCTTAACAGCGATCTCAAACCTTTTTTGAGGTTTGGGAACTGTCTGTTTTTTCCACTGTTCCCTGAAGATCAGGAACATATTCACATGGGTGAAGCAATCCTAGATGTCCTGATCCACCAAAATACAGGGCCCAGCATGTTGTTTTTTGGACTGTGGCTTTCCCTCAAGTGGGTTTGTACAGAGAGGTGCAGCAGCGTCATCCCCGCTGAGTTACCTGTCCTGCCCTCATGTCCAACACTGGGGTTCTCTAGGGCTGACAGAGGAACACATTTGGGGTTGGGTGAGAATGCAGGAGATGCTGGACAAACCTTGCTGAGCCTTCCTATCATTCACTGATATCCTGATTGTTGCCATCCTGAAACCTTTCCTTGTCCTCTTCCCAAAAACTGAACCCTGAGAGCGGGATTTTCACTGCGGCAGCATGCTTGAGGTTGTGCATTAATAGGGTTTGTGTGATTTGATCAAACCAACAGTATTTTTGACACATGTACACTGATTTTCTATTTGTGCCAGCCTTTGCCCCAGCCTGGTCCCACAGTGCCCATTCCTCCCTGCAGACAGCACGAGCCATCCCATCTGAACTCACCACCACTCGCTCACGTTCTCTTCCTCTCCCTCCCCCAGACATTCTTTGACATGATTAGTGGCTAAATCAGATTCTTTAATTGAAAGAAATATAACTGAACTTTCTTCTGTTGGGAATGTGCCAGAGGCCACATCATAAGCAATGTCAAAGAATATTGGAAATGATCTAGACCTCTGACATTTGTGTTTAGCGATTCAGCATGCCCCAGGTGGTTTGTTTGGGATCGGAATTTGTCACTGCTCTGAGGAGATAGTCTTTGGTGGTTGGGGCTTAAGGATTGCTGCAAAGAGATATAAGAAGATATGTTTAAACAAGTCACTGGAATGCTTTGCTTTAATCTCCTACAACGTTTTGCACAACCATGTCCAGGAGGATTTCTCTGGGAGAGACGTCCAGCATTGTCTTATTCTCTCTGAGATGGCAGCAATTTTAAAATACCCATTTTTTAGAGCACCTTGAAGCTCAGATAGGAAATACTGAAATGTAACCATCTAATTTAGTCTTCATTCCTTTGTTTTTCAGTCTCATCTTCCAAATACCAGAACAACTGGCAGTTATTCACTGAACCTTCTTCCACAACTGTGCAAAACCTAAATCGCATATGGGATCCCACAAGTGGGCCTCATGTTACACTTTTCATGTAAGATTTGCATCTTCCAGTGTATTTGTCTTCTTAAAGAATCACTGGGCTGGAATGAGTTTCCAGAGGTCACCTAATCTGTGCCCATGCCCTGAGGATCCTCGTGTACAGTACAGCCTTCTGGAACCCTCTGAACTCTGAAATGTTTGAAGTGTAGACCAGCCTTGTTACATTTTCCCTTCATTTACTTCTCTAATGTTTTCAAATTTCTCAGAAACATCCAGTTCACACTCCTCAGAGCTGGTAAATGGCTCAGCCCTGACT
Source organism: Diglossa brunneiventris (assembly GCA_019023105.1). Classification (NCBI taxonomy): domain Eukaryota; kingdom Metazoa; phylum Chordata; class Aves; order Passeriformes; family Thraupidae; genus Diglossa; species Diglossa brunneiventris. Next base: position 2,556,563 of record CM032372.1, on the reverse strand, counting down.
CCCCTATGTACATCCCCCACCTGGAGACCCTGCGTGGAGCAGAACCAGCACCTGAGGATTTGTAGGTCACTGGAGATTCAAACCCCGGTGTTTGTTACACTGAGGACTATTGTAAAGCCAAGCACCTAAACTACAAAAATATTAAATTCTTCCCATGTTCCATGAAACTCACTTCCCAAATCCATGCACACTTTGGGCACAAAATGCATTTCCCAAGAGCCAAAGTCTCGAGAGCAACAGTTTGCTCTTGCACTCCTGTCTTCTGGGGCCTCTACTGTCAGCTTCAAAGGAATCATTGTTAATTGTTCAGATCGATTCCCAGCTATGTTTGATTTATTGCTGGATGATTTATTGAGCTGCTGCTCTCCCTGTGCCTCTCAGGTGCTGGCTGACAGGCAGGGAGCTGCCCCGCGCTTGCACTCGCCACTCCGTCCTGGAAAGGGAGATGCTCCCTGCATACAAAGAGGCTTTTTCTGCACAGCAGCTGGAGACCACCGACTGCCTGATAGGGGAAACCCTCTGACACCTCCTCATTCCCTCCAACAGCTTAAAGAGGGATCTTCCCCAAATAAATCTTTGAAATGGAAATGTGAACGCGTACAGTGGAAGGCACACAGCTGCTCACCCTGAGCACGCAAACTCAAAAAACTCAAAAAAAAAAAAGAGGATGAAATCTGTTTAAAGTTTTGCTCAAGTATTTGCAGTGTTAACTTTTGTAGCTGAATATTCATTTGTGAAACGAGACAGCAGGTGAAAGCATGTCCCAGGCAGGAGGTTCACAGCTCCCCTCACACCAGGCAGGTCTCAGTGCGGCGATTGCAACATCCCTGGGTTTGTCACCTCTGTGCAAATCCCAGCTGGACTGAGCACTGCCTGCCTGGACCTTTGTCACCTTCCACAAGTACCCCCTGTTTTGTAAATCCTTAGGAATGCCACTGGATAAACGTTTTGCATTCGAATCATGTGGGGTTGTAGCTTGTTACAGCTGTGATTGTTCTGCCCTGTGAATGCACTGTTCTGGTCTGGCAGCAGCTGCTTAAACTGCCCTAAAATCATGATAGGAATAATTGGAAATATGTATTTTGAGGAGTCTTTTATGACCACTTTAATTACTTTGCATTTACATTGTCTGCTCTTGTATAAATCCATGTTTTTCTCTCTTTTTCTCCACACAGTCAAACCACTTGTGACTGAAGTACAAAATAGCTATGACAATTTTTCTTGCAGGCAACATCCCATAAAGTTTTAAAGACAGATTTAAAGTTGCAGATTTAAATGCTGCAGATTGCTCATGTAGTTGACACCCTTCACTTTCTACAAAACAAGTCTTTACTGAAGTACAAACAGGGGCAAACAAGAACACATTTTTTTCTGTCCCAATCAGACAGAGAGAGGATGGAGTAGAAATGAGCTCCTCTAGGAAAACACGTGCAGTGAGGAATTTCTTGCACAAGAACAAAGAGAAATTGTGGGGAGAGGGTAGGAAACCATGTTGCAGAGTCAATGCAAGACAGACAGCAGGCCCTAGAAAAGAGGGGCTACCCCTCTTTACATCCACTGCACTAAAGGAATGGTGCACATCTGGTGTGGGGAGCCACAGCAAATCCAGCTGGGAACCATTCTCATAGGGATCCTGGAATAACTGGGGACTTCATGGTAATGGATAAGCCCACACTGCAAACTGGGCATGAGGAATGAAGAGCCTGCCTGGGTAAGCTTAGATCCAACCCTTGGTAGGGGCAAGCTGTGAATGCCCAAGTCTGGAGCAGTGGCATTTGGGGGCTCCAGACCGGGAAGCTGAGGTAGTCAGGAACAGAACCCTGGAAAGGCTCAGTGCCCCAGCCTCCCTCAGCCAGCCTTAGACTCCTTTGTTGTCTTGTCCTATTACCCCTTAACTCTGGAAATACCCAAAGATGAGCGTCGGGCGATCGCAAACAATAAACGCAAATAAAAGCGCAGAGCAGCGCCGAGCCCCGACTGCTCCTGGCTGCGGGCTCGCCCTTCCCAGGGATGGCTCCACATGCTGAGATGCCAATCCCTTAAACCACAATGTCCCCAGGACCCCAGACCCTGATCTCTGCCCTTGTCCAGTGCTATTCTCCTCACACAGCCGTATGGTGTGAGCCTCGCAGCGCCGAGCGCGCAGCGCGGCCGGCTGACAAGGATAGCTGTGGACAGGGCACTGCCTGTGCCCAAGGGACCTCTCCATTTAAAAGATAAAAATGTACAGCTTATGCTTGAGATCACCACAGTGGCATCCGGTAACAGGCAGAGCAGCGTTGCTGTTTGTGGGTTTGGGGTTGGGGTTTTTTTATTGCTCTCATCCCTTGTTTTGGTGATTAAAAAATGTGGGGTGGGCACAAATGCATCCAGGTGGGGATGGCAGCATGGGCCAGTTCACAAAATAGCAGCTAGGCTGAAGCTTCTGTCAAAATTCAGATTATTTTTAAGAAAAGAAAAGCATTTTACAATTCTCCTTCAGCCCAGATTGAAATACCTCTGACAACCTATAAATCTGTTGGAATTCTTGCACAAGTTTAAAAGGAAAATTAATTGTGAATTTGGAAGCAGGAGTGACCGTGTGGCAGTGAAAGCTGTCCCAGGGCAGGCCAAGGCTGACCACAGTGAGAGAGGGGAAATGTCCCACAGCACAGCCCCAACAACACCCAGCTCCATTCTCCAGTCCCAGTAAGGAGCTGGACACCTCCAAGCAGGTCATGGCTTTTTCCTGCCCATTGAAGGAGCCTCGGACTGTGCTCAGACACCTTGAGAGAAAAATTTACAGGGGTGCTCAGTTATTCTCCTCTGTTTCATGCAAAATGTTGGCTCTATCATGGATACAGAATCTTCACAGAAACCTATGTGGGCAGCAAGTGGATTAATTCATCCCTTAATGTGATCACAAGGCTGGAATCAGACTTGGAACAAGCTTGTGAGAAACAAACTCCTCTGGGTTTATCCAGCATCCCTGTCAGGCAGCATCTGATGAGGAACCCCTCAGAAAGTGTTAAATCCCTGTCGTGTTCCAACCTCAGGTGGTGTTTAGGGAAGAAGCAGTCTGGACATCCTGTTTATGCCACTCCAGCCTGGTTTTCCTTTCTTTGGCTTTTTGTAACCAAAATAGGATGGGTTGGGAGCATGTCCATTTCCCACATGTCCACACACAACAAACAGATCAGTAACAGATTTGGGTGCAGTATAAAGCTGCCAAAGTAAAGAAACTCCTGTGCTGTCTCTCATGATGATTCTTCTGCAGTTAATTACTTATCAAATTATTTAGGAATAAATGCTGCTGCATATGCCTATAAAAGACAGGATGCAAAAGAACCCTGCTGGACCAAATAGTGGCTGTTGAAGTGTGAAATGCTCTGCTGTGAAGAGGAAGAATCAGACCTGGCTTTGTCATAAGTAAATATGTGAAAGACAACAGCAATGCAGCTTTAATTGTGTGCTGCCTCAGCAGCAGAGGAAATGCAGCCTGTAAAATTACCAGATTAAAGCCAAGCCCCAGCTTCACTCACAGGCACCACATCTGCAAGTTCTGAGCCTTGGAAATACTGGAAGTCTGTCTGTGCAGCTCTGAGCAGACAGCAGGGAAGCACCTAGCATTTGTCTTCACTTCTGCCTTGGGAACGGGAGATTTTGTTTGCCACAAGGCTGCATTTTCCTTCAAAATCACCTGACAAACAGGATTGTTGCTGCATGCTATCACAGTGGGATGCAAAAGCAAGATCTTCAAAGCACAGCTTAAATAAGTTTAGTCTTAAAAGAGAAGTGGAGGGAAACTACTATGAGAATTTTGCTATGCATGAAGTGTTTCTGAGAGACGGTGCTCACCACTAATATGGCCTAGCAGAGGCCACAGCTCTTGGCTTTCCACACTTCCAGGAAGGCCACAAGGCCACACTCTTCTCAGATTGCTGGTACACACTTTTTGGAAAATGGCATTTGTTGCTCTGAATGCTTTGTGAAGCTATTGTAGCTGGAGGGGCAAGAGGAATTTTTCCCTTTGTTTGCAATGCTTCCACAATCATAAATAAGCATTGTCTATAGCACTGCCTGTATTGCCACGTCTTGTTCCCACCCACTTCCATGGCAGAAGATCATTGGGCTCAGGGTGGGATTTCCAGGAGCCAAGAAACTTTAAACTTCGTGTAAAATGAGAGCCACAAATGCCAGCCCGAACTCCAGCACGTCTCAGGCAGTATATGCTGCCCAGCCCCTCAGTTTCTGTGCAGACAATAGATACCCTTTTCTGAGTTATGGCCATGGGACCTGATCCTGCAAGGTGCTGAAAGCCACCAAAGGGCCGAGGGGGCTGAGCACTCTCAGGGGTCTTGGCACTTCGTGCTGCTCAGCCCCAGAAAGAGAATAGGAATGGACAAATTTAACTTTGCCCTCAGGAGTTTTATCTCGCCTCCTCCACTCCCCGCTCCCCTGCGAGGCATCTCACCGGGCTGGCCATTTCTCCAGATCTTGTTTTAATTATTTAAGTTGAACTAGAGGACTTTTTGTCATTCCTTTTTGTGGAACACTCTGTACTTGGGGGGCCTCAGCTGGATATCCTGGGTTATGCAACCAATGGTTAAAGCTATTGTTTTCAGAAAGAAATTGCATGAATCTCATTAAATGCACTCTGATCAGGGGAGGCGGGATGCGTCTTTAAAACTGCATTTGGATCCAATCCTATTGTCCCAGATAGGGCTGCCTGCCCTCTTTTCTGATTTAGTCTTAAAGAAACTATTGTGTAGCCTTAATTAATTTCATATTGGATCATATTATCACACTGCAACTGGCATTGGCTTGGAGATGCCTTCAGCTGGTCGAGAATTGCTTCAAACCAGGAGAGGGCAGCAATTTCCCTGACAAACCGAAAGTGCAGCACAATGCTTTATTTAAAACAGGTTTGACAAGGTATAAATAATCCAAAGGGCACAAGACTCGCTGCAATGAAAGCTAGAAATGGCCAAAAAAAAAAAAAAAAAACCAAACCCAAACCCAAATCACACATGCAAGAAAAAGGTTTGTCATTCATTACCCTGCTATTCAAGCCACAGGTGTATAAATACTCCAGGCTTTATTGGCCTCTTGACTTAGATAGTGCTCAGCATTTGTTATCAGCCTTAGATATTTCATAGCCACTAGGATGGACTGCAGCCCACGTTGGTGGAGAAACAGAACTGGTGTGTCACTTCTCCTCCTCTCCAACCCCCATGATTTATGAGCATAAGCAGAATTCGTACTGGAAGTTCTTGTTCTTCAACACATCAAAGTGGACCAAAAACTAGCCTTCAGTCAGGAGCCATCCTCCAAGCCAAACTCATTCCTGATGCAATTTTATTTCATTTTTGCCTACTGTGGAACAGTGTCAGAAAGGCTTGATGACAGCAAAGATTCTGCCCTTGCTCCTGATCTCTCTGTCTCAGTAATATTCACCCTCTCCCTTCACAGACACAAGCCATTAACTGTCTCTACTCTGAGCAGATTGAAACAGAAAAGAAGCAGATATTCCCTAATTTTTTTGTAACCATATTGATTTGTTCTGTGAAAAGAAACCCAAGTTACCCCCAGTGTGTGACAGGTAAGGCGCAGCTGGTGGCACAGGCCAGGGCACACAGGTGACATCATTTTTGGCTGTGCAGAGCCAGGCCTGACTGCCTGTGGATCCCAGACAGGCTTCTCCATCCCCAGATCCCTCCCCAGAGGCTCTGCAGGGTGGGGGGAGATCCCTCTGTTCCCTCCAAGAATTCGTTTCTGTGACAAGTCTGAAATGAAGGGAATCAGGTGTGTGGTGGCCGCCACACACTGAAATGCTGGAACAACTACGAGGTGTGGGAAAATGCCTTTTTTCTCCCAAAAATTTCGTTTTCCCATTTGTCTTTTGGTTTGTTTCATTATGTCAAATTTTCTCTCCAAGGGGCTGCTCAAGCATTCAATTTTCTGCAAAGAGCAGACAGCAAGTCCTCCTCTATCCAAGAAAAAATGAAACCAAGCCTGGGGATACTTGGACTAATGCAGAAACATGCTGGAGTTGTCTTTGGAGTCAAGAGGGATTTGGGGAATCCTGGCAACTATTTCTCACCATTTTCCCTTCCAAAAAGCAAATGAAAGGCAATGCCAGAGCTGAACAGGCTGAGTGCTGCTAATCCAACATTTCCAGAGAGGCCAAGGAGTCTCCAGGGTTTGTTACTGAAATGTGAGGCAGCCACAGTTCAGCACACAGGTGGGGAGGCAGATCCTTCTCTGGTGCAAAATGCTGATAAAATCCTTCCCTTGATGCCACTGACAATTTTTAATGCATTTTTCTAAAAATACTCCAAAGGTTTGGACGCTGATTTTTCCTTGTGCAAAAACAGAAACTAAAAAAGGAGTGATAAATTCAAATAACTCCAGGGAAATATTTAAAATATTATTATTATTAAAAGTATTATTGAAAGAGATTAATATACCATAATTAGGAATCCACTACCTGTTATGAACAAGAACTACCCATTTCATAGAATGACCAATCCAACCATTTTTAATGGTTTATCATCTTTCATAGAGTTTAGCAAATACTTTGAGAAACTGCCTTGGTATATCTTGCATCTCTGCTATTTAGTATTAGTCATTTACAACATACTCTAGACATGCTAACAGATCATTAGAAACTGAACTTATAAATAAGGATCCAGAAAAATTGAAATATGGAAGAAAAATATTGAGTCAAAAATCTGAAATGTATGTTTTTCTAATGTTTATAAACAATAAATAACTGAAAATCCTTATTACCTGGAAATTGTGGATTCACAACCCAGACAAACTGGCATTGCTATTCACAGTACTCTTCACCATTATTTTTATTTTTAAATGCCACCTTTAATCATCTTTCTCCTGTCATAACGTTACCCTGTCATCACTTTCCTTCCCTTCCTCCAGGCAAATGTTGATGTAAGAAACACAGGGAAAATGTTGTGCTGCAAAACAGCTGGGCAGTGCTCAAGGTGTTTCTTTTTTTTAAACATCATCTTTTATCTCCTGCTCATTTGTTCTACCTTTGACCTTTGTGATATCCTTTCCTATACCTTCGCTTCAGACGAATATCTTAAAATGTTTCCTTGAAAATTTCTATAATAAAATAAGTGACCGAATTTCCATTGTTTTTTTCATGCATTTCAGTCATCAGAACAGCTGAAATGTTACACATTTTAACCTCAAATTAAGATAGTAGGGTTAAGATAGTAGACTGGGAAAGGAACCCCGTAATTAACTTCATTTTTTTTTATAATCTGCGAGGGTAAAAAGTAGCTTTTGGACAGATACCTAAGGAGAGTGCCGGCTTCCAGGCTGCTGGAATACCGTAATTTGGTAATTCTGGTAATTCCCCCATCTGTGAGCGCCTTCAAAGGAAAGCAAGTTAACATTTCACCCGGGAGCAATGGGGACAGAGCCGGCTCCGGGTCACAGCAGCCGGCCAGTGACTCCTTCCCAAAGTTTGATTATTTGGAGCTTTCACGGTGCCTGTAACACCGCCCGAGCAGCACGAGGATGATGATGTTTATCAGCTGAAATGGTAAAAGAAGCGGGGCTGCTCGCTCTGCTCTGATGTGCGCCCCGAGCCGGGAGGGGTTTCGAGAACCGCTCCTAAAGTCAGCTCTGTCTTAGAGCCACCCCACAGCCCCTGCTGAAATCACCGCTGCCGAAAAGATAAAGCCAAAACAGAACAAAACCCCCATAAAATCGTTTTGCCAGGAGCTCGCGTAGCGGCACCACGGCTCGGGAATCGCTTCAGCTGCTTTAGCTCTTACTACGGGCTGGCGAATTAGTAGTTACACAAAAAAAAAAAAAAAAAAATCCTGTCCCGTTTTCTGCTGGACGGGAAGCCAGGCGGCAGGTTCGGGGTGAGGTGACATTTTCCGGGCGGTGCTGGGCTCAGTGTCCCCTGTGCCCGGGGCTCCGGGTGCCACCCGTCCCTGCCCGGGGCAGCGCGGCGCTCCCCGGCATTACCCCCGGCATTACCCCCGGCATTATCCACAGCAGCCGCTCCGCCGGGCTGAACCGCACGGGGCAGGGCAGCCGGGGCCTGCGGGGTGTGCCTGTCCTGCCGGAGGAGCCGGGGATGCCGCCAGGTAGCGGGGAGGGAGCGCCCGCCGCCCGCGGGGCTGAGCGCCAGCCCGGGCTGCGCATCCCCGGCCGGGCGCAGCGGGACCGGTCCCAAAGGGAGCGGCCTGACCCCGCCGGAGTTTGCGCCTCCTGAAAGCCTCGGGGCCGCTGAACCCGGAGGAATCAGCCCCGGCGCTGCTCCGGGGCTGGCAGGCTCCCGGGATGCAGAAAAGGCTCGGCTGCGGCACGGTCCGGGTTAGAAAAAGAAAGACCTTGGCCTCAGAGCAAGCGCCTAGGGCTCAGCCCATGAGGCCCTTTCACATTGTCTTAGCACCTATCGAATTTACAGCACTTTTGGCTGCAAAATGTGTTTGCAGCGATTGGCCCCTTTCCGAAGCAATGCTCACTTCGACACCGCGCTCACAGGTTGCCAAATAATCCTTACAAATTTCATAGGTATAAAAAAAGAGCAGCAACAAAGCCCCCAACCCTCCAGCCCCAAAGCAGCACAAAATCTGGGCTGTGCAGTTGCTGTAAAACTTTCCTCCTCCCCCTCTGCCTGCTCTGAAAAGAAGGGGAGAGAACATACGTGGTGACATGAAACACTTCAGAGAAAAGCAAACAAATATTGGCTTCTCTGGAGAATCAGAAACGTAATGATACTATAATGCTAGCAGTTTATTTTTCACTGCCTCGGGCTGCTTGGCAGAACGTCACAGTAAAATCATCTAGGCATGAGAGATTAGCTGATGTCTATTTTGCTCTGAGGCTCCATGCCCTTCTCTTGAGGGACTTTTACACCTGCTGAGGAATGCTCCTTCCCAATGGCCACGGCACCAGCAGGGAACCCCACAGCCTTTGATCAAGTCGGAGCAGGCGTGCTCCCCAGCCCGCTCCAGGGATGCAGGCTGGCTGCAGGAACCAAACTGAGCTCCAGCTGCAAAGATCTTCATCTAAACCCTCAGCAGAGCAGCAAAGCGAAACTCACGGCGGGGCGGCACGCGAGGGCTGGGATCACACCACACACACGGGCTCACTGCGTCCTTGGGCTGGGGAAAATGTTGTGGTACAAATCCTGGGCTTGGCTGAGGACAGTGAAAATTCCCCTCTGAGCTGGGGTTTCACTTCAGAGCAATTAAATGCTGCAGTTTGGGCAGTGAACGCTTTATGGAACAGGTGGATTTGCTGTCAGAACAGTGTTTGCACAGCCTGAAATTGTTTAAAACATGACTTCTGTCCCCAGCTATGACCAGGCAGCACCAGCATCCCCTGAAAATTATGTTTTTGCCTCTCCTCATCATGCAGGGAAATGTGAATTTAGCATTGGCGAAATGCATGAACACTGGGAGAACAAGGGAGACAAACAATCTCAATGGAGCTGTCAATCAGAGTCCTGTCCCATCCCCCAAAGTTTTCCTAAACTTTAAAAGCAGTAGGACTGCCTGCATCTGAAGTTCCCTCTGTGCTCATTTCAAGGCCAAGCACTGGAATTTTATTAGCCTATACCAAGAACTGTTTCTGTAAACTTTTCCCCAAAAGAACATTGAAACCATTTGCATCAGTTTAATTAGCTGGCTGCAGAAGAGCTTTTAAAAATCTACACTAAATTAAAAAATGAAGAAAAAAAAAAAAAGAAAACCCACTATAAAATTGACTCACTAAAATAGGTTTACTTTCCCCCAAGCAAAAGAGCATTTGCACCCATTTTGGTGGCATCATTTCTTTCTGCCATACCCTGGGATTTCAGTTTCCAAAGTCACTAACACACCCTGGCATGGCAGCACAAAGCCCACAGCTGGCAGAGCCACATAATTCAGTACTCACATGGAAATCTGGAAGAAATCATGCCCTGCAAAAAATCCTCACTATTTATATCAGCCATTATTTAACAACAGAAAAACCACATTTTTAAAAGTGTCCAAGACTCATCATGGGTTGGACTCGATGATCTTTAAGTCGACCCAGTCATTCTGTGAATTCTGTGAATTCATCAGGCCCCTATTGCAAGTGGTGTCCAGGACCTGCTGGAATCCACCCCATGACTGAGCCAAACACCATCTGAAAAACACACTAAAACTAATATCTCTATAATTTTTTTCCCCACAGGTTTAAAGGCAGTTTTGTTCTTGATAGGAGCTTCCAGGCGCATAAAATATCTGTGACAACCATGCTTCTCAGCACTGTTAATTGGCACAAATCCCTGCCTAACCCGTGCCCGTGCCGTGCTGGGGGAGCTGCTGTGCCACCCCACAGCCCTCCTGCTGCAGCCACAGCTGCCCCCGGCCCCAGCAGGCTGGAGACCATCCCAAACACAGCTCAGGCACCTGGAATCCACATTACAACACATCCTCATGTAAACCAGGCTTGCACGCAGAAATCCAGTGGAGAAGCCGTGGTTTTGCTCAGAGATGAGGTTGGAAGCAGAGTTTTGTCCCAGCCCATCTGACTGCTCCTCTGCCCTCTCAAGGATTAGTGCACTCCCTGGATCCTGCTGCTTTCTTGGCTTCTGATGCCTCTGGGGCATGAGCAGCGCTTTGCTCTTGCTTCACACAGCACCCAGCACGGTATAAATAACCAAAGTGAGTGAATCAGTGCCACAAGCAGCCCTTGTCTGCAGGAATCTGCTGAATCAGCCAGGCTTCCCAGGGGAGCTGCGTCTTGTAAAGGCTCCGAAAAAAATGTGGGAAGGCTGAATAGGAGGATGCCCTCACAGATACTGCCACATAGATGTTTGGAGCTGTGTTTCACAAGGACTGATCTTAGCAAGAAATATCCTCCTGCCCCAGTGGATTCTCAGGGAAATGGGCACTCTGCCCACCCTCAGAGCAGGGCTTGTGCAGACCCTCAAACCTGCCCCTGGACCCCCCCAGCAGAGATGGGGCTGGCACCAGCCCAGCTGGGTTTGCTCTGCCAGCCCCAGGCTGTACCCAGCTGGGAGATGCCTTGGCTGAGATGTGCAGAAAGGTTTGGATTTACTCCTCTGCCCCCAGCAAAGAGCTCAGTGCAGCCCCTCTGCCCGGGCTCCTGCCAGAGGTGGGCAAACCCACAGACAGGACTGGTGTGCCCTGATCCCGTGAAAGGAAACGGGAATGGAGAGCCAAACTCTCTTGGGAAATCTTCTCCAGGTCATCTCCTACCTTGGTTGCGGGTCAAATGAAGAATAAAAGCTAAACAGTTAAAAGGAAATAGGAAACAAGCAATTCCACTGAAATTGGCTCAGGTTTTCATTAAGTATCTCCTTTCCTTATTTTACCCTGAGCACAGACAAACCTCTTCCCGAAGCCCAGCAGGCTGTGCCATGGAAGTTTGCTCTGCAGCAATCTGGGGCTGCCCTGCAGCAGCAGGTGCACACAGCGCTGGAGAAGCACTGCTGTGCTCCAGCCTGCTCTGGTGATCCAGGGAAACTGAGGATCGGGCCCCGGACAGCTTTATTCCTGCCAGAAGAGAAGGGTTTAACACAGGTTGTCCTGGGAGACTAACAGCATTCCTAATGTATGCAAAAAAAAAAAAAAAAAAAAAGGAAAGAAGAAGAAAAAAAGCCTCGAGAGAGAACAGAGCTCAGCGACAAGCTGATTTGTCACTCCCTGAGACGCAAGAGTTCTTTAGGACAGGATTCTTAAGCCGTAGCTTGTAAAAAGCTGTTTGTTTTGTACTGACCTTCCCCTTTTATGTAACATGAGAGGCATGCTTCAGCGAGCCCTGAATGCAGCTAAACATATGTCGTCAGCTGTGCAGCGCTGCCCCTCCGATTAAAGTGGATTTTGGGAGCATATGTGGGAATGGGCTGGCCACAGACACTCAGGGGAAATGAAGGAATACAGGGCAATTAGCAAGAGCAATCCCCAGACCTTTCCACTAAGCCTCCATAGGAAGTACAAAGACTTATCTCGTGGGCATGGAAACAATTAAGGTCAACAAGTAATCGTGGAAAAGGAAACTTTAAAAACAAGGAGATGGTAAATGACCTAGTAAACACCCCTCTTGCCCCCCTCACAGAGCTGGGACACATTTCATCTGGGGTTCATATGCACAATCGAGCTGGCTTTTGCCTCCCCAGCCCCCCTCACATAATGACTTCCCCTTGCAATTTCCTGGAGGAAGTTGCTGGAGCGATCTTTTAGTGATAAAAATAAGCCGTAGTGATTCTTAATTTTCAGTCAAAGAATTCTCCTAATCTCCTAATTAAGGAGCACATGGCAGCAGTGTCCCTTAGAAAGCATCAATGGGACAAGCAGCCCCTGCAGAAGAATGCAGTTATTCTGGAGGACAGAAGTATCTATGGATCATTTGGCCACATGGATAATATCCTGTGTCTATGATTCCTTCTCAGAGGTACATGCAAAGAAGGACTATTTTTCACAAGAGGCTTTCTTCACAATTATTTTCTTTTGATACCAGTCATTAGCATTGGAGAGGAGACGTTGTTGCATCCTTTCTCCCAGTTTGAGAAGCATTAATTGAACAGTGGCCCTCAGCAGTAATTGGTAACCCAGGCCCTGTCACTCATTTTCTCACCTCCCTCTCGAGCGGGTGGGACAGAATTTCTGAGGGTTATGATGGCACCAGGGACTTCTCCAGGGTTTTGTGTATTTGTTTTTATCAGTCTGACTTAACATATGGTATTTGTGTGTCCTCTTGACAAACATTTGAGAGGTGACCTGGAACAACACCCGAGTGTCTGCTGCCAGCTTGGAGCTCCTGACTTACATATGGAACAAGCAGCTTGATGTCAATCTGAAACATGGTTCTCCACCCAGTCAGCTGCAGTTTGAAGTGGGAGCCCCTCAGCATGGCCAGGGAAGGGAAAGGAGAGGATGTGAGTGTGTGTAGGCCACCAGTGGCTCCCAAAATATAGTGACACACAGAACCTGTTTGAGTTCAAGTACATGTGGCAACACCAGATCCTGTGTCTATAGCAAAGCAAACACAGATTTCTCAGTTTCTTGTCTGTATTTATGCTCTGGCCAGACCAAGAGGGTTGTTTGTACCTTTGTAGGTCAAGAACAAATAGAATCCACGACTGAGTTGGACCCTGGGTCTCTGTCTGACAACAAGCCATGCTTATTTGTGTCTTTCTTCCTTTCATCATCGCAATTTACCTCAACAGTTAATGCAGCAGTTTGAGCTGTGAGGAAAATACAGATAAGATAATATTAAACAGCTGCAATAGTTTTGAAACATGACACAAAAATTCCTTTAAGCCCAGATGTGCAGGACTTGGCTGCTATTAGTGCATCACCTGGATGAAAGGATGTAGTTAAGAATCAGTAGGAAGCCAGTTTTGTGCAAGTGTCTTCTGCTCTTTGTTTCGCTGCTTACCACATCATAATCCCATCCTAAAAATGTGTCCATTCAATGTCACAAATATATCTGAAGTCCTTGTCACTTGTTTCTACTGCAGGGTACTCACAAGATGCTTTTAGAGGAAGTACTCAAGCAGTACATGGCCAGAGGCTAAATCTGGCATATAGTGACTGTAACAAACTGTGACATCTGTCACAGCTCCTCTTGCACAGACCTATAATGATTGCTCTGGCCAGAGAAGAAGACATCTGAAATCAGTAACTGAATAATGCTAATGATACTTCATAAACATCACAGTTGAGCTATAATGATGCATTTCTCTGAAGAAAGATGCTGAGAGCTGAGAGGGGGCTGACTGGCAGATATTTACCCCCCATCCATTTTTCTGCCCATAAACATCCTTGTGAAGTCCTGCAGGCAGGGAGCTCTCATTTTATGCATCCCAAACTGCAGTAGAGACCACAGCATGTAGCAGAGGGAATGCGTGTGTCAAACATGTCAATGGCGATGACATAATTTCATCCATGTAATTTTGGCATCCGTCTGTATCTATTAAATAATGGCATGTGGGAATCATCTGGCTGCATATGCAGCACCACTTTAACCTCAGCAGCAATAATTTTTGTTATTTTATGTCTGTAAGTTCTCTGGGGCAAGGAATGTGCCTTCCTCCCCACCAGGATTAGTAATTAGCTGTGTTTTTGTGACGCTGCAGATTACAGCAGAGCAAATCAGGTGTGCCAGGTGTGCAGCTCCCCAGACGGGTCAGGCCGTGCACCAGTGAGCTAACAGCCTAAACAGGCAAGACAGACAACAGAAATATCATCCTGTACTCAGAGCTGATGTGCACAGAGGTGACACATCTTGCCCAGGGTCACAGGGAGGGCTGTGTCAGAATGCAAAGCCCCATCTCCCCAATCCCAGTCCAGTGTCTCTGCTAGAAATTGCTCCTTAACCACTGCACTGAATATACTTGTACTATTTTACACATGGCTTAGCCTAATACTGCTGCATCACAGCTGTCTCCAGCTGCTTAAGAAGCAAATGTTTGTACCATAAATCACAATTTTTGACCATGTGACTGTTAGCAGTTCCTACTCATTGCCAGTAACCCTTCCCCATTAGCCAGAGCCGAAGCTCAGAACTGGCCGATGACTGACAATTGTTACACAGGGCAGCACCCCCGTGTCAACATATTCACAACACCTGTCATCACTTCTTGTCAGTAATCTTGATCTAGTTATGATTTAATTTATGCCTTGTGTGTCATAAGCCAGCACTTAATTTTTTTTCAAGGCAATCAAGTGAGCTCTTTTGTTGAGCAGCTTCATTTCTTTGACAGATGCTGAAATTAGACTTTTTTTGTGAGCAGCTCATATCATTCCGGCAAATCAGTAGTGCACCAGTGTTACCAGCTCTCAGTGCTGGGGACTCTCAGTGTAACAGGAGCAGTGATACAGAATTCCCTGCAGGAAGGGAAGGAAGCCTGGCAGCACACCCAATTCACACTAACGTGAAGCTAATGACAGAGAATTTGTGACAACACAAGACTGGATTTTTGAACTGTTGCTGCATGTGCCAAGCTTTGCTTTAATTTAAGCAGGTTCATAATTTGAACTTTGCTCGTGTGCTTTGGGCACGATTGTCACACACGTTGTTTTCCTGCAGTGACAGTCACCAACACACACCAGCGTGTGCCCTGGAACACAGGTATGGAGCACCATGGCAAGGGAAGCGTGACTTGCTTCCCAAATGGAAAGGTCATTGCAAAATTAAAATGTGGGATGGAGTGATAAAAAAAACCCCACTTTTGTTGGAAGTTAGAATTGACTGCTCTTTTGTCTGCAAGGCATTGCTGACAAGGATCCATCTCAGGACCTAAAAAATTCCAGATTTTAAACACCTGACTAAAAAAAGAGTAAAGGACATTTGCATAACTTAGTTTTCCCTGCTGTAGAAACTAATCACAACAAGACCCACATCTTAATAGTATTGTCCCACTTCACACAGCACAATCAGGAGCTTCTAACTGAGCAGGAAAAACACTGTCCAAAGTTTCCAAGCAGAGAAAACCCACAATCAATGAAACAAGACTGAGGAAAAGATAAATTTTAAAGAAAATAGAGCAAAATCAGAGATTGTAAGAAGCCATCTGAGCTGCTCATTTTCACAGAGGCCAGGCAGGAATCTCCCTGAATTGTCACGAGCTTTCCAGGAGGAACCACATCACCTCCAGATGTTCCTTCCAGCTTCATATGGCTTGTGATTCTGAGATCTTTGAGAGTGACATCACAAGGACATCAGCTGGCTTCCTTAACTCTCATTGGCCCATTCCATCAGGTCCTGTGGATTTGTGTATGCACAACTTGTTTAAATCTTCCCCAACTTGATCTACCTCCACCAAGGGAAAGCCTTGCCTGCTTGGCATATTCCCTCTGGGCCCTGGATTTCAATTTCTGACCTGTGATTTCAATACTGAGCCGAAGAATTCACTGACTTCCTTGGCCTCTTTCCTGCTCTTTGTCACCAAGTCCCCTTCCTGTCCCTGTCCAGATTCAATGCAAGAGGAGCTTTGGTTTTCCCAGCTCCATCACTGCAGGTAGTGACAGATCCTGCTGGATCACCTGTTCCTGCTCCCACCTCTTGGGTGCTTCCAAAACTCACCAAATGTCTGCCAGGCTGTGAATGCAGGAATCATCTGCATCCATTCAGCTCCACACACTGCTCTTGGCTTGGAATACACCTCTTTGGTTGTGTGCACTCACAAACTGGATTTATTTTTCAAACACCTGACCCCCTGCCAAAAGAGACAATCCATAAAAGCTGTCATTAAGGACTGTACCAATTACAGCTGGGAGTGACATAAGGGTGTCACAGCAACAGCTGATCAGATCCCAGCTGAAATCCCCAGTCACAAATCCCACAGCAATTGCCCTCACTGGGTTTGTAGCACCACAGCTGCAAGGCAGACTGGGAGAGAACAAATACACCAATGGAATTGTCTTTCTGCCAACAACTTTCTGTAACTTGTGGCATTTGAAAAGCAGCTCCAAATTAAATCTGAGCTATCCTTACGATTTACAGAAATCCAGCCCTAGGTTTGGATTTGAACACCTCAGCTGGGCAGCCTCTCTGGAGCACAAGTACCCAGAACACTCAAATGGCCTGGCCTCAAACCTCTTGTACAAACACTTGCAACTGTTTTCAAATCATCATGGGTTCAATCAGTAGCACAAAGGAAAACTACAGCTGAGAATCTTTTTCATATAACAAACAAATCAATGAGTGCTTGTTCTCCACAAGATCTATGACAGGCAAAAATATGGGCAGGTGCTTGGGACAGAAAATGAAATCTCAGGTAAGAAGGATCTAAAAGCTTTCTTCCTTCACAGCTGCCACTCTCCTGTGGTGTTAACACTGCTGGGCTGTATTTTGTTGCGGCAAACTTATATTTATTTCATAACCACAAGCAAAGACTTACAATTCTGTAATGGCTGACCAGTAAAAAGATATATTTCAAGTACAGGAATTAATTCAGAAGTAAAGGAAAAGACTATTTCAGTGTTTTGATTTGCTATAGTAGGGTTTAGGAAAAAACAACAAAGTAGAACCTTTCTTGTGATTTCACATTCATCAAATAAGAAAAAATGCATGGTTTCAAGCACCAATGATAAATCTGAGCACATCTAAAGGCATGCAGAATATTTGTAACCAGAACTTGTCCATGCTGAACACAACCCAATAAAGCCAATGATTGAATACATCAGCACATGCTCACATACACAGATATACTGTGACTACACTTATCCCTTTTGCTAGACTACTTCCTTGGAGGGTGAAAGGTCAGACTAATCAGACAGAAATCAACTGCAGCTGGAAAAAAACTTCAGCAAGAAAATGCTTAAAATAATTGTGTTGCTTTTTTTAACCACATTATTGCTCCTCTCCAAGCTGAGCACTTGGCATGTGTGCAAAGGATGCAGAGAGCAGTTAACAAAAGGGAGAACTGGAGAGGAAACATTCACTCAATTAATCCAGGTCCATATCTCTACATTCATGGAGACAGCAAATACTCTGGGGTTTAGGAAATACTCCTGTCAGGGTAGCCATGTTAGCCCTTCACACGTGTTGAACAGAAAGCAACAGGCTGCTGCATTTTGTGCCCAGATAAATGAGAAGTTTTAAGTAAAACAATTTCCAGCACCACCCACTCGAGCAGCAATATTGTCATGGTTTCATTTTACCACTCTGAATGGCAGTGCAAGTTTTTGCCTGTTTGGAAATGTAATGTCGAAGCAACTTGTTTTAATTTAAGCAAGCAGAAGCTGCCAACCATCTTTGCTTCCCAGCCAAGAGGAATTTATCTTACACATTTATTAAGTCATCATCTAGTTAATGACCATCATTTTGTAAATAGTGTAGCAGAACGAAGACAGCCATCCAGCACTGTTAAGCTAAAACTGATACGAGACACAAATGGGCCAGGCCTCAAAGCAGTGCAGAGTCACTGTCACTCCAGTGGGATCAGTGGAAATACCCAAATTTACCTCAGCTAAAGAAACAGCCCTCCTACTTTCCCCCTGTTGTAAATATCAGGTGTGTTTTCTCCAGCCAGAACTGCCTCAGCAAAACTCCATCTTCCAAACTGGTGTTTTCACTTAAAGGAGCTGCTCTTGGAGGTGTTTTCCTGTCCATGGTTGGTTGGGTAGAGAAGGGGAAATAAATTACAGGGTAAATAAAGCACCAGGGACAGAACTTCATTCACAGAGCTCAAGTGTAAAATGAAAGCTTTGTCGACTAAAACTTTTGTTATGCTTGGGTGAAACCCTCCCTGCCTAAAGATTTTAATCTTAAAGTAGTTCATTTGGTTGTTTAGTTGAGGTTTTTTAAAGCAGACTGATAAGGAAAAGCATTTTTCTTTGGAGAATGAGATCTGGTTTTATTGACTAGATAATAACCTAGTTCTTATTCTGCACATGACACTGCAATCCTAGTAAATCAGCGAGTTAAGGAGTTATTTACTCCAGGTTCTAAAAGAAGAAAAAAGACAAATTCTGCTCATAAATGTAACTGTAAAGAAGGTTCCTCCAAACTTCCAGCAAAGCAAAATCCCTGACTGAGCAGATTTTGGCGCCCCGTCAATTTTCTGAAGGCTACTTTACATATAAAAAGTTACACTGGATTAACAAAATTACGTGGTTTTAAAAGAGATAATTAAAGCAATACAGCTTTATGTGAAAATACCCTTGAAATAAACTTAACCTAGTTTATAGAAGTTTAGTTGCACCGGGTAATTTACAGCACAGCTGTAAATTGCAGTGAAAAGGGTTGGCAGAAGCAGGCTACAACATACTTACTTATATCAGCACAATGGTTTACATGAGCTGAGTTTAAACAGAGTCTTAAACCACATCAATATCCATGCTGAGTCAAGCTCTTGCATCCTCCTCTTCTTGTTTTGTTAGTTTTTCCAGCCCAGTTGTAAACACATCAAGTATAATTCAATAAATAAAGATATATCATAGCAAGGCAAAGCTAGGACACCTGGACACTGGCTGAAATTAATAAATTAATAAAGTCTGCTCTGACATTCAAATGCAAGTCTTTGGCTCCCTGTGTGAACTGAGTGAGAAGCTACAGCTCCACTTTGCTTCCTTCAGACAAAACTCAGTGAATTAAAGGGGTCTGAGCAAGGCTCAGGTTTATTTTCATGTCATATAATACAAATGTGCTGTAGGTACCTGTGTACAGAGTTGTGTAGAAACAAGTATAGAAACTGCCTGTTCCTTTCTCTGCCCAGAGTCCTCTCACAGGAGCTGACTGTGGTGAGGACAGGACCACTGGAGCATCATCCCACAGCTCCTGCCCCAAAACTCCAGGGCCAGAGCAAGCTCCCTACCAGCACAACCCTTAAGCAGGTGCTTAACTTTAATCACCTGCTACAATCTGCAGACCTGAGAGGTTTATGAGCCCTCTGTAATGGCTTCTGCTGTAAATACCAATCTTTGACTTCTCCAAAATAAGAGAAACTGGAAGGACAGAGCCAAGCTTTGCTGTCAGGTGGGAGCTTGTCGTGGAAGGAGGAGATTTGGAGAGCTGTGAGATTTGGAAGAACCAAAGGATCAGTTTTGTTTGCCATCCTGGGAGCAGTTTTTGGCCGAGGTGAAGCTTGTCCATCACCTGCTGCCCTGCACAGCCCAGCTGTCCATGCACACTCCTGGCACCTTGCTCAGCTCAGGGACTCACCCTCTGCCACCTGGCCCTGCTCTCCCAAGATCAATACACGGACCTCATGTATGAAAAACAGCAGAACTCACAACCATGACATGTTATTTTAAACCTTTTTGTCCCCTTTCCATCCAAGGAAGAGGACAGATGCTCAAGCTGCTGTTTAGACCAAAGTCAGAATGCTGCCTATTGTAAATTGTAAATTAGGTTGCAAAGACATTTCAACAACTAGTAAAACTACTCACAGTTCATCTGAAATTACATTTTCAGGATTCAGAACAAGTTACCTCATCATCATAAATGACCCAATTGTCCAAAACACAATAAGGACATGTCTTAGAAAGAGACAAAGAGGACATTATTTTCCTTGGTCTCTATTAATAGGGATTCCCCCAAACAGAAGAATCATTTGAGTGGAGATATATTTGGAGGCAAATGAATAGGTCCTTCTAGTTATTCACAAGACTATACTGTTGAGAATGTAACAGTTATTTAGGTTCCTTTTTTTTTTTTCAATTGCACACTCTGGAGTGGTCTCACATGTCATTAGCTGTTTTCTTTCAGAAAATAAACTGCATTGTACAATGCATTATTTTTTCATTTTTTAAATGTGCGAAATCATTAGAGAGATGCCTAGTTGTTTCTAATATGAGTAGGATCCCTTGTGAAATAAAGAAATTTTATCCTATAGAACCATCAAGAAATCTGAATATCCAGCTGGGTCTGATCCTCACCTCAACTGGAGGTAACCTTCCTGGAGGGGGGATTTCTTTAGGCTAAGCAGAGCCACTATCATGTCTGCAGCTCTGACACAGAAAACAATTGAAGGCCACTCAGAAACTTGAGCAGGAAGGCTGGAGAGTGTTGCTGTCACTGCTGGCAGTGGCTACCTGGGGACACAGCGGGGCAGAGCAGGCAGGGGACAGCTAGAGGCAAAAATGCTTCGAGAGTAAACATCAGGTCAAGCAGAAGGGAGACTCTATTTGAGGAGGAAGATCCATTTTGCAGCAGTGAGGGCATAAACACCTCTAGATTTATTCTGTGTGTCCAGCAAGGCTGAAGACATTTTTCTTTTTTTTTTTTTTTGCTGCTCAGAAAGCAAAAGGATTTAAAATACACATGTTCTCTTCTTCTACTCAGAAGATGCTGTACTGGCAAGAGATGGAGAAGCAATATCATGACAAAAGAGCAGTCCAAGCTTCCTTTGGTGCCCAGTGGTAATTAACAGTTATTAAGCTGGGCAGCTTTTAAGTGTGCCAGGGATGGGCCAGGGTAAGTGGGAGCAATGCAGTCCTGTGGCTCAGAGCTGCATGTGGCCAAATTCTCTGTTTTCCCAAAAGGCAAACAAACCCACTAGGAGCGCCCTGGTGCTGTGTGAGGAAGGCTTCAAACATCCAGTTTAACTTGTTTATGGCTGGTGTGGATATTGCCAAGCTGCCCAGCTGCAGCCCCAGCTCCAGTGCTCAGGGATGGCTGCGGGTCAGCAGCAGAGCCCAGGGGTTTGTGGGCTCCAAGGCACACACAAATTCTCCTGACCTGTAGTGAAGTCCCTGTGCAAGTGTTTCAAGGCCTGAGGTGCCACTGAGGCCGCTGAGTCCTGATTTTCAAGGCCTCCTTCCCAGTGTGGCTGTGGCAGCCCAGCTCTCTCAGCACAGGCACTTGTTTCTCTCAAAACAGAGAAGAAGAAACTTGCCAAAGTTTCTGGGAGAACCAGTCAAGACCCATCTGAGTAGCTCGCAGCTAATGGATGCTGTAAAGTGCCAAACATGCTTCACCTTTACTATCTTCCCTTTTTACAGAGCATTTTACTTTTTATAATGATGTTCCCATTATCTCAGCCCTATCTTCCCATCCCACAGCTACAGGCCATTAGGTATTTTTTTTTCTTTATAAAAAAAATTAATTAGAATTGAAAAGGTTGACTAATAAAGGAGAAGACTGTTTTCTTTGGCAGCCCTACTCACTTTATTTATATTGGCATTGCAAGACTCCATCCTAATATGAGATGCACCTCAGCTTGCATAATGCACCCTGCCTTCCCCAGCAGCAGCTCTGTGGCACAGCTTGTCTGTCCTGACCTCTAATCCTTCTTCAACC
This sequence comes from Diglossa brunneiventris, assembly GCA_019023105.1. NCBI lineage: Eukaryota > Metazoa > Chordata > Aves > Passeriformes > Thraupidae > Diglossa > Diglossa brunneiventris. The sequence goes on along the minus strand of CM032372.1, from coordinate 2,534,852 downwards.
TCCTCTGGGTCAGAGGCACCACTCTGCCTTTCCATTATCACAAAATCACTCCCCAAAACAAAAAGCAAACACAACCCCCAAAACAATTCAGCAGAACGCAAGAGCAGCGTCAAGTTGCTCTCAAATAGAAGAGCTGCAGGAGAGGTGTCTGGGAATTTTGGACTGATGGAATTTCTGGGCAGCTCCAAGAGGAGCAGGAGTTGAGTTTGTGAAGGAATTGCTGCCAGTGCCCCTGAAAACTCACAGGCTGTCAGATGGGAGTGCTGTTCTGGCCCCTGAAAACTCACAGGCTGTCAGGTGGAAGTGCTTGCACTGCCTTTGTATCCTTCTCTTGGGAAAAACAATGCTTGCCCCAAAGCATTCACTGATAAACATGGAGAGGAATCCCACTTTTCTGGCAATTTCACAAGATTTCCCTAATCTTATTCTTAAATTGGTCCTTCCCATGATTAGAAAATACACAAATAAAACAATCCTTCAGGTAAGAAATAGGCAGAAGTATTGTGAGACAGGGAGTTTTAATAAGCTCTTTCAAAGCTTTATTTTTGAAAAAAGGTTTCCAGAATATTTTCTATAAAATCCACACGTCCACCTGATTACTTGTTACCTGGGTTGCCTTTGCAGAAATGAAAAAAAAACCCCAATAATCATGAAATTATGAGATATAGAGGAGGAATGAGCCACTGAAAAGAGTGCTGGGGTTGAAACTGCTGCTTACAGTACAACATGGACACGTGGCTTGATTTTACCTATATCCAGGTACATTTACATCATTCCTACCTGCAAACCTCATTATCAGACAACAAATTATTTTCAAGCATCACTGCCCAAAGTGTTCAGTATGTACTGTGATTAAAATTATCTGTATACACAGAATGGCTTTTCAATTTACTCATCAGCTGCTTGATAAACCACAGTACTGAAAATGAGACAAATAAAATGGTTTGCAAATACTTCCATCTGCCTATTAAGGCTCGATTAACACTCCCACAGATGCAGTAAAAAAAATAAATAATTAAATCAGTTCAGTTTTAAAAGCAAATAGGTCAAACAAATTACATATGGAATCTGGCACTGCTAAAGAAGGGTAAGTACATGCTTAGATTAATAAGTAATTACCCATACAGCAGCAACGTCTTAATTTCTGGCCACTAGATTTTTGTTAGTAATTTAAATTACATTTGTACAATGTGGAGGGGTTAAAGGTACAATCTGTGCTGGTATCCCAGTGGCAGTTATTGGATACCTCTCAAGGTTTTCCTAGACACACAGAACTGCAGGAATTGCACTCAGTGAACTGCAGATGTGTTTGCAACTTGAATCTCAGGAACGAAATTGTTCCAACGGCTGCCCCTGCTCTACACCTGAGACTGACACAGCCACCACTGCCCTCTGGGAGCACTGGGCAGCTTTTATCCTGCAATAATGGGGCAGAAAGCATTGATTCAAATTCCCAGCATCCAAGAGAAAACTCTGGGTTTGGATTTTTCCATGCAGTGGCGCATGCAGGCACTCTGGTGAGGTAATCCAGGGCATGGATAGAGCAGTGTTTTGTCAGAAGCAGCAGTCCCAGCACTCATCTCTCACACTATGAGCTCTGGTTAGCAACCCCACCTGAATTTCAGGATGTAGGTGATCCCTCAGGCTCAGAGAAAGAGGGACATGCCCTTGGCTCATCTTCCTCAGACTCCAACCTTTGGATAACCCTTAATGTCCTCTCAGTTCCTGACTGCCCCCATGTGCTGCGTAGGGATTTTGTGCAATTAAATCACAGCTGGAGGTTCGTCAAGGCAAATGTGCTAAAATTCAGGCACTGGGAATGCTTTTGCACAGATCAAACCTCCACTCTTCCCACCATCCAGGAGACATTTGTCCCACGCTCTGTTAGCCCCAGCAAAGAAGGTTCCCATCAGAGACCCTGGGGTTTTCAGTGCCCGAAGGTGACACTTCGGCACAGATGTGTCACCTCTGGACACCCCAGTCCTGCCGCCTTCCCTGTGGCATCTGTGACAGGCACAGGAGAGCAGAGCTCTCAGTGTGAGCTTCAGCTCCCAGCGCAGAGCCCGCATCCTCTGACAACGCAGAACAAGAATTAAAAAGTGAAATAACCCTCCCAGTACAGAAAATTTCCCTTTTTCCTTATCCCGCTGAAAGTCTGGCTAAAGGAGTACCTTCAGCACTTCAAATTAGAGGTGCGGGTACTTTGAAAAAGCGCAACGGGCTTTTCCTGAAGGAGTTTCTGGGCTCCTCTTTTTCCCGAAGCTTTTCCTGCAGGAGCTCCGGGCTCTGCGGCTCCTCCGGGCAGGGGAGAAGCCCCACAGTGGCAACACTTTCCGAGTGGAAAGTGTGTTTAAAAGTAGGGCTCCAGAAGTAAATAAAACTCTTTCGACAATAACGAAAGTAATAATGAACTTTCTTTTCGTGTCAGTTTTGCTCTGTTAGTCGCTCGATAATGCGATGCCCTATAAAAGGCTTGAAAGAAGATTCCTTGTCAGTCTGCGGTGCCTGGGGGTAATGCGAGCTGCTCAGCCCTCACAAGTAATTAAAGATAATCAGTGAAAAATGCGAGGGTCTGTTGTACTCTGCATTCCAAACCCCACCTACAACAGGAACAGCCTTCGAAATGATTATTTAAATTTAACCTTTTTTTTTTTTTTTTTCCAGGGGATCGGTGGGGGCGGGGGATGGGATTCGTAATTGTTTTTCTGCTGCCGTGCTCCCAAAAAGCAAGAAACGGTAAAAAATCAGATTCAGGAGGATCGATACTGACAGAAAGACACTTGAAACTCCCAACTGGCTTTTGTGTTTTCCTGCCTCTGACAGATTTCTATCAGCAGTGTTTACCTTCAGGTATATTATATGACAGAGCCGAACCTGCTTCATCTCCTCAAGTGGGATTAATTTACCACAGAATATTTATAGGAACAAATAACAGCTTTAACAAATAAAAGAATAATAATTCTAATAACAGTATGTATAACAGGGAAGGTTTCCCAGGTACTTCATAGACAACAACTCCCTCTGGAACTTTATTTATCATGAGGAGCAGTGAGAGTTACAGCCTGGCAAATAACTTTGAAAAATCAAGCCACATATTCAGGTGCAGACTCAGCAAGGGAACTGCTGAGTGTTGAGCAACTTGGGGAATCTGGTTGAGACTGTCTTTCATTTCTAGTGCTCTTTGAACTGCCTGGCACAAATCCTGCTCGCTGCTCTCAGGGAAACCCGGAGCTGCCAGCTCTGGCCACACAAGGGTGCCTCAGACCAAGGTGTGACATTCCTTGTGTCCTGCTGCCTGGACAGGGGACAGCAAGGAATGGGAGGCACCAGAAGCAGGGGTTGAATTTAGATGGAGTCAGTGTAATGCTCCCCTATTTTATGGATGCACTGGACCGTGGAGCCACAGAGAGCAGAGCCAGCCTGGGGACAGCCTGGGTATAGCCCAGGTGACACTGAGAGTGGGGAGCTGCAGCCAGACACACCCCAAACCTGCAAAGGAAGGGCCTGTGAGCTCTGCCTCACATCCCCTGCTCCCCTTGCACTTGCAGAGTATCAGAAAATCCTATTTGACCTGCCCAGGGCTCTGTGTCCCAAGGACAAAACCCCCGTTGACTCTGTGGGGCCAAAGGAAGGGCAAAGCCTGGTGTGAGGCAAAGGGAAATCCATGGATTTGTGACTCCTGAGAGCTGAGGATGTGCAAGTGCAGAGTGTGAGTGCTGAGCCTCCTGCCACTTCCCTGGCTGGCTCTGTTTGCAGCTGGAAAATGTGAAACCTGTGTCAGACACTTGGCGCTGCTAAGGAAAGCACAATTATTGTCTTTCAGGGCACTGACCAAGCCCTGGGCAGGTTTGGATGATGGCTGCCAGGTTAATTCAGATTTAGCCAAAGAAGCAAAGGAACCATAAAATTGTGGCAAATAATCCATAACACGCTGAAAGGTACAACATCAGGAGTTTCCAGACTTCTTCAATTTGTGGACCTCAAACAATCTTCCAAACTGTTAGAAAGACCTAAGCACACAGACCCAGGTACAGAAAATTTACAGTTCCTGACAATAGCTTTTGCTTTTTGTAGGTGCTTTTTTTGTGGATTCCTTTGAAGTAGCCAAGAAAACCACATCACTGCTTCCATGATTCCACAGGCAACAGAAGATCATCAACTTCCAATCTATTTTGTCTAGTAATTGTACATGTTTGTTTCTCCCACACTCCGCTGATGTGGAGTTTAACACTCAAATATTACCAGTTAAATACAAAACAAAGCAAAACTGTTGATGCATTATTTCACAATAAGTAATATAAAACCATGAATAATGGGTTCCAAATGATGTAAACATGTGTTTAGAGTACTGCTTAGAGCACTGATGCTGACCTAGATTTGACCTTCCCAAGTATCCACAATCTATTCCTTCTTTAAAAATAAAAAATGTTGCCTAAAGGAAAGATTGTGTTGTCTTCACAAATGATGAGTGAGGATTCCGTGTGACCGCAAACAACAAGAAATACTGTACAGGTCATAATTAAAATGACCTTATAAAGTATCCCATGGAAAAATATTTTCCAAGAGACTGGACTCCACTGAATTTTGTGTAGACCACACACTTTAATCCTGGTCCTACTGAAGTCATTGAGAGTTTTTCCATTGACTTCTATGTGTCCATGGTTTGGCCTCCATTAGCCATGCATGGAGCATATAATAAAAGCAAACATCAAAAATAAAAGTTGGTCTAAAGTTCCCTAAAAAGCATGCCCACAGGGAATTGCTGGGGAAAAATGCACAAAACAATTCTGGAGTGAGCGAGTTTGTGAAAAACACTATCCCACTTAAAAAAAAAATAAAGAGTCTGAGAAATTTAATTTAAGCCATATGGATGCACAAACCATGTAATTAATAAGGAAATGATGCTGATTGTTAATATAGACATCTGAAATCAGCCACAACGAAATCTCGTTATGCCAGGACTGCAGCAGCCTGGATTCAGACAGAACATGGAGCATCACACACTGGATATAATATCATTACCAGGACATTCCTAACAAATTTTAGGCAGAGACAATGTCGCATCTTTTCAGCCTGGAAAAGCAGTACGTCTACACAAGATGCAATTATTTTAATTCAGACTTTTAATGATCTATATAGAGACAACAATGGGCTGTTTGTTACCAGCTGAACCGGGGGTTCCACCCAGCCCAGCGAGACCTTGAGAGCCACCCTGGGCAGAGCGGGGTGTGCTCAGACACGTGAAACTAATGAAAAAGGGAGCAGAGAGCTCCAATCCAGGGGGTTTGCTCCCCAAAAAAAGCAGGATACCCCGTGTATTGTCCGGTTGGGCCCAGCACACGCACGCAATTCAATTCACGCGGCTCGTCCCGAAAGTCCCCAAAGCGGGGAGATGCTGCATCTGTCTCGCTCAGAGAGCGACTCAAGTCCTGCCAAATCGAGTGTGACCTTCAATCTGCCACTCTCATGGTGAAAGGCAGCGGAGTAAATTACTTGGCCTTCCCTTTCTATTGAGGGTGAATGCGAGCGGGTCGGCGGGACCTGCCGCCGCTCCATCCCCAGTGGCACCCCACAGTTTACACAACCCGGGCTGAATGCCATAAAAGAGGGGCTTCATTCACCGGGGGCCCGCATGCAAAAGAGACGCCCATTAGATCATAGTAATTATTCCATTTACATCACACAGTGCCACAGTGGGACGTGTAGGACTCATCAAACACTTCTCTTCACCGGGCCCGGCTGCTAATGAGGCCCAGTGGCAGCATTGTGCCTCCCATTTACTCATGGCCGTGCCTGCCTGCCAACAACAGCTCAGCCCTCCAGACAGGCTGCCCCTTTCAGAACCATTTATTCCGCGCCCAACCTCTGACCTCAAGGGTTATGACATCAGCAGCCCTGATTTGTGATCATTTTTATTGGCGGACATTCAACTCTTGTTTCCTGTGTTTAACTCTGCCTCCCTTTTTTTAGCTAAACTTATTGGTTCTAATAGGCATCTGCCAAAAGACTATAAAGTAAGCCAGAGCTCGCACAAAGAGGCTTCTGATCTTGCTATAAAAAGCCCCACAGCTACTATTTATGCCAATAATAACGAGTAATTCATTATCTAGGTGCACAAAATCTGTTAACCACTAAAATGTTGAACAATTTGGAGCAGATGTCCAACAACTTTATGAGTTTTAATTAAAATGTTCTATGTATTTTCATCAATACACCTGGGTTTTTAAATTTACAAAGATGCTACACCGGCACACAACAGTACTTTGGAAATGGCATTTTTTTTTTTTTTCAGAGGGGGATTAAGAGGGGATGATTTGGGCTAATCAGATGCTGATTTGTAGCGAATTTTTTCCCCATTAAGGTGTTGATGCAAAATCAAAGAGGAATTAGAGCTGAGATTTAAAAAGACAGAGCTTTCTTGGGACAAAGCAACGATATTTCAGGAGTCAGTGAACTTCAGTTTGTCTGCTTGAAATAGAGAAGGGGAATTTGCATTTTGAAGCAGAGTCATTAATTTTAAAGCTAGTGTTCTAAATGGAAATTAAATATCTTTTGAGAACAGGTTCTCAAAACACATGTTTTTCATAATGCAGTTTGTTTAAGCACTGTGATTTCCATATAGCAGAAACAGATATAATAACAGACAAGAGATTCTTTATCAAGAATGCAAATAATAATTTTCCAAAAATTTGACATTACAAATCACTATGCAAGCACATAATCACAAGTTTGCATGATTTATGTTTTTAAGCATTTGTTAAAAAAATTTAAATACTTAAGAAGCTGATACCGAATAAAATAGAAAATATTTTATCTCTGCTCTTTCATTTGGATAATGGGAAGGTTTTGGCCTGAAGTTGAAAACTAACTAGTTTTTAAAAAGGATGGTTTTCCCTCAATTATAATCATAAGCAAATTAACAAAAAAGAGGATCCTGTTCAGCTAATTTCAAACAGTTACAGTTGCAGATGATGATTTCAGGAAGTGGTTAAGTAATAGATTTTTTATTGTACCAGGAGGACTCAGTGTAACCAGCCCTACACAGAATCTTTGTAATGCAGCCCTTACAGGGCTAATATGGATATTTAATGGATTGGGTTGGGAGCTGTCACCAACCCCTAATGTATCTCTAATGGAATCTGAGGATTTACATTTGTTTCCCAGATAAGATTCTCATCCAGCTTCTCTTTGTAGTCAAGTCAATAATTTTACTCATTATTTGCTAATCTTAATTTCATCATCTCTGCCAGTATTACCTTTATTTACATAGCTCATTTTTTGACAAAAGCTGAGCTGCTGTACTTTGTACAGCAAGACTTTAGGATTGCACTCTCTGCCCTAAATTGCATGCAATTCACACAGTTTTGTACACAAAACAGGGAAATGCATGAGCATTCCTAAATGACCACGCATAGATATTCATGCAAGCAACAACCTGTTTTACATGCAGATGGCCAGAAGTTTCCCTCTTTAAAAAGCAGGACACACAACCCCCTCCCCAGCTCTTCTGGAAAAAAGAAAAAAAAAAGTAAAAAAAAAGAGCGGGGAGGAAAAAGAAAAAAGCAAAATGAAAACAAAGAGGACACACTGGATTGCATGCACAGGAGAGCTCCAGGGGCACCAGCACACTCTGTAGGTTTGTACAGCTCTGTGGATCTGGATCTGTTTAGATCCCAGATTATGGAAGATTGAAGGAAATTAAAAACTCCACATTGCAGGTCAGCTGAGCCCTCTCCTCTCAGAACAACTTCCTTAATAAATCCTTCACCCAGGGCACTTGATTGTGGCTGGTGGCCCCTAAGGGAGCAGGGGAAGCAGTTCCATGGAGTAAATGGTCTTTGAAAGTCAACTGGAGAAAACAAACTGCTTGGTTTAGTTATTGTGATGCACTTCTGTGAGGGTTTGCCCTCCAGCTGGGAAGGCTGTGATCAGGTACCTGTATTCTATTTTTGTGGTGAATTTTGGGTGGGGGGAATAAAAGAAACAGCCCTCCACCACATCCTTTAGCAAGAGACACCACTCTAATATATTTCATGTCCTAGGACAGTTTTCCTAGGTATTAAACCATACTTTTGGTTTTGAACATACAGAATTTTTAGTTAGATCAAGGAATCACTTCCCACAGTCCTTTTGTAGGACAAAATTCTTGCTAATACAAGCAAGCAATAGCCAATTGATTATATATTGAAAGCAACAATGCTATAAAGTTTTAATCTTTCTTCCTGGGCATGCAGAAAGCCTCTCTGTACCTATGTTCAGATGCCATCCCCAATCACCATATAAACAATAAAAAATGCTTATATCAAAATATCAATAAATTGCTTTGAGGAGACAGAAAAACTCCTGCACAGTTTGAATGCGCTCAGCTCTTAGCACACTAAGAAACAGAATTATTTAGGAAAAGTAATGCCCTCACCCCTCATGAGATATTACAGGGCTATAGAACAACTGGGTCTGGAAGGGATCTCTGGATTTTATCTGGTCCAACCAAGGCTCAGAGCAGGAACAGCCTCTGAGCCTTGCTCTGGTTTGCCAAAGTCCTCCTTGCACTGGGGACCCCTGGATGTGACACTGCTCTCCAGATGTGGCCTCACCACTGCTGGATAGAGGGCAAAAATCACTTTCCTGCACCTTGTGTCTTCATCAAGCCTATCACTTAGTTTTCCACATTATCTCCACTCCCAAGTAACCCCTCCACCCGGTCAGTGACTGGTGCAGCACTCCTGAGAACGAGGAAGGGACATGAGCTGGCACTGGGGTTCACCTTGCAGAACCTGATGTTGGAGTACATTTGGGAATGTATCCAGGCTGTCTGTTTTAGATGCCTCCATGAGATGTTGGCTGCAGAAAAGCTCCTTACACCCAGTTCAGTCTACAGTCAGATAGAAGCTTAAAGTTGGGAGCAGGAATCACCAAGGCACAAATACAGGACCTGACTTCACCCAGCTTCAAACTAAATCCAGACTTCAAAGCTTAACACTGAGCACAGCACACGGTCGCAGTCTGCAAGGAAGCTGTGCACTGCTCTGCTGAAGGATGTTAATGCTCATCACCATTCCGAGCACTCAGACTGGGGAAAGCTTAATTAAAAACATCTGACAGGCCATGATTATATTCATACATAATCGTCAGGATGCCTTTACCTGTTATGCCAGATCTTCATACTGTAAATAATTAGCTAAAGGAAACCTCAAGAGGTTTCTTCAGAACACATACTTCACCATATTCTTACAGCATTTGCAATTTTAAAATCAGAAAATTGAAGTGTATTTTAAATAGGAAACACTAATAACAGACCTGCTTGTTTTTTCCCTGCATTAAGAGCAGGATTAATTTTCAAGCACTGCTGCACATTTTCCAGAGCAGTCACTAATCTGCTAATCTGTCTTTTGTAGAAGTGTTTAAATCGTTATGATCAGCTTCCTCATGCAACTATTGGGTTGAGTATTGCAGTGGAATAATTAGGAAAACATGAGGCAGAATTCCAAGAGAGAACAATGCAACTGGGGAGAAAAGAAACTGGGTTTGCAGTTAGGGCACAGGCTGAGGACTCGGGGCCTTTGGGCTCTCTGTTGGGACCTGGATCCAGGATGAACACGACCAAAATTCAGGGCTCAGCTCCCTCCTCCCAGCCCCTCAGTGTCTGTATTTGTGATTAGTACAGCACTGCCCATCCTGAACTAAGATCCCAGGGATGCCTCAATCCTGAGAAATTTGCTTGGCAGGAGGTGTGACGCTCCTGTAAATTTTCTGGCCAAGCTGCCACCTCCAGATGGGAATCTGGGAGCTCTAAGACTGCCCCTGGTCTGCAAGGTCCTGGATGCTCTGTCACCTACTGACAGAGGCTCTGAGTGAAGGACAGGATGGAGTCTGGGCCAGGACAAACCACAGGCAAAGCTGGAGCTTGCCCTGGTTCCCAGGTAAGTCACACACCCCTTGCTCTGGCAAAATCTGCTGCAGAAGGAAGATCCCTGGATGGTCCCATTTGTAGAAACACTGGGAATTTTAAGGCCAGCACCTGTTGGTTTAAAAATACTCCTCATCATATCCACACAAACCCAGTGGGTGCCCAAGTGTGTGTGACTCACACTCTCTGCCTGCACACCTGCGTGGCACAGGTGACTGCACTCAGTTTGGTTTATTTTATTTTATTGGACTTGGTAACCTAATAAAAAACAGAAGAGTTCAAACCTGTAACTCTCCCTTCCCAAACTGGTCTTTTTGAAATACCTGACACTAGACTTGACTTTTCATTTCTGCTTATTAGAGCAAAGTTTTGCTGGTTACAAAACTGAAAACAAAATTTCACAATATCTCAGTGGGGTGAAAAAGCAAATATTGATATTCATCCCAATGAGCTTTTGATTTTTTTACTTCTAGAGAGTGGAAGATTTGCAATGCCCCATCTTTGTCAGGAACACCATGAAGCAAATGCTGTTTCCCCAGATTACCACAGCCAGTTTCTGTAGCATCTCTCTGTGGTTAAGTTCACACTGTCCCCAACCAGACATTTCTGTCAAATGTTTCTCTCACTGAAATATCTCAATATAAAAAGTAGTTTTTCAAATTATATTCCTATTTTTTTCACAAAAATCACAAAAACTGCAACTTGATTTACAGTTGTGAGAAAACCTCAAACACTGAAGTTTTGAAAACCAGAAGTGTGGAGTGCAATTTCTCTCCCATCCCTCTGCTGAAACACTCTTAGAGAAAGAGTTTTGCCTTGGAGTTACAAAACATGCAAACACAGTTTTTTTACTCTGTCCCATTAGGGAAAAACTATTCAAACAAAGCATGACTTTTTTCTCTTTCTTTGACATATTCAAACACAAGTTATGGCTGATTTCAAAGAGCTGTATGGCAGGAAAATGTAATCTCAGAAATGATATATGCAAAAAGTGCCCCTCTGTAGCACGTGGTTGACGCTGTAATTTTTGGAAGCTGCAGATTGAAAGCAAACCAGTTATTTCCTCGAACTGGCATTTCATAAAGGTTGCAGTCCCAGTTTTGTAACTCTCCACAGGCTGCCCTGGTAGGAATTAATGAAATACCTGGGCAGAGTAGTCAGAAGGGGAATTAAGTTCCCAACACATTCCAGCAGTGACTATTGCCACACCCGCTCTCGACAATGACCAGCCCTCAAAAGACAACCACAGAAAATTTGTCATTCACATTCCTCAACATGCAACAAAACAAAGGAAACAATCAAAAGGGAAGAAAAAAAATCTTCGGGTTCAGTCAATAAGTTGTATGTGTTCAAGGGGAAAGCTGTAAGGGAGCTGCACAGGAGCGTGTGTGGATTGAGCGAGTTGTTCTTTCTTCCTGGGAAGGGCTGACCAGGCCCATGGGTGCAAGGTGAATTTACTGAAAGGAAAAGCCAGGCAGATTGGTGTTTGAGGGGCCATAAAGTGTCCTGTTGGCTGACGTGGTCATCCTCCCTCTCCTAGCAAAATCACAGATTTTGTTAGTCAAATTTCATGTCTTTTTGATGTAGACCATTTCCACCCCAAATGGGCGAAGTTCAAATACATTTAGGATGAAATACTGAAAAAAAACCCCATTTGATCAATAATATCCATTACAAGTTAGTGTCACACAGTGCAACACTATTCTGTTTACTCAAGGTGTCACTTAGAAGAATAACAATCACTTTACACTGATTCTCCCAGCAAGAACCATCTTTAAATATTCAACATATTTTGTGAAGTCAACACATTTTCACAAGACTGTTACTTTGGTTTGTCATTTTTAAAAAGTCATTCCATAAATCTAAACTAATTCCTCACCAGGATCTACCATCATCTGTCAAAAAGGTACTTATAAATATGTATATGATCATTCTTTTCCTTTTTTTCTTTTTACATGAAGAAGGTATCAATGCTACAACTAATTGGGCTAATTTGCATCAAAGACTATACATAATTAATTTGTTTGTTAAAAGCTTTCAGCATTTCTTACAGGAAGTGCAAGAGATCATTGCTGAAGTTTGGAGAAGTAATTAGCAATAACAGATGTCAATGCACATAATTGTAAAATGAGACCAGAAAAGGTACTGACAGAGTCTAATTTCACAACTGGGTTTCTATCAAATATTCTGCTTAATGGTATATAGAAACAATGATGAGCTTTTATTCTTTCCTCATTCCAAGGAGAAAGCTAATTTTTACCACTAAATAAGAGCCTTACTTCTATTACTGCTTATAATAATGATGAGATTTAATCAGTCTATGCTCAGACATGACCTTGTCATGAATGTCAGCCACTCATTCCTGGAAAAGAAAATGCAGAGCCACAGCAACTCCAGTGGTCACTGGATCTTGTGACGGACACAGAAGCAATGCACACCCCCCAAAAAAAGCAGAGGGGGCTGTAACTTTGTTGTGGTCTTTTCAGACAGAATGAACAACATTCAGACAGAATGAGCATTCAAACAGAATGAACCACACGAGGCTGGAGGTTGGCTGAAGTCAAGGGATGACCTGGGATCACCTCTGTCCCACCGGTGACCTGTCACATTGCATGGGGAGGTGAGTCCCATCTCTCTCGATGGGTTCATCCCCCTGATGCTGCCGATGTTGGGCACAAATGGTTCTCAGGGTGGTGTTGGGGCAGTAACAGAGAGTGTAGATACCCAGACTCAGTGAGCTCAGTGAGCTGGCCACGCTGGACATTCATTCACACAGTCCCCTCCTCTTGCACCTCTTCAGGCCGCAGTGTTTGCCCTGACTCAGTCTTCAAATAAAACTCACAGCAGAACAGGTCTCCTAGTTTCTCTCAGCATTGTTGTGCTGTTACTTGGCCCAAATTCCCCATCCTAATTAAACCTTTCACTGAAAGCACCCGTAGCTTTCAGCCACTCTCAGCCTGGCTATTTCAGTGTGGCTTTCCAGTGTTTCCATAAGCAGCTCATGGCCCTGGAAGCAATGTGGCCCAGCTCTGGAAATACTTGTCCCCATCCATAGCTCTTACATTTGGGACTGAGGGTTCCCTACAGGGGACTCTTTTCCATGTGCTGTGGCAGATCACTGCCCCGCTTCCACTAATGCCTTCAAATTGCACGGCCTCCCCCATTGCACCCTAACACGTACAGACACAATGCCAAGAGCACATCTTATTTTAGATATCATTTTTATTGCTATCTATGACTTTCCACAGCATCCATCGATGCTCTAGAAATTGTTTTTGAAAGATAGAAACTGTTAACCAATCTTGCCTCAAAGGAATCCCTCCCCTTGGAAGAAACAAATGGTAACTACAGAGCACGCAAATGAAGTGACCAAGACGCCCATTGAGGAACTGCTGGCATGGAGGATAATTATGACCTGTGAAAAGCTCTCCTGGAATCCTATCCATTAGGATTATCCTACATGAAAGAAGAGTTTTTCAGTATGAAAAAGGACAGGTGTGTCCACACCACAGCCTAGGTGCCACCTTCATTGTCTGAGCGACAGTTTCAGCACAACCCAGTCATTAGCGTTTCCTCTTGTATCCAGTCTTAACAAGATTAAAGTTTTCTGTTCAATAAGCACCTACTCTTCACTGGCCAGATTGTATTAGCATGGTTGGCATTCCACCAAGGTTTAGCAACTCTTTCTAAAAGGGGTTTAATAAAGGACTTTGCAAGGATCATATAACTAGACAGAAAGAGTGTAGATAATCAAATTACTGGCTTTCAGCACATACTTAGCCTTCCTTGCATCCAGCCAAACAAGATTTCACATCAAATGCAGGAAAACTCCATGCAAATAAGCTGCTAATGATTATTAGAAGATTCTCACTCTTATGAGAGGATGTCTTATGACAGGTACTCAACATTTGCTCAAATGATTTGTTACCTCATTTTACAACAAATCTGAGGTGACACTTTTCATGTTTAAAGCGTTCCTGGAGGTATTTCAGATTAATTACCACAGCACCTCTGAGTTTATAACTAGTGAGTACTCAGGGATCAAGGTAAGTGCTTGCCTATGGTCACCACCAGTGCACATCTGTCCTCTGTGGCCAAGCCAATGCACCACAGGTTCTGCACGGCCCCAGGTGCCCACTGGGTACCATCAGCACCTTCACATGAGCCTTCACTCTCCCTCATTGTCCCTCTGGTGAGGCAGACACAGCCAGGGACCCCCACATTCTCTGGGAGCCAGCCTGAGCTCAGGTCCCATGGGCAGGGTCAGTGATTTGAGCTGAGTTTATGTGGTTACCCACCGAGGGCATGGACAGACAGCACTGGCCATCTCCAGTTTTCTACATGTCCAAGACCATGCACTTCCCCCCGTTCCACTGTAGCTCTGATGCAGCAAAGCCAAATTGGCATTAAAAGCAAGGCTTCCCAATCCCACTGTTCTTTCTGAACCCCTGGAATAGATTTCACCTTTCCCATTGTTCCTCCTTGACTGTACACGTCTGTGGGATCCCATTTATGGCTGAGGCAGCTGGCAGGGCAGCTCCAGAGGAGAAGATGCCAGCTCTGCCTGGGCTATGCATCACTAAGTGTTTGTCTTATGCCTAGACCTGCCAAAAGCCCAACATCAGGGTTTCACTGTACTCTCCCAGCATAGCAATGGTTAGATCCCTTTTATCTCTGATGGTAATTTTCATGGATCCCTGCCAGGTTCTTTATGTGCTACAGAGTTCCCCACTTCATTCACAGAGAACTGTATTGTTCTCTTCCTCATTTCCTCAAATATACTTCCAAAAATTCAGCTCTAAAAAGAACAGGTTTTCTTGGAACCTGGTGCTGGAAGCCTTGGCTCTTGATAGCTCCTGTGCTGCATGGATATCACAAAGATCTTTACAATCAGAAGTTTTAATGAAGATAGACCCAGGCCAGAAGCTTAAACCAGACCATTGTTAGCTTTTGGTGTCTATAGACTCGAAATTAATGTATATAATTAATTAATGCATAACATTACATTGGTATCTTGCTGACTCCCAGTCTGAATACACCCTCAATTTTATCAGTAAAGAAACTGGCTGTCAGGTGGTGTTGCTTCGAGGTTTCCAAGTGGATGTCATCATTCCAAAACAAAATAGTGAAGACCAGAGTACACAACCCACAGCAGGGTGACCAAAAAACTGGAGTTGAATCCATGTCAGCCTGAGGCAGAACTTCTGCAGAGGAGAGCAGAGCTGCCTCCTGACCATGGCTCTGCAGGGCAGCTCACTTGTACCTGATCAATTCACCAAGTTTCCCCTGTGGAAGGGAGCCCATGTTTTGGGGATAAATTTGCCAGTCTCAATGCCAAATTTAAGGATCATAATTGAGATTGGAAACAATAATGCAACAATGCCTTTCATTTAGCTTAGGGTTTTTCATCAGTTGCAACATACAGGTTTTGTTCTTTATTTTTTCTTGTCTATTTTGTGTTTTAGGGTTTTTGATTTTGTTGCAACACGAAAAGCACTGCAACACTAAACACAACAAAGCACTAAAACATTTGGGAAGGAAACACAAGAAAACTGAAACGTGATTTCAGACCAACCCATTTTTTTCCTAGTTCTCCTTCCAGTTTAGAAAAGTAGTTATAGACACAGCTGTGACTGGAATTTGTGATTGTTTCCCCCAAATATTGCAGCTAGCTTTAAGCACAATCACATCCAGAAAGACTTTGCTTTTTGCAGCATAAAGTTTAAGAAAGAATAAAGGAACAAAATACTTTGAGCTGCTGTTTTGCCAACAAGTGTAAAAAGGTGTTACAACGTCTTAAGTTAGAAAATATAGAAACTACTTAGGAGAAACAGAATCCAGAGCAGTGCTCTCATTCCTTACTTTCCATGCCTACTGTTATCATTACAGTAATGAAATATTTTGATCCTGAGGTTTTTCACTTAATAGGTTCCAATTAAGGACTTTATAAATTACGTAGATGTTAAAGACTTTTTTTTCAGCTGCTTTCACACACTCCCTCTCTCTTCCCTGGACCTTTCATGACTGTTTTGCAGACTTTATTAAAAAAATGGGAAATTGCACAGTCCATCTAATTAGTAAAATCACAGTTTCATGCAGCTTGCAAGGACCAATGGCTGATATCAGAATATTCCTTATCAAAGACACTTCTCACTTGAATCTCGTTCCAGCCTGAGAACGGCTGACCAGAAAAACTCTTGGCTAGGGCAGGCACACAGAGATCTCCCAGCATCTGCTCCCTATCCAAATAAAGTGCTGGAATTACACAAGGAAAAGCAGAATAAAATATCAGATATTACAAACCTTCCATTTCACCAGTTTTACTGCTGTTTACACCTCACACACAACACAAATGGTCTTTAATATTCACTGAAACGCAGTACAAGTTTAGCATCCAAAATTACAGAATCCCACACAGGATATTCCTCTCCTGCCCTCCAAACATTGTGATTCTGTGGCAGTTCCCTGTGGACTTCTGCAGCTTTTTCCCTCTGAGTTTTTGGAAGTGAAGGAATGAGTTCTGCTAGATGTCAGCATGCATCAGGCTCCTTAGTGCAGATCTCTGAGTGCTGGGAGAGCGCTGACTCCAAACGCTGGAGAGCGACAGTTAATTTTTCTAATGATCCACAAAAGTATCAGGAACATTTCTGACATTTTCCTTTTAATTCTCTTCCCCTACAACCTTCCCCAAAAGTCCACAAATCCAAATGACAAAGGGCTACGGCACTGACAAGCGCATGCTTCTCTCTTCTTTGGAAATGTTTTGAATTTGCTAGGAAGAAGTTTCTTACTGCAAATATTGCTAAATAAGCCTAACAACCAAGTCTCTTGAAAGACAATTATGTACCATTAAAAATAAATATTAGAGAATTTTTTTCCCAGAAATTACTATAAGGATTTGATAGCTAGCTAAAAACACAAATATTTTTCTAAAGGATGATTAATTGAAATAAGCTTAGTTCAAAACAATTTTTCATTTGAATTTTCATTTAATTTTAAATGACCACTCATTTATGATTGCTGCTATTAAAATTAACCACTCATCTTTTGTACAAACCAAGACAGACTATTTACATCACATGTTACAGATGAAACACCCACAGACTGCACAATTCTTGAAAGATTGGGTTGGGATCTATTTATTGACGACCCCAAAACCAATTTAAACAAATAGAAACCTTTCCATGCTGTAGCATCAGATCCTGTTGAAGTTTTTTCCTACACCCTTGGTCGTTGCTTTTCTACTTTAAGCAAATTACCTGAAGACTTGGCCACACTGCATTGTTGTTGTTAGGCACAAGTTTCTCCTACTAAAGCTAAACTGAAAAAAAAATCAAAGAAACTTTCAACAGTGAAATTAGGGCACGTAAAGTTGAAATTGGCATTTCTTGCAACATTTAACTCATTTAACTCTTTTGATTGCAAGCTTTCTCTCTCTAAAAGGAAGCGCCAGAGGAGACAGAAACACGGTCAAAAAACGTGTGCCAAGGTTTTTTTACTTATTCAGCACCCCTAAAGCACAACCTCTCTCAGTTCCCAAGCTCTGTTTTGCAGCATCTTTCTGAGGCAGGTAAGCTGCTGCTGTTGTTGAAACCATGGGAAAGGAAGTCAGGACACAAACCCTGCACCTGAACAGGGGCTGGATGAGCAAACCTGGCTGAGCGTGTGTCTAACAGCTGGTGCAGAAAGTACAGGCACAAAACACTTGAATTGCTGCACTTTGTAACAAGTCTCATTTCAGTCCTATATCTACAGATAGACACAGGATTTTATTTTCTAAAGCCCTGAACACACTCCTTTCTTTTCCTAGAAAAAGGAACCACCAAGAGCCCTGAACCATCTCCTGGCTGAATAAAGCTTGCCTGAGCAAACCCCCTCACACACAGCAAGGCCGAGCTGTACAAAAGTTGTGTTTTCTTTCTGGCTGCCCAGAGCAAAAGAACTTTCCCCTCTCCCCATACTTGTCTGGCATCATCAGAGCACTGTGCTGAGCCCAGCTGTCTGCCCCTCTCTGTGCCCAAAAGGCATGAAGGACATGGAGAAACTGTGGGCTCCATCACATGCAAAATTTCTTTTGCAGCACATCAGAATCAGACGTGATCTCTTCTGACACGACATCAAGAAACAGTTTTGTTTCTTTCTCTACCCCAAGCTAAATGAAGGGTTTATATTCCACTTGTGGTTAAAGCCTGTGTTCAGAGCCACGGATCTTTGTGAGCCTCTCAGCTGGATCATGCACTGCTGCCTCTGCAGCACAGCCCACTGAGGGCTTGCTCCTCAGAGCTGCTTGCTTTGTACCTGTTAGGGCTCTTTTCCTTTCCATTGTTTACATTTCTATTCCCTTTGAATATTTCTATTCCACATTTCTATTCCCTTTGGTTTTGGTGCCTCTCCTGCAGCCTCAGCAGAGAGGGTGACCCAGCCATGAGCCCCATGTGGAGTCTGGGGACAGGGGGTGGCACAGGACACTGCCATGGCCCCACACACAAAACACCTCAGCAACACCTGGCAGCCCTGAACTCACTCATCAAAAACTGCCCTTTCCTTCCCTCCCTCATCCACCAAATGATCTCCTCCTCACTGGAGGAGCAGCTTTGGAAAATATGAAAAAAAATGGGAGCAGCAGGGAAAAAATTCTTTCAGTGATTTCAGTTATTTGACCATTCCAGTGTGGTCTGTTCCTTGCCAGACTTGGTTTTTTCAATCTTTGATGGGCATTTGGGTAATGGTGGGAAAGGCTGTGCCATTCCCAGCACAGCAGAAAATGTCCACCACAAATTCCCCACAACAGATAAAAAAATCTTAATTCTTTTGCAGAGATGAAGTTGCAGAGAGATATTTATGAATATTTTTTTTTTCATTATTATTTCATTTGTCAGCAGATGACTATGGTCAGCATAAATGAAAGGAAAACCAGAAGAACTCTTTTTTAAAAGTATTTTTTGCATAAATTAAATCAACTCTCAAAAACATCACTCAGAAAAGAGAAAATTTTACAGACAAATTGAGCTTTTCAATCAAAAGTGCCATCTTTGTGAAGAAACAGTCCCAGACACGAGCAAAACCTGGAGAGCCATCAGAACAGGGAGTAACCAGAGGAACCAACTGGAAGCTGTCTTTTTCTATCCTCTTAATATTGAAACCCTTCTTTTTTTTTTTCCTCCTGAGCTGAGTGGGTTTCTATAGCACTTTCATATGCACACAAATTCCTACCAGGAGCGGGTGTTTGTATTAATCAAAAGCATGTGGCAACACGCTGCACGTGGAGATAAACAGCATGGTTAATTGAGAGAAACCTTCTGCTCAGCATTTTGCTGCTCCTGCTCCCTCTGTTGAGTTTGTTAGTTTAAAATTAAACTGAAAAAAAATCCAATGTTTCTTAAAATTTCCCACTGAAAAAAACCTGCAATTAAAAAAAAATTCATTTTCTGATTCCAGTGCTGTGCAGCATCTAAAATACATGAAGTTTTTTACTCTAGACAGACACCAGCATTTCTTTCATATGCCAAATTCTTTAAGCTATATTACTTGGAAATTGAAATTGATGGAGGACATCTGATGTAAAAGATTCTTTTCTTTAAGTTTAATATGCCACATCACATGATCTTGTCAGGTGGGATCATGTCGGGGATATTTATGCCACAATGTGAATCAGCCATGTATAAGTTGACTGTATAATACAGCAAAAGGACACAGATTTTTTTTTTTAGCAGTATCTTGCCTGACTTTTCCCCTTCCCTTCTTTTTCAAGAGGAAAAAAAGTCTGAGTTATGAGCAGTGGCTAAATCACAGAGAACCTTCTACCAAGCCCAGATTCCTGATCTGTGCTTTGTGTGGGTGGATCAGAGAACCAGTAATAGGAAAGCCATTAGATGAAAATGAAAGAGAGCTTTCTACCATTTTCTTTTGGCTCAGCTGTTGCTATGGTATTTTTCTTCTACAAAACTCAGAAGATTGAAAATTCTGTTTGTGGAATCACCTTTTTCTGACCGATTCTCCTTCTCATTCTATCACTGAAATGCAGCAAGAGGAGCAGTGTCTGAAGTCGTCTTTCAGCTGAAGACTAGGATAAATAAATGAATAAATTCACAGAGTCTCTGACATGTTATTGGACTCTTGGCAGCCCAAACCGTGGTAGGTTGTAGAAGAAACCTGTCTGAAATCCTTGCTGTGCACCGAGGAAGGGTCTGAGGAAAAATTCTCCTTCCATTGACACCCTTCTCCCTCTGCTGAATAATTTAGTGATGGAATTTGGCCACGTGCAGCCAATTCTATACTGGGCTGCTGGGTATTTATCTCTGAACTCAGAGTTACAAGTGCATGGCACTGTGACAGCCAAGTTCTGAATCCCCATGGATTCCTTTTGTTCTTGAGTGAAAGTGATCTCTCCTGCTGGTAACCAGGAAATCCAACTGGGCAGAGGTTTCTGCCAATAACTTGCTCTAGCAGAGCTTCAAATAATCTTTTTGAGGTCTATTTCCTCTGCCCCTTCCAACACAGAGTGGTTTTCACTTGTTCTGGTGACACTGGTCCTCACTGTCCCCTTTGGTCTGTGATGCTTTTCACAGGACTCACTTTTTAACAATAAAACAGCGAACAATTTGCTGAGAAAACCCAAATTCATGCACAAAGCTCCAAAATTCAGCCTGATCACATCAGCCATCACTCCAAGGCCAAGCTCACTCACCAGGCACAAGGTGTGCAAGAGCCAGCTGCCTGCACTGCCTGTGGTTCCAGATTAGCATCATCTACCCTCAGCTGGGAAGGTAATTTAAAACACACAAAAGCAGCTTTGCCAGTTCTCATTTTATCCCACACAGAAAGTTGCTTTAATTTGCAGTTGGTGGGGCAGTCAGCTGTTCCAGCTGTGCCACCACAGGCTGCCTGCTCCTGCTGCTGTCCCGGGGTGGCTGCAGGAGCCTTTCTGTGGGAATAAAGCTGAGAGCCATAAATAGAACCGGGGAAAAAAAACCAAAACATCAACTGCTTCAATCAGCTCCTAAGTTTTTCAATCAGTTCTCCTGCATGAAAACTGGGAGCAGCTCAGAAATGTCACCTCAGAAGGCCCTGCAGCTCTAAAATTGCCTTTCTGGCCCCAAAACAATGAAGGTTTTCCAATGCCAGCCCAGATGCAGGAGCAGAGGAAGCACAAGAGCCAAGTCTAACATTTAGACTGCCCATTATCAGCTCATGAATGGTTAAATTAATAAGAACAGAAGACATTATTCATGTCCAAAGAAGTCTTAAGTCTTTGTTAATCATAATTAATGTGTTGTCTTATTCTGGTTTTCAGCAGATAGAGGAGAATGAAGCATCAGGAGTTTGGAAGCATCTCCATCTGGGGAAGGAACGGCCTGCAGGTAACTAACACTGCCCCAAGAGGTGACTAAACCAGAAACAGGTAATATGTTGCAGCAGAAGTGCTGCAAAACCCAGAAATCTGCTGTTTTCTATTCATTTGTGCCTTTATAGAACTGTTCAATAAAACCTGACTTCCAGAAGTGTAATGGTGCTATGTGGAAAAAGATTAAATCTGTTTCATTCCATGATAAGAAACAGCTATTACAGAGAAGACATCCCATCTTTTTCTTACTCCAATTATTTAAGGAAGAGGCTTTTTGCATGAATGGATGAAATCCGCAACAAACTCCTCCACAGATTCATGAAAACAAGGTGCCACTGATCACAAATAATATATTCCAACTGACAGAGAAAGATAAGTTACATTAGTTTATATTTCTGGAGATGATCTAAGCTCTTAGTTATCTGTTACATCAAATGTCTCAGTTTTCCTTCTGTAATCTAATATCCACCTTCAAGCTCGCCCTACATTTAAAATTTATACAAGTTTTTTCAGATGCTGCCATTTTGCCTCAGGCTTTGTAGGTGTTAAGCTCCAGTAATAATCTACACTGTTTCTTTAAGAAAGTTCATCCATTCACTTTAATTACATTTTCAGCCCTGGTTATTGTCCCTGTGCCTGCAAAGAATGTTTCCAGCCATAAAAAACCATTATCTGCCACAATTATGGATAACCAGAGTGTGGCCAGAGGGCAGAAATGCCATGGTGAATGATTGTACCGCAATTCAGCGCAGAATTTATAACTTTCCTCAGGGCTAACTGTCAGCCTGATCACAATGCCTGACAAAAAGATCCAGTAAAGCAAATGCAGATGCTTCTTCTTGCCTGCATGGTTGCTCTTTTTAATTTTTTTTTTTTTTATTAAGGTGCAGTTTTTTGTGATACATTAGGTTGCAGCCACTGTGGATGCAACACTACAGAAGGGACGCTCCACCTAATTCATTTTGCTGGAGCACAGATTTAGACCATACAAGTCCAGCACCATGGTTTTAAACACAGTGTTCCTGTGCAGCCAGAACACCTCTGAGGTGTACAGCAAACCCTGCTGTGTGTCTGCCCTGGTGGCCAAACTGCAGTTTAATTTCAGCTGCATCACAACCTCCCTGCTCCCCGTTACTGATGGAGACAGAGATAATTTTCCACAGCTTCCCATGTTACTGCTCTTGCAACATTAGATCTTTCCATCACTAATTCTTGTGGTTATTAACATCCAGAGGAATGCCAAACTGGGAGAAAGATTAACTTTTTGACACAGCATTTGAGCATATTCAATTATTTCTCTCGTTCCATCAGGACAGAGGTTTGTGTTACGCCTCCTGACGCAGGATTGCAACAGAAGAGGGCAAGGAGATCATGAGTCCCACCACAATATTTCATGAGCAGAATAACACAAATCCTTCTATATTTTCCAGCCAGAAGTCTCAAAGTACAATACAAACATGACTCAGAATTATCCTCCTTGGTTTTGTGGTGAAAGAAAACTGAGCAGTTGAGAGGGGCTGGGGTGATGTTCCTTGGTGCCTGTGCAACTCCCAGCAGAGCAGCAGGATCTGCCATCCCACCCCTGCCCATGGGAGCCACAGTTTTGGACCCTTGAGAAAGGATAAAGCAGGTTGAAGTTCCTCCCCAACCTCTGGTGTGCTCCAGACTCGTTTAGCCTGTGCTCATGTGATGGTAACACATTCCCACAGAGCAGGTGAACCCCAAAGTTGGACTTTGTGCCTAATCTCAGACTTTCAGAGGTAACAACCTGTTCTTGGTTTTAACGGAGGACGCTGCCTTTCTCAGCAAGAAGGTAAGCGCAGAATAAAGAGTTTAAAAAAAAAAATTCATTTCTACACCAATGTCTCCCTGGGATTTGCTGTGCTACCAACAGGACAATAATGCCTGTGGACTGTAGGAAGCCAAGGACCCTTAAATGTGTGGTCCTGGGTGTCCACAGATCAGACTGAGAATTCTCTGTAGATCAGCCTAATTTTCCTCTCTTTAACTTTTAACCACAGAAATTAAAAATATAGAAAAGATAAAGGCTAAAAGTTTCAGAGAAGATGACAGAGCTGTGTTCTGCTTAGTTCTAGGTCCTGCGGTGAGATTGGTTAGTGGGAAGGCTCTGCTTAGCAAAACCCCTCTGGATTCTGTTCTAAGCTTTCTGAACTTCCTCTGAGCATGACTAGTTCCAAACCAGATGCAGCAGAGCTCTTTGCAGAAGTATTTCTCACGATCTTTGAGAAGGCAAATCTTCCTCAATTGCCACCACCCCAGCCCCACTCTGGCATGAACAGGTCATAAGATTTGGCACCCCTGATCCTGCTTCAAACCCAACTTCTATCCAAAACATCATCAGAGGCAAAACTCCACCCCTTGGCACATCTTCAATAAAACATCATTCTACCTGAACCTCAGAAAAGATAAACTATTAAAGTAATAAGAGGATAATTTAACCTCTTTAATCAGATAATCCTCCAGCACATTGGACATTTATTTGCAGGGTATATTCTACCGTAATAAGTTTGCAGCTCAGATTTAAACAATTCCCCACCCTCAGAAAAAAAGGTGAAGGAAGTGGTTGAGACATTCCATATCTCAGGTGCCATTATGTGAATGTGAAAACAAATGAGTTTAATTGGGGAGAAATTCATCCCAGACAGAGGGCTCGCCCAAGGCCCTTGTCTGAGAAACCCCACTTAACTCTGCTCTAGCACAGAGCAGCTACACAGGCACTGGATGCCAATTAAGCCCTACTTATCTTTTTAATGAAGGGCTAAATCTGAAAATGAATTATTGTTTTGATGTGTAAATGCTGTTGGTTTGGTGAGGTAGTGAATGGATTCTATCTGTGGGGACAGGGAACACTGAGATGATAAAGGGTTTGCATGAAATTCCATGAAAATGTTCTGGAGCTCTCCATGGCTCTCCAGCAGCCTGGAAAACAGTGCCTGGCACTCAGACTAAAACTGCAGATTCAGCAGCCCTGGATCCTCCTGTGTCTTTGTGCCAGTTTCAGCCAAGCGTTCCTTTCTGAGACCAAAACAAACAGAAAAGCTTCCCTGAAAACCAGAATGTCTCATTGCAGCGTTTGCTAAAATAATTGATTTCTTTTTTAAGCAGTCATTCATTCTCATGTTTCCCTCAGTGTCATAGAAATAAATGTTAAGTATTCAAAAATAGAGAAGCTGTTTTACTTTGGGCCAAGCCAAATACTTCTTTTAACTTTTCCATAATTTTTCAATTGCTGAAAACATTTTAGAAAATTTTTTTGATACATTTACCAGGATTAGTTGTTTTTCTAAATTTAAAATTGTCCAGGATAAGCAATTAATACAAGTCAATGCATGGTCAAAGACCCTGCAATTAATCAGACAAAAAAAGAAAAGCCTAACTTTAGTCTCATTTAGAATTCAACTTAGGAGAAAATTGTCATGATATTTTAGTTTTTACTGAGCTTATATAAAGTGGAATATATCTTTCAGATGGCTGCAGTCCTGAACAGGGGTTTTTGGAAGACAATTTCCCTGATACTGATCTTTGGAAATGAAAACATTTCTGTTGCTCTGAAACGAAAGTGAAATACAGTTCTTCCTCCTACCTCAAGAGCCAAAGATCTGTGAACTGGTTTGGATCTCCCCAACAAAGACACTGAAATTCATCAGATTTTTCAAACCCCTGGAATCCACGAGTCATGAAAAGAGAGTGTGCAAAAATCAGGGATGCCCTGTCCCAAGTAGTGACTCCCAGCTTGGGGTCTCCAGACCGGGAGAAGGGCAGGGACTTCGATCAATAACTGTCAAAAACCCAGCCCATAACAAGAAAGCTTAATTATTTAATAAAGAACTGCACTCAGCCCATTGGAAGAAGATGGAAATCACCAATCCAGAGGAAAACTCATTCAAAGAGGTGGGAGATTTTTACGGTTTTCCCAGTAGGGTTTTGACCTTCTCCCTAACAATCATAAATAGGATGTAGCTATTTGAAGACAACAACACAGAAATTGTTTCAATGTGTTAGCAGTCAGAATTTGACTTTAGGGAGTGGAATTGTGATTAATTAAATGTCTGACACATGGATATCTCACTTGCAAGACTAAATTTCCAAGGAGAGATTGTGTCACCTAGATTTGGGGAAGAGCTAAAATTGTCCAATACAAACATTTTCTAAAGGCCAGAGAAGTCATGGGGATGGGAAGGTGAAGGGAAACACTGGCCCTTTCTCACCTCCAAAATGTGCTGCTTTTCTGATATGAACAAGAGTCTTGATTAAGGTGTAAAAAATACAAATTAATCTATATCCACAGGCCTCTGTTATTTAAAGAATCACTGTAAAATACCATTGGAGACCCACACTCATACACTGCCCCAGTCATATATCCATGGACAGGTTTGGGGTCTGGGATTAGAGATGTTAAATTCCAGTTTATAGTTTAAAAAAAAGACAAAATGCCATCCTACTGTGAACTTAAATCATCCTTCTTTCTGCCCCACTTCATTACAGACAGAAAATTCCCTTTGTATGACAGCAAGATCAAATCCCTCATCCCAGATTGTAATTACAGAGCAGCCAGGGAGTAGGTGCCATCTCCCCTCTACAGGGTCCCATTGCTCATTAGTCAATCATATTATTAAGAAATTCTCAGTTTTAATAAATGAAGGAGGTGCTCATCTCAAGGCTGAGAATGGATGTTTTTATGGAAATAAATACTTGATGCTTATCTTCACAGCATCTCCTTAAGAAAACCATTATCACTTCAAAATAGTTCCTCCAAGCAAGAAAAGTACAATTACGTAAGCCTTGTGCAAGCCAAGCCAGGAGGGGATGCCAGGTTGTGTTTATGTTTTTGCCATATTTTAGACCCAAAAATTCAACCATGGAATAAAGCTGGTGAAACTTAATACAGTTTCAAACCTACAAAGACCTGGTGCTTCAGCCACCCACAGAAGAGCAAATGCCTCTGACAGGCTCCATTCCAGCTGACTCACAAATTAAATCTGGGTTTTGAACCTGCCTTTAGTAAGAGCTTGTTCCTCAGGTAGGTCCATGGAACAACGGGGTAACAGAATCCAACGCTTTGCTTAAATGCTAAAAAATCATCCACTTAAGGGGAGCAATTATCACTGATCCTTCATGCTAGCTACTTAACATTTAATATCTTACTCCTTAAGATATGAAAATAAGTTATTTTAACCTCCTGAAGTAGGTTTGAAAAGTCTCCTAAAATTTCTCAGAACCAGTCTCATTTAGAAGTAAGTGGAATTTTGTTCAGAAGCTACTTAGATGCTTTAAAAAATTCCTGCTTGATATTTAAAATACATAGCCCTGCAGTGATTTTCCCTTCAGAACTTCTTGAAATCAAGCTCAAAAAATGGACTTTGGAGCCAAGATGCATCTTTGTAGCTGCATTTTCTGTTGGCTGGTTTTCCTGCTTTAACACAGAGCTGGGCTGCTCTGTCCACAACTGAACCCAACATACCCACAACTGAACCCAAACTGCTGTTCAGGGACTGCTGAGTGATTGGGAAAGAGGTTGTGCTGTGACTGGCACACATCAATCTCATCAAGATAGACCCTGCCTGAAAATATTGTCTGTAGTAAATAAAAGGGTTTCAAAACACCTCTTTTTGAAAGTGTTCTTCTTTGGAAGCATTAAACTGCCAAAATCCAGCTTCTTTGCCACATTCTGCAGAGATTGAGACTGATGGCAAAATGAATTCTCTAAATGTCTTGGGAAATAATGTCTCCTAATACTCAAGCTTATTACTCTGAGTATTCCATACATGCTAACTTTGAAATACGATGTTTGCAATGCATATTTCATATTCAGTCCTTGCAGTGCACAGGAATGTGGATTTTTATTAGTGCAAACATTCAGAAAGCAAACAGAAGATATTATTACTGTTATAATTAATAAATATTTATATTACAGAAGTACACAAAATTTCCGGTCAGGATAGTGACCCTCCACTTAAATAATGCACATGTTGGTAGATTTCTGTTTATGGTAATTGCATCTCACAGAATAAGGAAATTTAGCTGCATATACAAGATTTTAGGGTGGCTTTGCCCCCGTGGCGTTGCATCCACAGCCATGCAGCTCTCTGGGACTTCAAGGGAAAAGATTAAAACTACTGTCAGGATGGAGAATCATCTGTCTGAAATGCAATCACCATAAAGGGAATTTTCATCATTATATTAGTCTTTATTGCACAGCAAAAAAAGAGATCACAGTAAGCTCTTGTGCCACCTGCAGTGCTCTGCAATAATCCCAGCATGTCCTTTAGTGGAACGGCTCCCAGTGTGCACTGGCAGGAGGAATGTAAGCCTGCAGGTTTCTGGGGTTATTTGACTCATCAATTAATAGGTAATCTCAGGGACACATCCACACCAGCTCTCAGTACCAGCTCAGTACAAGGCTGCCAAACCCCCTAAGGATGACGTTCCTTTGCTCTCAAGAAAATCCCTGCCTGACCAAACGGCTCTGACGCCTCAGCCCTATCGTTTCCAGTAAAAATTAAAAAAAACTTAGCACTATAGAAAATTCCCCTAGCAGGCTTTGAGAAACTGAATCTCTAATTACTGAAATCATGGGCATAGTAAGAATTTAATTAAGAGCCCCCGACCCCTCCACGTTGGCACAAGAGGCCCATCCCGGCTCGGCCGCTCCGGCTGGCGGGTGAGGAACTCTGGCTTCTGCAAAACCCGTCTGCCAGCAGCTGGAGCTGGGACTGCTCACACCCTGCTCTTGCAGACAGCAAGGAAACCATCCAGTGTCCCAAATAAATTAATGAATTACTCTCCTCCTCCCAACAGACTCAAGGCTGGAGCCAGGAGCCGTAATCGCGCTCCTGCTGCCTCTGAGTCACGGAGAGCCGGAGCCTGGGACGGCGTGCAGAGTCAGCAGAGGCGGATGCTGAGCTGCATTGTGTCTGCAAGTCAGTCAAACCAGTTTAAAGATAAACTCTTCTTCCCCCGGCCCCTCCACAGGCCCCTCTGTGCACACACGGCGCTGCCGTTTCCCGCCACGCAGGCGGCTTTTGGAACGGAGCGCCCGGCTGGCATCAAAGAGCTTTTGCCCCTTGGGTTAAACCGTGTTAGTCCAGGCCCTGAGCAGGCAGAGGAACCAAAGCTGAGCTTTGCAGAGGAGTCTGGAGGGGCCAAGCACTCAAAAACCATTAAAATTCAACAGGAGCAGAGCGCTCGCACTCTCAGGGGCCGTTGAACCTCTCAGCCTCCCTCCCAGGGTTAATCCAGTGAGGAGCTCTCACCCTGTTGCGGTGTTTTCAAGGACAAAGGAGAGTCCATAGCTGCAAGGACAGGTAGGGTGAGACCCTTCTGTTCAGCACAACCACAGGAAACTTCCCCCAAAGCTGCCTCGTTGATTTTCCCCCAATGCCAGAGCCATTGCATAGCTGGAGAGGATAAATGGTGCCTGCTGCAAACCATTGGTACTGTAGGAAGCAGAAAACACCTTTTTCATTTCTTCTCTAAACTCTCATTTCACATCCTACTGCATGGAAATGGGAATTTTTCACAATGAACCATTTTAAATCTGTCTCTGATAAAAACAAAATTACTGGCAAAACATATTAAATCCCCTCTGCCACTGATGTGGCATTTGAAATTAATTGCCAGATAAGTTATGGGAGATATTAAAGGTCTGTAAGTAAATTTTAAATATTTTAATATTCAAAATTCAAACCATGTTGATCACACACGAGAGGCTGCAGAGCTTGTTTCTTCTGCCTGGCTGTGATGAAATGCTATGAATCCTTTTCTGGTAAGAAAATATATGTACTCAATGTTTTTGGTGATATTTACTGATGTTTGCTTAATATTAGTATTTTAGGTGAATGTTTCTGCCACAAATTTCAGCTGTATATTTGATCAGAAAAGTAAAAAACTAAAACTAGGCAAGTATCATGATTAAAACCTCAGGGAGCATTTTGGGGCAACTCAAATTTTGGATAAATCTAGCTTGCATAAAACTAGCGCTAATCCATGTATTTTCCTTAATTCTTCTACTATTCTAGTGTAAAGAAAATTATTTCTTTCTTTTTTAGAAATAGGAATAAAATAGTTTATTCTCATTAAAGTTACCGAAATACCTCAAAGCTCGATTAAAAAAAAAAAAAAGTTTACTTTTTTTTACAGAAAAAACTAAACTGCAAAAATTATTTACATTGAATCATTTTACCCTATGGATATTCTCCAAAATTGTTCAATTCTTCAAATTTTTCAAATGTGTTTAAAATAAACAAAAAAATAATGTTTCATCAACTAAGAATAAATCTGATCCTGCACCTAATTCCCACTTACAAGTTGCAAACATATGAAAAAAAAAAAGATTTTTTAGGAGAGGTCATCTCAAAAAGAGGGAAGACAAACACACAATTCCCTTTAAGTTCCAGTAGGAATGTTCCCACTATAGGATGTTTTCAAGTCGGTATTTGGCCCCAGGATGACACAACATCTCCACTGCTGGTCCCCAAGGCTCTGTTCTCATTGTAAATACAAAGTACGAGTCCCAGACGTTTTCCCTGGAAACAGAAATTGCAGATGCCCAATCTTTGGTCATGTTTTGTGCCTACTGTAGGTCAGGAGTGGGATCAGGAAAAAATGCCCTGATATTCAGGTCCCAGATTATTGCCCCTTATTCATATTCAATTACAGTTACATCCCAAATATACTGCTGTGGATCTGAGCCCGAGGGAATTGCCTTTCCCACTGATCCCAGGGCAGTGCGGCAGCCACCAAGGCAGCATCTATAATTTTCAGTACATGCCACTTTTCCAAATCTTTCCATGGTGTGTGATGAACACCAGTGATGGTTACAAACAGAGATTCACCTTGGGTCATGCTGCAATGGATCTACGAGTCAGTGCTCTGAGGGATGGAGGAGGAAAAGGATCTCTTATCAGCAGCAGGAGAAGAGCCAGGCTTATCAGAAGCCCTGCAGGAAATCCTCCTCTGTAACCCACAAGACATCAAAGACAAGAAAAACAACCAATATTGGGATGGCAAGTGAGAATCCATCTCCAGGAATGCCACAGGATGTGAGACAATGCCATGGCCAGCCACCAGAATCACCAGGAGCTGAGATCTCGAGGATCTCGGCCACAGGACTCATCTGCACCTCACAGTACTGAGTTATAAAATTAACAGAGGAGGTGAACACAGCTATTGCAGGAATCAAAAGCAGCCCTGCCTCACCAGCATGGGGTTTGGGAGTATTTTTCCAGCATTTGTGCAAATGCAAATTTCTGCTGTGCTACACCACAGCCATCTCCAATCTCTCTGTGCACCAGGTTCCACTGGTATAAATGGTGATAAAGACAACTTGCAGGGTTTTATGGTGGTTGTGAGAATGGAAATCATTATCCCCAGTGGGAAATACTTAAACATCTGTGCTGAGCCAACAGCCAGGGCAGAAGTGGAGGCAGGACCCTGCTCCAGACCCTGTTTTTGCTCCAGCTCCCGCCATCAGTCCATGGGCAACTTGTGCACCTCGAGAGCATTTCAGGGAGATCCAGGAGGGACTGTGCCTACTTGCACAGGGAATTCAAACAGCTTATTACCAAAGCCATTTTCTTTTTTTATTATTACTTTCTTCAAACAAAGCTAATAAATCAAATCACCCAAGATGCACATTATGCAAAGCTTAATTAGATTTGGCACACATCTCGCTAGGAGTAGCACCCATCTGACTTCAGATCAGAGAACTCAGGTTTGATGGGTGGAACCAAATCGCCCACTTTGGAGTTGCTAAATCTACTTTTAAATGCAGTGTGTTTGCATTTTTTCACTCTGGGACCTGGAGGAGGTTAGCTTTGTTTGACTTCTGGGCAATGGGAACAGTGGAAGGGAATTCAGAAAGAGGAGACACGGTTCTGAAGAGCATAAATCTCTTATTCTGCAGGCATGGAGAAATCACAAAGTTGGCAGCAACCATTTCACAGGGCTTCATTTCACATGTTCTAAGACATTCTGGGGTGCTTTTAACAAAATCATAGAAAACTAATGCAAAAATACTGTTTTAAAAGCATTTTGTTTGGCATAGCAACCTTCATAGCCAATAGCTCTCCTGATCTTATTGCCAACCTCTTGCTTTTCTCACACACACAGCTCCTCTAGAAACAAGACCTTGTGAAAAATTTCGGCTTGATATTTTTTAAAATGCATGTATGACCTTGATCGAAATGAAAACACGAAAAGGAAAAATTAAATAATTCTATGTCTATTCAAGAAAAGGTGGAGAAAAAGATTTTTACAAAGTAAAAATGCTGCCTCCACACTTGATCCCTTTTCTGCTGAGGAGGAGTAGCAGTGACCAGCAGGGTATTGGAAAGAACTTGATGAGCTACACCAAAATGGTGCAACATCTTGCCCAGATGTTGCCCAGATGAGCAGAATCTCTGCAGATGGTGCTGAACCCCCTTAGCAGCCTCCTGTCCCCAGTCCCCCTTCCATGGAGGGACACATGGGAGGCAGGGAAGAGGCTGAGCATGGACACAGTCATGTAAAAAGGAGCTCAGAGCTGCCTGGGGAGTCCTGTGCTCCAGATAACAAACAAACCACAGCTGGGCAGAGAGCAGAGAAAGAGAAGAGGTTTCCTGGCTGGTGGCCAGGCTGTACCTCAGCTGGCCACGGGCTGCTCACCACGGAGGGAGCTGGTGCCAGCCCATGGCTGTGGTGACACTGCAGAGGCCATCGCTCCTGTCAAACAGCACAGCTGGCTGGAACAAGGGGGGTTGGCTTCACACACAGCCCCATACGCTGCTTGTGCTGCCCAAACCAGCACAGGCTGAGGCCCAAATTTGTGCCCTGCCTGCCAGGTGACAGCTCCACTGCCAACCCTCAGCACCATCCCCTGCATCAGCCCAGGGCAGGAGGGACAGCACAGAGCCCTGTCAGATTCAGACACTCTCTGAGCTCCACAGTCATCCACACCCAGAATGGACCCAGGGCTCGTGTGCCCAAAAACACCAGCAGTGCACAGCACATTTTAAATAACAACTGCCTCCAATGGGCAGCTCACAGGCAGTCTTCCAGCTACCACTTAATTAAGAAAAAAAATTAATATATTCAGTAGATTATTTAATGAAACGATTATTTCATGCAGAAATCCTAGGTTACCTCTAGTCAGTCAACACACAAAAGAAGATATGATAATTTCAAATTAATTCTTTAGTGACCCACACATTCAGGGTCGGCCTTTAAAAATGTGCTGGACTCCACTGCTGAAGCCTGAGTTTTGTAACCTAAACACCTGACATTTTTCTGTCTACGAGATGGGAGGCTCACATTTGCCTTATTCACAAGCACAGAAATGGGCAGAAATAATTAAATAAAGGGGGCCCAGTTCATGCTCCAGTGCACCATGTAAGAGAAGCTGCGGCTGACAATGACATTGAAAACCAGTTGTCAGTCTAATGTAATCAGAGAGACAATTGGCTCTGCTGGCAAGAACTGAATTAGTGTTTTCTGTCTGAATCAGTGTCATCTTCTAGGGAGCAGTGAAGCTTATGCAATGATAACAAAACTCCCCAGAAGCTGCATTTGTTACTGAAATATGGTGGTGCTTTGGTGCTGTGTAACCTCATTCTGTAACACAATATACCTCATGGTCATGCTGCTGCTCTCATGTTCCTTGCCATGATACAATTCAAGGACCAGATATGAGATCAAACTAGACAAGCATAATATTAAAACTTTAAAATCTCCCTTTGAGAGCTGATGTGGTTTATTCCCAGGCATCTTGCCTGCTCTCTCACTCGCTGTACACACATGAAATCAGCACAGAGTCCAGGTCTGGATGCAGCTTCAAATATTTGTGCTTTGGGGGAGACAGAAGGGTCAGTGGTGCTGGGCTTCATTTTCTTAATGAGGACGGGTAAATTTCAAACCAAGGTCACATATAAGCAAATGCTCCTTTAAAAGTAGGACCTGCTGCTAATGCACACTTGGATTTTGCAATGAGACTAAGAGTCAGTCTTAAAACAGGATTTTAGTATTGTGACAGCATCTGGTAACTTCACCTTTCTTTGTGTTTCAGTTCATAGCATAGGGTATATTGTTGAGCTCTGGAACATGCTGAGTAAAAAAATTTTGATTTTTTTTTTTCATCTTCACTGTGGTAGAAGCCTCAGCTGCATCTGCTGTCCCTTGCCTGCAGAACCACCCCACGGGCCCCTCATGAGAGGTGGGAATATTTAGCAGGGGTCTCTTTCCACGTGGCCCAAGAGGGTGGAAGGGTGTGCAGGTACAGAACAAAAAGGCAATCTCAGAAATGCCACTTATCTTCACAAAAATACTACTTCAGCCCAAAAAAAACTTCTTACATCTACATATCATAATAAAACAGTAAGAATTATGTTTATATTACAAACAACTGGCACTAAGAAATTTCTGGCTTGTTGTCTGTTAATAACTGTCTTCTCTTGTGTTCAGCAATATTGATCAATAGGAAACTCAACCAAAGCAATAAAGGCAGATGATTCTCATATATTAGTTTTAAAGGTATTTTCTCTTTTTCGTCTACGCCACCTGTTTTTTTAAAGAGATATTGGTATGAGGGCAGGGTACTCTCACTGGATTGATATACATCTGTAATTAGCAAGCTGATCATCCTCCTCAGGCCAGGGAGACACTGCATGATCTGACACTTAAAGGCACGACATCAAAATACATACCCTCTTTTTTATAATTAACATTCCACATTAAATATTCATTAAAACTTACATAAATTATTTCCTTGTTCAAGGCTCAACTTCTCTGTCCTTGTTCAGACAGAGCTCTCATTGAATGTGTTTACCCAGCTAAGACAAGACATGACCACACTTTAAATCTTTTGTGCTGCCATTAGTCTCTGTCAGCCTCTGGTCTTGCTCAGAGAGCACAAGGCACAGCACAAATCCTGAAGCTCCTCTTGTGTGATTCCCTCTTCTGTTCTACAAAAACCACCTCAAAAACAAATCCCAAACAACAGCAACAACCGAAAACAACCAAACAAAACCCAGAAGAAATCCCTCCACGTCTGTTGGAGCTAAAGCTCTACTCAAGGAGAGGAATTTTGCACAAACAAGAGGAGACTCACGGGAGCAGGAACGTCCCCATCACATCTGCCAGGGCTCCACGGAGCTCCTCGCTGCAAGACAGAGGCATGGAGATGAAGAGGGAAGAGGAATGCTTTATGCCTTACATCTCCTGCATGTCAAGCCAAAGCCCCAAACAGGAAATATTTCCCTAGAAGAGTTTTGGAACAAAGTGCTTTTCACATGGACAGGGTGAATTTTTTAGGTCTCTTCAGAAACTGTTTTGATTTACTGAAACAAGGAGAAGAAAAAAGGCTCAGTGAGGGCAAGGCAGATGACCACATCCCCTTGGCACACACCTTGCAGTCCAGCTCTGCCCTCTGAAGACGTGGACACTCTCCAGTAGTGCTTATTTATCTGTCATGTTGTGGTGATGGATGTTACTGTTGCTCTCAAAAACATATGCTCAGAAGTTTATTATGGCACTAAATATGGGCTGGGTAAGAATCTGGATTGTTTAAGTGTCAAACAGTGACAACATGTGTACAATACAACACAGACATCAAGGGGGAACCAGCTCAGCTAATATGTGGTATTCATAGAAGCCTTTAGGAACAAAGACCACCCATAAAGCCCAACCAAAGCTGCCACAAGAATAGGTGGTGCTGCTTCCGTCGCTGCGTACTGGGTGCCAGTTGGCTTCCTAATTAGATTAGCAAGCTAATAAAAGGCATAAAACTCAATAAAAGGACAATATGTTATAAGTTTTCCTATGACAAACATTGCTGTAAGTTCAGCAGATTTCTGCTCATGGTAGGTCATGAGCAGAACACCCAGTGCATGCTGGTTTTTCTTATGGCCAGGTTTGTTCTCTTTATCTTTTGTAGGGATTGTACCTTTTATTAATGAGAATTAATATTTCCCTAACAAGGATAGCCCTGAGTACCACAGTTTTCAAGTAGTCACTAAGTAACAATCAGCATAAATAACTCTCATACTTCTCAGCATCTTCCTTCAAATAATGTTGTTCTATTCCATATTATATTTTGTAAAAGCACATGGTAAATTGGCTAGCACAAAAAAAAAGAGAACTGTTAAATAAATTAATTAAGCCCCAAGAAAAACAAAACCAAAACATCTCCTTAAATATGTGAGTTGTAACTTTGGAATCTTGGAGACAGCAGCACCACATGGGAACTGCTGGAGCTCTGTTCTCATCCTGGAAGACCAAAGAGCTCAAGCAGGACTGGAACATTGTTTGACAAGTCTTCAAAAGGATTGAACAGAAAAGGAGTAAAAGCAAAGAGTGGCAAAAACCCCCAAACAAACACAAACACCTAGGATAGAAAAAAAGATAGGTGGAAGAAGAGAAGCAATAGAAAAAGAAAAGATTGATGGGAAATTTAGACTGAAATCTAATGCATCTTCATCATGTGCACATATCAGTGAGTGGTAAAATAATTTCTTCCCTTGATATGTCGAACCATTAATATCCAACTTTCCTTTCTCAGTGACTGTTAGTAACAGAAAGACCAAAGGAAAAAATGAGCACAATAAAACAAAACCGCAACTCTTGCTCATGTGAATTAACATTTTAACCTGAAAAACCCTGTCCAGACTCTGATCTGCAGTGCAAGGGCCTCAGAATACAACAGCAGT
Source organism: Diglossa brunneiventris (assembly GCA_019023105.1). NCBI lineage: Eukaryota > Metazoa > Chordata > Aves > Passeriformes > Thraupidae > Diglossa > Diglossa brunneiventris. Next base: position 2,498,902 of record CM032372.1, on the reverse strand, counting down.
TCTGAGAAACCCTGAACTCTCAGGAGACAGAGTGAAAGACCCGGAAGATGCCACCACATCTTAATTAGCAATTTACAGGATGAGCTCAGGAAAGTTCTAAGGACTTGAGTGGCACCACCTACCCCACAAATTCAACATTCCCCATATCCCCTGACAGAAAGTAAAGCTTCCCAAGGTAGGACCCTGCCCATAAGCCCACAGCTGGAATATCTCCTTGGATCAGGATGGCAAAGGCACCAGTTCACACTCAGAAGGTCCCTGTGTCCAACACAGCTCCCCAGCCTTTTGGAGAGTGCTGTAAAGTCTTTTCCCCAGGCTCTCTGCGAGGAGGTGGGTTGAGGGAGGTGTGGGTGCTGGAAAGAGAGAGAGATTGGCTCCAAGTTAAACAGCTTTTTGTATGCACAACCTGAGGCATAAACAAGTCGGGATTTGCGTACTGGACCTTTGCATACACAATCTGTGTGCCCTGGAAAAATCATCTAATAGTCCTTCTATTGCAGGGGTGTGAAAACACTGGGTCAGCTTCTTTGTATTTTAAACTGCATAGAAATGAGTGTGAAATAAGGAAATCCACAAGCAGCTCTCTCCAGTGCATGGATTACCTGAACAGGCAGTTCTGGGCACGAGTGAGGAATGGAGAGGTGGAATTTCATGGCCTGTGCCATGAAGGAAACCAGGCTGGATGGACAAAAAGCTCCATGGATGACCAGGGTAGTCCCCAGATGACACCACCTCATGTCTGTGCAGACTTCAGTGACACCAAAGCTATGGCAAAGATCAAAGCAAGGAGCAGTGGTGGCACAGGGACAGGACATCACATGGGGCCAGATGTGCTGTTTACATTTTTGCTGTGTTTCATTGTTAAGAAAGTGCTCTTCCAGGGGAGGACCCCAGCTCTCAGACCTCTTGGAATACAAGGTTTTTCAGAAGTGACTTGAAAGCAAAGAGGGTGGGGGAGATCTGATTTAATAAATGATATATAGGAGTATAATTATATGGTTTTAAACACAGTTCCAGTTCACTTGTCTCAGCAAGAAACGCTGGTGTGTGAGAGAAATCATTTATATTGCTTACTATGGTTTTTCAATCTTGGCAAGCACTTTTTCCATTCTAAGATGTGGGAACACCCACATCAGTAATTACATACGTTAGCAAAAATACAAGATAACTTATATTCTGGAGAGGGGGGTTTCTCCCATTTCTCAGTGAATTCTAAGGGCAGTAAAAGGGAAGATCTCTGTTCTACAAGCTTCATAACTGTAAAAAATTATTACTGAAAACATGAGCTTGTCTCTATGTAGTAAAACACAGATCCGTTATACAAAATATGCTTTTATACAAAATATCCTAATACCCCTGTGATAAAACTAACAGTTTTTCAGTTCTGGGCACCTTATTCTTCACTTCCATAATCCTGCCACATGCAATCCTAAAATACGCAGGACAGACTCCTGGAATAGTCACAATCTTTTACCTGACCTTATACAGAACATTTTCCTGCACAGATTTTTCCCAATATGTGTCTGGAAAAAGACACGATCACACCTCATTTTTTGTTTTGTTTTCTTTTCTTTTGTGGTTGCACAGCTCTCAAATCTCAATAAAGATTTAATTACACACTGTATTAAAAGAGAATAGGCTTAGCTTTCTTTATGGTTTCTTAAATATTCTTTTTATTAAAGCAGATGCAGATCATTAAGAAGAGCAATGATAAATAATGGTCCACAGGCAAAATTATAATCTGTCCTTTTGTATATTTTGGAGTTAAAAAGCCACTAGACCTAGAGACATCACACTAGTAGGGCAAGACAAGAATGGGGAAATAATGATTTTCTAACCCTGGATAACCCCAACTTGCTACTCGCCACTAAATGTCCAAAACTAACTTGTATTCTATTTTAAAAATAGAATATTTTCTATAATAAAAATGGCCTAAAAAATTTTAAAATTAACAGTACCATGAGTTTTCCATGGGCTTTATGTCAAGTTGTAGGCTTTTAAAATTTCCAGAATATAAAGCCATTCAAATCTTCAATTTTAGTATTCTAAAATTTAAAAAAAAAAACAAAATTACCTTGCATATTTGAAGGATTTTAAAATGTTGATCTCCCCACTCCCAGTCCCTGTAATCCCTGTCTAACATTGTTGTAAAAGGTCTTGCATGCTTTAAGTCATCACCTTTAACCAGAACTGAACCATTATGTCAAATGGTTTCAGAGCATTCCACAATTCTTTTGTTTAAACAGAATTGGGCCCAAAAAGCACAGGAAAAAAAACCCAAAAAACAAAAAAACAAAAACACAGCTTTCTGGCTTTCATGCCAGAATTTTAATATCTTAAATGACATGGCTCGATGGAAAATTTTAAAAACCAGACCATTATAATACTATAATCTTAAGTAGCTCTTTAAAAAAAAGCAAAACACACTCCCCCCTTGATGCCCCCCCAAGAAAATCCAGATGAACACAGAAAAAGCTGTCAAGCTCAGTCTTGTCCAAAGCAGATCTGCCAATGTTCTGACAATGTTTGCACTTGCTTGTCAAAATGGTCACTTCAGCTGAGCATCATTTACACTTTGGCTTACAAATTAGTTATGTAAATTATCTATAAATTTAACATGGAAAATAATCCACCTACCTTTTAAGTTATATATATAAATATGCACACTTTCTATATATATTATAAAATGCGGCATTGTAGGGCCAACATTTCCTGGCTGAAATGAAATGCTGCAGTTGGAACACATGGTTCTCTGCACCTGGGCTTCCCTCCCTCCTCTGCCACCAGCTCCTGCTGGAAATTGAAGAAAAAGCCCTTTTCTGCCTCACTTTCTCCATCTGCAAAGCAGACAGAGCTGGTTGAGTTCATCCTTGCATTATCTAGCAAATGTAAAGATTTTCTCCTCTCTGAGCCACTTCAGAAGGTGATTGTGTAAATGACCACTCTGGAATTGCTCAGAAAGCCATTTTCAGCAAGAAGAGGAATGTAGGATTTTTACCAACTGGTCTCCTGGGCCAAATTGCACATTTTTGGGAGCTGTGTTGCTCATGTAAGTTGCTGCACGATGCTGTTAATGCACGGGGGCTGGAGGAGTGCCTGGGCTGTTTATGGGAATGTCTTTAATTGTTCAGCAGATTTTAAAGATAGTTAACCATATTGTTATTAAAAAAAAAAGGTGCTGAGAGAGCTTTGTCATGGATTTCTTTCCTTCATTTATAGAAAGAGTTCAGCTGAATATTTACACTAAGACAAGTAGGACCAGTTAGGGTAGGAAGAGAAGAAAATCTTCGAAGGACAGAGGATCCTGCACCTGGGACTACTCTGAAACTGAGACTGTCATCACAACAGTGAGATCTTGTGCAGGAGGGAATTTTAAATCTTCCTGAACTCTATCTGTGTATGAAACACTCTATACATTCATATACACTCTATCTGTATATGAAATAAATAAATCATTATCAGGGACAGAAATTACTGGAGGTAGGCCCTAATCCTGGGTCCCTCAGAAACAAGGACATAGGGAACACCACTTAAAATTGGGATTGATAATAATATCTACACTTAATGTGTGAAACCCTTCAGAGAGGCTTTGTCTCCTCACTCTTCCTTTCTTCTCCAACATTTTAATTACCAAGAAAAAAATCAGCAATGACTGTTCTGTCATGCCAAGGAAAACATCATGAACATATATTCTAAATTATTTTCATCCTCTGATAATTTTTCTAATCAAAACTTGCTTGGTTTACTCTTGTTGATGGAAAAATTTTGCCAGTTAATGAAAACAGTCAGTGAGTGACTCCTTGTGAAGTGCACACACAAAAGCTTTGCTATATTGAGTCATCACTCTATGGACATGGGGTTAATTCCTGCCTCCCAGGATATTCTGACATTACACCAATCCCTAACATGGCAGGAGATCCCAGAATTAACATGAATGGGTAATGCCAGAGCATTAATATTGTGCTTCACAGTACCATTGACTATCACAGTCATCTTCAACCCCAACCTGTTCTCTGCTTCAGAGTTTCCCAAAATACCACGACCCCGACAGGAAGGTGAGACACAGATGTATGAACTTGCTTCCTCAGCCACTAATTGGAGTTGGAATGCTCAAACTACTGGTTTTATGGCTCTGAATATCAAAACTCTCTGTCCAATTCAACCAAAAATTGCACACATGCAGCAGAAAAGCATTGCCAACTCTTTAACTCTATTAAAGGTTCATTGCATTTCAATTTCTATACCCAAGTCAGGAGCTAGACAAAGCTTTCTGCATCCTACTTCACAAAAATGCCATTCCATGTTATTCCTGACCCATAAATGGAGGAATGAAAGACTGGGGGAATATAGCAATTTATCCTGAAGTGTTTGAGATCCCAAGCCATGAACACACAGACTTAGCAGCTCATCAGCCCACGAAGAACCAGAGTAGGAAAATTAGGATGAACTCATGTCTCAGGATGCTGATACAAACACCAAAGAGGTCAACCTCCATTCCACTTTTACATCACATGTTTTATGCCTAGAAATTCTACCTATGCATAAATCTGCAGCAAAGAGAAGAAAAACCTGGGGAAAAGAGACTATCCTGGGAACACCCAGCACTGTCAGCCCATGGAACTCTGCTGCTCAGAGGGAGGCAGAATTCCAGAGGGTCAAATAACTGGAGTGTGGGCTGCATTTGGTCTTGAGTCACAGATGGATGATAAGAAGTCAACACCATATGTGTGCAGGGTGAATTTAGCCTGAGAGTCTCCTGTTTTCCAACAGGCAGCCCTAGAGATGGAGAGAAATAAATCCCTGAAGAACTTGCAGGGAGCTGGGAACAGCGAGACAGCTCAAGTGATCCACACTTACACTTATTATTAGAAGTGAGAGAAAGCTGCAAATAAGCCTGTGAATATTCTGTTTCACTGCATTCAAGTTGTTTTCCAACCTGATTCTTCTAGTGAGCTCCTACACATCAATCTGTGCAAATACCAGAGCAAAAACCTGCGTGTCACTCAAGACTTTGGTATGGTGCTTGATCAGGACAAGGAGAAGGAACAGGTTTTGAGACTGTTGCACTGAGACAAGTTTTGCCTAAAAATAAAGTACTCTAAAGGTGTTTTAAAAAGTGAATTTTAAATTCATGTTCAGTTTTAGTATTTGCATCAACCCCTTTTCCAACCAGGAAAAAGAAGAGCGCCATGTGACTTGGATACCCATTACAAAGAGCTGAAATTTTAAATGTTGGAAACCCACAATGAAGTGCTGGCAGCCAATCCACTGACAAAGAATGAATCAGGAAATCAGCTCAAATAACGAATACATTGAGAACCTCATAATAAAGTCAATTACAATTCATGCACAGAAAACAGACACCATTCATCCACTATCATCCGGTGAATAAATCCCTGAATTCCCCGTTATCTGAAAACGTTTCTCTAACAAAGCTGGATCTCATAACAGCTTTCTAATTCAGCATTTTCTGACAGTAAGGGAGTGGGAGAACCTATGTGGAACACAGAGAGTGCCAGTTTTCCTAAGGGCCAGATTTAGCAGTGCCTCCTGGCCATCCTCCTGCTGGGAATCATCCCACAGTGTAATTTAGGCTATGGACACATCCCACCAAGCAGCTCAGCAATCTTTTAGGGACACTCTACAACCAACTGAAGAGTTGGACCTTTGTCAAATATCTATTTTAGCCTGAGGTGAAAGCCTGGCCACAAAAAGTTTAAGATTTGGCTTCAGCAGAGCCAGGTTGGAGTTTGGCTTGTTGGCAGCCAAGGGACAGGAGGCAGAAGCACGTTTTCCCTGTAGGTGCTCCTTTGTATTCCTCAACCACTTTCATCCACTCCCGCGTGCTCCAAAATCTTCAGCCAGACAGCTCGTTTGCATATGCTTTTGAGATACTAATTAAACACGTACAAACAAAGAAAAACCTTGCAGCAAAAAGAGAAAACACAAAGAAATTAAGGAACTTACTTCAGAAGTCTCGGATAAGCCACTCAATTGGGTTTTCCCCGCAGATTCCCCTCCTGCCTTGACTTCCCTGATCCACGCACTCTGCTAGTTCCAGCACTGAATCCATACATTCATCAAGTGGAATAACTTATAGACATCAACCACAAAGCTCCACGAGCAGAACTGCACACAAGCACATGCTTGTTTAAAGAGGGAATCTGGAACACCTTGAGAAATGTGTACAACACACACCATTCATCTGCTGGCTCCTTGAATTATTCTGTATAAAACAATGTACCAGCTACAAAAAAACCCAACCCAAAAGCATCAAGAAACACAAAACCGCAATGGTGAAAGTATTGCACTGGTAAAAGAGATCTGGAAATTCTACATGAATTCTAGCACAGAGGTGACAGTAAGGGGAAAGGGATCAGTCTGGAAAACCAAGATGCTTTCAGTCAAAATTCAAAATCACAACAGTGAAACTAGAATTTTAGATGATCATTTCAAATGTACTCCTTCTCTAGCTCCACATTTCAGCATGGTAAATGTACCAAGCTCCCTCTAATACAATCTTTCTCCACCAAGGGAGTTTCCCAGAGAGAAAAAGTTCTCCAACTTAACTGTCTAAATAATACAAGTAGGAATACTTTTTTCATAGTTTGCCACAAAAGCACAAGGTTTCCTCAGGTCTACCCAGGGCTCAGAATATTTGAGCTTTAGATAATACCTGACAGGTAATAATGGCTTATCTTGTTAATTTTGCTCTTGGGAAAACGGCAAGAGGGGATCAACCCCTGCTCCCTTTTTGTATGTTTGTTTCCTATCACAGATTTTTTTTTTCCACAATGAAATGCAGATAAGAAGTTCACCTCAACAAGATAAAGAGTGAGATGGGTGCAATTAAGTCTATGGAGTAATTTGTTTTCTACAAGACCCACGACTTCAATAACATAACATCTAAAATGCTGGAGGTATCAAAAAACTGGAAAGAAAACCAATAAGAGGAAGATGAAATGTCAGCAGATGGATTAACATCATCGAGAATGTGCCAGATTCTTAAGGCTATATTAAGCAACAATTTTTTTTTTTCCAAAGCAAATTCTATGATAATTTTAATAACTTTACTGCGGAACTTGATTTCCTTTTTAACATTAATTCCCTGTTTTCCTGCTGTTGCTCATTACTCCGGCAGGGAAGGGGGCTGCTCCCAAATCCCTGTCATGTTCCAGTGTCTCAGCTGGGATCTCTCATCTCGAAGGCTCCACTGCTAAGTTCTCTGTTGCTGCTACAAACGCTCACAATGCCACACAATCATCATTCTAAATGATGTCATCTTGAGTTTTTTGTTTAATTTGCACACTTTCCACCCCCACCCAATAAAAAAGAAAGAAAAAAGTGTGGCTTCCTCCTAGCTGATTTGCTGTGCTTGTCAGCCATCACCTATGTGCTGGCTGTCCCAGGGTCTGAACACAACCCCCTCAGGGGATGTCTATATATAAAATATGTGAGACTCAACGGACAGCTGATTTAATATGACCTTATCAGCTTATGGCACAGTGTCTCCTACCATTTTTCTCTGACAAAATTGAGGTGCTTTTGGCAGAAGGCAATAGATACGCACCAGATCATGTTTAGCTCCATCCCCAGGAATTTAACAAGACTGATGCAGCCTTTCCTATCATTTTTTCCCTCTTAAAATGGGATTTTCAAGAACATTGAAAAAAATGGCACATCACTGCCTAAATGGCCAGCTTTGCTGTCAAAGAAACAAAGGCTTTATGGGGCAGTTTGTTTCTATACGTAAGAATTCTTTTATTTGTGTTTTGGAGAGGGTTCTTTTCCAGTGACCCTTGATAAGACCAACAGGAGTCAGCAGAAAGAACAGAAATTCCTACACATGAGAGAACCCCCAGGTGAACTGAGGATGGAAACTGCAGCCATGGATGGTATCAATACACAAAGGAAATAACTGTAAAAATTACTTTATGGGATATTTGACCAGTCATTGCTGCTTTGCAAACCCTATTTCTGGACACAGCAGCAGGGCTGCTACACAACCTGTTGCCATCCACATCTCTGCATTTTCCAAGGTGAAAGGAAGCTGGAAAATGTAACTTGGGCATGGCTGTGCCAGGTTCTGGTTCCAGCCCAGCCATCCAGGTCCTCAATGTTCCTGCCTGTGCTTTCCCAGTGTGGATGCAGTCACAGCTGCCTTTGCAAGGGGCACAGAACACTTTGGTGAGGGAATCTAAACGTGTGCCATTGCTCCCTGTGCCCTCCTGCACCACTCGGGGCTGCATTTTCAATTAATTCCTATTAAACTATCAGTTCCCTTTAGAAACCACTCTTGATTCTGTGTAAGTTTGTTCTAATTAGCACCAAATAATGAAAGTATAACAACAGCACCTATTCCCCCAACATTTTTAACAAGCTGTCAGGGAAGGAACAGTGTGAATAACAGCAGAGTTTAATATGCTACTTTGCTTTTTTAAATTTTTTTAATCCCTGCACTGAATTGCTTTTAATATTTCTGGGTGACCAAAGAAATCAATTTGGAGGTTAATTGAATACACACAAATTCTTATAGTCCCTTGACACAAAGAGTTCAATCTTGATTTAAAAAATTACCCCATGAAGAAATCTCCTCAGATGACTCCGGAATGTGTCATCTGACACATTTATTGCTCAGGGTCCCTGCCAAAGCCATTCAATATATAATTATCTCAGCTGTGCAACAACCCTTATTCCTATGCATCCAAATTCTTCAGCTTTCTCCAGGAGAATTTTAAAGGAAATCTTTTCAAACATCAAAATAATGGTACATTATTGAATGTCTGAGGTGTTTTTCCTTTGCCAGAAATCTGATCCACAGGTGATAAACACAGCAATTTACTCTCACTACTGATGAAATGTTCCCATCTGAGAACTTCAGGGATGCAGAACCTCATCTCACCTTGTTCCTGCAAGACTGAAATATCCTCTAGGCTCCACCAGGAGCAGAGAGCCCTCCAAGGGGAGAAAGAGATGTTTTCAGTGAATCTTTCATGTTATCCGCTCAACTAAAGAAGAGATGTAGTAAGAAAATGAGGTGGGGGGATAATGGATTGCTTCTTGATATAAATTATATTGATCCTAATTCAGGAAGTCCCTGATCCTCAAATCACTGGGGGCTGGGGAAGCATCACTTGGCCCCATTTCTGTAACCACTCCTGCAGGTTCAGCTCCAGCCCTGGGTCATCCTCCTGGATTCCACAGAGCACTGCTCTCTCTCTTTTTCCATGGCAATCCACAGAATGTGTCCCACCTTGTCTGAACACCTTCAGACGACACTGCAGCTGTTCCCTCAGCCTGGGCCAGCTGCTCAGATGTTCAGTAATTCCCCTTGAAGTCATAGGAGTTCTTCCAATTCCTGCCACCTGAGAATGCTGCCTACTGTTCCAACCTGATCCACCATTCATCCCCCTGCAAACATTTACATGGAAAACAGGTTCAGGGAAGGAGAGATTGACAACTTCGTGCCTGATATCCTAATTGTGGGCTGGACAGCAATTTATCTTGTCTCTGATCAAACCTACCAGCTATGAACAAAGTTTCACAACTGCAGGAGGCTTTGTGTTGCAACTTGCATCAAGAAATGTGGCATCCTGCACTATGGCTGAAGTGTTCAATGCACCCAGATCTGTCCTCGTGGCTAACAGAACTTTTATTATAGGATTTTTGTTGTTGTTGTTGTTGTATTGAAGAGATGTAGCTCCACTCTTTGAAGTTTAAGACTAGTTGTAAATTCCTTGAAGTCAGCCCTATTTCCTTTTATATTAGCATGTTAACAAGCTTTGGAAGACTGACAGACCTTACAGGAAGACACAGCTGGGTGCTCCTCTAGTCTGGGCTTAATGAAAAGCAGAACATGAAGGCTGAACTCTGTGGCTTGTCTGCTGTTTACAGACTCGGCAGGAAGAATCCCCTGCCCCAGTGATGAAGGCAAAGCGTCCTCATCAAATACTGATACTTTCTGTGCTACCAAGGAAAACAGTTGGGATTAATTAAGAAAGGAAATGCCTCGATATTTTAAATTACTTCTGTAGTTTAAACCTTCGTACCAGATGAAATCCAACAATAAATAAAATTTTAAAAACACAAACAGCAAAACAAAACAAACAACAAAAAGCCAACCCACCCTGTGGAAGACTCTGACGATGGGATTTTGCAAAGAGGAATTGATTAAAGAGTGAGGGCCCAGCCATGAGTGTGATGCAGATCTGGACTAAGAAGAGGCATTACAAGGTTACATTTCAACTCCTCCATGGAACCGTGGGCCAAGTGAAAACGTGAAAGATCAGGAAGAATCAAAGATTATATGCCCAAAAAAGAAGCAGAGAGCAATCCCAAAACCCCATTGGGAATCAGTGTTTATCAGGATGACAGAGATTCCAAAGGATGCTCCAGGGATGTCTGTCCTACAAACAATGGGTAACACACACCTGCCAGAGGCAGCTTCATGGCCACCTTTGGCATTCTTTGGGTTGGAAGCATCCTCCTGTTCCTGGGAATCCCTTGTGCTACTCCAGCCCTTTTCCACCTCAAGAGCTGAGGAGAGCAGCCCTTTCCTTCCACTTCTGCCTCTCCAGGCCCTATTTGTTAAAAAGCAAGTTCTGGAGAGCTAAAAGGGAGATCAAGCTGTGCTGCTGCATTCTGGAGCTCTAACATCTCTGGAGAATATCCAGGAATGCTGTCTCTATGCTGGATTTTAACAGCAGATTTTACTACGGCATCTATTTACATAAACTTCTTTTGATTTAGTGAAATATATGCTCCAACACACTCGCAGGACACGTCTAATTTCCACATGCATAAGAGATAATTGTAAATATAAACCAAATAAATGCAGGCACAACTGGCCAATTCTAGTGAACACCACACACAGTTGCATTTTTCCCACCAATCCATAATGCTTCAGACAGTCAGGTGCTCAGGAGGAAAGAACATCCACAAGCTGAACAAAACCCATTTTTGCATTACTATTTTACATCCCTTTTTAACAAAATCTAGTTATCAATGGCCAAGACAAAGCTACTTTCTTGGAGCACAGTTTTCAACTCAACCAGGCAGAGTTTTGCTTTTGTTGTTATTACAGCAGCATCCTTAAAGCCCTGAATGTTGAGAGCAAAGATCACCTTTAGACACTGTCCAGCCTCCCCAGGCGGATGCTGCGTTTTCACGCATGCTTGGAGCATTTTGCTGCGTGCCACATTTCCATGTGCACCTGATTATGCAACCAAAACATCCAGCCAGAAATGTAAATAACACAAGGTCTGCAAAGGCCCAGGCTGCTTCGTGCAGCATTCCAAGTGGAAGTTCAGAATCTGCTTTGATGAGCACTTAAAATAGATCAGGGAAAGGCAGCCAGCCTGGTGGGTATTCCCAGCCCTGCAGGGGAAACTGGTCACTGACTGGGACATACTGGGACTACAGCTGCTGCAGACTTAAGACCAATGAGTTGCATTCATTACTAGGAAAAAACCCCAAAAAATTCCATCTAGTATGGATCAAAACCATAAGCTTACTTGAACTAACTTACTTGAACCAACAAATCACTTTACCAAGTGTATGAAAAGTGGTTCTGAATCCAGCAGAAGCAACAATGCTTTCATTGCCAAGGGGATTTAAACTGATGATTTCAAAATACAGATATAAAGACATTGGAAAATCTGCCTCCTGTTTCATTATAAACCATAAAGCCTTTGTGCAGCTGGGTTTGCCTCAACTTTGCTGGATTCAGTGCAGCTCCTGAATAGACTTTTTATAAGGCAGGAGATGACAGTTAAATTAAAAAAAAAAAAAAAAAGAAAAGCACAACCAAATAATCTAAGATCAGGACAGAAGCCAAAACACTCAGGTTTATAGATTTAAGAAATGCTTTTTATGTGCCTCATGCACTGTTTATTCTCATGGGTCAGTTGGTGCTGATAACATCCAAATTAAAGATCTTTCTCTGACTTTATAATGCATCCAGGGCCCTTCACTTGGCTGGTGTAGCCAGCCTCTAGAAGTTCATACAATGCTTCATTAGAGCTCATTCATTTGGGAGAGCAGTGCTCCATCTAACCTGAAATGTTATTATGGATTTTTATTTATTTATTCCAGTCCTACTTCCCATTAAAATTGTAACTCACCCTATTCAAACATTTTGCAACTTTATCAAATAGTATCAATCAGTGGAATTATCTCCCTGCTTCTGTTATTATCCTTCCATTTCATCTTAAATCTTTGCTTTTGACTCTGAGAATTCATAAAAGAGGAACTGTTCTATAAATAACATATAGAAAGTTTTGACTAATGTGGAATGAATGTGCTCCTCTCACAATCTCCATGTAACCTCCATAATGTCAAGCCCCTGAGTGATTTTGTTGATTATGTACAGCATCCTGACATGCAAACTCACAATTTAGCCTGAAGACATTTGCAATTAATTAATTAATCCCAACAGAAATTATCAAAACTCATTCACCGGGCATTGCACAGCCAGCAGCAAGCACGAAGAGACTTTTTAACCACGGAGAAGAAGAATTCTTCAAGCAGAAACAAAGCCTGCTGCACTAAACAAAATGTAAATCTGGGAACAAAGAAAGCTTCCTTTTAAAGCAGGGATGCAGGAGTTGCCCAGGGGTTGCACAAGGTCCTTGCAGACCTACTTTGGTGCTTGTCACCTTTCCCTCAGGGCTCTGAGAGTTGTGTCTGGCTTCTGACATGGATAACCACAACATCTCAACCTATCACAGGAATACTGACTTGAGAAATAAGCAGAAGATGCCCCCAAATCCTAAGGAGGTGTTGATGTTTGGTGTTCTTTTTCTCTTGAATGGGCAAGAATTACAGTTCCTTTTGCACAAAGGAATCAACAGACGCAGCCAGGAGGAGCTGGTTGAAAATCCTTCATTTGAAGGTGCTTTTCAAGCTCAGAGAATCCTTTATTAAACACACAGAAGGTGTTTGCAGCCCAGTGCTCTCCAGCCCAGTTCCAGTGGAGCTGCAGCCCCTTTGGGAGGGCTGTGACTGATCTCAGGTGACGGCACAAGTCTGACATTTCTGCTGCACATTATGTGCTTGAGCAAGCCTGGGCTCACAGTGCTTGGCTGGGGACAGAGAGCAATAATGCTGAGCTGCAGGAGGAGGAAGGAGGAAATCCCATGGAAAATGCAACTAAATACAGCTGCTAACAGCTGGGGGATAGGACTGGACCTTCAATCCTGAATTACACCACCTGCAGCGATGGTGCAGCTCTGCCACAGCAGCACTGCATCCCCTTCTAAAAACAACATTAACCTGACTCCTGGTGGCCTTCCAGTCCCATTGTGGATGCTCTCAGGAATGCACATTTTGAAGCTGCTGTGTTGAGAGGTCTGAGCAAAAGTGAGAATAAAAAGGCAAATTCAAGAACAGCCTTCTGTGCACACTGGTGCTGTGTAGTGCTTCAGCTCTGCTGCACTAAATCAGTTTCTGAATAGATAAAGATAGATAAAGTTGCTAAATAGATAAAGAACTTTTTACAAGGTAAAACATGAAAATGAAAGCCATAGTAATCTGGAATCAGAGAAAAAATACAAAATATCAACAGCGACAGAACTTGAAGTGAAATACTTCAGAGCAAAATTTCAATTTGGTGAGTCAAAGTATTTTGTTTCAATGGAGAAGGAGTGTCTCAGTGTTGACTGTTTTACCTTTTTTAATACAAATGTTCTAAGGAAAAAGCTGCTCTGAAATTTAAAATGCATCACTCTTAATTTCTTGGAATAAAATTTCATCAAGACCATCACTATTTTGTAAGGGAGCACAGGTAAATCATTTGGACCATCCCAAAGTTTGGTTAAAACCATGTTTTTGTGCAGAAAAGGCTTTTGACGAAAGTTTTCCTTCAGCCAGTTTGGCTTTCTTTGTTGCCTGCCAAATCCACAGCAGGGATTTTTAAATTCTTATTTCCTTTTCCTGTGATTTTTCCCACCCCACCCCAGGAACCTCTCCCTTCAAGAAGCTCCTGGTTTTGCTCACTGGTGAGACTGGAAGCACGACTCTGGGCCACCTCAAAGACCATCTGCTCTGCAGGGCCAACCTGCCCCTGCTGGATCACTCAGATGCTCCAGGGTGAATTTTGTATCTTCCTGCTCCAGTCCAGCCTCAAACTCAGCTGCTGGAGTGGAAGGAATGTGGCAGGACTAAATCAGGGATTCCCAAATAGATTTCCTACATGCAAAATTTTGATATTTAGCAACTTCTTGCCCTCAAATCAGACATGTGGGGGTGACTGTGGCGGGTCTGAGGGACAGCAGATACCTGTTTGCAATAGAACAGAATATTTGTACTGATAATCTGACCCAATCAAACACAAATCCCCCTCCTTTCCCTCTGGAACTATTCACCACACCTGCCACTAACCCTGCCAAGGTCCACCACAGTTCTAGAAACTCCAACTCTGCAGAGAGATTTTAGTGTTTTGTTCTCATCTATAATTTCAGTCTTTTCTTCTGAAAACTTAACACAGAATTTGAACTCCAGGCTCTTTACAGCAGAGACAATAGTTCATTAATAAATTCCTCAGTGGGATCTCATCCCATCTCCTGTCATATGCGCAGCAGCCACCACAGTATGAGCAATATTTAGGACTCTACACACCAAGTTCCACCACAGATTAAATTCATAACTAACTATTTTTTGTTTCACCCCCAATAATAGTTTCAAGAGGCTTCTTTTCTAATTTTTACATTAACTTTCTCCTTCAGGCCTGGGACATTTAAAGGAATTGATTAAAATAACTTCCTGGTTGTGTGACTTGTACACTGTGCAGCTTAACAATTTAATTCCTGGTGGTTAAGGCTTCCCCTGCATCTCCCACAGCACTTTCCCAGTTGCCTCAAATACTTTTCAAGCAGTATGTATATAATAAGGAATAAAGGAGAGTGTGATTGGGCAGCTGAGCACAGCACAAGGAGTCATTTGCTGAGTTTTGTTTATAATGGATGTTGAGAATCCATTGTAAAAATTAAAGGGAGGAGGTTTAACCCCTGAGCCTGCTGGGCATTTGCACATCCCCACTTCCTGCTCTGTTCATTAACCAAACACAACCCAGTTCTTCATTTACATTTTTATTTCTTCTAAATATGTCTGTGTTTAGGAGACAGAGAATCTAAATATGTGCAAGATTTAAAAAATGCATTAATGGTATAAATCTGTCCAGGTCAGCTCCTTGGAAATACACATGGAGAACATGATCATGCAGTTTAAAAATCCAGTCCTTGGACTGCAGGTGTCCATCACAAACAGGCATTAATTAGCATTAAGGAGATGTTCACACTGAGCAGATGATAAAGACACTGCAATTCCCAAGGCTGATATGAGAGTGAGCTGTACAAGCCACCTCTTTTAAAAGAAAAAAAAAAAAACTGAGAGGGTTTTACCCTGCCAGTTCAGTTTCAAAAAGGGGAAGAATTTCCCTTGGTTTTCCTCTTTTAAAATATCAGGATCAGTTTTCATCTTCTCCATTTTTGATGGGTCCCTCAGAGGTATCTGATGGGTTAAAAACTCTCCAAAACAGTGGCCAGGCAGTGGTAGGGAATAAGGCACCAGGGCAGTTCAGGGAGTGCAAATCCCCATTATTCCTCAGAGCTGCTTTTCCCCTTCATTATAATTTCACCAATCTTTGCTAGATTCCAGATGCTTCAAAGTTTAGTGAGACTTGACTGGATAGATGATAAAACAAAAAAACTATATCCATAAAATCCCAAAGGAATCCCCTTTAAACTTCTCACTACAGCTTTGCCATGACCATAGACGTTGTCACCAGAACATTTCCCTGATGCAGTCAGATATCTGTGATTCTCTGGTGAGTACTTAGGGCCAAATTCTCACACAGGTGTCTCTGTCTGCCACTACAGAGAGCAAAAATGACCCTTATGAACCTGCACATGCACCAAAGAAGCAACATCAAGCCAAGGGGTGCACATGTTGAAAATTGAGCAAGTACCTTTTTTTTTTTTGCACTTAATGACACAGAGAAAACATTGTTTCTCCTGTAGCCTCAAGAAAGGAAGTACTAAAAGATCATTTTTAAGTATCATAACAATTTTCACACAGCAGCTTCTGTGAAAAGGGGTCCCAGTTATTTAATCCTCTGAATGCAAGCAATCCTGGGATGAATCCATTATGTGAGTTCCAAAAATTGAAACAAGAGGCACAATTCAGGCCTAAAACAGACTGTAATTTACCTCCCCAATCCAGTAGCTGGAGGCTTCAAAGGGAAAGTACAGCTGAGAAGAAAGAAAAACACAGTGGAACAAATTATCCACCTAAATGATGTAAAGGGACTGGAATCCAGCCACAACTGTAAGATTTAGATTTCTTATAATATACAGGAGAGTGTAAAATACACTGTGACAGGTTTGGTAAACTAAAGGCCCAGCACTCTCTTCCCACCCTCCAAACAGAGATATCTTTGCAGAGGTTGTATGAGTCAGAGTGGGCAAAGGAAGAGAGTCAGAGCTCTGCTATTCCAATCTGACATGCCTCTAATTTATTTAAGACCATAACGAACTTAGGAAAGCCACAGAGAGCCACCCTGGGTCACCAGGCCACCCCTGAATTTGCAAATCTTCCCCTTATCTGTTGTAATCTGTTTTAAATCCAATCATTTGTGTTTGAATAAAACCCTTCCTTTAGAATAACATCTTGATTGAGATGAGAAACTGTTATTTCACTCCATAATTTTTTCCCCTCCAGGCTCAATGCCCTGTTACTTGATGCTTTAGCTCTAAGGTGAACTTAATGGGTTTCTCCTCCACTCTTTGGTTCTTCCCATGTCTTTCTTCACTAGATTAGAAACATATATTGCATACAGTGCCCTGGAGGCACTGAGACATACAACCAGGTCACCTCCCTTCTTAAAAACTTAACAGACTAAAGCCCTTTAGTTCTCACAGCAAGCAATATTCTTCACAAATACAGCAATATTTGGGAACTTTTTACTCTTCTTCAAAAAAAAAAAAAACTAAAAAATTCATTTGTCTTTGCTCTTCTCTCCATACTGTGACACAATGAAGGTCCCTCCCTTGCAAGCAAAGTTCACACAAAAATTAGCCAAAATTCTCACGTGGGTTCAGCTGGTGAGGGGGAAGTTGCTGTTTTGCCCATCACCACTGCAATCATCCTCCAGTGGTAGTCACACAGTGCTAATTGTTCAATTTTAATTTTCAATCTAATTTCTGTAAAATGAAGCCAAAATGACTGTGAGCATTGCTGAGAAGAAGTTTTTAGTGCAGGTCAAAAGAGCAAGGATGGTTCAGAAAGCTTTGTACAAATCCTCTGCAAGGCACCTTCCTGCCAGCTCCCTTCTCGTGCAGGTTTCCATATTTCCACTACAAAGTCCTAATTTCTCTCTCATGTTTCTCTCCTTTCACTTTTCCCAACAAACCCTTGCTCTTTCTTGAAGGTTATTTGCCTACACGTCAGTCACACTGAATTCAAAAACTGTGTTCAAATAGAAAGGAAAGATGAGTTAATTTATTGTGATAATAAGGAAGATCCAAAGAATTGTTTGCAAAATAGCTATTTTCCTAAATTTACAAGGCAATGGTCAGGGCCAAGATGAGCTGCTCTTCTTCATGAAATGCATGCAAGCACTGAACGGCTCTTTCCTGTGCCTTTATTTTACTAAACTTGTCACACCAGATTTTACACTTCCTTCTAAATTATGAGCAAAAAGATCCCTTTGTTTGTCATTTTTCTGCTTTGCTGGGTATGGATCACGATCAAAGAGTGCAGCCAAGTTCCCATCCCCTGCTCAGGGCAGCCCGAGCTCCTGGAGCCCTGGAAATGCCCCTAACGGGTCTCTCAGGGCAGCTGGGTTTGCTGAGCCCCCTGGGCATCACTCACACCCTGCTGCTGCTGCTCACCTCCCTTCCCACTGCCATTGCTCAATGCTCCCGGAGCCTGGGGGAAGGTGCAGCTCGGTGAGAAATGCAGGGCACTGGATCTGTGTCTGCAAAGGGCTGGCACTGACAGCCACCCCCTCCCTGCTGTGCTCCAGGGCCAGGGGGGCACAGATGGATGGGGCTGATTTTTGGGTGAATTTTGCAGGGACAGGGGGCATGGGAAGATGTGGCTGATTTTTGGGTGAACTTTGCCTGCAAGGGAGGGACCTTCATTGTGTCACAGTATGGAGAGTAGAGCAAAGACAAACAAATTTTTTGCTTTGTTTTTTTAGGAAGAAGAGCAAAAAGCTCACAAATATTGCTGTATTTGTGAAGAATATTTCTTGCTGTGAGAACTAAAGGGCTTAGTCTGTTGTGTTTTTAAGAAGGGAGGTGACCTTTTCCTTTCCACAAAGCACCTGTTAGCTGTCAGCACTGCCTGCAATGCTCAGAGCCTTTGTTTGGATTACTTCACCCCTCTGGCACACACCTTCCCCTCCGCCAGCCCTCAGTGTTGTCACTGGTACCTGCCTGCCATGGGTCACCAGCACAATGCTCCTTTTCCTACCTCAAGGCACGGAAAGCTGGTGGGTGGTTCAAACAGCCAGGGGAGGAAATAATGCTGTGAGCATCCTTGGTCTAAGTTCCTGTCCTGGAGGCTTGTTCTGTTATTCACAGAGCAGCAGCAAGCAAACAAGGAAAACTGAGCAGTAACCTCCCACCTCCATCAGACAAATAGGCTCATTTTTCCCTTTTTTATAATTAGCTCATCCACTTTTATGGCTGAAGGGGGGCAGGTGGGGGCTGCACAGCCTACAACAAACTGAGCATCACAGTGAATCTGGTGTGATGGGAGGAGAACAAGAGCAGGGACAGTAAAACCAGAGAGCTTTAACAGGAGCTCCTCCATGCACACCCAAGGCCTGCAGTGACAAAGAGAGCACAGAACTATCCCAGTACTGCCCTGGGAGCCTCTCCCAAGGTGTTGCTTGCTCATGCAAAGAGCCCTCATGTTTATGCATCACACACCTGCACACTCACACACACGAGGTGTGGCACCTCTAGGTGTGGG
Organism: Diglossa brunneiventris; assembly: GCA_019023105.1. Taxonomy (NCBI): domain Eukaryota; kingdom Metazoa; phylum Chordata; class Aves; order Passeriformes; family Thraupidae; genus Diglossa; species Diglossa brunneiventris. Next base: position 2,479,924 of record CM032372.1, on the reverse strand, counting down.
GTGGCCCAGGGTAGGGGTGACCTGCCTGGGCACAGCACCAAGCTGGGCACTCCCAGCCCCTCTGCTTGTCCCAGCACCTCCCTGGGCTCTGCCTGGCCCTGGGACACCCTGCTGGCTCTGAGTCACCTCCTCACCAGCTGCAGGGCAGGATGGGGCGCCCAGGATGGCACCAGGACACTGCAGGACTCCCTGCTCCAGGCAGGAGCATCAGGCAAGGGGTGACACCAGGACCCTCCTGCATCTCACCCCAGCTGAGCACAGGCACCTTCAGGAGGCCTCTGTGCTCCTGGGGTCACCCAGCAGTGCTAAGTAGGGAACAGCACCTTAATAAGGAGTCTTTTCCACTAATACTGAGAACTCTTACTCATATCTTTCAGCTTAAACCTCTACAAATGGAGTGCCATAATCCCAGCATAATCTAATGTAGAAATATTTTTCTTTTCCCCTCCTTTCTCTGTCTTTAAATTTGCCCTGATGTTTTAAAATTTGTAGCAAAGGGACAAAAGTTCTGGTTATCTTTTGGGCAGACACACACTGTGCAAAGTCCTTTACAAATATAAAACCAAATTACTGAACACTACTGCATAACTATTGAATGGAAGAATATTTGAAGAAATGTGATTTCAATGTGACTTTTCAGGAAACTACAGGAAGATTCCTCAAATAACTTTCATTTCTCATTGAAAAGATATTGTTGAAATTTTCTGAAGTATTTCCCTTTTTTTTTGTTGTTGTTGTTTTAGAATAGTGGCAGCTTTAACACACTAATAAATCTTGATGCAAGACTGTTTCAAATGTAATTGTACTAGCTGTAGGCTAGATTACAGGTGTCCTTTCAGACACTTTAACTTGCTGTATTTACATCTTGCTGCATCAATTGTATGGCTATTGTAAACTTTATATTATGCAAGGTGTGTAATTACACAGCCTCCCCAGCTCCCATCACAAGTGCACACCTGGCCTGCCTCTAACAAGCACATTCCTTCTCAAAATGACTACGTAATTAGAAAATTCCACTTCTTGGCCACGGCTCTGTGCTCAGCACACGAGGATTTCACTGTGAACTGCGTTTCCATTTCTCTCACGGGGTCACTGGCCACGCTCTGAGCTGCTCATTGTTTTTAATCCTAACGTGACCTTTACACTAAATACAAAAAACAACCTTGGGATTGAAAAGCATGGCATGGTGTCATGAGCACAGAGAATGATTTCAATGAGCCCAGCGCTGTTTGATCAAGGACCAGTCCTCCCAAGGTGCTGAGTCCTCATTTCCTGCAGGTCCCAAACTGGAGTCTGTGGTGTCCCAATTAAAATCTGAAAATGAGGCATTTAAAATCCACAGCCACTTGGAGAACTCTCACTTTGAGAGTTTCCAGCTTAAGATGTTTTGTCACACTTATGAGTCCCTTATAGGGAAACCTTCACTGACTGCCAAAACTTCAGTGGAGAAACAGTGAAAATTTATCACTGATTTACCCAAGTAGGGCTGATTAGAGATGTGTGTATGAGCAGGGTCAACAATGGTAAATACGTTAATATTTGCTGCAAACAACAGGGAATGCACTCTGGGTTCCTTCTTTCCTAGAAGGGAGAGGTCAGGAAACACAGGGAAATTTACAGGAAGGTTCCAGGACTGAGAATTATTGGAAGTGGCAGCTCCTTTCACAAGTATTGTTGAGGATAGAAGGGAGATAATTGTAAATCATTACAGAAGAAAAAGAGAGTACCAGATCTCAAGCCTACAGAAATCCTTTGGAAAAAAAACAAAAACATAATCAAACCAACTAAAATAAATGCATAAATGCTTTCCCACACTCCTTTAATCAGAATTTTAGATTCATCTATGTGATCTGTGAAATAGTGGTTATCAGATTAAACCCCAAACTTCTCTGCTTAGTAACAGGCCCCATGAATTCACATGAATAAATGGGCCAGATTTATAGGCAGATATTTTAATTCTGAAACAGTTAACATAACAGTCAAAGAGACGCTTGGTTACTGACACAAAGGGAAGGCTATAATTGTAACATCTTTGCTCTAAGGTGAATAATTAAGCAGATTCCACTGACAAAAGGATGAGAAGACTGTGCCTCAGGACATTTAGTCAGTAGAACTGAGCAACAGGTTACAGAGAAGCAAACAAGGCTGTATCTAAACACAAACCTATTGAGACTCAATTATTTCCAATGCAGAACAAAAAATTGATTCCTAAAATAAGCAGTCCTTGGGCAGTTTAATAGAATGAGGCAGAATGAACAAATTCAAGGTCACAGATATTGTTATTACAACTTTTTATGTCAGGGCATTATTTTACTGTTTTATCCTCTTTTTCCCTTTGACTCTCAATTTCTTCACAACAAAGGTGGTAATAGTAAAAAAAAAAAAATACATTTATCCTATTCTTTAGTTAATGAAGTCCTTCAATAAAGCTCAGCCATATTAATGAATATGTTTTGCAGATTTGGCCCCTAGTGCTGAAAGAGTAAAAAAAGCCAGCTACATATTTGCATTCAAAACTATTTTTCTTCATTGCAACTGAGAATTTAAGTATTCATAAATAAAACTGTAAAGTTCTGTTGTGAGAAAACCACAGAATTCCTGTATGGTGATCCACCCAGAATTCAGAATGAATTGAAGGAACTGCCTGGGTCTGTAGCATTTAGGTTAGGCTGGAAATCATCTCTCCACTGCGCTGGTGAAGACCAAAAGGCAAGAAGAGGACAAAGAACCTTTCCCGCAAAGTCTTTCCACATTCTTAGCATTTATCCCCCTGCTGAGGCTGGAATCAACCCTTCTCCCAAAGGAATGAGGAGATTATCTCCAGCACATCCTTGCTCTTCTACCTCATCCAAGCCTGATCCAGGCTTGGATCACCCTGGCACCACAGGAGCCCATTTGAGGCTGCAGAGTGTGCAGTGATCACCTGAGCAGTGATCCAGCACCATGATGCACAAACCACCACAAAAATCAGCCCCAGTTGTCTGATGTGTCACAAATCCACCCTACAGGGAGGAGAGTTTCCAGCTGCAGAGCGACTGCATGCTCTGGAGAGCCAGGAGTTCTGCACTCAGAAATGATCTAAAGCCAGGCTGATGTCACCTTGTCCTGTCTTTCTGTCATCTGGGAGAGAGGGCAGGATGTGGCTCTTGGATGGCACTCAGTGAACAGCTCTGATGAGGCCTGGGTGGCAGACAGGGTCAGCACACACACAGAATTCCAGGAAAGGATTAGTCCATATTCACAACCAGACAGCCCAGAATCCTGGGGACACACAAGGCAGGAAGGCAAGAGAAGGACTGGGTGGGCTGGCCCAACTTCCATCCAGCAGGACTATCATCTTAAAAGAATGATTTTTAAGCTTTGCTTTTCCATCTCCTATTAATTTGTTTGACATGACCTTATCAGGACTCTGCTAGTTATGTTCTGCTTTCCTTATGTAGTTGTTTTCAACAAAGTGAAACTGCATATAGTTGTCTCCTTCTGTTATGCCTTCACTTCTGCAGTGCTGAAACATTAAAACAATTTGAAAGATATGACAACGAAGTTCCTCAGTACAGTGAGCATGTGGATTGATATGTTTTGATTTTTTTCTTTAGAGAACAAGACTTGTCAGTGCTCAACTAGAAAAGCTGCCAAATACATCATCATCTCTCATTCACTATGACCCAGGTGCTGTCAGCCCAAACTGACTGTTTTCAGTAAAAAGAAAAAAATTGTGTTGGGTGAGTTCAAAATGGATCCCAAGAGGTGCCAATTAGGAAGCATTTAAAGTGCAAATTCTAATGTTAATTCTCTGAGTTCATTTGCTCTGCGTCCATTACCAAATCTCCAGTTTAAAATGCACTTTACAGCTTAATTTTCTGCTACACAATCTGTTTCCTTCCTGCTCCACATACTCTTACAGTTGCACGTAGGACTAACAAATGCATTTAAATATTTGATTCGCTGCCATTAGCAAGAGAGAGGGAGAAGAAAAACTTAATGATGGATGATATGATACGCTGTGCACAGAATGCCTTCATGCTATTCACAGCACATTATTATCAACATACCTCTTCCCATCATGTGCATTTTTTAGGGAACTAAAACAAACAATGCCACTGAACCCAGAGAAGATTCCCTGGTAAGAGGGATTAAAGTCTATGGATCATATAAATGCTGTTGAGTGATCAGTTTTGTTCAAATCTCAACTGTTTATTTTGGTCCTGATTTTTCTGCAATAAACATCTTTACATTGAAATGTGGGGCTTTGCTACCTTAAAAGGAGCAGTGAAATGTAATAAACAGCTAAAACCTGCTTTTATAGACCTCAAAACCAGTCACCTAAATCACTAATCTAACTACTGCAATCATCAGTGTAGCAACTTAATCCTGGGAGAAATCCAAATGGAAGGGTTGAAAAATATCTTTAAAATTCTCTGTATTTTAAAATGTGCTGTTTCCAAGGCAAGGCAAGGGTTTTTTTGTGAGGATGTCAATGCTCCTTTATCATCCAGAAACAAAAAACCCAACTACAAAATGTGTAATCCTTCTATTTTGCACATTTTGAAGGCTTTTTTGCAGCTTCTACTCAGTGGAAGACAACAAAGTAATGAGCTGAGTACGGGCCCAGTCTGGCACAGGAGGGGAATAACCCCAACCTGGGCCTGCCACCAACATTAATGGAGAAATGGAAATAATTTATAAATGATCCTGAAAGCATGGCTGATATTAGGAGTCAGCACATACAGCAATAACATCATCTGAACTAAAGGTGCTCCCACTTTTTACACAGGTTTTGAAGTCAGAGTGCGCTTCAAAGCATTTGGTTTGGATGGTTTATTTTGGCCAGAGTAACATCAGAAAAAAATAGCTTTTGATACCTGAATTTTTCAAATTTCTAATGGGAAACTAAACCAAATCAGGTGCCACAAGAAACATTTGATGGCAATGGGATCATTCACATGCTTAAAAACAAGCATATGCCTGCAGCATTGAAATTTTTCAATATTGAAGATATTATGTTTGATTACTTGCACAGGAATCCAGAGGGACTCTGTCATCTACTCTTCATTAATAGCAGAATCCAGGGTGGGGGGAAATCTCCCTTAAAAATTAAGCTCAAAAACCACAAACCAATTAAAGGAACCTCCCCTTCTGTGCTGCCGTTTTCTGGCACAATTATTCACCATATCCACAATTTTTTATGTTCCTCAAACAATTTCCTTCACTTGCTTAAAGAGGCACCGTGGGGTTAAAGGGATGGTGCAGATCTCCATCTCCAACTCTTTGTGATGTTTTTAGATGAAGAGATGCCTAACCCTGGTGAGGAGATGCCACAGGCAGCTGTGCCAGCCCCGAGCCAGAGCTGTGACCGGGGCTCAGACACAGGAGGAAACCAGCCAAGAGAAGGAGAAACCTCCACAGAGCAAAATTTAGAGTAGACAATCACTCCCCTGGCATAGCTCAGACCAAACTTGAAGTGCTTGACGCCCTGTGTGTTTGGCTATCTCTGCTTGCTTGCCTTGCTCCACATTAGCAGCTCAATGACAGGCAAATTAATTAATTTCCCAGCATTTGGTGCAGCCAGCATGTGCAGAATTGCCCAGCCAATGTGAGACCATTTGGTCAAACAGCATTTGCAATTTGCTTCTATATTTAGGCCTGTTGCCTGCAAAAGCCCACACATATATTTAACAAGGTCAGTGGATGAATCTGGGTGAGTGGTGAGCAATTTCTGCCGTGGTGAGATGCAAACGTGATGAATCAAAGCAGTTTATTTCTCTCACACCTTAAAATGTAAAAACACACAACCCTGAGAAACACCTTATGAATCTCATTTCCACAGTAGTGTTTGTTAGAAAACTGTCTCTTTTTTTACCTTTTGGGAAAGGATATAAAAACATCATATTTGATCAAGATTTTGAATTTATAAAAGCAAAAAGGCCCTGGAAATTTCTTTCAATAGAAATATGTTTTGAACTCAGTTTCCTCTTTTCAGATAAGCAACATCCCACAAAGAGAAACCAAAGAACAACTGAAGCACAAAAGCACTGTACAGATAATTGTTTTGGTCTAAGCCTTTATCTAGACTCTGATGGAAGACTGAAGTCTCCTTGCATGCAAGAGCCTAAGTAGCAATTGCATTTTAAATGCCTAAATACTCTTAATTTTCACTTTCCTTGGATAAAGTATTTATTGGTACATACCGCTCCTGTAGCAATCATCATCAGTTTGAATAGAAGCATATTTACAGTATATAAGCATATTTACATTTTTCCTTCAGAGCTATAAGCATTGTACAAGATGCAACAAAAAAGAATCAAAGATATGGTACTATCAGGAAATACAATTTTTTGAGTCCCTTCAAACACAATTGAGTTTAAATTGCCTTTTTTTTCCCCTTCTTAAAGTACTTTCCCTTCTTAAGGTTGAAACCAAGGTTCAGAAGGGTTGAACCTTTTCCTTTTTTTTAAGGCAGTTACTACTGTCAGGAGCCCTGGTATTCAGGAGTGCTTCCAAAGGGTCTCCAGACGTGACCCCCATTCTGCCTTGTCACTGACAGGGGCTCGGAGCACGCCACAAAATTCCACAACCAAAAACTTCATTGCTGCACGACGCCTTCCTTCAGCACTGCTGGGGAAGTCAGCTCAGGAAGAAAATGTGTGTTGAAAAATTCATGGAGCACACAGCCCCCTGCAGAGGGGTGGCTTTGGTACAGGGACATGGAACGTTCCCAAGCACCCAGCGATGGAAAAGTGTCCTGAATTCCAAGTGCTCTATCTCGGCTCTATCTCCACATGAGCTCTAGCCTGCAGAAACAGAATTCTCTGTTCCATGGACAAGTTCCAGGAGCTGTTTCCGTGTGTGGTGAATGCCAAAACTGGGCCTAGTCGGCTGTTATTAAAATGTTGCTGTCAAGCTATTAAACGCTTGAAAAGCCCAGAATTAAAAGAAGCTTTATGCATGTACTCCCCACGGTGTTTCTAATCGTGCCATTGATGTCTGCAGATCCAGTTCCCTGAAAAATTTAGCTACAGTTTGTGTTTATAAATCACTGCTTTTAAAGGCTGCCACCACACCACCGAATCCCAGGCCTGGGTTTAATCTGCAGCTCGAGCAGGAGTGAGATTGTGCTCACAGATTGCAGAGCACTCTTCAAAGGCACTGCTGAACACAGGTGCTTTAGGGGACTGCTCCTCCCAGAAACAGGGTGTTTTAAAAGCACCCCAGCCTCCAGTTGGACCAGTTTGCACTGGGAGCCTGCAAGAAACTCCTCCTTCACCTGCATTGCCCCCGTTCCACATCATTCCCATAAATTCCCAGGACGTGTTGGGCCAGCTTGCCACAATTCAGCTATCCAGCTACTGAAATGAATGGCTGAAAGCACAGAATTTACTGCATCTAAAAATCTGTTTATCTTTTCAATTAATGAAAGGATTTTCCCCGTCTTTTCATAAGATACTATCTTTGCTAAAGACTTCTTGCTGTCTTTTTATTTCCATGTTCAATGCCAACCCCTTCAAAGAATAAAAAATTGAAATAATAAAAACAATGCCAACATTTTTTTACTCATCACAGAGCAGGTGACTTTCAGAGATAACTAGAGACACATCTACAAGGAAACACATACAGCGTGAGCAATGCAACAATTGTCAGAGTGAAGGCACAGAAAGCAAAAATACAAAGATTTTAGGAAGTAGGAGCTGAGTGATGGCATCAAAAGCATCAGAAAAATGAGGACAGGTGAGGGTACAGCAGCAATGGGGTCAGTCTCATGTGGGATCTGGGCTGGCTGCACTCCCTGCTCTGCCTCATGGACAGAAGGAAAGCAGGAATGTAAAGAGCCAAGGATATGAGGAAAAAATAATCATCCTGTAATTGGCTGCTCACTAATGGACTCCATTAATTAATGGCCACAGAAGGCCAGGTAATTTGTGGTCAGTGGTGTTCAAAAGATAAACAATCTAGACTGAATCAGCCATGTAGGAATGGCTGATTGAGGGATTGGAATCCCTCCATGCTGGAGCCATCCTGGGGAGACTTCAGTGTTTCCAGGGAAAAGGGAACAATCCCAAGCACCCATCACTCCCAATGGCACCAATCACGCTGAGGTTTCTGTCTTACTGAATCTGCACCAAACACCATGAAATATATAAAAATTGCAACTGTCTGGGGTGTAAGAGGTGAGAAGATTTAGAGAGACTTCAAGAAATACAGCAAAAGGCACATTTTCATCCATAGAATACTTGGAATAATCCAGATCGGGAGAACCCAATCCAAGCACCGACTTTTGCCAAAGGTGATTTTTAAGCCTGTCCTCATCTCATCCTTCTGTGCAGAAGGACTCATTGGTAGGATGATAAATACCCTGTTCTTTTGTGAGATCTGTGGGAGCATCCTCGAGAGGAAATCTCACGATCCCGAGGCAGACTGCACTTCATTCCCCTAATTCACAATTATTTTGTTCAAGTGTTTGATACAAGATAGAAAGGGTTTGATATCTAGAAAACCCTGCATGTAATACCCTCCTGACAGATCATTACACGAGTCTAATTGAATTTAGATCCTGAGATATGCTGCTCAGAACTCGTTTGCATTTCACTAGAAATGAGATGATCATCTTTACACAGAAACTGTGACGCGTATTTTCAAGCACATGAAACAAATACCAAAATATTCAGGTATTTGTGTGCTTTATTTGCATATAGTTGCTACCTCTGTGTAGGAACCAAGCAATTACTCTAACAGGTAATTATGTACTGACATGTAATTTGCATAAGAGGGCAAAAATATCCTGCAGTTCACTCATTCTGTAGATATTTGGGGCAAGAAAGCAAACAAGAGGTAGAAGAAAATCTGCATATTTGCCCAATGGACACAAGGAAAGAAAAAAGAAATCTCCATTGTTTTCTCATCAGCAATTTCCCCCTTTCCCAGAAAATGTATTTATTCTCCTGTTACTAAATTCTAAATAGCAAGAATAAACATATGCAAAAAGGCAAACATTGCTACTTTTATTTTTAGCCTTCTGTTATATGTGAATCACAGCCTCTAATTATTGCAATTTTTGCTTAGTGAAAGAAAAATTTGTACACACACAGACCTTGCAATTGATTCAAACAGAAACATTCTTTTTTACTCAAAAGGGAATATTTCTTTGAATTGCAGCAATTATTTAACAAAGAAAACTGTCATTCTGGAATGAAAATCAATAACTTTAATTAAAAAAAAAGAAAACACTTCAGCATTCACCACTCCTTTCCTTACTTTGTGGGATAAATTATCTGCCAAACCTATATTCATGCAAATTTTTTATTTTCTCAAAATGTCAGGATTTAAACACTTTACTGGGAAGAAAGCCTGATTATGCATCCAATTCCTTTTCCAAAGCTCATCTGTGGCTAAAAAATTCCTGGAACATCCTGCCCCCTGTGCTATCAATAGTGGGTCGCTGCAGGCTGCCTACATTGCAAAAATTTATAATTAATGGGATATCTGAGATTTGGATCCAGTGTGTAGATGTTACAAAATACATCACAAGTTTTCATAAGCTTCATAGAGAGCTGCTTTGCTTGTCCTACAAGTCCTCCTTGAACTCCACCAAAATATGAATTAACTCCCAGGAAGTGAAGACAATTCATGTTTCTGGTATCTGACCACGGTGGGATTGGAATTGGCTCAGCAATAACACGACAAACCTAACTCCTGGTATCCCTCTCTTCCCACTTTCCTTGAATTTCCTCCCTCAAGTTCTTATACTGTCAGGGAAAACCTCTAGCAATCCAATTCCCACTAGGGAATTCTGCTCCAGGATTAACTAAAAAAAAGGATTATGGGGGTTTTTACATCTATCAGGCAGCACAATTTTACCTATTTTACCTTTGTGTGAAAGCACTTTCTAACACACCAGCATTCAGGGAAAGGGGCAGCTTCTTTGGGGGACAAACCACTTAAATCAGCTCTCCTTACAGTGACATGGCAGAGATCTCCTTGGGACAGCAACCCAGTGTAAAACCGTGCTGAGAACGCAGGCACACAGCCAGCAGATAAATGAATATAGAGAACTGCTGTTCAGTGGTTTTTCTGTAGTATTTTAGGCAGCAGCTTGGATTTTTTAGTATCCCTTCCATGCCCTGCTGTGGTTCCCAGTGGGACAGGACAGGGACTGTTTACCCCATTCCCTACTCACAGGTTACAACGCAGAGCAAGGCACTGCACACCCATCCCAGAGCATGGGAACCAGCCCTGCACTGCCTATGCTAAATCCCAGACATGTTTATCCTCTAATCCCAGGTTGGATAACAGCAAACAGCTGAGTCTCCATTAGTTGTCCAACAGGACAGGCCAATCATCACATGGTGTTTTTCACACCTGCTTCCCTCTCCTTTTATTTTTGGGAGGCATAATATTCAAACTGGAAGAATAAGGCAATGCTCTACACCATTTTAGCTGTTTCCTTGCATCTCAGGAAACATTTGATCTTTTTCTCCCCACTTATCTGACATTTTTTTCTCTATTTAATTCCATGTTAATCATCTGATAAATCCAAGTTTGAAGGAAAGATTAGGAAGTTTCTGAACTTCTCTCCAGAGAAATATCAGAAGCACCATATTGGTTTTTTCAGAGTGATGTTTTTAGTACACTTTTGCATAGCCCTCTATAAAATGTTGGGTTTGTTCCCTCAGTGTTTCTTGTTTGTTTGTAAAGCCCTTCCCCAGCTTAAAGCACTACAGCCAACAGTTTGTCACATGAATGTACCAAGAAGCAAAACACCTCCACAGGATTCTCAGCACTGCCAGACTTGTTTAGGACCTTCAGCACGTCCTCAGCCAAGCTGTGCCTCATTTTACTGAGCAGAACAAGAGGTGTAATCACAGAGTCTGCAGTCCCTTCTGGGCTCAGATCAAGAATTGGTCTGTGTTCACTTCTAAACTGCTTTTTTTGGCAGAGCTTAAAATACAGAAATGAGAGTTTTGTATGTTAACATAGTATGTGTGTGTGTATATATATATTTATATTTAATATAGATGCAGGTACATGTGTGTTCAGAGCTCCGGGTAGGAGAATTTTAAGCAAATGGAAATAAAGATAAAACAGACACAGAACTTTCATAAAGCAAACAGTGAAAGTGATGTTTGGCCTTAAAATATTATACTCTTCATTAGACAGGAAAGTTCTGTGTTCCCAAATCCTTCTTTACAGCCCCTGTCACACAGACACTGCTCTCCATGTGGAAGCCTCTCAGGCAATGGATGCTCCTACAAGTCACTGGGAATTGGCTGGGCTGAAGAATTTGGGAGCAGAAGGCCCCCAGCACCTCACAGTGAGGAGAGCAGGGAGAGAAACTCACCCTGCGCTGGAAGAACAGAGCACAAACCTCGTGTCCTGCCTGGGTCTGACCCCAGCACACAAATTTAAAGGGCTTTTTCTTTCCCCTCCTCAGTGTGGTTTGTTGCCACTCATTGCACTGACCTGTAAAGTCAAGGCCTGACCTTTATTTTCGAGTCCAAGTGAGAAAGCAGATGAGATACTGGGACAGAGGCAGACTTTTAGCCTCAGAGGCTGGCAAGGGAGGCACAAGTGCTGCGCCTGAAATCTGTGTTGGGCCATGACCAAGACATCACTTATTCCACAGCCAGCCATAGACTGTCACTTCATTTCAGTACTAGAAATAAAGGGTGGTCTGACACATAAGTCATTAGGGAAAAAAAATTAAATCAATATTCCTAAGCCTCGCAAGAAAAGAATGCATTTGAGAGTCAGATTTTTTTCAAGAAGAAAGTCAAGTCCAAATGCTAGTTAGGCTTGTCTGCAGCTGTGAATTGTGCATGTAAAAATATACACTGAGACTTCTTTAAACATGGAGCCAACGTTATAAAGAACTAGATGTAATTTTCCAAACAAAAATGCTATGGTCCCTACCTTCATTTAGCTGGCTGGTTTGCATGCTCAGAAGATATTCACACTTACGGGTAAAAAAATTAATTCATTTTAGACATGTAAAATTCTACCATTTCACACCCAGAAAGGGAGGGCTGTATCTTCCAAGGAAGAGGGGAGCATGCTTGAAATGATCACCCTAAAATGACAACCAAAGCCTCATATGGTGCTAATGCTGTTAATTTACTCTTTTAATGGAAAGCTACCAATATTAGAAATTTGGGGGCCTTTTGAAGACCCCAGTTTATGGAGCCTAAGACTCATATTGTGAGACAAACACAAATTATTAATCTATCAAACCATTATCAAACTAACATCATAGTTTTTCTACCAAAAATGTTTTAATGTTTTCTCAGCACATGAAGAATTCAAGATAGACCCTTACACAATCAGTGCTTGTCCTAAATTCACCAATACCTCAGAACTACACCAGAAACACACTAAAAATCTGCTTTATTCCACTTGCTTTAGCACATTTGTTTAAAGACAGTCTCTTGTTGGTTCATCTGTGTCTGAAGTCAAGTGACCTCATTTATTATCTTAAAGTTCCTGTAAGTTTTCCTCAAAAAACAGATCTTTTCAGACAGCTGAACATAGATTACAGGTAAAACAAAATCCCTAATGATTTAGAATTTCTAAATTTCTCTCATGTGATCACCTTTATAAGCAAAGATTATGGTAAAAGGAAAAACAAATAATAAAACAACAGCCATGCAAGGCATTTGCTTTTAGCAGGGCCCTGGGTCCCCATTTTCCTCCCACAGCACAAATATGATGAACCCAAAGTCTGCAAAAGGCTAACACAAGAATTCTGCTTCAGATTACGACTGAACGTTAGTGACCTGTACAATGACAAAAATCATTGAACCAGTCAAGGCAATTTGTGATGAAAAATTACAGGGCTGGAACAGAAGCGCGCTCGGAGCGCTGCAGAACCCCAGAGTCATCCTGCTCTCCTCAAAGCAGGACGGGCAAATCTTCCCCAGCCACCACGGCAAACCCTCTGCTAAAGAATGAAATATTTAAGTGCCCTCACAAAACAAACAAATCTGCATCTCAAAAACCCTGCTTGGAGATCACAATGTTTGGAGTTGGTAATTTGGCAGAGTTACAAAATTACATTTCAAAAATCTACTTATTTTTCCAGCGTCAATGCTCCTTTCTGTGCACCATGACAAAACTGACTCCAGTTTCAAATGCACCTGTCAGAGCTGTCAGCCATCAGCAGCACTCTTTTGTTGTTTGGTTATGCTGCCAGGCTCTTCCAGCATGTTTTCACTGAGAGGAGGAGGTGTCATCTGAATATGGCAAAACAAAACTGTGACTCACTTAGCAGAATCAGACAGACCTTACAGTTTGGAGTAAGGCACACAGGCTGTCTGAGACTACAGACTCCTCCAGACTATCTTTCTGCTTGCACAGCATCAGCACAGAGCTGATCCCACTGCAGCAAAATAACAAGGTAATGAGAGGAGCCCTGAGCAGGCAGCAGCCCTGTGAATCAGCACTGGCTCCATGCATTGCTACACCAGCCACAATTAACACCCAGCCTGCACAACAGAGGTGGCAAAGCAATATTGGAGTTCACATGGTCTGGCAAATAAAGGAATACATAATATTTATAAAGCAAAGGAGGAAGCATGTAATTCCTTTGGATGTGTACTCCAAAATTAAAGCTGTCTGAGCATTCACTTATTCTTTCTTTTACTGATTTTTTTCTTGCTTATAAATTTGTGCCACCAAACCCAGGCATTTTGTACCCTGTGGCAACTCCTGGAAGTTACAACAGTTGAACTAATGAGATCTGTGAAAGCACTCCCTCTTTGAGAGAGGAAATGATTTTTAGTCAAACAGTTGAATGTTTTCCCTTACCATCTGCACAACCTTTTGTTAAAATACCTTCTATACCAAGACACCTGACCAAACAGATGGGGGAAGAAAAAAAGCCTTTGTTAAAGTTTTGGCATTCTGTTTCTTCAATTAGATTCTTCAATAAGTTTTCAGCAAAACCAGTCCTATGGTCCACATATTTTTAATCATAAATCTTTTGCCAAGAAGGGGTGAAAGGAAGCAATGCATGGTGCCCCGAGGTGTTTTTATACTGAAGATACTCTACCGCAAGTTAGAGAGCCACAGCATGGTTTGGGTCAGAGGGGACTTTCAAGCTCATCCAGTGCCACCCCTGCCATGGCAGGGACATCTCCCACTACCCCAGGGTGCTCCAAGCTCTGTCCAACCTGGTCTGGGACACTTCCAGAGACCCAGGGACAGCCACAGCTGCTCTGGGCACCCTGTGCCAGGGCCTGCCCACCCTCACAGAGAATTCCTTCCCAGTATTCCACCTAACCCTGCCTTCTGTCAGTTTAAGGCCATTCCCTGTGTCCTGTCACTACATGCCCTTGTCAAAAGTCTCTCCCCATCTCTTTCAGGATCCCTTTAGGTACTGGAAGGTGCTATAACATCTCCATTTTCCTCTCCAGGCTGAACAATCCCATCTCAGCCTGGTTTCATAGCAGAAGTGCTCTTCCCTTCACTCCAGCATGGGACCACCCCACAAAACTTGGCAACCTCTTCTCCACAGGTCCCCTGCTCCCCACAGCAGCAGTTCCCTGAGTGAAACACTCTGAAGCAAACACAGCAAACATTGACTGAAGCACCAGGGAAGTGTCGGAGAGGTGCCACCTCTCTTCAAGGACTTATCCTTGAAGTCCTGGGCAAGCAGTTGTTATTTTAAATATCCCGTGCAGATCTCAGTCCTGGCCAAAGACAACATTGTGATACAGCTTTGGGCCAACACAGAAAATCCAAAATAAACACACAGCCTCTTGATAGTTCATATGAAGTGCTCAAAATTCAGGTAACTCATGGCATTGCAAAGGAGTGTTTGTTCATAACTAAATATGTGAAAATCAGCGCTGGCAATACTGTAATCAGGGTTAGGTGTGTACAGATTACGTTAATAGAGAAAGTGTAGCTGAATTTTTTTTTTCTCTTGCCCTGGAAAAGATCACCACCTCTAAAAAAAACCCTAAATGTAATTTTTTTTTGCTAAGCAATGGATTGCCAAGCAGCTTGGCAACCCTGTACCAGGCTGGGCAGCAGGGTCAGGCAGTATTGGCAGTAAGGACTGCTTGCCCCAGATGGCTGCAGCCCTGCACCGAGCTGGGGCCCAGGTGCCAGCAGAGCACTGAGCACATCAAAACCACAGCACTGCTTCATTTTTCCAAACAATTATGCTGTGAAATACTCAACCAAAAGGAGTGTCAAGCCAGGAATTCCTGAACTCTAGGGGGATGGAAAGGCAGCCCATTGAGCAAGGGCAGCGTCAGGCACATCAGGCAGCTTCCTCCTCCTGGTGCACAGAGCTCATTCCCCATGGAGCTCATTCCCCTTGGCACAGCCCCTTCTCTGGAGTGGCCATTTATGGGGGAAAAGCCTGGCAGATGCAAGAGTCAAGTGCCAAGAGTCTGGATGCTTTTTCTCCTGAGCAGTGCCAGCAGTGGCATCTGGTTGCATGGCTGGCTCCTCGCTCAGCACTCAGGGGGGGCTGGCCTGAACTCTGTGAGGGTCTGGTGGGTCAGTCTGTCTCTGAACAGCCACCAAAAATCCTCTGTCCCCACTCACCCTTTCAAAGGGGAAGAGGACAAATCCAGGATTTTGCCCAAACCCTCTGCCCATATCCTTTGTGAGCAGGGCCCAGCCCAGGCCTGGCTCCGCGCGCTCTCAGCAGGCCTGTGCTGAGGTGGGACAGCTCAGCACCATTAAATGAGTTTTCCTCATTAAATTCCCTCTGGCTTCAGGTGGGACAGGAATGTGAAGATTGTTGTGTGTCAGGATGGAGACACCCAGGCAGCAGCCAGGGCAGAGATAGGCACAGGGCTGTGTCACGTTCACCTCAGCCTACACAGCGTGCACAGGCCGGGCCTGCAGCTCACTGTTTGCATGACTAACTACCAGCCTTATGTACATTTACACATTCATTTATGCTGCCAGATTTTTGTATATTCACATGGTGCTACATGTTTTCTGGAAACTCGAGTTCCTGACTCTAAGGTATTTAGGATCTCACTGTGGAATCCAAAGACTCATTAACATTTCAGAACTAGACGCCTTATTGGAAAATACACACAATTGTAAAACAAAAAAAGCACTAAATCTGCATTTTTCTCTTCCCTTCACCTCCATGGCATCATTTATCATAGTATAAAGTCTAAACTACTCTTCATGACATGTTAGTCATTCCAACACAGGTAGCAAAGCTGGCTGTTCCCACTGATTCCTTGCTTTGAAATGTGTGTTCTAAAAGCAAATTTTTACTTCTGCCTTATGAAGAAATTTATCCATAAAAAATAAATGTACTCCTTAGCACACTTCTGTACTACACTTATTTCTTCAATTTTTTTCATATTACAGTTTTTCATTGGATTGATAACTCAGTAATCTCAGAAGTGTCTCTTGAGCTGTCTGCACTGCTGGGGACCTCCAAGAGCAAATGTAGGGATGATGTTTGAAGTGCAGGAAGCACAGAAGGGCTCGCACTGCAGCGCACGTAGATTCATGTGTGGGAATGATTATCCCCAACTTTTCAGCTCTTTGATGCATTGTGTGAAAGATACCCACAAATCTTAACCAAAAGTTTCCTACATTAAAAGCACAGCCAAGCAGAGGAGCCTGGTCTTCTGGCTGTGGAGTTTTGCCTGAATATATCCCCATGTGAATACCCTGCTTTGAATGATGTAACATGAAAGGATTGTCTGCATTGTGCAGAAATTCTGTTTCCCATTACTCATACTTGTAAATATATCTGTTCTACAGCTCCCTAAAAAATGAACAAGCCTTAGCATCAGAAATATTCCTAACACATTTTTAGGCAAAACAGAACCAGCTAGCTGTTCCATGATATTAAGTAATTCTTTCATGCTTTGCAATGCCTTGGAGTCTCAAGATAGCATTTGGATGCGTTTATGCAATTTCTGAGATTGCCTACACAGGTACTATTGGGTCTTTTCCCACTCTGACAAGAGCATTTCCTTGGAAGCCTGATGAACTGCACTGCTGACAGTGACACAGTGGTGGAAACAGGCAGGCAAGTGCCTCAGATGTCGGAACAAGAAAGTGTTCCAGCATTTTTAGCACCTGGGATTCTCGCTTAGCAAACATCCCCACCCCAGCTGTGGTATGGAAAAACTGCAATCTCTGTACGTATTTTACAAAATATAAAAGATGGACAAATAAAAGAAAATAAGGATTAAAAAAAAAAAAAACAAAGTAAGAAAAAAGGAATTTTACCAAAGTGTAACTTAGTTCTTAGACTCAATTTGATCTCTGAACAGTATCACTGCTGCCTTCAGAGGACTGATTTGATTGACACATGATGTGGGACCCCTACACTGAACTCAGCTTGGGTGAAAAAATGCAAAATGCATCAGATTTTCTCAAATTCAGTAAAAAAATATCCCACAACAGGGTCTTGTCTGTACATTCACATCTACAATAGAAGTTTTTGCTACCTGAGAATGTCAGGCAGGAGGAGGTGATTTTTACATGACATTTTTATGCTCACCAAAGTACCACACACAATCTTAAGAAAGCTACAATAGCACAGAAACTGCCTTGTCTTAGACCTGATCTACTTCAAATCCAGCTTTTAAGAAGGATTATCAGAAGGAGTTA
This sequence comes from Diglossa brunneiventris, assembly GCA_019023105.1. NCBI lineage: Eukaryota > Metazoa > Chordata > Aves > Passeriformes > Thraupidae > Diglossa > Diglossa brunneiventris. The sequence goes on along the minus strand of CM032372.1, from coordinate 2,462,329 downwards.
TAATGGTAAATCTCCAAATCACTATAGACTAAGCAATTCTTCCTAAAAGGCTCCTTTGGGCCTTTCTGCTGAGAGCAACAGGCTCCAGAGAGCTGCAGCTCCCCAGGATCCCACAGACCTCCCACCTCCTTTCTGCCTCCCCAAGCTGGCAGGAATTGGCACACAGGAAAGATGATGACAAAGATTTTCCCCAACAATGAGGTGGGGGATTAGACATTGTGACTGCAGTGGGGCAATCTGGAAAAATCTAACCACGAGGCAGCAATTTCTACACTTGATGGAAGATTTCAACACTGAGTTCACGTAAGTGAGGGAGAATAAATCTTTGAGCTCCTCTCCTTTGCAATGGATCTGTATTAAAATCTCTAGACGTGATGGCAGATCCTCTTTGATAAATATGGGATTTCACTTGCACCACTGCAGTACCACACATGCACAGGGTTGTGTTTCCTTTTTATCCTTAGGAAAGTGGGATGGTTGAACCCTTATCATCCTGTTTATCTCACCAGTGTTCATTCCCTTCAGCAACTGGGCAAAACCTCCCTCATTTCTTGATCAATAAAGCAGCACCTGCTGTTTCCTGCCTGTGAGATTGCTATTTTGGAGCATTCATGATTTCTCCTGCCTGCAACAACTCATCTACTTGTTGTCTATTTGAGTCCAGACTTAAAGTTATTTGTAATAGATCCTGGAAAATGTCCTAAACAGCTTGTGAAGCAATAACTCAGGACAGAGAGCACAGTTTAAGGATGATATTTCTGCCCTGCCCCATCTCACATCAAGCAAAAGCAAAGCCACCTTCACTCCTGTGCTGTGTGAGCAGGGATAAGGTGCTTTTGTACAGAACATCTTCCTAAGCTTCACCAACATGAGGAGAAAGGGGAGGCTGAGGCTGCCTCAAGGGGTACCCCAGTGGTTATCAGCACACTTGAACACCTTTCTCCTCTCTGCAGACACTCCAGCAGCACAGGGCTGAAGGGCAGCAGTGAACACCTGGTGAAAGGAGGCACTGCTGGACTGGCACTTATCCCCAGCAGCAGCACGGCCTGGGAGTGGCTCCCAGGGAGTCTCTCCCCAGTTTGCAGATGGATCATTCATTCTCCACACATGACTCACTGCAGACCTGAGCTGAGCATCTGTCACCTCTGCCAGGAGACTGAAGGAGACAGAGGCAGGCTGGAACACACCAAGGGACTTAATAGGGAAAAACCTGAACATATGGACTCGAGGAGAGGCCAGAGTGATCTGCTCTTGCACCAGAAAAGCTGCACATCTCACAGCACATGATAATTTCTTTATAAAGCTACAGCATGTCATGGCAACATGACTAAAATAAGCCTTGGTGACCTCTAAGACTCAACATCATTATAGGGAACATTGGAAGAGTAGAGATAAAGGACCAAGAAAAGGAAAAAAGCCAAGAACACCATTTTTCTGGCTATAAAGGATGATATGCAGCTTCTCTTTCTATTGCAGCAGAGAAGGACATGATGTGCTTGGTTTGTAGCAGCAAAGGCAGCCACAGAGCCTTCAATGCATTTAGGTCCAAGTGGCATCAAAACCCATGAAGCCCAAATACTGGAATAAACTAAAAAGACATCATTTCTCCCCTGCTGCCCTTGTCAATTTGCACACTACCTTTTAAATTTATCTACTGAATTTCCTCTTCTATGTACTTTTCTAAAATTTTTGCTCATAGCTACTTTCTAGTAGCAATGGTTTATCATTAAACAGGGGCTGGCAAGTGTTGGGAGCTTGGTTTGCTCCATGTTTTCCATGGCAGTTGTGTTTTTATTTTAACTGGAAGCAGTAAGATGGTTATAACCGGAACATCCACAGTAAAAGGGGGTCACACTAAACATGCCAGACCTGTCTGGGCAGGTCTAATTTAAACACCAGCCTTTTAAGAACGGGACTGTCTTTGAATGAGATTTCTTTGTACTACTGAAGACAGCACACACCCTTTTCCTGCTGCTTGATTAAACAGCACTTGCCCAATGAATAGATCTTGATCAGGAATAGAAAATGCATGGAGCTGTCCTGGGGAAAATGTGCTATATCCTTTCCCAGACTCACCTGTGGGAAGACATGTACAGCTGTATTGAACACACAGGCCTTTCAAATCAGTCCTCTTGCATCTGGACCTCTGCTCTGTCAACTGTCTGTGCCTTTAAAGAATCCCCTTTATGCATTTGAACATCATCAAGCATTAATGGCAGTGGAAGTGTCTCACAGGAAAGCTGTACTTTCAGATTTGGCTTTGCCTCTGGAGGGCAAACACCAACCAAGGCATGAACTGTTTCATGGCTGTAGCCCCAAACCCCTCATCACAATCACAGCAGAAGGGCTGAAGTGCACATTTCACTGCTGTTGCAGAAGCGAATCCTCCCTTGCTAAATATATCCCTGACTTTGCTGCAGGAACAGTCATCCTTTGCCTTGTTCCACCCACCCAGCACCACACACCAAGGACAGCGAGGCAGCAAAGTGCCAAAGAGGAGCTGGTGTTCACATGCAAGGTGAGCATCAAAATCTTGCACTACTGTGCTTTACTTTTTCTTGTTTCAGGGACTTTGGCTTCTACAGATGCACTGAGTTCACGTGAAGAAATCATAAACTCCACACCATAAATACATTCTCATTAGATTCCTAGAATAACAAAGGATAACAGAAAATTTCACTACATCAGAGCAAGAAAATTTGCTGTCTAGAACACAGAGCTGGATTAACTCTGCTGTCTGCTCCAGTTTTCCTGAGTTATCTTGGGGAAATCATCCATCTCCCACAGAAATGAGCATGAGCTGTCAGGTGGTGCAGCTCGCACTAATTTCAAGACTCTGCTGCTTCAACACATTTCCAAAGTTCACACCTCAGCCCCGTTGCTGTAAAATGGAAAGAACAGCATTTCTTGACCTCACAATAATACCATGAGGATAAACATGTCCTAGGTTTTAAACCACTTGAGGGTTACATGGACAGAGCGAGGTCAGGCTGGCCCCCATCTCCAGGGGTGACTCACTTCTAGGAGAAGGTGCTTGCATTCATTTGGAAGGACAACAAGGCATGACTCAATGGATCAAAGCAATTTATCACTAGTGAAATCAGCACCTAATGTTAAATTCTGAACTCCTTTCCGCCAGTCCATTTGCATATTAGAGCTTTACATGGTTAGTATTAGCTGAAACTAGACCCACTTGACAGGCAGAATGGTTAATTATGTGATTATGAAATTTCTGCAGTGGCTCTGGTAAACATTGTACAAAATGGAAATTATTTTTGCAACAATTTTTTTTTTTAGCATTGTAGTGTATTTGTTCTCTCTATTTTTTGAAGGCTTCAAGAGAGAATTTTGGGAGGCACTCCTCCACCATTCTTTCTCCATCCACACACTCAGCTCTCAAGGGGGTAGAGGACAAAGCTTGACCATGCTGTTAGAAGATTTTAACTACTCCTCAAAAATTTATATTGTACTATATAAGCATCTGCCTGCCTCTTTGAATGGCAAATAGGGATCATTCTGCAAAAAGAATTCTTTACAGCACTTCATCCAGCTTAGCCCTTGTCTCATGGTACTTTAGACAAACAGTTTTTGGTTTATGTAAATAGTTGGTGGATCACATTTCCCTGGCTGCCACACCCAGCCAGCCTGAATCACCCAGGGAAACATAAAGAGAGTCCCTCTTGTATGCAGTGCCTTTTCACCAAAGCACACAAGAGTTGCTACGTTACGCTTTCCCCACCAGCAAACAGATTTTTCATTCTGAAAGAACTTTTCTGAGGATCAACCCACTGCATAATGCCTGGTAAAGTTTGATCTGGTTAAGAGGAGGAACACTGGGTGTGAAACAAAGCAAAATAAATGCTCTGAGGAAGCCCTGACATCTGGGCTTCCATGTTGGTGCTCCCACCACTGAGTGCTCCAGGGTCATCTGCTCTTCCTGCGGCTCCTCTCGTGCCCCGAGTGCAGGACAGGAGGATTGAGGCAGCCACAAAACTCATGGGGAAAAACCTGGATGAGCCCCAGGAGTTCACCTACATGGGCTTGCCAGCTGCCATTAGTTTGGTCTGCTGTCCTGGGAAGATAACTCAAGGCAAAGCCAACTGGATCAAGGGTAGTTACACCTCTCCAGTGAAAAATTATGGATTGGGAAGCAGCCCTGTGGCCCCTGTCCACCCATTCTTGGCTGTCCTGCACTGCAAAGCCTCCCCACAGTTATTGGGACAGCAAAGCCCAACACACCTCATGTTTGACCACAGCTCAGCTCTGCTTCCCTCCTCCAGGAGCCAGGAGTTCCATCCTTCTCCCTGTTTGAACCTGGAAGGAAACGCTCTCCTGAGGCTGTTGGTCACTGCTGCAGCCATGGTGCAACGCTGGGAGGAGATGCAGATCTGCTGCTCATGCTTTCCAAAACTTCAGAAATCATTTCTAAATCAAAGCTTTGTTTTAAGGCTCAAAGCTGAGATGGGGTGGAGAAATGATTTTTGGATGTTTCTTTTTGCATTGTGATGTCTCAGAAAGCCTCAGCTCTAGTTTCAATAATCAATCAGCCTCTCTGCACTCAGACTGCCACACTTTAGCAACCAGCAAGCAATCCCAGCCTGAGACTAGGCAAGAGCTCCCAGAGATCACCACTCCCCATCCCAGTTCCTCTGGACCCCTGCCCACATCCCAGCCAGACCCTTAATCCCACCTCCAGCCCAACCTCTGCCTCACAGCTGCTGCAGGAATTTAAAAGAGCTCTGAAGAACAAAGCACTGAGGTCTGAATTCTCTATGGAAACCTAAATGTAATCACTGCTACGTCAGCAACTCACCTAAACTTTCCAACTCTCACACATGGAACACTGGAAAAGCCAAACCCAGCTGCTGCTTTCATTGATGAAGCAGAGGGGAATTGGAGTTCTGGAGTTATTCCTACTTATTGGCCATTAGAAATGTGAAATGCTTTGTAAGGGTTTGATTGATTGCTGGAGAACAATTCCATTGTTGGCCCAGCTCACTTCAGAGCAGAGTGTATAGACTGCAGTCTTTTCTGTTTGTTTAAACTCTTTATAGAAATTCTTACATAGTTGTGGTTAAAGAGTTATAAATACATGTGCATTTCCAACTGTGTAACCATCTCTGTTCCATCGCTCTTCTAGTGCTTTAACTTTGCAGAGTTCCTGATTTGTTTATGTGAAGTATAATTATATTGATTTGTCTCTCAGACTCTCAGAATTCTTTTACTTCATTAATTTTGTTGCTATATTGCTCAGACTGATTTTGACTGTCACAGTGCTTATTAGCAATGTGGAGTATAAAATACAATGTGTAAATCACATAAATAAATCACTGCAATGTGTATTTTACTCTTTGTTGAAGGTGCAAGCCACAGCACTTTCTACACAATTTCTAGAAATATCTTGGCACTGTTATGCTTTGAAACATTGTGATAACCAGAGAACAAAGCTCCTAAACCACAACAATTTAAACAAAAAAGGGGGGAAAGAGGACAAAAAGAAGAAAATATCTCTAGGTGGCTCTACAAAACCATTGGTGATCAATGCTGAAGTAAGTAGAAGAAATGGTGGGAAAAGAGAAGTTTTCACCAGGGGAAAAGTGTGAGGAGAAGTGGCATCAGTGGGCAGGGGCCTGGGCAAGTGCCCACAGCTGCTGGGCAGCTCAGGGCAGAGCTGCTGGTGTGGTGCTGCCCATGGGAGTTGGCACAGGCTGGAAATTAACTGATGTGATACCTAAATCCTCAGCAAAACTGACTGCACACACCCAGCTGAAAAATGTAAGTAAACAATAATTCCTGTCCTTTTTATATCTATTGCTTCAAGCTCGAGCATGCTTTAATCCTTCATTTTATTTGATATCATTTACCTTATCCAATGCATATAAAAGGATATGTTCTCCTTCTCAGACTGCCTTCAGCTTTCTATGAAACTGGCTTTAAGGAGTAGACCAATATTTGTACAGCAGATAATACCTAAAAGGGGCTCCCCTGTCTAGGTAGGCAGAGAAAATTCCCTTTTTAGGCCTTCAGCATAGAAAAAAAGCACAGTATGCTTAGAGAGGCACAGTCTGGCTTCAGCCAGGTATTTGATATTCCTTGCATGTGTCCCTCATGTCAGAAAACTGAGGACTAGGTGCCAAAAGTCACTCACTTTTCAGATGTGACATGTCTAGAAACGCCCCCATCTTTGAAAAGAAACAATCAGGAGCATTTTCTCTCTTGTAGCGCTTTCATACAGTTGTGAGAAATACAGGGTTATAAAGTCCCCCATGCTTCAAACAAGAATAGAGGGACTGACAGGAGACAGAAAGTGGTGGAAAATAGAAAAAGCAGTTAAACAAATGAGCCTGGAGAACTGGGTTCTGTGCCCTACTCCACCTCAGGTGCTTTGTTTGGCCTTTGGCAAGTCACTTATCTTCTCTGTTTCCTTAATGTTTTTATGGAAACTCACAGTTAAAATGATGTGCTTGTACAAGTTAGAGACCAGCACTGAGGGCAGTAAAAACATCTCTGAGTTACAGAAGAAAGAAAAGCAGGGAATGAAAGGATGGGGTTGAAGTCTGGATGATGAGAAGCCTCAGCTCTTTCTCCTAGTGTCTGACATTGCTCCTTTATCCCCAAGCCATTGACAGAAGCCTGGATTGCTTTGCCTCTAAGGGCCTTATTTTATCTTCTTACCTGCCCAGGTAGGATTTCTCATCTCGGGACTTTGCATAACCATCGCAATCATCGTGTGACACTGCTGAGCTGGCACCTCTGCCTCTCCGTGCAGTTATCACCACCCCATCTCCACATGGCCCTCATTTGCTGCTTTTGCTTCCTGCAGGCTGAGTTGGGAGAGTGGACTGCATGTGCTTTAAATTAAAATCCCTCCAGTTCCCCTCTGAACATTGTTATCCTGGGGAACACCATGCTGCTCCGCAACATTCACCTCTGATTGCCATCTTTGTTAGCAATAGTGTTATATATATTCAAATAAAACCTACATGGATGGCTGCAAGATGCACAGCAGCTGCTTTAAGTACTTTAAGGCCTTTAATAAATTCATACTTCATAAATATTTCCATGCCCCAGAATGAATCTGTAATATCTGGTTTCTTTCATCACAGCAGTATTCAAGTTGCTGAAATAGTCTCAGTTGCTGACTTTTTTCTCCAGTCTTATTAAACCACAAAAACTTGTATACAGCCAAAAAACTCAATTGCCTGTGGAATTGAAGAAGACTTTAGATTTCAACCAGCCTACTTTTAGCTGATCTAAAACCCCCAATGCAAGCGACATTGCAAAAAGTTCCACTCTATCAGAAGAAGTTATCACTGAATTTGAGCTGCACACGCAGCTGGGAAACTCTGCTGCCTCCTGAGCAGATGCACTGCAGAAATAACTTTGATCATTAAATATTCCTGCAGAAGATCCAGTGCTCTGCTTGACTCAGTTTCAGGAGATATTACTCTAACTCCTCAACAGCGATTCTAATTCTAATCCTGTGTTAAGGCAGAATGTCTCACCTCTTTTCAATACTTCCATCCGAATCACTGCAAAGCCATTTGGAAGAAAAAAAGATAAAGTACAAATTCATTCAAAAATAACATTTTCTAGGGAAAAGCCACTTGGTGCTGTACGTTTTAAGATCAGAGAACTGGACACAATGAAGAACCAGACATGGCAATTAATGAAAAGCAGGAAAGTGTCCTTTTGATGCCTAAAGCTGAAATCAACCCTGATTTCAATCAATCTAAACCCAGTAGTGGGGATATCCCAGGGAACACAGTTCTGGCCATAGAAAGTATGGAAGGAGAAAGCAAGAGAAAGGTATTTCTCAAGACAAGACATTAATAATTAAAAATTAATTAATACATGACAGAAAGGGCTGTCACTGTCCAAACTGGTGCCACAACAGTGCATTTCTCTAGCTACATCCAGTGAAAAGAAGACATTATTTTTTACCAGTGTGAACAGGGATTGGTAAAACCCTGGTGTGCAGGCAGGCAGAACCATCCTGGTTTTACAGATGGGACATTTTTCCATGACTGCATTGGTTTGAGGTCCCTGTTTGTAGGGCAGCTCCCCCACCTTCAGGGGCTTTCCCAAAGAGCCTCCTGCCCTTCACTCAGGTGAGACAGAGGCAACTGCTGCACACATTTCTGTAATTATCACACTGACGTGGGGTTAAAAGTCTGTTCACTGGGATGGTCTGTGATCCAGTGTTTGAGTTGGCCAAGGTCTGGGTGCAGGCGCTGGAACCTCCTTGTGCTCCAGGAGATTCCTCTCAGCAGCAGGGAGAGCAAACAATCTGCTACGAGAGCACTTTATGCTGTCTAACAATGTTTGTGTGTGTCTGCAGAGATAAAAAACCACTTCATGCTGCTGCTGAATGACTTCTTTCTCCCTCCCTATTTGGATTTACTCCAAAGCCAGGATTATAACTGCTCTTTGCTAAGCAACAAATATTAACTATTGCTACTTCATCAAAATCCTGCACCAATGCATTTAACCAGTTTATCAGCCAGCAAGATGATATTTTCATATTTGCTAGCCTGGAGCTCCACTAAAATTAAGATCAACTGAGCACAGATATAACAATTATCAATTTTCATTCTTGAATAACAGCTTGAAATTGCCTTCAGGAAAAAGGAGGGTCCTTTGCTTTAGATAAAAAAAAAAAAAATTTAGATATAAAATTAACTGCTTTTTCTTCCTCAGGCTAAACATGTGGTTAAGCTCACTAAAATTATTCAACAGCTTTACAGGTTGCATCCCTATTTGCTTTAGCTTTTAGGTTGATAAATGAGTAAGTGGAAAAAAAGCTGTCAGGTAGATTACATGGTGCTACCAGCCTGCACTTCTACCTATTCCATATTGAATTATTTCCTGCAACCAGCTGAAACTGCACCAAGAGGGGAAGTTTAAAGTACCTCTGAAAAAATTCCTCCAAAATTGCCAAGTCTGGTTGGATATCAAACATTTGAGTCCATTTGAGCTCTGTGGGTCACACTGGAAGATCCTCTGTGTCAAAGCAGTTTAATGCAAATTGAAGAGATAATAGTTTTACCTAAACAACTTGATAAAAATGGAAATACTATAATATTCATTATTATGCCCAGAGAAATTTAAAAGTTTTGATCACATGAAATTACTGGTAAACTTAAGAGGTAGACAAAAACTCCTGCAAGATTTTTTTCTTTCCACGAGCCTGGCACAAATATCAGAAAGATCTGGTGGCTCCCTCTTCCCCAGTCCCCAAGCAAACAGAACAAATCTTTTATAAGGCAGCTCCCAAAGACAAAGAAAATTAACTGCCAGAAGAATAAACAAAATAATGGCATTTCCCCTCTCTTCCTGCTACCTCTTTTTTAAATTGACAAGTGCCAGGTGATTGATTGATTTATTTCCATGCAAAAATGAGCTTTCTTCTATCACTGGAGAAAACAACACTATTGAGTTTTTGAAATATATTTTTCCTTTTGAAGGTTTTCCACTGAACATACCTGACATTGTTTTAGTGGATCCTACCAGCCACAGTGAGGCAAACCCATGCAACTGAAATAATGTCATCTCTGGATTGCTTAAAGCTGTACAAAGATGAAAGCAGCCCAGTTCTACCTTGCTCAACCTGCAAAGATTGCAAACTCCTTCTTTAAGGCACGTGTGGTGGGGCATTGCATGGGACTGTGTATCCCAGGAAAAGGTCAAAGGCACTGATATCCTGTTGAGCAACATTTTCTATGACTGAGACAAATGTAGCAGCAGATCAAAAGGGAGGAGGCTGAGCAAAGGATCAGCTTGCTATCAATTTGAAGACACAAGAAAGACAAAGCAATTCCATCGAGAAAAATTAACCCACATAGATAAGAGAGATATGGTGAAACTGCTTTGAGATATGTTGATAAAACTACTTCATCAAAGTGGTAGATTACCTATAAAATGAAGTCTCCTAGTGAATTTGGACAGCCTTTTTCCCTCCAGTGAAAACATATCCACTTTAAATTGTACCATTTGTAATTTCCAGATTTCAATTTTTATGGCTTTTTTTTTCGGTAACAGATCATCTTTCTGAAGTTTAAAACAGCTGAAGTTGAAACAATGCCATAAAGCATTTTAATTACATCAAAATAACTTCTTTCAGGGGTTTTGTTTTTAACTTACAGCAATTCACATTTTCCACTTTTTCCCCCAATCAAACCCAGAAACAGCACCTAATTTAATTGTCCTGCCCAGCTTTCCCCACTGCAGCAGCCCACAGACATTGCAGGCAGGCACAAGCTCTGCTGGTTCACCTTTGTGCCCATGGAAGAGAGAACCACACACCTGAAAAGAACCTTAACAGGAAAGGAGAAGCTTTCCCAGGCAGCCACTGCAGGAATCCCTGCCCGGAGATTTCAGCCTGGTTGCAAACTGGGACTCATCACATTCTGCAGGTGGGAGACAACCAACAAGCAAAAATTGCATTTCTTTCTGATACTAAACTCTGGATGCTGACAGAAACCCAGGATGTCCTCATGCACAGCCCTGTTTATCTTGGCAGCTCCAGCCCAGCCCAGGCTGGATGGCAGAGAGCAGTTTCCTTCCCCACAAGGTGCCAAATGCATTTTGTGCTGATTAAGCCGCATGGGTGAGATTAATTCCACCGTATTTGAGTAGAAGAATGAGTGGCACCTTCAGGAAGGTTATTCATAAGGGGAGCTGTTAGGCTGGAGCCCAGCAGGGCTTTCCCCCCCTTCTCCAGTTGATCAATAGATCAGGGCAGTAATTACAGCCACCATCAACAGCTGCTCGGAGCCATTGAGAGCCACTGTCCTGCTGGGCATGGAACTGGCTCTGGGATTGCAATTAACACACCACCAACAGCCCTGCCAGAGCAACCAGCTATGAGACACTCAAGGGTTCATTTTCACAGCCTCAAAGACAAGATGCAGCAAAACAATACTGCACTTGGTAAAAAAATTAATTGGGAATCTCTCTTGAAGGAGAACAATACCACCTTACCTTCGTTTATCCCTGCTGGGAGTTTGCAAAAGTTTTGTGGTGGTGACAACATTAAGGAACTGTCTGGATAAAACTCCAGGCCTTTACACCTGTTATGGGATACCTGACATAACAGCAAGAGGTTCAGGTAATAACTAATCCATTATTCTTCCCTTGGCTGGGGCAAAGCTGGCTTAATCTGCCATAGCGAGAGGTGTGCACCCCACAGATGAATGCCTCCCATCCCCAATTCTAGTAAGAATCAGTCAACCAAATATTTGTCTCCAATAAACACCTCAACCATGGGAGATCAGTGAAAAACAGCTACAACTCAGTCTACAAAGGAGAGCTTTCCATGACAGTAATTTTCCAGGAACTTTCAAACATTTATTGTGTCCCCAAGTCTCCTGTGTCTGCAGACACAGACACGCTCGAGCTTTTGTAGGTTAATGTAAACAGTGCATGGAGTTGAGCACAGCATTAGGATTCAGGCCCCTCTAGCTAACCTGTAAATGGAGAGGAAGTTCAGGATCACTGGCACATAATTGTGGAGTTGGGGGAGCCAACCCAGCATTTGACTTTTCCCTCGGTTCGGATTTCCCTGCATATAGAAAGAGTGGGTGGATATGGCAAGACATGCAGTACTTATATATCAGCTGATGTCACATCTGAATGCAATTCTAGATTTACTATTACAACTCTTCCTTCATCTAGGCAATAACTACCTGCCTGCTAAAAGGCATCAGATTCTTTTATTGTTAAAATGAAACCGGACCTGGTACCCTGGGGCAACTGATTTCAATCTCCAAGTTCATATGGTTTTTCTTGCTGACAAGACTGGTTTGAAGGGGAGCCAAAATGCCAGCAGCAGTTGCCCTTGCTAAGGAGAACCTTGAAAGACGTTGTGAGGGTTGCTAATAGAGTACACACACAGAGTTTTCTGCAATAAATCCTGGATTATAATTAGTTCCCCCAACACTGCACATGGATGAGGAGGATACAGGAGGCAGTTTGTGCCCTGCCGTGGAAGAGAGAAGAAATCTTGAGTTTGCAGGACATCAGTCTCCCAGGTCAAGTGGTGCACTGAGCTGCCAACATCCCTCAAGTGCAGGAGGTACTGACTGATCATCTACAGGTGCAAGGATCAGATTTTCACATGGTCTAAGGGCTCCTGCACAAAAGCAATAAGAACTTCGTGCATTTTGCTTGTGTATGACCAATTTTTCAAATATCAGGTCTGAGGCTTTTGGGGTAAACAACATCCAGGAAAGTCACCAATCCTAAAGTGACAAAAAAGCTGGAAATTTTGTTATTCAAGACTTTTAGGTCATTTCAGGGTAATGGTGTTGCACTGTTGGTGTTCCTATAGTGGTTTCAACACTCTTCTACATTGCCATGTGACATGCTCTAATAACACAACAACTCTGCTGTGGATTATGCTCAATGATACATTTTCCAGATACCAGATGTGATCCAGGAGGAGCATCCCCCTTTGCTCACCTCCTGTGCTTTCGCTGCATTCCATGGAACTGTTCTCTGTGAGTCTCTGCACTTTTCATAAAGAAACTTCATACCATGCTTACCATAAATCAGGCTAATATTTGAGCTCTGGTTTCTCCTCCCAAAGAATTACAGTTATTAGAAATAATTTTTTTTTCTTACTACTAAACCTCTGCATTTGCAGCACTTCTAGGCTGGGGTTTGCTATGGTTTGCCTGTGCTGAGCAGTTGCTCTGAATAATTACACCAAACAGTTCCAGTTTTTCTGGACCTGCTGCATTTTTCTACATTTTGCAAACACTTTAGAAGAAAAAAGTAAAAGAAAAAGAAAAGCAAGGGCACTGTTGAAACCCTTGGGCTGCTGGGCAGCTCCAGGTCCTGGCACCTCTGTGTGATTGTCCACTCTAACACACCTCACCCATTGTCCCCTTCTGCTGGGGACAGTGACTCTCAGATCTCACTTCCTTTGCCATCTGTATCTAAAAGAAATTTCACCTATTTTGGCTCCAGGATGGAACCACCTTTAAGGAAACATAAGCACAGATGGCTCCATGGTTTCCATTCCCACCTCTGCTCTGTCAGTGCTGCTCTTCTCAGGAGAGCAGGAGGCTGCTCTGCTCTTCCTGGCCAAACAGCCCCAAAGGCTCTCCAGCATCTCCTTGAGGAGTTTCTGCTCCCCAGTCACACAGCTGGAGAGAAATCCTGAGCCACAGGTACACAGGCATATTCCTTGAAAGCTGCCATACTCATTTCCAGGGTTCAGTATAAGAACCTATTTATTATTGTTTTTTCTTTTTTAAATATGCTATCATTTTTGACACTGAAGCTCTGACCTAACAATATCTCATCACTTGAAAAAAATAGCTATTTAGAAGTCAAGGATATAAAAAAGGGATCAAATCAAAAGGCAGATCACCCCCAGATTTATCATATCTGGAGAAAAATCTTGGATGTGATTGTTTCATAGTTGGTTCCTGATTTTAATTTGTACCTCTTCTGTACTCTTACATGCCTGTTGTTACTAGAATTCATATACATTTGTACTCCACTGTTCTATAAACGAGACAAAAAGCAAATTGTTAGATTCAGAAATTTAACACAATCTGTTCCAGCCCAGCCAATCACATCACTCTCTCTGGTATCCCCATTTCCAAACAAACTTCCTTGCAGCTCCCAGCCTCTGGAATATCTGCCCACAAATCAGTGCAAACCAGGGGTTTAATCCTCCTAACTCACCACAGAGTCTCTTTTCCCCTTTCACTGTAAGAACCTGGGGGATGGAAAGCACTGTGGGATTCCTAGAGAAAAGACAATTCCCATTTCCAGAGCATTTGGATCTGCATGGAAATACTCTGTTAATAGAGAGCCACAGATGGCTCTTAACTCAGCAGCAGAATAAATATAGCCAGTTTTATTTGATCTGATCTGAGGTGGTTGATGAAGCCATTTGTTTACAAGTGTATTTTTTAAATAAGATCATATGCAGTGCCCAGAGCATTGTCTGGGTGCTCTTTTATTACAGTTTGTAAAACTCCAAATAAAAACGGGAGGCGAGCCCATCATTCTTTGGAGCTTTGCCTGTGCAGCAGTAGAGTTCTGGGCACATCACTGAGCATTCAAAATAAAGCAGAAAGAATCAAAATAGCAGATTTTCATAGCTATGAATTTGCACTTGTGCTCATCCCCACACAAAGATGACACAGCTTGCACGTGTTTTTTACTACTGCTATTCACATGGCTGAGGGTAAAGTAACAAATGGGAAACTCTGAGGATGCACTGGAGATTTGCAATTTGGAGGAGCCTTACACTGTTACACCCACTTTTCTCTAGAGCATTAAAGTTGTATCAAATAATATCACAGTTTTATATGCGCTGGCCACCCTACTGCCCTTATTTATTTCTCTCCCCAGAACAGGTTGTAAATCTGTAACAGAACATTTTAAAAGAGGCAGGAGAGCATCAGTCAGTGCAAAGGCTTCTTTCTCACAGCACTCAAAACCCATGTGGAGTTTATTTACAGCTCTGACCTGTGAGTTCCTCCCTCATTTCTCTGATCACTTGTTCTGTTCGAGTGGTGTGGAAGCAGAGCCTCCCCCATGGTCCTGCTGTGCCAGCCCCATGTGCACAAGCACAGTCACTCCTGCCACCGGGAGCTGTCACCACCAGGCACTCAGACACTGCCCCGGGCTGTGGTGGAACTATTTCACTTCTGGCAGAGGCAGCCAGAGCAGACACAGAACAACTTGTGTACCCCCAATACAAACATGATAAAAAACACCCACAGCAGTGGGAGGAGCAAGAGGATGAAGAACCCGTCTGGACTGCACTGGCATTTGGATATTGGTGCTCAGAAGATTAAAACACAGATGAAATACAACCATAGCATAGGCAGACTTGCAAAAACAGCCCTCCTTCCCTGCCATGTGCAGCCTTTTAATCAGAACAAGGCAATCTGTGCAGACACACAACTCAAACTCCAGTCCTGCAGCTCCTGCACAGAGCTCACTCCAGATGGGACCTGGTGCAGCGAAGGAAATTGTGCAAACAGTGAGGGAAGCAGCTCACTGCAGCTGGAGGGGACACAGTCACAGCAGCCTCAGCCTGAGCTCTTCAGCTCTGCTCTTCTTCTGGCATCTCGAGCAGGTTTGGCAACACAGCTCTGCTCCCTGCCTCAGTGGCACTGAGGGTTTCTTCTGAGCAGAGCAAAAAGCTCCCTCCCAGCCTCTGCAGGATATTCCAGACTCATCCAGACCCTTCTTTCCCATTTCTGCCTGGATGAGGGCAGGATATGAGGAGAGTAGATCAGCCAGCCCATCTCTGACTGGTGTCTGGCTTGCTTTTGGTCTGATTTCACATAAAAGCCAGGCTGGGGAACACATGGGATGCACACCTGAGCTCCCATTGCTGCCTCAACATATTTCCATCTACTGACCGATTAAACTCACGCAGAGGAAAAGCAAAGTGCAATCTCACACTTTCAAAGGCATCAGGAAATCAACAGGGAGAGGGACACCTGACAAATGGTCAATCCCAAGAGAGCATTTGTTGTCTCAGTGAGAGACCTTGCACTTTGTCCAGCACTAAAGCCCATCAGCCACAAGCCCTCTGTAAAAGCCAAGCTCCTTAAGTGGCATGGAGATACCAGTCTTTAAGAAGGAAAATAAAGTTTCTATCTGGCTCCAGTATTGATTTATAGAAAAACACACGAAAATAGAAGCCGGAAAATACTGAGACTTTCATGTTGCACTCTCTGCAGATTAATTAAAAAATGGAGTAAAAGATATTTATCCTCTTCTTAGGACAGTGAAAATTCAATTAAGTTTAGAAAGAGGAAATACTCATCCCCTTAGAGCTAAGCTAGAAGCTGGATAGAAAAGCCCAATCATCAACACTAATATGGACTCAAGTCCATTCCAAGTGTCCTGACCTTGGTGCTGCAAACTCACTCCTGTTCTCCACTGACTTGAAAGAACACCTGGAGCCACGGCTTGGCCTCTCTGCCACTCACAGCTCTCCCCTCAGCCCACTGTGGGAGCTGGTCCTTCAGAGGAGGGGACATCCAGAGCCATCTGTCCCCACTTCCCACTGGCAGCACCCAGCACCCCACACTCTGCTCTGCGTGTCCTTGGTGCTGTGACATTGGCAGCTGCACTCCAGATGCCACTGGGGACAGATGTCCTCTCCCAGCAAGACAAATTGGAGGTGGCATGTGGAGAATGATTGACACCACATGTAAGTTCCTATTCTGTCAAAGCCCTGCAATGTTGTTAGTTGTCAAACCCAACCAGCCTGCCATTGCTTTGCCACAATCCTACATGATGCCCAATGTCTACCAGGCTTTTCTGCCCACAACACTCACAAATTCATTTCTCAGGGTTGTACTATACCTTCTGCATAGCCTACAGTCATGCAGGCTTATGAAAGTTACTTTGCTTCACAGAGGATGCTTTAAAAAAAATATTTTTGCTTGCTGGACTTATAGGAGAGAAAGCTCTCTTAAATTGAAGGCTTTTTTAAATAAATAAAAAAATACATGGCAAAACCTGCTTATGCACTACCAAACTCTTCATTCAATGGGCAGGACTGGGGGGAAAATAAAACCCATTAAAAATAGGATTTTAAATCCTCCCTTTGCAGCATTCAGCAAATGCATCTCAAAGTTTAACCTATAAAGGAACTGCCAGACCAGTTCAGCTGCTGATGAGAACAGTCCTGGATCCCTCCACCCACACAACCCAGCCCTGGCTACAGAGAAAGACACTTGGCAGTACTGCCATGTACCCAAAGCACTGAAAAATGTGATAAATTGTTGTATTCCAGATTGTCATACAATGATACAAACAAAAGGCCAACAAAGAGAGAAATGGCACGCCTGTCTTGTCAATAAGCACTTTCCTGCTCACTCAGTTTTGTACTGTGCCATCAAGAAGCTAACTTCAATTGTTTCAAGCCAGGGAGCTTCTAAACATTCAGAGATTTTTCTAAAGCAATGAAAATATGGGACATGGTTCTTCCTCCAGATCTGAGAATACAGCCCATGGCTCTCCTTGCAGGAAAGCCAGGCAGGAATTCTGCTGGGACCAGTTAAATCATCTGCATCTCTGCCTAGGACCACTCAGGGTGCAGCCAGAACTGAGGGTTCCCTTTCCCTGAAACATTGTTATAAAGATCCCCATTTTGTAAAAAATAATATTAATTTTATCAAAAGGGATGAGAAAACCAAAAACAATGAAGTGAAAGCAAAAGTCTTATCATTAGCAAAGGATTTAATTAGAAAAACACCTGCAAGTCAGGGCAGGAACTGCACCTTGCTTTGCCTGTGGAACGCAGCTTGTGCCTCCCCAGCCTCACCACAGTGCAAATATTCAGCTATTTGTTGAAAGAGGGGGAAAAAATATGTTCTCTGCTTGCATAATCGGTACTCCTGAAGCTTGGGGATGCTTGAATTAACACATTCTTGAATTTTAAAAAGCTTGAGTGAGGAAATTCAGCCCACCACCACTTGAGGACTTATTTTGTCCCCATGGGACCTCACTGCTCAGAGCAGACAGCTCTTGTGGAACAAGAATCCTCCCCAGAGCTGGGAATGTGGCAAATGAAACATTGGCAAAGCAGGCTTCAATGGATTGATCTTTACTACACCTTGATGAGTTCTTTTGGATCTTCTGGGGTTTGGGTTTCTTTTTCCTGTTGTTATTCTGGGGTATTTTGGTTTTTTCCTAGAGTGGCTGTTGGAATATGAAGAAAAAAACTAAAATTTTCAAGAATTAGCTACTTCTGCTGGAAACACCCAAACCCCATTTTAGTGAAAAGCACATGAGTATTTTTATGCCATGTAATATACCCAGTGAGTAATTCCTGAGGCTTCACTCAGAGCCATGGCTACACAATAACTCCCAGTGAGAAGCCAAGACCTCAAGTGAGGAAATCAGAATCAAATTTTCCTGGATTAAACAAGAAGGGCAGACAGGTAGTATGGGAAATTCATCCTAATCCTACCAAAATTATGAGCCATGGAACATTTGGTCAGAAATTCTTCCCTAACTTTCATAGTGTCAAGTGTTGAGTGGACCAAGGAACTCATGTCTTACAAATTGATCTCCCCAACAGATAAACCAGATATACACATCCAGCTATTGATAAAAGATGTGATTTATCATCTGCACTCATCTGACACCAGAATTTGTGGGGCTTTACCAGTAATTCTTCCCCTGCATCCATTTCACAAGGTGTGGTGAGGGATAAGAATTGAAGTCAAAATTATTCCAAACATGAAATAATCTAAGTTAGTTGGTACCACCACCCCTAAAAATTACAACTGCATCAATAACTGTTAAACTTCTCCACAGGACCTTTTCAAGAGATTACTGGATCAAATTAGGGTCACTTCCAGGACAGGAATAGCCCCACCTGCAAGCAAAATGCTCCAGGTTTCCCTGCTTGTGTGAGGCAGGGCAGGAACCAAATCCCAATTTCCCCACTCTCCCAATCAGCGTTTTCTGTGGTGGATGGGCCTTCCCTCACCCAGCTGTCTGCAGGGAATGTTTGCTCAGAAGGGATGGCTTTCCAAAACTCCAATTTTGTTTCCTCTGTCTCTACCCAATGAGCAACATTATCCTGAACTAAAGCAAAAACTTGCTGTGGGATTTGTTAGAGGAGAAAAAGAATCCTCTCCTTCAACATGGTCAGGGAGAGATGCTACAAGTTCTTTTGCTTTCTATCAAAACTCCTTTTTGGGAACCAAAACAAGCAGGTTTTTTTTTTTTTTCTACTATAAATGTAGGCATCCTTCCTTCAGTTTTAGAAGAGAAGAAAATGGTGATGCTTCATTCTTCTAAAAACAAAACAAACCCAAGGAGAATAACAGAACGTGGAGTTGCACTGTAATGTATTACATTAGCCAGAAATATAGATCAGAGATCCTTTTTCTTGGTATTCTCAGGAAAATAAACCTGGATGTGCAGAACCCTCACTGAGGTTGAAATCAGTGTTCCATCCTTCCTGACCTCTCCCAGCAGAGCCAAACCACGGGATGCTGAACACTTGGAGCCTCCATCAGTGCAGTGCAGGTGGAATCAGGCTCTCCCTGCCTGAGTTTAACAGTTCTCTTTGCTCTCACCAGCAAATATCATTGATAAATATCATTGATCTCTTCCTGCTCTCTGCATTTGCCCCAGATCCTGGCAGGTGAGCTGCAGAAAGCAGCACCTGCAAGGAAGGAAAATCCTAAATAGCTCATTCTCCTGTGCCAGGTCAGGATCTGTCCTCCCTCTTGGATTGCTCCAGGTTAAACTTCCAGCCAAACACAGCAAAATAAACCTCAATTTTCTCCACTGTGCTGCCATCCGTTTGGGGGAATTTTAACAATTTGCTGGTAAATCCAACTCCTCAGAGTTGTAGTGATGACTAATCACCAACAGACATGTAGCCACAGCTGCTCAGATATTTATTTCTTGTCTAAACCCAACTCTGAATACTTAAGCACCTTAATAGAAGGAGAATAATAAATACAGTCCAAATATAGGCAGCAATCCAACAGAGCCATCACAGCTCTCTTAAATCCCCCATCTTTCAACAGTGCTCCCTCCAACAGCTCTCACCATTGTATAAGAGGAATGTAGCAGAAAAGCAGAGTAGGAAGGACTGGCATAGTTGCCATATTTACTGCTTTCACCTATTTTTTTTTTTTTTCTTTTAACTCAGCACATTCGGGTTTGTCTCAGATTCTTTCCCTGTGCACAGCAATCACCTCCCTCTGCTCCAACACACAGAGATAAATCAAACCCATCCCAGGCTGCTGGACAGGAGGGGGAAGGGGAACTTTACTGATGACCTGAGCTCTGGTTTTGTCTCACCTGGAAGGGGAGGAGGATGCCAGGATTAGGACAGACAGACAGAGCCCATGTGCCCCACAATTCTTGGATGCAAGTGTTCACCCAGGGAACACCAGGATGGGCACCTGGGCTTCCTATTCCCAAGGGAATTGCAACAGAGTAAGAAGAAAATAGCTAAAATATCCATATCTGCTGCTAACAGCTCTGCTTTAATTGGTGGGGTGACTGCTTCATTAAGGACAATCCTGAGCATCAAAAGTAAATCTTGATTGTACATTCTGGGAATCCATGAATTACCCACAGGGGAATGAAAATCAAGAGGATCTATTTTTAAGCTACATTTTGACATTTCTTAGAGGGTTTCCCCATACACTTAGTTTGACTTTTTCCTGCTACTACATTTATAAACTTTTAAATTGAAAAAATAGAAAATTAGGTGATTACAAAGTCATTACAAAGACTAAAATCTCAAAGATCTTGATCTCCCAGTAAGAACCAAAATCACGAGCCTGGTCAACTTTAACTCACATCCACTATTTTTTTTTGCATAGGTTGAGCTTGCAAAGAGCAAACATCAGAAACTAAATTATTTTGTGTCAATAACAATACACAAGCAGCAACTCAAGTGAGTATCAGTGCTTTGAGTTTTTCTTCATGAGGGTATGGAATCTTAAAACGCAGAGCAGCCCTTCAGGAACATTTACAAACTTTGTGAGGAAATAAAAACAGGCTTGTACATATCACTATACACATAAAGACACATTTCATTTAAAAGTTAGGAATGAACTCAATCTGTCTTTTAGAGTGTTCCCCCTCTTCAATTTACTTTAATAGACAAAACTCCCCATTCTTGACCTGGTCTCTGTCATAAAGGTTGGTCTTTTCCCTCAGACACTCAGAGAAGGTAAATCCTGCTCTTGCAGTCCATCAAATGAGTTTCTGTCTCCTCTAACCTGTAATTGAGGTTGTAACAGATGGCTTTGCATTTTGCAAGACCAAAGGTTGTGCAAGAGCAGCAGCTTTATTTAAAGGGACAGATTTGTCAGAGCACAGAGTGAGGTAGGAGTTTGTGGGAGATAAAAAAGAATTTCTGGCTTTGAAGGAAGACTCAGAGGAACAGCACTTGAAGGCTCATCAGCCTGTGCCTTCTCTATTCTTATTAGTGGAAATAACAAAACATCCACACAGCCCTGTGTGATTAAGAACTTCCACCTTCTGCTGTAATATTGTCAACACCTCTGCTGCCAAAGCCACTGGCTCTGTTGCACTCAGGTCAGGCAGAAAGGCTCCACAAGCACTCCAGGTGAGGCTGCTCTAATAGTTCCAAAACTTAGCCAGGAGAAACAACATTTTGTGGGTGATGCACCCCTGGCTTGTCATGCCAATTCTTTGTGCAGCACCACAAAAGCAGGAGCAGAACTTTTGGAGCCAAAGCATCAGGAGGGCTCAGCAGGAGCTCCAAAGAACATCACTGGTCTGGTACTGAACACAATCTGGGTGTCAGAGCTCCCTCCTCCACAGCCCTGGTGCTTTGCAGAGGGATCTCAGCTGGCAGCAGGCTCGAGCCCAGCTTTATTGGGATCACACCCAGCAATGTGTCTGGGGACAGCTTCCTGAACCGGGCACTTGCCAAGGTTTTGTTTGTTTGGTAACAGGGATGGGGAAGAGTCCCAGTGGCCCTGAGAGAGGTTATTTCAGTGCTGCACCTGGGCACGTCTCAGAGCAGCTCCTCTCTGGCTCACCCAGAGCGTTTCTTCTCCCTGTTCTACACAGATCCCTCCTTTTTAAGCCTGTTAAGTGAGTCCAGCCCCCCAGGCAGAAGGGTGGGACCTTCCAACTTTCTGGCTTGCCATGGTCTGTTTATCAGATCTAATGAAGACATTTATGGGTTGATGGTCTGACAGATGCTCAATTTTCTGACTGGATGAGGAAGTCAAACTGTTATATAAGAAGCCAATAAGTACCATTCATTCCTAAAGCAATAAACCACTGCTGCATTTCCAAGTTAATTGGCACAACCAAGTCAGTTTGCTGCGAGTGTATTTAATCAAATTTAATCTTTAGTTAGGGGCTTCTGTAGCACCCTGCACTATCCTATCGAGCATCTAGAACACTGATGATTGCTATTACAATGCTCTGTTTTCTGCAGCTCTAGCCAGGATCAAAACATGTTGCTAACACAGCAGAACAGTCCTAGAGACATTCACACCTCTCACAACTTACAAACGTGGTGGGCTTAACGCAGGGGTTTAAGTTAAAGTTCAGAAGGTTGTTCCTCTCCATTACCCAGAACACTTAGATATTCTTAAAAGTTCTGAAAAGAGTTAAAGATTTCCCTGTAAGAAAAAATCCATCCTCTAACAAGGTTTTTCTCAGCACTGGCTGTCCAAGATGTTTACTGGAGGCACCACTTTGCCATCCAGCATATATTAAACTCAGGAGTGTTTTGTGCTCAAGCACCAAGGCTTGATGGGGCACGTCTGGTGTGTTCATTACAGGGAGCCTCTGCAGCAGTGCAAGGCATGAGACCAAAGGCTATGTCCCATTGGCTGCCTGAGTCGTTTATTAATGGCCCCATTAAACATTCCCTCAAGCTTTCAGTTTCAGTTATCCAGTTCACTTTCAAAATATTTTTTTTTTCTTTTGACTTATGCTTCCATAGCTGAAGAGTTTCCTTAGGGAGTCCCAGCAAGGCACCCAGGGATGGCTTCTGAAAAGCCCAGGACCTTGGTGTGGAGGTGCCACAACCCCAGTTTAGGGCTGGAGGCTCCTGCCATGGGTTTTCCTGCCTTCCCTCCCCTGCCCATGTAAACACAGGCTGTGGATCAGGCAAGGGAGAGCTCAGCCACCCTTCTCCTTGCAGAGCTCCAAAATCCCTCCCTTCAAAGACCAAGGAGCCTCCTTTTCTCATGCTTAGCACCAGCATTCACACACAGCAGGAATAAAGCATTATTATTATTATTGCTTTAAGTGAGGCTATAGGAAACACAGCTCAGGAGTAATTCACCTTTCTTGCTACTGTGAGATGCACAAAAAAAGCCACACAAACCTCATGTCAACCTTCAAGAGCCACTTTCCCCTCCCAGAATATTCCCATCCTCTCTGCCACATGGATTAATTGCATTCAGCAGCCAGAATTACCAGCAGTACCGAGCTAGTGCTACCTCAGGAGAGAAATGCAACCACTGGGAAGTGACAGAATAAAGGGGAAACTCAGCCCCCCAGATCACTCCCCCATCATTTACCCTGTTGCTGCTGCACTAGGAAATGTCAGGCTGCATCTTTAAGAGTAGCCCTGTCTCTGCAGCAAGGCACAGAGAGCTGGCAGTCGAGAGAGCAGAACGGATGACAGTTTTTGGCAGCGGTTTCAGCTGTCTTGTTGGGTTTTTCAGATTAATCAGCCCCCTTGGAACACTGAACAGATCATCAGGACAATCCCTCAATCCAAGATCTTTCACAGTGGAAAAAAAAAAAAAAAAGTCATAAACTGGGACAGCAGCATAACAGAGGCAGCATTCTGAGAGGGACTCGTGGCTCTGAGAAAGGCCCTTACCAAGACAGTGTCTAAAGCCAATGGCATTTCTGCACCGTCACCCTCTGCCTGTGCTCACACATGGTGGGGGTTTTTCCAGTGTGATTTTTCAGGAAGTCACAGACTGAAAAAAAGCTTCTCTCCATGCTCCCCATCCTCACCATTTCAAGCTCTGTTAAATACATTCTGTCAGATGCCAAAAATGTTGACCCTTTTCTTTATATGAAAATCTTTCCTTCCACAATAGCTAAGACTATGTGCACATGCCCAATAAATTTTATTTGAAACACTGAGTGTCAATAGGACAAATAGTCAAGAACCTTGTATTTTCTTCAAGATTCATATACAACGATAAATTTTCAGAATCTTACTTTTTCCACATGAATTCTGAATTCAAGGCACTTCCATGCCTAACCAATATTTCCTTATTGCCCTTCCTGGGAGAAATAGAATTCTGTAGTGTAAGAGCAGAAAATTTATTACATCAATTTAACCACTTGATAATCTGGTATAGCTCTGTATAGCACCTTGCAGTCTTGGCCCTCATTGATTGAAATTTAGGAAAGAAAGAGGCAATTTTGCTAAGGAGTTTCACTTTTCCTCCATTACACAACAAACTACCAATTAGCTGTTATGCAAGTTTCTGCTCACCATGAAGTGAGCTCTGCTTTCAGCTTGCTGAAGGTGGCCAGCTTGGAGGAGCCAGAAGTGAAATTAGATTAATCCATGGTGCTCTGGACCTAAAGACAGAGCTCCCTGTGCCCCCCTCCTTGGCTTTCAACAAGGATTTGGGATCATCTGTGAAGTTTCTCCACATCAGGAGGTAAAGCTCCACATTATCCCTGAGGCAAACAGATCCCTGAGCACAGCCCTGTGTCTGATCTGGGACAAGGGGGGTCACTGCCAGTAGTGATGGGCACAGCTGATGAGCCAGCACTGCCAAAGTGCCTCCCTCAAACTCCTGTGGTGTGGCTGGGACTTCTCTGCTCCCACCAATTCCACCCCCTGGTGCCCTCCCTGCAGCTCCTGCCCTCCCCTGCCCTGAGCCTGCACTCAGCTCCTGCTTTGCCCAGTGATTTATTGGCAGTGCCCAGTCACCCTCCTGGGTCAGGGACGAGCTGTGGCCACGGCCAGCGAGCAGGAAGGGGCTTCCAGCAGGACATGCCAGGGTTACAAAACACATGAGCAGGGAGATGTTCTTATCACAAGCAGTTTTTGCAGCCATAGCCCTGAGAAATCCCATCAGAGGGGAAGAGATGACTCAAGTCTCGTACAGACACTTTACACATCCAGACATTCTTGCATATGAGAATTTACTGCATATAAAAAATGACCTCTGACTTTTTGTGCCTCTCCTCTACACTGTCATAAACAAGAATATCATTTGAAGAGATGCTGTCAACTTATATTTAGCCTATTTTTTTTATTTTGTTTAAAAATAAAAGCCTTCTGTAAAGCGTAAGATGAACAGAATTAAAAAAACAATTCTTTGAAACAAAACAAAAAATTGTGTTGTTGCCTTTCAAACCCTTACCCTGTAGCACTGAAAACTTGGAATTGTCCACAAATGAATATGAGACTGACATGATATTTATTATCCAAGCTTAAAATAGCACAGAACAAACAGAATACAAATCATGGCAAGTAAAAATTAATTTAAAAATTCAATTTAATAATCTAACAGTTCAGGGGCAATATGTGGTTTATATTGGCAGTGGCCTTTTAATCTTGCAAATCATATAATTAAGAAAACTTAATTAGTAAAAGCAGCGTTTGAATATTAGAGCTGTGAAAATATCTCTGAAAAAATGGCAAGTATTGGCTTGAACTTTTTGTAAGCCTCAGTTCTGTGTCTGCATGCACTTCTATGAATATAAATAAAAGGCAGGCCTAAATAAATGGCACAAGCGCTCAGGAAATGGTGAAGTTAGAGCGTTCACAGAAACCAAAATTGCAGCCGCTCGCACTGGGGCCCGAGGCACAGCCCAGCAGTGAGGAGCCTGTCCTGCTTTTCCATGAAGCCTCCCCGTCCCAGCCAGGCCAGGGTGAGAAAGGACAATTCCTAGAGCCAGCACTGGAATTCACAGCCCTCTCCCAGAGCCCGCAAACTCCTCAGCCACCAGGAGAAACCAAAGGAAGCAAAGACAGCTGCCTGCTTTGGGAAAGCTGCACACGAGCCTGGTTGCAGAGAGCCCTGACTTGTTCCAGCCACCCAAAGGAGAACAATGGAGGGAAAAATGAAAAAAAAAAAAAACAGGCTCCTGGCAATTTTCAATCTTAGAAACCCCAGCAAACTTCAGACCTGTAGCTGAGTTAAAAGGCACCAAAGAGCCATCACATCTCCCTCTCCAGAGGGATCTGTGAGATTCTCACAAGTCCTTGGAGCTACCACATTTATCTCCAGCCCAGGCAGCTTTTACAAGCACAAACCCATTAAAGTCACATTTCCTCTCAGCCAGGTAGCCAGGGAGAATCTGTACAACATGGAAACTCCAAAGACTTTGAGCATGCAAATGGTGCAGGCACTGAAATAATGACATCCACAGGCAATATTCCCACTAGCCTTGAAGCTTTAGGCAAAAGGGAAAAAAAAGCCCCAAACAAAACTGTAATTCTGTGAAGTCCCACAATATTGTGCTCTGTAAAATCTCAGGGAGGCATTTCTCTGCAAAAGCCTGGTTTAATTACTCCTGGACCACTAATATTGCAGAAAAGATAGTTTGCAACAAACCATTTTACACAGATAGAGGGTTTGATTTTATTTAAAGTTTCTTTCGCAATATTTGCTCAAGAGAGTTTTTATTGTTACTCTTCTGCTTTGGGAGATGTACTGCATTTTTCTAAAGAGATGATTTACCATTGCCTTCAAAAAATAAAGAATCTTGCATTCTTAATTTGATCAGACTTCTTTGTTTCCAGGGGACACTTCAGTGATTTTTATTTGCTTTATGAACAACTCCCAGTATGGAAACAAAGTTAGGAACCCCAAGCAGATCCAAGTTTTCCCCAGGATCTTTGAGTGTTTCAAGTCTCTGCTGCCCTTCAAGCTGTGCTTTACCTAATCTCACAGAACAAGAGCCCTCAAACCCCACATGCAATCCAAGGTTCTGCCCTGCACCCACCCTTCTCTATCCAAGTTCTTTGGAACAGCAGCTACAATAAACTGTGGAGGTTTTAAATAAAAAGAAAGACACAAACAGGGTTCTTGGTGGCCTGAATTTTGTTCTGGTGAAACAGAGGCCGTTCCAAGTAAAGGTAACAGCAACAGGTTGCAGTTTTAGAAGAAATCTGGAATGACTGCTAGATAAAGTTATGTATCTGTGGGATTCTGTGGGATAACAGTAGTGGGATGTTCATGTTCAAACCCCTCACTCAGCCCCAATGTCCCCTCACATGTCAGAGCTTTCCTCACACCCTAAACCCCCTGGAAAGGAGCTGATGTGTTTATCAAACCTGCCCTATCAACAAGCTCATTTTCCCTCATTATCCGCACAGAGCGGAGCTGCTTGGCAGTTGACATCCGGCCTGAAATGATGACACATTAAAGGGTTTAATCTCCCATAATTGGGAAAGGGTTTCAGAGAAAACAAGAGGTGTACAAGGAGCACTTCCCCATCCTGGCTGTGCAGATGTCACCACGGAAAGAGGGAGGAAATTTCCTGCTTGTCCAGCTCTGTGTGTGCAGAGATCTGTGCTAGGAACACACACCCTGATCATCAAACCTTTTCTCTCCAACTGAACCACATTTTACAAGGCAAACCAAAAAAGATCTGGGTAGTTTTTTACCCTTTGCGCACGTGCAAAATGCCCCAGTATTGGCTGAAGAATCAAACACAAAATAAAAAAAAATTGTGGATTCATCCTCTCAGCTGCAAAATTATCAGCACACCAGGAAACAACACAGTAAACAAAAATAAACATCTGGACCTTATTTATACCTGCCAAAGGACTCAATCAAGGAGGTTGACCAACCAAGAAAATGAACATTTGTTTCTGACAGGGATCTATGCAAAGCAACAGGGTTTTAATTTAGGGCTCTTTTCATCAGAATGATAACAGCTGTCATCTACTGGGTGAGCACAGTAATTACTGAATCTGCTCTGTGGAAAATGAATACCCAACGTTTCATTTACACAATAATATCTCAATCTGCAGCCAGGGACAGCCAGCCGCATTCCCACGGAAGGGCTCACACACATCCCACCTCGGAATTCCTGAGATTTCACAGCCAGCTCCCCCAAAAACCTCAGCAGTTTTTTAAGTTCCTTCCAAAAAAGGCCAGAATCATTTATTGACAATGTTTATGCCCCTAAATCTTCAAAATCCAGCCCCATTCATCCTATTCTTTCACTAGTTAGTAGAAATAAATAAAGTTTAAGTAGCATGAATATTCTTCTCACCTACAATTTTAGCTTATTTCCAGACTTATCTGCCACACAGAGATTGTTGTTCCATTCACAATTTCCACACCAGCACAAGAAAATAAATTTTAAAAAACACACTTCAAGATTGAGACCACCTGGGTTTTTTTGTTTTAAACAGAAACATTTAAATATGTTTATCAATTAAATAGTAAGTGACCTGAAAAAGAAAGCTTGGTTTTAAATCTAATTACTCCAACACTGAAGATCTAAAAAAAAATTTTTTTAAAAGAATCAACTCTGATCCAGTTTCTTAATAGAAACAAATTTGGATTTGGAAAGCTAAACAACCTGATGAGAGACTGCAATTCTTTTGCTTACTAATGGAACAGTCTGACTAGAGTCATTATGGGAATGAAACTAATTTTAAAAAGTGTTTCCATCAAAACATTTGTAATTGCACAGCAGAGATCAGTTTAAAAGTAGATGTTTCCTGATCATTAAAACAAGTGAAGTAAAATTATATGTTTTGCAGAACTGCTTGTACCAGCCTGGGCTGTATTATGAGGCAGGGGGCCAAGAATTAAGTGCTTCCAATCACTAAAAAAATACCAGTAATTCCTGTATAACCTCACACCTTGGAGAGCAAAACCCTTTCAGTGCATCGTGTTGTTTTTTCATCAATTGGGGAGGATGTGGCAAATAACTCTGGATTAGATAAATCACTTGGAAATCTATTTCAATCAATCATTTCCCCCTTTGCAGCCATGCCCTGAAGATGTTTTGCCAGGACGGGTTTGCATTCAGAGTTAAGCTCTCTGCCTTTTGCATCCCTGCCATGGAGCAGCACTGGGTCTGACTGAGGTTTCTGTCCCTCCAAACTGCCTCTCACAACCCTTCCCTGCTCCAAATTCATGGATTTTAGGACCTGATTTGGATTTTAGGGTCTGATTAATGCCAGCACAAAAGCGGCGAGGTGGGAGCCCGAAGGAGCTTGTTTTGGTAAAATGAGCTTCGTGTTAGGCAGCAAACAGATAGGAAGTACCCAGTTTATCTTAATATTTTAGGGCATGTGCTTAAATCCTATCAATTGTAAAGCCCTCTCAGCCAGGTCTTGATTAAAAAGGAAAAAAAAACCCAAAAAACAGCTTGAGTTTTCAGGGGAGCAAAGGAATCAGGGCATTCATCCCCTTTGGAAATCAAATAAAACTTTGGATGCACAGAATAAAGAGTTCCTGTGACGAGCAGCCAAAAGTCAGCCTGCAGGAGATGTTTGAAGCAGATGGCAAGAAGCAGGGCTTCTATTTGCAAAATAAATTTAAATTTGAAGAAGAGTGAGCCAGTGTCAGACACTGATCCTTTTCCACATCAACATAACTCAAGGCTTAATTTTTTTCTCTCCTGCAGACAATACGTTCTGATGGGAGTTTTTTCTTTCACCTATATATATATATTTCTGGAAAAGCAGGCAGGAAACTGCCAAAGAGCTTCTTTATCGTGTTCCATTTAAAGGAAGACACTTTTCTGGAAAAAAAAATTGCAGGAAAATGAAAATGACATGTTTACTTGGAATAAGGAATGATTTTTCAGTAATTGAAGTTACAACTTCTTAAAATTACTTCTTCTAATTCATTGTACAAGAGTGCTTACAGCAGTTATTAAAAAAATAAATCAAAATTAGAACAACAGGGCTGGAAGGGATCTCAAACAATCTTCCAGCTATTCCCCTCCCCACTCCAACCTGATGTTTGTCTCATCTTTTCCTCAGCTGAAACTCACAATCTATTGCAAATATCCCCTTACAGTAAAAATGGTTTTCTGATGTCTAGCTTTGTAGTCAAGAAATTTATTTTTATGGGTGAATAGGCACAGAGGATAAACTCTTTTCTCTCTTTCTGAAGGTTTGTAAAGCCACCCTGGTCTTGTCTGCAAGAAAAGCAACCCAAGTTCAATCTTCTTTCACAAACTCTTTTTCCCTTCCTTTTTGGATACTCTTCACCTGGTCTATATATTTCCCAAATTATGGTGCCTAAATCTGGAAATTATTTTCCTCCTAAAGCTCTGCCAGAACAAGTGGAAGATTATGTCTGATATCCTCTGCAAAGTTTAGTTCATTTCTAATGCTTTTTGGTCTTTTTCTTTTGGAGACAGCATAACTTTAGCTGTGTTCAGCAGGTGCAGGTAGAACCACTACATCCCTTTTCCAAAATGCAGACACAGACAGATTTTCCTGCTAGGATCCCCTAAGAATAATAAGATTTGTACTTCAGAAAGCCTCATCTCCAAAAAAAAAAGAGCTGAAAATCTGAATGGATGGTGAATATCTTAAATATACATAAAACTGTGCATCTGCACTTAGAAGATGGTTTTTGAGAATTCTGTAGAGGTGCAATTAAGTGAGGTTTTTTTAAATACAGATTTAAATTAAGATTTTGCTCCTTATTACCTGGTAGTTGCTCACTTTAACTTGAGTAAAACACATAATCAAAGTGCTACTAAATCATCGCTCACTGATGCAAGTCTGCATTTGGGTCTCAAAATTAAAATAGGAAAAGACAAAAATACACAAGGCATATTATTTTCTATATTAATTTTAAATGTTACAAACAATATCTTCGCTCTTACAAAACAGCCTTTTAGGCAACTGAACTAATTTTAGAGCATCTCTATGCAAATGTGCTGCTGAAATCACACCTTAAATACAAGTCACCCTTCAGTCTGGAGACTCAAAGAACAATTTCATCAGCAAATGGTTTTGTTGGGAGCACCAGTGAGTAATTGCAGGGCCCTGGTGATGCTGTGCTGGGACACTTTCAGCTCTTCACACAATTTATTGTCACACCTGCACAGGCTGAGGGGGATGTCTCAAAAGCAGGACTTCTGTCCTTCCTACAGCTGCATTCAGCACTGTCAATTCCATCTTGTTCCCTCAAGATGTAAGATTGGGAGGACAGATGGCAAAGAGTGCAGAGCAAACAGAATAAATCAGTTTGTCTGGCAGCTGGGTGAGGAGTTTTATACTCCAGTGGCTGTTTTGAAACCCAAGACAAAAGGTGTTCCATGTACTGCTGAAATGTCCGTGCTCTGCTCCTCCAATGCCTAAAAGTTAACTGAACAAGAAAAAATTGACTGAAGGGGTCACAGAAACACTGAGAGCAAGGAGAAGTGCTTTAAACAGAGTTATTGCTGCAGTTCTCCAGAACAGGAATTCCCAATGGTGCAGATTCCTGAAGTTTAGAGGGTGACACAGCCCTGCTCTGACACCTGTCCTCCCACACTGCCACTCAGGTACAGCACACAGGGACATTCCCATGTCCTCTTGCCAAATCCACCTCTGCCAGCATGTCTACAAGCAAAGAAATTTCAAAATAAGGCCCAGCATGTGACAGGTTGGCTCATTTGCTTAGGAAATGTCATTTTTCCCATTTGATGCACAGTTGAGGAATGATCCCACTTGCAAAGGGAAGGCAATTGCTCAACCCAGCACACTCTGGCAATTTTCACATAATTAGCAGAATACATTTAGTCTTAACCTTCTTCTGATGAATTCAGTCACACCTGTTTATGTGAAATCAATTAAGAGACCTTAATCTTCTTAGACAGTTTCCAGCACTCCATCCACAGGTTCAGGCCTGCTTCTCGTATTGCGAAGTTTGAGTTATATTAAAAAAGAAACAATTATCCTATAAACACAAAGACCTCAATTATACCTTGATAATTAAACCCAGTTACACTTTTAGTCTGCAGCCTCTTGGTGGCCAGCCACACATCAGCACAGCCCATTTTGCCTCTGAGAGGGGAAGGGGGAGCAGAATAAGCCCAAAGGAGGTCAGCAGAGCGCTCCTGGGTGCCAGAACACACATTCCTGTGCCTGGATTGCTCAGGACTTGTGCACTGACGTCAGGGAATGTCTGCTCACGGGGTCGTCTGAGGAAAGGAAGCCCAGGCTACCTCCCCAGAGCATCCAAAATCCCCCTTCTTACAGAAGAATTTTTGGGGAAGGATTTAATTTCACCTCACTTCAGGCATGCCCCTAAAATAGACATTGACAGCAAGGCAGATGATTCATCCTTCAGAAATGCCTGCATTTCCTCACTACAGAGCCTCCACGAGAGGCTCAGGTCAGGCATCCAGAGCTGGAGGAAATCCCACCTTTAGTGAGGATGTACAGCACTTGTACATATTGATATACTTGATATTTAGTGAGGGAACAAGGTGCGCCAGTCCCTGCTCACCTCTGCAGTCAGAAGTTACCTGACCAGCTGAAGCTAAAAAAGAATATTGTTCAGTCTCCACTGGGCATAGGTTATGGTTTATGGCATGAGGCAGTGTTTTATGCCAAAGGAGAATTTAAATCTCACATCTGTGCTTGTTTCTTGGATCTGCTATGCTGGCAAGTGAGTCATCCTGAGAAATCTTAAATTACTTTTCATCATACATCTAACATCATAAAAAGCATTGAATTAGTGTCCAGAAATAGTTCAAATTGCAGTAGGAGCAAGAAGTCTGAGCACACTCACAGATTATCTCGTGGGATTCACATGAAAGGAGCTGGGAGCACCTTGAAGGTTTTAGAGCAAAACCTCTGCTCAGCCTACTGAGCTGCACAAAACCGCTTTGAGGTGAAACAAAACCAATGAAAATGGACAGCTTCAGCCAAGGAAACCCTGACATTTATTGTGTGGCATGTGTGACAACTGACCCACTCCTTGAGACCTTCTGGGAAGCTGAGGTCCTGCTCACTGCAAATTAGGAGTTTCTCTTGCAGTTGTGCACATGCTGCCTTTCCAGCCACGTTCATGACATTGTTTTTAGAAGGTGGATGAAAGAAAGGAGGAAGAAAAAATATAAAGCTCCTTTTTCTCCTCAGCCCTTTCTAGGGAAAATATCAAGTAGCAGCTAAAATCTGTTTGAGATCAACTTTTGTTTTATAAACTTTGGGTTTCATTCTAATTGTTAGGGAGACACATAATAACTGGCTTTAGCATAATTTTCTTCGGACTATCTCCCCAAAGCCACAATTAATGTAAACACCAGTGTCTTGTTAGTAATTTCCTTTCATTGGTAAGGGCTGAAATGCAATGATCCGACCACAAATCACAAAGCAAATAAGCTTGCAGTGCTGCTCGGGCTGGTGGGGATTATGCAGTTTGTACAGGAAGAGGTGATGAGGGAGATGTTCTGTGAGCAGAATTCCTGGACTGCTTGGAAGGGTTTCCTTGGAACTCCCACATCCTCCTGAGCAGTGCAGGCTGCAGCTTCCAGGGCACTTGGACATAAAGGGTGAAAAAGCAGAGTCAGGTCTCAAAGTCAAGGGTGGGTTTGGGGTCAGAGATCAGGTTATGGACTCAGTGCACAAACCTGGGGGATTTATGCCTCTCCTGCACTCCATGAAGGTCCTGAGGGGCCTCTAGTGATGGACAACACACACCCACAGCAGGAGATGAGAACCAACCTCTCTGTGTCTGTTCTCTGTGCCAGGAGACCCCTGGTGAAGAACTTCACCCTTGGTGAAGAACCACCACCACCTCTGGGCATGCACAGCCCTCAATCTTTCTAGTTTTGCTGTCACTACACATCTTTTTTACCCTTCACTTGCTGGCATACAAAACCACAGGTATTTTAATGCCCTGTTTTCATTTTATAAATGGATGTTTTTTTAACAGCCAAAAATACATATCTCCAGTCAAATATCCAAATAACTGAAGCAGGTTTCAGTCAAAACCCCTCTTTACCAAATCACCTTTTCTCTACCAGTCACAGACAGAGATGCTACTAAAATATGCAACAGTAGAAGATGCTTTCCAGAGAAAAAATTAGAATCCTTGCCTGAAATAAAATTGGTACAAGCACAGCAGAACAAAATCTGGCTGCAGGACCAGTTTGGTGTTACAGGACCATTCCTGCAACACACAGCAGGGACAGGTTTCCAGGACAGCCTTGCCTCCATAAAACCACAGCCAACATCACTCTGACCAAGCAGCAATCCCTGGGTTTAGCTTGGCATTTTGTGAAGAGAACAGCTCAATCCCAGCTCTTCCATGCTGCTCTATCAATTAACTTCTCCAAAGCACAGAGCCATCACTTACCAGCAGGCCAGAGCTGTCATTCTCCCAGCAGGGCCTCAGGAGTCTCTCTCCTGGCAGGAAAAGCCATCAGCTGCAAGGAAGAAGATGGAGGGATAATTAAATTAATCCCTTTGCCTTCCTAAGCAAGTCAAGTATCATCCTTCCATATCTGACATCTTGCAGTTTAGACTC
This sequence comes from Diglossa brunneiventris, assembly GCA_019023105.1. NCBI lineage: Eukaryota > Metazoa > Chordata > Aves > Passeriformes > Thraupidae > Diglossa > Diglossa brunneiventris. The sequence continues at coordinate 2,428,379 of CM032372.1, read as the reverse complement.
TCTTCAGGGTGAGATGCAAAATAGACACAGTAGCTGGTTTTCAGTGATAAGAAAGGTACGTGCCAAGGGGAGAAAAAATTTGCTTGTGGCTGTGCAAGGCTTTTGGACATGAGGAAATGAGCACACAGCTGGATTTTGGGCTGCTCCAGTTTTCTGCCAACTTTCTGGGCGCTCTAGCACTGATCTCTGCACTTGCTGTGCTGGTGGAAGGGAGATTTGCTTCCCAATGCGAGGGCTGGGTTATTGTGCCACAGTCACAGCCAGCTCAGGTGTTTGTGCTGCTTTACAGTGGAGACTTCCCTCCCTTCTCAGAGGCAGCACCTCATCCCTGCACCACATTTTCCTGTGGGAACTTCACAGTACTGCCTTTGTTCATCTCTACAATGGATGGTTTTGAGAGGCCCAAACCATTTTGCAAGGGTCCCAAAACATGTTTGAATTTGCTTTTCCAGTCACAAAGGGCTGGCACATCCCTTCCCAGTCCCACAGCACCTTGGCACAAGGAAAATACAGGGAAAAAACAACACCAAAGAACCCCCACTAAAACTCCACACCAATTTGGAAGTCGACAGCATCTCAAGAACTGATCAGATATATGTGGATGCAAACACAGAGATAATTATTTATCATCTTGTATATTCTTACATCCCCTTTCCCCTCCTGTTTTTCCTCTAGGCTGTTTCTACATTCTAGCTCCAGCTCCAATTTCTGCTCTGGGTTTTCATTGTGCTCCTGGTGTAAGAGCCACCCGTCCCTTCCCATCTCATTCCTGCCATCTCTTTGGAAGTGCCCATGGATGATTTGCCAAGGCCTGAGACCTCACTGGGGTCCGTTTCTCAGCAGGAAGCTCCTCCAGCTCCCCGTTGATGCAAATCATTCTGAATTTTATTGCCCTTCTTTGTATTGCCTGACTCCCTGACCCTGTAGTTTATGGTTAGTCCAATCTTTGTGTTCCCATCAGAAGACACTTCTCAGCTAACATCAGATTTGAGCCTGTTAGAGCTGCTGATACAAGAGGAACCCCCTAAGAAATCCTGAAGGGTGGAACTGGGAATACAGCACGGGAACAATAAGCTTGTTCCCAGCAAACATGATCAAAATGATGGATCTTGCCCAAAGTGCCCATTGCCCAATTTTTGTTCTTACCCAGCTACAGGGTTTCCTTCACACCCTTTAATTACTCACACCTTCCTTAAGGAGCACGGCTCAAACAAACAAACAGGGGGGAAAAAAAAGTTACAACAACGTAGCATGATCTTGACATCCAAGATGTCAGAACCATTATAAACCCCTTTATTGCAGAATGATGTCTTTTGTGCTTAGAGGCATGCTTGCTATTCATAGATCCACTGCTCAGCTGTTCCAGTTTTTAGTTCTGCATAAATGCCCACTCATTATGTCCAGAGGGTTTTGCCTGTAGCTTTGTGTTTGTAGCCTTGAGGCAAATGTCTTGATGGCTTAGGGAACTCGTAGGGAATGACCAAATAACATCGGATTTTCCACAGCAACGAAGCCATTATGGGACAGCATTTCTATGTAACAGCACCCTTCAGTGTGCAATCATTATAACTAAGGATTTAACCGGGCTCTGGGGACACAACAAAAATCACTTTGAAGCCAAAAAATCCACAGTGAAATCTTAAGCATTCGGTTTCTGAAATGCTTGAGTCAGGCAGCTTTGTCAGATACAGTAAAACCAAGTGAAGGGGAAGGAGTTTTATGCACATCTTAAGAATGAATCCAAGTGTTTGGACCTGTGCATGCAGGGCTGGGAGTGCAGCTTTCCTTGTGCATTCCTGGCACACAGAGTTTCCTGCAGCTGCATCTGGAGCCATCATAAGCACACACACAGCCCTGGTCAAAACTTTTAGCCACAGAATTTTAGCTATGGCTGAAAATTCTGAGTGTGTTGCTCCCAATTTTGAGGAATATCTGGTTGGACTGTAGGAGATTACACAGCCCAGGGAATGCAGCCCCTGAAGCCTGGCCCATTTCAGCTGTGGTGCTCCCCACACACTGACTAAGGGATTTATCTGGAGGGTTTCTGCTGAATTACAGACCTGTGGACACCAGGTTAAATAGCAGAGAAGGCAAAGTTTGTGATAAAAGCAAGGATACAGCTTAGAATGGTGAACATGAGCTGCTCAAGTGTGGTGGGTTGACCTCAGCCTGCAGCCACCCACACCCCAATTGTCCCTCAACAGGAGAGAAAAGAAAATTAACAAACTCATGGCTCAACGTAAAAACCACTGAGATCCCTGACCAGCTGCTGCCATGAGCAAAACAGACTTGATTCGGGAAAAACTAATTTAGTGCATTGTCAATATAAATAAGTTTGGATGGTGAGAAATGAAGACAAAATTAAACAGCACCTTGCACACCCCCTCACACTTCCCCCCTGCTCCAGCCCAAGTCCTGGAATGGCTGCAGGAGATCCCTGCAGTGCTTTGAGCATTCCACAGGGGTGGCAGGGCTGCTCCTCACCCTTTTCCCAGCTCTCCTGGGCAGCACTTTGTGCTCTCACATTTTCTTCATGGTAAGGTCCACAGCATTGCTGACAGGCTGTGGGCACGGGCACCCCACCCAGCCAGGAAACAGAGGAGAGGAAACCTGGACCTCTCCAATGAATCCCTCAAACTGGAAGGAAATTATGGTCAAAACCCACCACAAGTCACTCCCTGCTCCAAGGGACTGGGCTGAAGAGGAGCTCATGCAGAAGGAGAGGCTGTTTGGGTGGGGAACGTGTGGAAATAATCCCATGAGGAGTAATCTGTGCCAGGGGCTGGCCTTAATGAGATCCCTGTTGTGGCACATGGGAAACTCCACCAGTGCTCCAGGAGAGCTCCCAGGTGGCACACACAGCCACTTCTGTCACAGACACATTTTCTGAAAAATCCTTTCTTTAGGATTTTTCCTCCTGAGAAGCTGAGAGGCCTCAGGAACAAAATGGAAACAATGGTTATCTGCTGCTGTGGAATGCAACAGGTGCATCTGTGATTGGTCTCATGTGGTTGTTTCTAATTAACGGCCAATCACAGTCAGCTGGCTCAGACTGTCTCGGTCAGTCACAAGCCTTTGTTATCATTCTTTTTCTATTCTTAGCAAGCTTTCTGATGAAATCCTTTCTTCTATTCTTTTGGTATAGTTTTAATATAATATACATAATAAAATAATAAATCAGCCTTCTGAAACATGGGTTCAACACTCTCATCTCTTCCCTCACCCTGGGACCCCTGTGACCACCACCACACACTTCCTCCCAGCACAGACAGGGAATGAAACCCACCCACTGGTCCAGGCCATCCCTGGGACAGCAAGGCATTTCTGGATGGCTCCTTCTGGTCCTCAGCATGCATCCCCAAGGGTGAGCTGTGCTGTGATTCACCCACAGAGATGCTGAGGGCTGCATAAGGGCTGTGAGAAAGTGTTCACAGGGGTCCCAGGATGAGGGAAGAGATGAGGATCTGACTCCATGTTTCAGAAGGCTGATTTATTATTTTATGATATATATTACATTAAAACTATACTAAAAGAATAGAAGAAAAGATTTCTTCAGAAGGCTGGCTAAGAATAGAATAGCAAAGAATGATAAAGGCTTGTGGCTTGGACAGAGAGTCCGAGCCAGCTGGGCTGTGATTGGCCATTAATTAGAAACAACCACATGGGACCAATCACAGATGCACCTGTTGCACTCCACAGCAGCAGATAACCATTGGTTACATTTTGTTCCTGAGGCCTCTCAGCTTCTCAGGAGGAAAAATCTTAAGGCAAGGATTTCTCATAAAAGATGTCTGTGACAAAGGGCTCATTGATGGGGCAGGAAGCTGCAGCATGGAGCAGAAATGCATGACTGCATGGAAAAAAACCCATCAGAGGTGCAGCCAGACAAGTGATCCTCTTGGATAATAAGGTGACGTGGTCCAGCACTGGGATGTGATGGAGAAGGAGCTGCCATCCCTCCCAGAGGGGCTGTGGTGTTCTGACAGGATCAGAGCAGCAAACAGAGCAGGGCTGCGTGAATGTGACTGTGCATCTCAGCCCACATCCAGCCTGCCTCCTGCATCTCCAGGGAGGCTGGGCTAATAGCAGCAGCCAGCAACATCCCTGTCACAACCACTTAGCCCTGCCAGAAGTAACAGAAGAAGAACCTCTACATCACAAAGTGGTTCAAGGCAGCAGCGTGGCTGGGCAGGGCTTTAGCCCAGCAGTGACTCACCAGAAATGCTCCCAGGGCTCCCTGTGTGCAAGGGGCTGTGCAAGGGCTGTGCAAGGGGCTGTGCAAGGCTCCCCTGTGTGCAAGGGGCTGTGCAAGGCTCCCCTGTGTGCAAGGGGCTGTGCAAGGCTCCCCTGTGTGCAAGGGGCTGTGCAAGGCTCCCCTCACTGGCCCTGCTGTGGCCCCAGAGCTCAGCTGTGCATTCCCCCAGCCTCTTCCCTCCCCAGGGATGCCATTTCCTACCTGCCTGGTGGCTCTGGGTTTAACCCTGCTGGAAGAAAGAGTCTGGGCCCCAGGGGTTTTTAGGCACCTGTTTTTGAGGTGGTGTTCTTTGACACCTTTCCCTTCTATTGTAAAGGTCAGCTCACACAACCCAGAGGGAACACTCTCACAGTGCTTAAAAACCCCAAAAATTAGAGAGGAAAAGTTTGATTCTTTCATTATTTGCCCAGTTCAGGCTGTGTAAATTTCATGTTTCTTCCTCAGACACAAGAACTTTCTTCCCCTTCCCTGCTCATTTGGGTAAGCTGGGAACAACAACTTTTGCTGCCTACAAAGTAGTTGGGACACAGCCCCAAAGTTGCCTGCATATGATGGTGTTTCAAACCTCAGAAATAAGTACAGGGCACAAGCACCAGCTAAAGAGACTTCCAGCAGCCAGACATCAAGTCACCAGCTCCAGGAATCAGCTCTCACACCCAGCAGCAGCAGCAACACAGACAGGTTTGCTGGACTCATTATTGTAATGAAGCTCATTAAAGTCCCAAGGGAGGCTGTTCCACAACATCCCAAGTGCAGTGCACCCTGTAATCACCATTTCCACCTTTCACAGAGCCTCCCGGAGTGGGTCAGGTCAGAGAGGTCACTGCAGGTCACCCAGCCCAGCCCAGCTCAGGCAGGGTCCCCTTGAGCACCTTTCTCCCATGGGTTTTGAATATCCCCAGGGAATGAGACTCCACAGCCCCCCAGGGCAGCCTGTTCCAGTGCCCAGCTCACCCTCACAGTAAAGTTCTACCTCATTTTTTGGTGGAGTTCCCCGTGCATCAGTTTCTGTCCATTGCTTCCCACCCTGTCCCTCGGCACTACCAATAAGAGCCTGGCTGTGAAGAAAAAACCCCAAACATCCAAAGGTGATTGAGAGCGGCCTGCAGAGGGACAGAGGGATGGAAGGAGCACCTTGGCAGGTGTGATGACATCCCTAAACACTCCCGGATCCAGGCCATGGTCAGAGTTCAGGGAAGGGCACACAGGAACCACAGGAAGAGTCAGCTTTTCTTGTGTCATCCTCATGAATGCAGTGTAACCTTACAGTGGATCTGAGCAGGGACACATTTGGAAGGGCAGGGATGTAAACCCAAAGGAAGAATTGGAGGAAAAAAGAAGAAAAACATCCAGAGATACAAAATGCTGCAGTTAAATGAAGCCTATTAGCACAGGCATGGAGCTACTCCTCCAATGCAGTCCTCACAGGTTTATTTCCTTTTATCCTGTTTTTAAGTTCACACCCTGGTACAAGGCAGGAGAGTTCCCCCTCTCCAACCAGTAAATTCATAAGAGATATAAAAGGGGAGGGATGAGGAGGAAGAAACATAACAAAAATTTTAAAATGTAAAATTTTTCACTAGACAAGTCCAATCCCTCGTACAACCACTTTTTAAGACCATGCTGCAAGGGCAGATTTCACACCCCTCACAGTCCCATGACAAGGAGCTTTTTTGCCTTTTTAGTCATGCAAAGTGTTTAGGTATTTCATTGTGACTTACTGCAGTAAAAAATAGGGGCCTGATCAAATTTTTTTTAAATGGCAATTTTTTTTTTCAAATGGCAATTTTATTTTTTTCAAATGGCAATTTTATTAATTTTTCAATGCAGCAGCTGCAGTTCATGAGCTCCATGGCCATAGCTACACCCTGGATATTTCACAAACACGAGCCAGCACTTCCCAATGCGTCACAACAGAGACAACATCCAAGCTTTACAGTTCCCTGGAATTTTTTGCCTCACCTCCACATAATTTTTCCAGTGAAGAGCTTGTGCAGCTCAGCCTCAGTGGGAAGCAGCGAGCCCAGCACAGAGGGCATCAGCACTGATAAACCCGGTGCTTTTTGCACAGAGCCCACTGCTCCCAGCCCTGTCGTGCCTGAGTTTCGGGTGCATTTTTGGAGATGCCAGGCCAGGAATTGACCTCTGCAGCAAACTGAGTCACCCCCAGTAATTAAAAATGCCCTGGGTTGGTGACTCCACAAGCTTTGGCTCTCCCTGCCACAGCCCTGCTGTGGAAGGAGGGATTTCTCCAACAGGTCTGGGGAAACATCACCTTCAAAAGGGACGAGCTCGCTCCTCATCGCCAGCACAGCATTTCCTTTCTGTTTATGGCCCTGCCTCTGGGGGTACACTGAGACAGATTTCCAAATCAGTCACCCTGGAAATCCTTTCTGACCAATTACTGACACAGAAACTTGTAGTTTCTGATATCCTTTTTAAAAGGTCTTTCACCACTTTTGTTTTCCTTTTACTGGAACGGAGGTTTGGATAAAAAGGAGGAAAAAAAAAACAAGGAGGTCGGAAAAAAAAAAGGAGTCGGAGGAAACATTCACAAAAGGACTCCAAAACACCTCACATTCACACTTTCTGTTATGGCCCTGCCTCTACACACTGAGACAATTCCAAATCAGTCACCCTGGAAATCCTTTCTGACACATTGTATGACTGATATCCTTTCTTAAACTTTAAACATCTCCCGCTTTGGTTTTTTCCCTTTTAAAAAAAGAAAAAAAAAAGGGGAAAAAAAAAAATAAAAAAAAGGGGGGGGGGAGGAAAAAAAAAAAGGAGGAAAAGGAGGAAAAAAAAAGGAGGAAAAAAAAAAGGAGGAAAAAAAAAAAAGGAAAAAAAAAAGGAAAAAAAAAAGGAGAAAAAAAAAGGGAAAAAAAAAAAGGAGGAAAAAAAAAAAAGGAAAAGAAAAAAAAAAGGAAAAAAAAAAGGAAAAAAAAAAGGAGGAAAAAAAAAAGGAGGAAAAAAAAAGGAGGAAAAAAGGAGAAAAAAAAAGGAGGAAAAAAAAAAGGAGGAAAAAAAAAAGGAGGAAAAAAAAGGAGGAAAAAAAAAAGGAGGAAAAAAAAAAGGAAAAAAAAAAAAAAAAAGGAGAAAAAAAAAAAAGGAGGAAAAAAAAAAGAGGAAAAAAAAAAGGAAAAAAAAAAGGAGGGAAAAAAAAAAAAGAAAAAAAAAAGGAGAAAAAAAAAAAGGAGGAAAAAAAAAAAGGAGGAAAAAAAAAGGAGGAAAAAAAAAAAGGAGGAAAAAAAAAAGGAGGAAAAAAAAAAAGGAGGAAAAAAAAAAGGAGGAAAAAAAAAAGGAGGAAAAAAAAAAGGAGAAAAAAAAAGGAGGAAAAAAAAGGAGGAAAAAAAAAAGGATGAGGAAAAAAAAAAAAGGAGGAAAAAAAAAAGGGAAGAAAAAAAAGGAGGAAAAAAAAAGGAAAAAAAAAGGAGGAAGGAAAAAAAAGGAGGAAAAAAAAAAGGAGGAAAAAAAAGGAGGAAAAAAAAAGGAGGAGGAAAAAAAAAAAAGGAGGAAAAAAAAAAAGGAGGAAAAAAAAGGAGGAAAAAAAAATGGAGGAAAAAAAAAAAAGGAGGAAAAAAAAAAGGAGGAAAAAAAAAGGAAAGGAAAAAAAAAAGGAGGAAAAAAAAAAAGGAGGAAAAAAGTTTCCTCAGTTTTCATCTTATGCAAACGTGCGGGGTTTATGGGTTTGTGTAAGATGCTGGCCCGGGGCTGCATCACCCCTGGCCCCGGCTGTGATCTGCTGCCACGGCCCAGCCCCGGCCTGCCGGGACCTGCAGCGCTGGCAGCGGCCGGGACAGCCCGGGAGCCCGAGCGGGGCCGGAACCGGGACAGAACCCGCGGCACCGGGGACAGCCGGGACCCAGGGACACCCCGGGGGACACGGCCGGGACACCCCGACACTGCCGCGCTCGCAGCATCCCCGCATCCCGCACACAGCGCCGCCAAAGTGGAACCCTCGAGGTTTTCAAGAAAAAGAGAGCATTTCCCTCATCCTGACTGATAAAAGCTTTTTTTAATTCATCGTGACTTATCTGAGGAAAACGAATACAAAAGAAAAGCCATAATCGATTTTAACACCTTTCTCTCACCTTTTGAGTTCTCACCCAAATACTCGTTCTCATCCTTACGTCTCTGATGCCAATCACTGCCCTACCTTGCCAGCAAATACGAAAAAAAGGAATAATTTTAGCTACGATCATGGCTTTTTTTAACACCGCAATCACATAAATCGTGAAGAAAATCACCAGAAACAATTTTTACTTCAAATTTCAACAAAAATCATTCCGAATCCTCCCCCCAGCCCAGCATTTTTTGTGGATCGCATTTCTGGAGACATTTGTGGAGTGCATTTCCGCTCTCTGCGGGAAAATTAACAGGAGCGCCTCACAACAGCATCTTATCAACCTTTATCTCGCAGCAGACAAAGCCACTAAGTACAGGCGTTTGTTGGCCAGCAGCACAGAGATTCCCCGTTACTGGAGCGGTACTTGAGGCTCTGAAGGCACGGCCCGGCACTCTCACACAAACATGCATAGGGTTCAAACCTCCTCCCAACCACCTCATACACATGCAGATGTGCCCTGGCTCCACTCTGCCGTCAGCGCTTACCTTGGCTGGAGGATGGTGCTCACAAATCCTCAGCAAGGGGCAGCACCCAGAAAAAAGAGTTTCAGGTTTTTATCTGCTGCTCTGCTGGAGCCAACCGGCCCCAAATCCCCACTCAGATCCCCAAAAGCCGAAGCCTGGGTTTCTAGGAACTCGTGTGAGGTCTGGAAAACAGGATCCTCTGCAGAAAGGCCAAACTTTAGCTCCAAGTGATGCCTCTGTCCACGTTACAGCTTTGTCTGAGTCACAGACCAGTTAAAAGCGATACAATTTGAACTTAATAAGCAATAAGACCTTCAGGTGTGAGCGGGTTTTTGCCTCCTGCACTGATGGTTTCAGCGCTGTCCCCACAGGTGTTTCTTGTTAAAGTTGTAAAGAACCAGAGCCTCATCCCATGTGCTTCTGGTTTAGAAACGAACACTTTTTTGTTGTTTGTTTGAATGCCAAGGGTTACTCAGCTTTGGGTCTCTGATATCAGCATCTCTGCTGACAAGTTTGGTGGTCACTGCCTTTTAGGAATACAAGGATCCATGTCCAAGCACTGGACAGTGATTTCTGGCAGTGACCTGCCCTAGAAGTCACTGACACTTTGACCATTTGGCTTCTGAAATCACACATTTTCCTGGCGTCTCCTGCTCTGAACATCCTCCAGCTTCTCCCATGTTTTCTCTGGATTTCACCACACCCTAATGCTAAATATAGAGCACCATTTTTGGGTAATTAGAGATTCTTAATTAATTAGAGTTATGGATTTAAAGATTCAAAGCTTGACAAATGAGCTCAGGCAAGAGTTGGAGAAAATTACTGGTCCCAGGCAGCTGCCCTGGTGCTGTGCTGGAGGTTAATTACTGTTTCTCCAAAATATGTGTGCCTCTATCCCAGCTCAAACCCAGCACCCAGCTCAGCTCCAGCTCTGTGCTCTCCAGCAGACCCCACACCTGCAGCTGTTCATGGAGTTTGGGGTTTTCTCCTTTCCCCATGCAGCTGATGTGATGCAAAGAGGGAAGGACAGGATGAAGACCTGGCAGAAGTAATTTCTGCTTCCAGACAGGATCCCTCCTGCCAGAGAGCTGAAATCAAATATTTTCCTTTCTCTCTCTTTAGCCATGGAGCTGGCAGAATTTTCAACCACTTTCTGTCACCAAAGAACTATTTCAATCAATTACAAATAATTGTTTTATTGCAGCAATCAGCTGGAGAACATTATCTTTCCAGCCCTTGGTTTTAACTGCCGCTTCCCCCTTGGTTTTATGCTGATTGACCAGGAAATATCAACTCTAAGCTCACCTAAAAGATCTCTCCCTGTTCTTTGGTTCATTCTCTGCACTTTCTGCTGCACTCACAACTATTTGAGTTTTGTGGCACAGAGCAAGTGTCTGTATTATTCCATGCTGTTAATTCTAAATTACGGGCAAAAAATATTCTGTATGAATATTTAGGGAATGTGTCATGGCACAGTAGTGGCCTGTGAGAAAGGCCTTCACAGGAACCAGTTAAAAAGGGCTGTTTAGCTAAAAGAGGGGAAAAAGGGAATATTTGTGGGCAGCCCTTACACAACAGTGGTACATGGAACCAGCTGGAACATCCCTGTGAGACACAGGAGCATCCAGTGACGGCAAAGTGGCATCTGAAACTGGCAATAAACTTATTTCTATAACCCTGTGAAAGTGAAAAGGGAAGCGGGAGAAGGCAGCAAATGATACAGGACAGAATCTGAAAATCTCCTAAAAAATGGTTCCAGGGGAGCCCCTGAGGGATTTTGGCAGAGAGGGTCACCCATGGATGGTGGGACATGTGGCACAGAGAAATGTCCTGACTGCCACAACTGCTTGGATAACACCCAGATTTCACAAAAACACATCTGGCTTTGGGAACAGATTCCCAAATTAATTTCCTGTGGCTCAACTCCTTGGGTCACCATCCCAAATGGACCCTGTAGGGTTTGACAAAACTGGCTCCAGGTTCCCCATACAAAACCTGCATTATCAATAAACACATCATTCAGAGATTTGTTTTAATGACAGGGAAGTATCTTTGTCCCTAACCTTGTGTTCTCTTAGTGAAGTTACAGTTTGGGAACAAAGTGTGAACAGCACCCCATTTTTTTCAAATAAAATAAAATAAAATAAAATAAAAAAAAAAAATAAAAATCATGCAGCTGTTACTGCAGAACCAGTTCCAAAGGCAGCCCAAACCCCTGTCAGGAGGGAGGCTCCAAACCATAATTAGGCCAAAATATCTACAAGGATGTACATACACACTCCATGAGGGAAAAAAAAAGAGAAAAAAGGGCTGCAACAAAGCAAAGCCAGCTACCACAGCAAGGCAGACCCATTTCAAGCTGCATTTCTGGGTTTACTCATATTGCAAAATTCTGAAGGGACAGGCAGCAGGGCTGCAGCCAAGAGTCAGGGAGAAACAATAAATAACACTGGAATAAGTGGAGGGCAAATTAAAACCGAATCAAGAATAAAGTGAACTGAGTTACTAAATTAAGACAAGAGTTCTATTTTTATTTAATATTTTACTGGTTTCTTGTCATTATTTCTCTCTGAAGCTGCAAACACCAGGGAAAAAATGTTTCTTTTTAAACTGAAAGCAGCAATGCCATGAAATCACAGAGTTTGATGCGGTGGACTCAGCTGATCCTCAGGTTTGCAACTAATGCTGTGTGGCACTCAGGGCTCTCTCAGGTGATCAAGGCCATGCCCTGGGGGCCACAGGGGGAAGGAAGGAAGCAGCTCCATGGATCCACCTGGGATCAACATCCTGATGCCAACTGCTGCTGCCACCCAGGCCAGAGATGGATGAAATATTTTCTTTTTCCACAAGGCAATTTCTTACTGAGAAATAGAATAAATTCTACTATTTTATCGTTATGTATTAAATTTTAGTAGGAGGGCAGAGCTTTAATAATTTTTACTTTTCAACCCCTGATAGTTTAAAGCCTTTTTCCTTCACATTATGACCAAACCTCTTCTTTTGATGGGAGATGGGCAAAGATTGGACAGAGTGATGTGAATGGTCCATTTTCAAAGGAAATGAAAAACAGAACTTCTGAAGAGCCTTACATTAGAACTTCTTTATCTTTTAGCCAGCTCAGGAATAATCAGTGTAAAAACAGTAAAAACATGAAATTTTGAGGATCAGGAAAGAGCACACGCCTTCTTGAGTGCACATATTCTTAGGATGAATAACTTTGGGTGAGACAAGTTAAAATGTCCTTTTCAGGGAATGGAACAGAAGACATTGCTGCTGTTTCATGGGGCTGGCATAGCTTAGAAGGTGGTTGAGCTTCAAAAGAATATCCCAGTTGAAATCTATAGTAAAGAAAAGCTCTAAGGTAATGGAAACTCCACATTTCCAGTGTCCCACACATATGAATAGAACCCGAGTCAGTACATTAGACAATTGACTGGCTTTGCTTGAATGCATGCAGGAATAAATGGAAACATCCTTATTTCCTATCCCAAGGGGCAATTATTTCACTGCCTGGTTTTGTGCATTAAAAAAAAAAAAGAAAAAAAAGCGAGCAAGAGTCCATTGTCTGGTAGCTCAAATATCTTCCTATATGTGCTGGGTAAGCAGCCCAGCAGCAGAAAGAAAGAGGAAAAAAAGCACAGAACTGTGGCATTGCATTCTCTAAACAAGCTCTCGCCATACCAGCAGATTTCTGTGTATAAATATACAAAATCCATAAAAATCCCCTTCAGGAGGGCAGCTTGTTTGTGTTTTTCAGAAGTTCTGTTAGTCATCATGTGTCCTGGCTGTGCCTGTGCCTACAGATGGTCCAAAATGCTCATTTCTGAAATGCTACAATGAGTCTAACAAATGCAAAGGCTGGAATTTCACACCTCTTTAGGAGAGAAGGGGACTGGATTGCAACTCAAACTCAGCTTTTCCTCCCAGTTCAGCACTGACGGGCATTTCATGTCTTTGTGCTTCCCTCTCCTTTCTTCTCCCTGCACACCTCCCAGTGGTTTTCCTTTATCCTTGAAAGGGAAAAATGAGAAGATAAACATGGTTTATAAGCAAGGTGTTCAGAAATGGCACATTTTGCCTCTTTTACACATCTCTGGAAGAATCAGTGCCATGATGTGACCTGGATTCTCACTTGACAGCCCAGTGCCACCTTCCTCAAGGGCTGATCAGCTCTGCAGGGCCAAGGACACACTAAAGCCCAGATTTAGGTTCCTTTTTCAGAAAGCACTGGAAAAACGAGCTAAATTTCTCTTCAGGAAGGTTTGTTCAGCTATTTTGCATCTGAGACACTGAAAATTCCAGCTCCTGCCTCACTCCTACGGCACAAAGCACTTTGAGGACTTCCTGCAAAACCTAAACTTCCTCAAATCAGTAAAATTCGGCCAAAACCGGATGGGAGACCTCTCAAATCCCACACCCCAGGTTTTTGTGAATATTTGGAGACAGATTATTGCAGTACAGGCAGACTGGGCAGGAGACAAAGCTGGTGGGATTGGTTTTTATTGAGAGGCAGCCTCGCAGGGTTTGTTGTGTTTGAGCTGCCTAGTTGGGCAGGCAGAAGGCAAGATCATGACATCTTAGGAAGGGAGGAAAAAAAAAAGAAAAGATTCTTGGAGATACATAACGTGTTTAATTGAAACCATTAGTTTTACTGGCAAACAGCTTCATCTTTCTGTTCTGTTAATCCGAACAAAGTGCTGCAATTATGACTCAATACATAATGTCCTCTAGTGCTACTCATGTGCCCCACATTCCCCCAGCAGAGAAAGAAAACAGAGCTGCTCTCAGTTAACAAAACATTCCATGCTTCTAGCCAGAATACTTTTATTATATGGTTATCATATACATCAGAATTATAGTGGGAACATTTACAAATATGTGAAGATAGCTCAGAACCTCCGTTATTCACATACACACTAACTCACACACTCAGGTTTTTTTTTTTTGCATGTCTACTCAGTTACCAGGTGAATGATGCACAAAATTATTGCTTTGTGAACAAACACCTCAGATTAAATCTAATCTTCAGTGGCAAGAATCGAGATTAAAAAAAAAAAAAAGTCTTAAATACCCTGTATAACATACCTGTGCATAAACCTAAAGATATGTTTAGCTTACCCATTACCTTTGAAATACTTACCAAAATTAAAATTTGAAACCCATTTATAAAAAAAAGTATTAAAAAGTTCACCATTATTTACAAATCCGATTAAATTACACATAAATAAATATTTACATTCAACACACTGCTTCCCTTAATACACATAAAGCCTCCCTGGAAGTATTTTTTGGCCTTAGTAGGCAAAAAAAGTTAAAAAAAAAGAAAAGTTATGTGCCTATTCTTTCAAGTTTCCCCCCCAAATTTAAAAACAAGACAATATAAATATGTGAATAAAGCTGCAATATCCTTAGACACAGAAAGTGAATTTTCTAAAAGTATTTTCATTTTGAACTAGTCCTCGTTAAAAAAATACCCAGATAATATAAACTGCAGCCAACATTGCTGCAGTTTTTAAAAGCCTGAATATTTCTGTAAAAAATTAGCATGTCAAATGCCATCTGAAGTCTAGTAGGATTTTAGTACTCTATGTTAATCTGAAAATAAAGGATAAAAGAAAGTAAAAGAGAACAAAAAAAAAAAGAAAAGAAAGAAACTAAACGGATTTAAAAAACAACCCCCACAGAATAATCTCACTATTTTCAGGTGTTTATAAAAAAAATTTAATGTACATAAATCTCTATACCACTGCTTAATACTGTTTTATTGTTACTGTTGCGTTTCGAGAGAATGAACCCCTGAAATTGTATCAGAGAGCAGAACAGGCTTCCATCTAAAATCTGTCTCTTAAAAACTACACACGAAGCTGGTCAGCCATGAGATATTGAGATGGGGAAAAGGAATCTAAATAAATCTCTGTGGATAATTCCATCAACCCCCCCTTTATAGCACCACTGTAACAGCAAAGGATTCCATACACTTGTCCCGAGTACTTATCTCCAGGTAATTGCTCCACACAACAGGGATACTGCAGCTTTTAGCAACACTTGTCCCACGGATCCAGCAGGAGTGAAGATCCTGAATGATTTTTATTTTCCTCCCTTTTTTCCCCTCGTTTCTTTAAAAAAAAAAAAAAAAAGAAAAAGAAAAAAGAAAAAAAAATAAAACCACCCAAATCTCTATATTCCCCCTGGCAAGAAGATGAGAGTCTGTGTAGGAGGAAGGGCAGAGTCTGGTTTTCCTTTCACTTCCTGTGCTTGTCCATTTTGTCAATGGTTTTGTTGGTCTCTGCGGGGCTCTGGTCGCCAGCGTTCATGTAGGATTTGTCTGCTATTTTTAACGCCTCGTTTAGGTAGTTCTGCACGGATGTCATGGCAGCACAGATGGCAGCGCTCCCAAAGCCATGTGTGATCAGGCTGAAATGAGTCAAACAGCCCTGGATGCCAGGGTCCAAGATGGGGCTGGGCCTCGTGTTTCCAAGGGGAGTTCTGTCCTGAGTGAGGAGGTCTGTGAATTCCTTACAGATCTGCCTGCAACACACAAAGGGCTCACGCTTTACACCACACAAATAAACTGAAATAACAAAGAGATCTGCATCGAACATTTGGCATTTGTGGCAGGAACTAGGAGAAATTCAGTGTTTAAAATTAAAGCAAAAAAAAAAAAAAGAAAAGCATCGCGTTCAAACTGGATTTGATTTCCAGGTTTCTGTTTATTAGCACGACTTCCTGATGAACCTTCTGTTGCATCCCCATCACAAAAACACTCTGCAAAATAAACCCTGCACCTCTGGTGCCTGCCTGGCTCCGCATCATTTGCTCCAGATTTGGAGTGGGGAGTGGGAATTCAGTGCTGGTTTCTCTGAGAACTTTCCCAGCTGGAGCAGCTGAAGAGGAGATTTAATTTAGTTGTGTATATTCCATGTATATGTAGGGAGGCCAAGGCCCTGATCCTGCAAACACTCACACATATGCCTGGCAAAACATGAGTGCTTAATAATGCTCCAGCATATGTTGTTTGCCGCTTGTAAATCTGTCCCCTTGAAGGGATTTCACAGGAGCTGAGCAATCTTAACAGAATCGTCACTTTATCAGAATTTCTCAATCACAAACATCTTCCAGGGGATTTTTATTAGTGCCAGTAACAATGCCAATAAGGAAAATACTCAGGAGCAGGAGGAGTGCTCAGGAAAAATTAGCACCACATTTAAACTATAGGCAAGGGAGACTAGATTTCTAGATTTGTAAATTTTTAAGAGATCTATTATTGTAAAAGAAGATCTTTTTTAAAAGAAGGCTGGATGGATTCAACATCAGGAGTGTGTTTTGCACTCCTGTTGTGAACACAGAGCCAGGGCACCTTTCTCAGCAGTATAGGCAGGTTTTTCTCAGCTCCTCTGCAGAGTGAGGGTGCTGCCAAAAGCAGGGAATTCCATCCACCCCCAACCAGAAATCATCTCAGAGCAGAACAAACCAAAGCTCTGCTAAACCTGAGCCTGGGAGAGGAGCTCAGCAGGGGAAAGGGGAAAGTTGAGCTCTACAAACACCAGTTTGAGATAAGCTTAACTCAGCCCAGGGACCTGGTCAGGATGGGGGTTATCCTCAGCTACAAGGGTCTGCAGAACAGCCAGAAGTAAGCTCCCCTACTTCTCCCTTCCTTCCCCTTCACCCAGGTCTGGACAGAGATTTATTGAAGCACAGGGACTTTCCACACCTCCAAAGGATGCTTCCAGTGAACTATAAACATCTCCAGCCATAACAGGGAAAAAGGGACTCTCCAGCAGCCCCTGAGTGCCGCGGGAAGCCGGGAGCTGCCAAAGGGATCACACGGGGGCTGAGCTTCCCCTGCTCCACTCCTGGCCCTGCTCACATCCCAGGGCACACCTGCTCTACATCCTCGGCCCTGGCACACCCAGGGTCCCCTTGTCCTTAGGGTCCCCTTGTCCTTAGGGCTGTCCTGGTGTAGGATTTTTCCTGAGGTTTTTACTGCAGTCGACTGCAGTAAAAACTTCAGGAAAAGTTTTTTACTGCAGAACTGGTCCAAACTGCTTTAGTTACCTACAGGACTGTTACCCTTATTATTGGTTCAGACTAAAATGAAACTGCTGCTAGAGACACTTTTTCCTTAGGGCTCTCCTGGTGTAGGATTTTTCCTGAAATTTTTACTGCAGTTGAACAGAACTGGTCCAAACTGCTTTAGTTACCTACAGGATTGTTACCCTTATTATTGGTTCAGACTGAAATAAAACTGCTGCCACAGCTGAATTCAAACCAAAACCAAATAAAAAGAATTGCTTCATCTTCCTAATTAAAATTACACACAAAAATCCACCAAGCTATCCCCCAGTCGCAGACAGTACGAGTCAGACAAAAACACATTCAAAAAGGGGAGAAGAAATAAAATCCAAGCTGAAAACTTACTTTGCAGCAAGCAGCATGTTCTTCCTGTTTGCCATCTCGTTGCGGCCCATGTGTGGTCTGGTTAAATATTCAGCCACTGCTTTGGAAGGAAATTCTGTCTCACACACATAGCCAAAGTCACGCGCAAGATGCACAGCTTCACCTGGGTGGGTGAAAGGGAGGGCTTGGTAAATTGTAAAATATCATTTATTGAAAGGAAATCAGGGACATTAAGGAAAAAACGCTGTGGATTTTTGAAGTGTATTTCTGTTTTGGAAAGCAACACCATTCTGTCATTTACTATGATATTTTAATTGATAGATCTGTTTCTTTGTAAGTTTGTATCAAGAAAAAAAGAGATTTACAAGGTGACTGCTACAAAAAAGAATTCTCTTGCTTTTATACTAGAAAGAAAAATTTCTGTCTCTATCCAGAATAACTGCACAGCAAAGAACACAATTCAGTCAAGATCAAATTGTCCACTGATATTTAAGAATATCTGCCAAATAAATCCCACATTATAATAAAAGTTTTCAGTTTAGTATGCTTTTGAAATATTTTTTCATAAGAATTTTCAGACAGAAAACCAAACTGCAAGGTGTATAACCAGCTCACTTTTTTTTCATTAAAACAATTAAAATTAAAATAAAAGATTGGTGTGATCAGTGCAATGTGCCTGTGCACACACATCAGCTCTCCAAAACTCCCAAGCAAAGCTTTTAAATGCAAGTTGCTGCATTATAAACAGCAGGAAGGTATTGTTAGATCATTTTTCACTCTTTCCATTTCAGTTGCTGCTTGTATTCCTATTAAATCATGCCACTACCAGGAGCTGCTTGAAACAGGAACACCAAATGTAAACCACACACACACACATATATACACACCCTTCAGGTCAGCCTCACTGACAGAGGGTCCACAGAGCATGGCCCACATTAAAGGGGCTCCAGTTTCCTAGCAGGAAGCCCAAAGCTATAAATCTCACTTTATAAGCTTGTTTATTAGCAAAGCTTCTGAGGACACCGCTGGGGTAGGGCAGGACTGCACTCAGCTGCCCCAGAGTCCCCGAGTTTCCCAACAAGAAACCAAACCCACTAATACCAGGAGTTTCACCCCTTTTGCCTCGCCCTTGTGAAACCCCAAACGTCCCTCAGCAGACAGAGTGGGCAAAGGTGCCTCTGGCACAGCCAGGCAGGCAGGAACTCTGCATCCCTGCAGTGGCTGCGTTTGGCTCAGAGCCCCTCAAAGGCAGCACAGCCCTTCCTTAGGTGCTGCAACATCCCCACCACGCTCACTTCAAAACAAACAAAAAACCCATATTACTTTCAGGGACTTTCTAACCTTTCCATGCTTTGCCTAGAGGATAAAAGCTGTGCACAAGGGGAGAAAGTTTATTTTTAAGACACACTCGGGACTGACCTTCCACCAAAGATGTCAATAGTGTCACATTTGCAGCTTTCCTTCTGCCAGCAGGAAGGTTCAAGCCAATTTTATCCAGTTTTTCCCTTAATGATCTGCCACCATTTTTAGATTTGGCTCTGTAATTAAAGGGGAAAAAAAATGGCCTTATTTATCTTCAGGGAACACTTCTTTTTAAGATGAGAAATTCCAGTTACTGACATTCAATAGGGTTCTACTGGGGTGGGGAGAAGATAAAAAACAGGCTCTTTTCAAGTGACCTACTTTTTAAATGCTCTACTCAAATTCAGCCAGGATGAAACACAGCAGGTCAAAATCAAAATATTTGAAAGTGCACCACTGAAACCAACAGTTGTAGAATGATCACAAGCCAAATTAAGCGTATGCAGAAAAAGATGTGGAAAATGTCCTTGTAATGATTAATCAGGACCATGAGATTTAATAAAAAAATCATTCCACAGGGTTTTGGGAATCAGAGACGGCTCCATGTGCTGGTTTTGAGACAAAACCCTCATCTCTAAACAGAGAATGAGAACTACTGTCAGAGCTGTTAATAGCGCTTCTCCAGAGGCAGCAGAAGTGCAAAGAAGTTTTATTTCCAAAGCCTATTAGGATTCAGCGTCGCTGGGCTGCTCAAAAATCAGGAGCTGGCTGAGAGGCTCTGTGGCTGTGCTGGTGTGGCTGCTCACACACAGCAAAACAAGGAAAATACAAACACGGAGGGTCCATCCTGCCTTCCACACAAGGAAAACACAAACAGGGCACAGGGGGAGGCTGGCAGGGCAGGGAGGGTCCATCCTACCTTCGCAGGACTCCTCCTAGCAAGGAGGCATTGAGACACTCCGGGGGCGAGAGCCGCCTCTGCACCTCTGCCACTGTCACTTTGTACTTGGACGTGGAGCTGAGCAGGGACAGGCGGCCCGGCACGGAGCAGAACACCTCGTTGGGGTTGATCACCACCCCAATTAACCCATCCTTCTGGCAGGGCAGGCTCAGAGCGCTGTTCTTCGTTAGGGAGATGGGACCTGAGGGTGGAGAGGAAAAACAGGGATTTTATAAAAGGGGGAAATAAACAGAAAACCCACTTGCCACTTCCTTTCTATAAAAACAAGCCGGGAGAGAGGATTTTGTTTGGTGTTAAATGCTCATGTCACTGGTCCCCATCCCCAACATCCATCCACCCAAAAGGCCCCAAAACTATTCGTGACCAGCTGGATTTTGCCACTGGATTGCCAGGAGCTGCCGAACACAACCAAGAATGCTTCTAAAGGCACACAAACCCCGCACCAGCAGGCTGCAAGGTAGCAAAGCCGTGCTCACAAAAACTCCATGCTACAACAGACTCCAAATTAGCATCCTCCAGCTACTGCCAAAACTCTTCCCAAGCCAGGGCAGGGAGAAACCTCCCGGCTCCTGCTGGGCTTCATCTTCCACCTCGCACACGCAGATTTAAGAAACCGCCTTTGGAATTTAATCCCAAACAAATTCCTACCAAAGAGCAGCACAACAGGGAGGGACGCAGCCCAGGGGAGAACCGAAAGTAAGGAGCTGCTCCTCGTTAAGAGCTTCAGCCTTTAGGTGAGGAGGGACAACAAAGGCTTTGGAGGGAGCAAACCACAGATCCGGCTTTTCCATCCCCTCGCGAATCCGCCCGGTTCACCCAGTGCTGCTGCTGAAAGGGTTAAAGAGCCGAGGTCGGCCCCACTCCCGGAGGGGGAAGATTTGTCAGTGGTGCATCTGACAGCAAAATTATTCTCCCATGAGCTAAAGGCAGCAATCAGCGCTCTGACACACACTTCTGCTTTTCCTCAGTTAGGTATTTGTTTGAAGTCTTCAGAGGAAACTTCTGATTTTTTTTTTTTAAAGCACAAATTTGTTTAAAAACAAAAGCAAGGAAAAAAGACCTAAATTACTGTAAATTGAGTCAATACGTCTTCCTCTTTCCTCAAAACCTCAGCTACAAACCAATTTCGATTAAGATAAAGCCAAACAGTCTTCTGCCAGCGAACTCGGTCTTTTCTCAAAACTTGTAAAGAGGTTTTAAAAAAATTGGGGAAAAAAACTATCTATGAGTGCTATCAGCAACAAAAAAAACTCAAACAAACAAAAGAAAAGCCCCGTGTCACTTTACACACGCGTACTTCAGGAAAGATTAAAATCGGTTCAAGGTCCTGGTTCCGATTAAAGCCATAACACAAGAGCACACGAGGGGGGACAGCCGTGTCCCCGGGGGAGTCTCACAGCCCAGGGCAGTTTGTCCCCGCCGCCCCCTTCCCTCGGACAGCATCACAAAAATCCAGCGACAAAGAGTGGAATGAAAACTCCTCCGCCCTCCCGATCCCAAAGGATCGTTCTTTATAAAAATAATAGGGCGTCACTTCACCGGTGCGTCACGAAACTTTTAACTATTGACAAGGGAAAGTAAAACTGCGGTGCCACCTTACTGACCTTTTCTAATGACTGTCTGGTCATGCATTAGTAAGTGTTGATCTTCCACATTCTGGAAAGAGAAAGGGGGAGAAAGTTTCGCACCTGGAAGAGCCGAGAGGGAAACCCATGCCCTCCCCGCGCACCCGCACCCCGAGGGGCGAAGGGGAGACAATGCGGATTTCTCCGCACGGACGGGGATGGGATGTGCGGGAGGACACGGGGCCTGCCCCGCTTTGCCGAGGGGGCTCCGGGCTCTCCTTACCTGCACCTCCTCCATCTGGTGGGCCATGTCGTGCAGGCCCAGGTTATCTGCCAGCGCCGAGGCGTCCAGCCCGTGCCCGTGGGGCAGCAGCAGCTCGGAGCGCCGGAAAGTCTCTCGGCGGCTGCCGGCAGAGCCGCTCTCCAGCGCCGAGAGGTGCGGCACCAGCCCGGGGCGGCCGTGCGGGGCCAGCCCCGCCGGCTCCTGGCTCTGCCGGCTCGGCCAAGCGCTCTGCTGCTGGCTGGGCGGCGGCGGCGGCGGCTGGTGCAGCGGGTTGATGGAGAAGGGGTCCCCGAGGTGCGAGTAGGGGTCGCTGGACTGGGAGTAAGGCAGCGGCTGGTACGGCGGGGGGAAGTAGGGGGGCTGGAAGTCGGAGGCGCCCGAGTGCGAGAGCGGCGGGGCCGGGCTGTACAGGTGCTGGCTGACGGCGGAGAGGTGCGGCAGCCGCGGGTTCCCGTTGCTGCTGCCATCGTGCCGGTCCTGGAAAGCACACAGGGGTGGGGGACAGCGGGGTGACCGTCAGCAGGGTCGGGGGACACGGCGGCCGCGGAGTGGTGGCGCTTGGGAAGGAGAGAGGAGAGAGGAGAGCGAGAGCCGCCCCGCTCCTGCCCAGGAGTTTGGTGTTTTTAAGGCACTTCGCGGAAGAAATCAGCCCCGCTCCCAGGGAAGAGGTTACAAAGCAGTTCTCGCTGCTCTCCTCATCGCAACTACACCAGAACAACCAACCCTTCTCCCGCTTGTGCGAGTCAGCAGAGGAACCATTAAAATCACAAAAATTCAAATCAGAGACGCAGCTGCGTTTCCGCCGCGCTGCCTCGGCTGGGCAGGAGGCGGCGGGGCCGGGGGGGCTGCGGAGCGATGGGGACCCCCAGCCCTGCCATCCTTCCCACCCCGAGGGGCGCCCGGGCCGGGGCTCCCGGCTCTGCCCGCCGGGAGGGAGCGCGGTGCTGCCTCCAGCCGTGCCATCGCCGCTTCTGCCCCCATTTCCAATCTCAGCGCTCAAAGCTGAAATGTCTACATTGAGCTGATCCAGGGATTTAGCAGCTTCTGGCTTCACGGTCATTAAAATAACAGGGCTAGTTAATAAGAGGTGAATGGGGTCCCAATGGAGCGTGAAGCGGGGACTGCGGCTAATCTGTAGGAGCCGAGCAGGCGGACCAGCGGAGCCAGGGGGGCACGGGGGACACAGACGAGTTCGGAGAGATCAAAACCCAGGAGCACCTCGCGGCGGGGTGGGAGCTGCTCCCGGGGAGGGAAAAACGTGCGGAGGAAGGGTTCGCCCGGCCCGGCTCAGCAGCTGCTACCGGGCGGCCCCTCCGCATCCCGCCCGCTGCGCTACGGGGCGCTCCCACAGCCCCGCGGCTCCGGGGTACTCCCGCTCCCGCACGGCGCTGCTCCATGCGGGATGCGAGCTCGTTCTCCCAGCTGGGGCCCATTTAATTCGAGAGTTCAAAAGACTCGGTAAAGAAAAATACAAAAATATAAAAATACGAAAATAAAAATTCGCACCTCCAAAGGAAAAAGGAAAAAAGAAAAAACGCCAAGCGGGCTCTCGGGGCAGGGAGCGCTGCCGCTCCGGCGGGGAGGCGGCGGGGCTGGCAGCGAGCGGGGCCCGGGGCCGGCGGAGCCCCGCGCTGCCCCGCGCAGCAGCCCCGTCCCCCGGCGGCGACCCCTCCCCGCAGCCTCTCACCTCGCAGTCCTCTTCGTACTTGACATTATCTGCTAGTTTCCACAACATGGCGTCCAGCGTCCGGACCAGGTGCGCGGTGCCGCCAACAGAACAGCTCGGCCCCCGCCACGGGCGGTAAATCCACGCCGGCGCTGGGCAAGAGCAGCGGCCCCCCGGACGGAGCTCAGTTGGCAGGCATGAAGGCAGCTGACGGACTAACCCTCCGCGCTTGTGGTCACTCGGGCTTTTTTTCCCTGCCCAGACGCCCTTAATGGCAATAGGATTATCCTAACTCCTCCCCAGGGATGGCTCGGGCGCCGCGGCCGCCAGCCACTCAGGAGGGAGCGCGCAGCCCCAAGCCACTCCTTCCGCGGCCGCGGAGGGCGGGCGGCGCGGAGCCCGAGCCCCTCCGCCGCCCCTCCTCGGGGTGCGCGGCCGTGGGCGCTGCCCCGCGGGGAGGGACGGGGGCACGCGTGGGCACCCCGGGATGGCCGCGGCTCCCCCGCGCTGCGCGGATCTGGGGAGCTGTGGGAGCAGGGCCGGGTGTTCCCCGCTCCTCCACGCGTGGAAGGGGCTCTGCTGAGCCCCGCAGTGCGCCGCCCCCACGGCCGGCGGTTTTTTGGGTGAAATAAACTCGGGAAAAGTCCTCGCAGCGAAAGCGAGAAAGTCCGAGCGCAGCCGGGGTTTCATTTGCATAATTGTCAAGAGTTTGAATTACTGATTACAACTTGTAAGCTACCAATGTTTAAGGTATAATTTACTTAATGATCCGACAAGATTATTGCAGTGGTGTCGAACCCCCGGTAGGTAAAGCAGCCCTGATTCAGCGTCCCCGATCCGGGGCTCCGTGAATTGTGCGACTGGTTCCTCGCATCGGCTTCTTTTTATTTTAATTTTCTAACTTTTTTTTTTAACGAAAATCCCGTCTGTCTAATCTTTTCGCGCAAACTCGGGGCCGGGGAAGCAGGTGGGAGGTGAGACAGGAATTTTCGGACGCCGTGAGCGCACTTTCATCTAAGCTTAGAAAATACTTCTCTGCCAAATTGCTACCTTTCTGCAGGCATTTGATCTATGCAGTTATGTGTGTCAGACAAAATGAACATCGTTTTCAAAAGCAACGACTTCTCCCAGTGTTTTAAGGTGCATCCGGATCGCTGCTCATTTACATGAGAGGAGCAAGTGTTTGTTTATTGTGGCAGAGACAAAAGCTGACCCTGGGCAGTGCTGGCTGCGGAGATCTCGGCTATCAGCGCCGGGGACGAGCCGCCCCAGAGCTGCTATTAAAGGCCCGAGATAGACCCACGTCTCCAGATTTAACCAGCTCACACTTCACTCACTTTCCCCCCTCTAAAGATCAGGGAAGAAAAATAACAAGAGCGCTAATTAAAATTTTTAAAAAAACCAAACACCATAAACCCCTCCGTCAGACTAAATGAATGATCTAAAAATAAACCCGAGGAGGACGGGGGTGCTGGAAGTAACTGTTGGAGGTGTTATCTGCCTTATCTACCACGCAGGTGCTGATTTGCAGAAGTTGCATTAAGCCCGTCATCATCAGCGACTCCACATTATCATTTTTGGTGGAGTCTCTATTTATTTTTATTTTTTTTAACGACGGTGTTTTTCTTCCAGGGATGTTTCTTTGAAATGCAGTTCGCGACGATTATTAGCGAGTGTGCTTGCGCTGCTCCTGGCGTCATTAAGACTAGGAATCTAAATAATAAAATACAGGGGGAGCTTGAAGTTCATTTGTATTAAAGGGACAAGATGGATTTAGAAAGAAACAAGGAAGGGAACCGTCGAGCTTCCCTGGTTTGGGATCAGCTCTTCTTCCTTCCAAAGGAGAATTGTAACAACTTTGGTTATTTTTATTATAACCTCAGAAGCCAGATTTTGTTTCTGCTCAGAAATGTCACACTGAGAAACGAGCACGATTTTATCATTCATTGGGATCGTCAGTGCCTGAACACCTTAGTTTTGGTGGCCAAAATCACGGAGATGAATTCGCGTTATTTATTGTGTATCTAGGAATAATATTTATAAAAAGAAGCATGGAAGAGGATGAGGGACGTATAAGAAATTACCTAAACAAGGAGACCGAAATAAACACTTGGCTTCCTAAACAGCAAGCCAAGAGAGCGGAGAGGAGGCTGAACACGACCGAGTTTGAGAGAAACTTTCCCGTACACCCACTTGCTCCTTGCTCTGTGCTCGCAGCCGCTGCCAGGGGCCGGCGCAGGGTCCGGGACCCGTGGGGAGCACAAGGGGAAGAGAAGGGAAGAGAAGAGAAGGAAAGGAAGGCAGGGAGCGAAGGGAAGGCAGGGCAGGGACGGGCACTGCCCGTGCCCTCCACCGGGTGTCCGGCAGCTGATGGATGCGGGCCCTGCCCGGGTGCGGCTGCCCAGGGATGCTTTGGTGCGGGCACACGGGCGGCTCAGCTGCTCCGCTCCTCTCTGCGGGCTCGGGGAGGGATAACGCTGTTGGAGCCGCTCCCTGGGCACGGCGGCGGTCCCGGCACGGCGGCGGTCCCTGCACGGTGCCGTTCCGCAGCGCTCCGCGCTTCGCTCAGAGCCCGGGTCAGTCCCCGCGGAGCTCAGCCGCAGCCGCGCCCGGACAAACGCTCCGCTCCCAGCGCACTCCAGGGATGCGCAGGCAGCCGGGGCTGCTGCACGGACACCGAACCGCCCCGGACACGCCTCCGAGACTGGGGCAGAGCAGCGTCCGACCAGCAGCCGGGCAGGGAGGTGGGTGCTGACAGGTGGCGGCTTTTATTTACTTATTAAAAAACAATAATAAATAAGTATTTTAAAATTGGTGCTCTTACTGCGGGGATGTCCCCTGATTCCGAGCAGACGAGGTGCCTTGCTCCGTGGGGGATTAGTTCCCTTTTTGACGAGGCTGCAGTTTCCCGTGGGGAGCACGAAGCACCCGCGGGCGTGAACACGCTTCGGGAGGGGAGCCAGAGCCCACTGCTGCGCCTCTGTCACACGCTGTAGTTTTCCTATTTGGCAGCAATTAAAAGAGAGCGTGGGGATGTTAATTAGTTACATCCTTCTTCCTCTAAAAAAATTATTTAAACACACACATATCTGTATTGTTAATGAGGCTGCAGCAACCTGTCCGGATTGTCGCCTGGGCTCCTGCAGAGCTGCACAAAGGCAGCGGCTGCCCCGCGGCCCCGGGACACTCCGCGGGTTGGGGCGCGGATCGGGGTGTCCCCCCGGAGGGGCAGGACCCCCGCTCGCAGCCCAGGGCCGGGGGCAGAGCCGCGGGGCCGGGACGGTTCGGGGGGCTCAGGGGGTCCCCGGGATCGGTACGAACGTGCCGGGGATGCTCCGCAGCACAGCCATGGCCAGCCGGCCCCGCGGAGAGGCGCGAAGGGAGCATCCCCACCGCACCCCTCTCGCTGTCCTCCGCCTTCCCAAGCGCGGCCGCCCAGCTCCGGGAAGGCACCGAGACCCAGCCCGGACGGATCGCACCGCCGCGGCACAGCCCGCCCCTTTTCAGGCTTTTTTCCCC
The DNA here is from genome assembly GCA_019023105.1 of Diglossa brunneiventris. Lineage (NCBI taxonomy): Eukaryota > Metazoa > Chordata > Aves > Passeriformes > Thraupidae > Diglossa > Diglossa brunneiventris. The sequence continues at coordinate 2,401,838 of CM032372.1, read as the reverse complement.
CGCTGTTCCGCCGTTTCTCCTCCCTTCACCGCCCTGGGGGATGCGGGGGGCGGTGTCTGTGCGCGGCTGCCGGCACCGGGAGCATCCCTGGAATCCCTGCCTGGCGGGAGCCTTTCCTCGCCCTCGCCGTGCCCCCCCGGCAGGGCAGCGGCCGCAGAGCCCCAGGCGGCTCCCCCGAGGCTCCCGCAGCCCGGGAATGGCAGCCCGGGGGCTCCGGGCACCTGCCCCGCTGCCAGGTGTGCCCAAGGCCAGGCTGGACGGGGCTTGGAGCGACCTGGGCTGGCGGGAGGTGTCCCTGCCCAGGGCAGGGGGCTGGAGCTGCATCGTCTTTAAGGTCCCTCGCAGCCCAAACCATTCTGTGATTCTGTGATTCTACCCCGGTGTGGGAGGTGCAGTCTGCACCATCAGGGCTGTGAGTGGGCTGGGCCCCCCAAAAGTGAAGGTGATGGGGAGTGGAGAGGGGCTGCACTGCAGGAATGAATCCCTGCCTCAGCTTCCAGCCTCAGTTTTCAGTCCTCACCTCTGCAGGAAGCGAGAAGTGCCCACACTTTCTTCATTTTCCCCCAACCCATTAATTTGCTTAATAAACACCATCCCAGCTATGTTTTCTTCCCGCTCCTTCCCTCTGGAGCTGGAGGAGCAGAGTCCCCTGGCCATGGTGTGCTGTGAGCCTGCAGCACAGAGGATGTTTAGCAATTCCTGGGCAGAAGTGACAGGCTTTGGCACCAGGCACTTCTGGGCCCTGGGTGAGATGCTCCATGGCATGTGGCAGAGGCTCAGCAGCGATGTGCAGCTGCCTGGGGCACCTGCAGAGGAGTTTCTCTGGCTTTTGTGCACGAGAAGTTCTGTCAGGCTGGATGGTTTGAGGCAGGAGATGGATACCTGGGAGAGAGAGAGTTCACAGGAGCCTGCCTGCAGCCACAGCAGGGGACAGGGCACAGGAACACCCAGATTCCAGCCCGGCCCTGTCCCTGAGGCAGGGCATGACCACAAGTGTGACAGCAGCTGCATTTACCCTGGTCTGCTCATTCATAAAACAAGGATAATAATCCCAGTAGTGGCCAGAGCTGGATTCAATTCTGGTGGAAGCAGGAGAGGAGTGGGAGCTGTGGTTCTCCATCCCATGTCTGCCCAAAGGTGCCTCCTCAGGGCTCTGACATTTTGCCTGCAGTGGAATGATCCCTCCATTCTGGAGAGATGCTCTGATATTTTAAATTTCCCTCCTTTTTATGTCCACCAGGAGCTGTTAGCCAGTGTTGCTGCAAAGGCTGTCATTGCTGGACTGTGTGTGACCAAATCCCCCTTGCAGGGAACAGGCTCAAAATAAAAGATGAAAAACCCCAAAGAGCCAAAACACCTAATGCTAAAAGGGAAATCAGGATTCATATATTTAGTTAGGCTGTTTCCTGTAAGTAAAAAGATAAACAGGCTCTTGGCTCAATAGACACAATTAATATTATAAAAAATAAAGGTTGGTGATGATGTTTCATGCAAACAACTGTTGGGGCACGATGCTGATGTTTGGGGAAGGTTCCTCTGTGGACAGAGATGGGCACCAGGTACAGGGGGTCCTTTCCATCCCTGCCTTTGGGGGTCCTGCAGCCCATGCACTGTCAGGGTATCAATCAAGTGTGTAAAGTGTCTTTTTTAAAACACTCATTCTCCCTGTACATCCACAGATACACACAGACATGAGAGGAAAGTTGTCTAAACACCTCCCAAGGTGACTTTGGGCACTATATAAAGCAGAGATGCAGACAGTCCCTGTGCAGGAGGAAAGGGATTTCCAGAGCAGCAGTCAGTCCCCTTATTTCTTGTTACCTTTCACTCCTCAGGGGTGATGAAATAAGTGAACTGACCTTGATGCCAGGACAATGGGCCATGTGAGTTGAAGCTGAGGATTTTCCCTGAAGGCAATTTAAGTAAAGAAAACATATTCAGTTACTCTCTGACTTCCATGGTCCAGTTTCTTGAAAACTCCTAATCCCTCTAAACAGCCATTTTTCACTGGAGTTCTCAATGAAACTCAGCTGCACAAAATCTGAACTGCATCACAAATGGGGGAAAAGCTCTCTCAATGACTTGATTTTGGTTACTCTAGGCAACACATGCAGGGGCTGAGTGGTTCTTTAACAGATTTATTTTTTCCATGTAAAATTATTTGTGAAAATTCCTGTAGCACTAGTGCTGCAGAGGCACAGAGGGGATACTCCAAGGTGAAAGAGTTCCCACTGGTTTGAAGGCTCTTATTCATGTCCAGGTGATTTCATGCAGGTGGGGTTGCAGAGGGACACAGGTTTGGGATGTCCAGGTGATTTTTCTTCTATTAAAAACCCACAAAACGGAGGCAAGATGACTCAGGGTGCTTCAGTTCAAATGTGAATTCAGGCAGCATTTCAGGCATCTGCATTTCTGGGCTTCCTGGGATTTAGGAGCCATAGTCCACACACCACCAGCAACACAGCTCAAGCAGCTTTAAATCTCTTCCTCCTCCTCCTCCTCCAAAAATCCAACACTGGAAAGCACTAAGTCAGTACAAATTCACTCTACCAATGCAAATGTATTGAAAATGAAGCTGGCAGTAACTTGCAGCAGTTCAATGCTGTGTAAGATGTCTTTTGCCCACACCAGCAGCCTGACCTGGTCTGTCATCCTGTCCCCAAAGCTCCAAAGCTGACCCCAACCCTGTGCTTTGACTGACTCGGCAGGAAGGCAGCCCTGGGTCCAAATTTGGATTGTTAGGGGAGCTGGGTGTCCAGAGAGCTGGGATTAACAATGCTGGGAGCCTTGGACAGCAGCTGAGGGAAGGAAGCCTTGGGGGATGTGAGAAGAGCTGCCCTTCCTGTGGGACACGGAGAGCTGTGCTTTGGAATGAGAGGGAATTGGAGGGCAGGGAAGGCGGTTCTTACACCGAGAGCTGCACTGGTGTGAGATGGATGGTGCCTTTGAGAGCCAGCCCTGATGCTGAGACAGGAACGAGGTCACCACTTCCTTGTGGTGCTGCATTAGAATGGAAAACAATCACAGCAGCGAAACAAAACCAGCTCAGCCCAAGGGATGCAAATGCAGCGGCAGACACGGCTCCAAGCAGGTCAGGCTGCACCCATGCAAATGCTGGGGGAGCCCAGAGCTCGGCCAGGCAGCCAGGAGGGTCACAGGGGGGGCTCTGAGTGACCCCAGCCCAGCCCGGGCCCTGGGGAGCCTGGCCCAGGGCTCTGAGCCCCCCTGGGATGGGATGGGATGGGATGGGATGGGATGGGATGGGATGGGATGGAGGGGATGGGATGGGATGGGATCCATGGGATGGGATGGATGGGATGGGATCCATAGGATAGGATGGGATGGGATGGGATGGATGGGATGGGATGGGATGGGATGGGGATGGATGGGATGGATGGGATGGGATGGGATGGATGGGATGGATGGGATGGGATGGGATGGGATGGGAATGGGATGGGATGGGATGGGATGGGATGGGATGGGATGGGATGGGATGGGGATGGGATGGGATGGGATGGGATGGGATGGGATGGGATGGATGGGATGGGATGGGATGGGATGGAGGGATGGGATGGGATGGGATGGATGGGATGGGATGGGATGGATGGGATGGGATGGATGGGATGGGATGGGATGGGATGGGAATGGGATGGGATGGGATGGGATGGGATGGGATGGATGGGATGGATGCTTCTCCCTGTGCAGCTGCAGAGCCAGAGCAGCCCTTGGGGAGCTGTGCCAGCAGAGCAGAGTGATAAAGGCTGCTCGGCCCTGCGCAGACACAGAACAGCCTGGCTGAAGCGCTGCTCTGGCAGTGGGGCTCAGCCCAGCTGCCTCCTGCCAAGGAACCCTCGCTCCTTCTGCCGAGCTGGGCTGGGAGCTGCTCACAGAACTGGCACTGAGCTGGGCACCAGGGCTGCTCCCTGCTCCCAAATCCCTGCAGTGCTCCTTGCTGGCACAGGGAGTCGAGGCTGCTCCCTGCTCCCGAGTCACCGTCACCTCCTCTGTCCCAGACATCACTAAAGCCACCACGATGCCCAGGGAAACAGGGTCCCTGTGTGAGGGTCCTCCAGGGCACCAGGAATGCCCAGGCTCCCTGTCCATGCCCAGAGCCCCAGGAATGCCCAGGCTCCCTGTCCATGCCCAGGGCACCAGCTGTCTGTCCCCTGTGCCTGTGGCTTGTTCCAGCACAGCCAGCCAAACCTCTCTGAGCCCACAGTGCCTTCTGGAGCCCAAAGCTTAATGACAGAGGGGTGTGGATGGTCACAGGGAGGCTTCCCAGTGCATGGAGGGAGGGATGAGTTCACTCTTTGCCGCCACAGCTTTTGCCCAGTGCTGGTTTCCTGGGATGATGAGTGGAAGAGCCCCATGCTGTTGATTGTCTGTAAAAAACTGCACAAACTGGGAAGGGAAGAGTTTGAACACTCTTGTTTTAAAATCCTGAGCCCTCTCTCCCTAAAATCCTCCCTCAGGATCTCGGGAGACCATGCTGTGCCCATGGTCTGTGGTGAGGATCCTGTTTGCACACAAGCAGGGGAGGAGAATTCACATCTCCAGCAGCCCCAGACTGAAAATCTGCCACGCTCTGCCTGTCCTCAGCAGCCCTGCACTACCCACACACCCAGGCAGCACCACCAGCAGTTTTGGGCTGAGCTATTTCCTTGTTGAGAGCAGGGAAGCAGGAAGCAGGCACATGTAAAGCATATCTACAAGCTACAAACCTGCAGCTCACCCCGAGCTGCCCAGAGCTGAGCCGGGAGCTCTGGAGCCCTGGCCGTGCTGGGACACCCAGGAGCTGTGTCAGCTCCCTCTGAGCAGTGGCTGGAGGCCTCCCCAGCCCTGACACATCCTGCCAGCTCTGAGCAGGCACAGGGAGAGCTCAGCTCCCTGCACATGTGCCCAGAGCACCTTGCCCAGCACCCAGGTGACGCTGGACTCCAAGCACGGCCTCATCCCCTCCCTGGGACATGGAAAACCCTGGGTGGAGGCTGTGACATCCCCACTGAAATGCTGGAAACAGAAAAGGAGGGCTTACAAACACTCTGGAATGGAGATCCCGTCAAAGGAAATGCAATGGAAGGGGAAAAAAGAAAATTGGGAAATTTTGTGACTACGAGAAACTGGACCGGGTTTACATCAGGTGCAGTGCAAAGGACCAAAACATGCCAAAACTGATGTCACAGATGGTGCAAAAGCAGGGGAAAAATCAAGGAGGAAGGAAAAAAATTGAGGCCACAACTTTGAGGGGAAGATATGAGAGACATGGCATGGATACTTAAAAAAAATTAAACAATCTTGGCCAAAGTGAAAGCCATCAAAAGGCATGGCATGCCATCAAGGGCAGGGACATGCACCAAAGCTTGCCCAGTTGAAATTGCAAGATTTCATTTCCCTTCCCAAAAGGAAGAAAAATGAAATTTCCTTTCGGGAAGGGAAACAAAGTCTTGGAATGGGCAGGAGGCTCTGGACAGGCTCCCCACGCACACACCTGGCTGGGGACAGCCCTGGGGCTGCAGTCTCAGGACAGCCTCTCCCTGCACCATGCAATTGCTGCTCCTTGTAATTTTCCCCGAGCTGGTGCCATTGCAAATGCCATCCTTATCTCCCTAAGTACAGATCCTCTCCTCAGCCATGTCACACAGCAATTTGTTACATAAGCTCATTAAGTTTTTAATGTATCTATGTTAATAGGCACATAAATATGGAAATCTTAATTTCAGGCCTGTCTCTGAAAAGCATGAGCTGGGAAACTGGTCTGAGGAAAAGCAAACACGGCCCAGAAATAGCCAGGGATTTATCCAGGGTTTAGTGAATGGAGTTGTGCTCCTCACTGGTCATCACCTGTGACCCTCTAAAAGCTCATTCTCAACAGAGAGCCTGCAGTTGCTTTGTGCTCTTCCCACCCTCAGCAATGCTGCAGTGGCAGGCTGGATTTATCTCTATTATTTTTCTCTCTTATCACAGGTGCACTATTAGCACAAATAAAAGGACTCTGGTTCTCCAAAGCAAACAGAGACGTTGGCTGCAGCCCAAGGATCCCCAGTGAACAACTGCAAGCTGCAAAGTGCATTTAAAATGGCTCAGCAAAATTCCATCCACATTCATTTTCTGCATCATTTACAGTAGTAAATACTATTTCAGGTGTATTCCTGTTTGGCTCCACACCTTTAATTTGGTGATTTAACACAGGAGAACATTTCCACACCTCGTGATCCTTCCCTGCAAGGATCCTGACAGGAAAGAGCTCTCAGGCTGTGCACTCTGCATTCATCCCACAGGCCCTGGGACAGCCACCAAGCACTCAGGGCCTGCAGATGAAGCTCACTTGAATCACTGACATGGATTTGGCTGCCCCAGAGTAACTCCTTGTGCTGCCAGGAGATGCCAAACCCTGTCTGGAGGCATCCAGGGGCCAGATGAGCAATTCCCTGCCCACCTGAAGCAGACTGGTTCAGCGCTATGATGGTTTTAAGGGGTCAGCTGGCTGGGGGGCGTGCACAGTGTGTCACAGTGTGTTACAGCGTGTCCCCACCTCAGCAGGGATAAATCCAGGTGTCCCTGCACCCCTGGGGTGCTGGATGGGGCAGCAGTGCCCAGATTCACTGGCACTGCTCATGGCCTCAGGCTGCCCTTTGCTGGAGCACCAACAGCTCAGCAGGGCCAAAAGGGACCGGGGGGTTTCTCCTCTTCCTTCTCTTTGAGCTCTCTCAGCAGCAGGACCCAGCTCCTGGGTCACTCCGTGCATTTTCTGCTGGATCAGCGGATGGAAGTGGCTCCAGAGGACTCCCATGGGCACCAGGTACCCAGCAGGGGCAGTTTCTGCTTTGCTTTTCCAGGTCAGCACCCAGCACATTAAATTCACTTCCCTCTCCCACCACTCTCCCTGCCAGGCAGAGATTGAGGCCATTCCCAGGCATTGGGAAAATACAAATACAAATTTCCTCCTGGCACAGCTGGGATGGAGGCACCTCTCCTGGCCTGGCCATGTCCTCAGCTCTGCATTTTCCCAGGAAAATGCTGCCGAGTGCTCCGCAGCCCCCAGCCCTGCAGAGGGCACCGGGTGTCATTGCTGTGTTTGTGAAATATCGCAGGCTGCTAATTAGGCAATAATGACCAATGGGAAGGGCATTTCCCGGCTGTTAACTGCAGACTCCTGACCTGGAAGGTCACTATCAGTCACCCCGGAATTACTGAAGGACGGAGGAGGAGAGAAGCAGACCAAAAAGAGCAAACCCCTCATTTTTAAAGCTCTTCTCCATTGCCCTGCCCAGCAGGGAGGGAGGGCCGGCACCCCAGGCCTGCTCTGCTCCTGCCCCTCTCTCCCAATTACTCCCATTTCCCAATTAATCTCCGTGCTCATGAAGAAACGGGACATTAAATATTCAAGGATTAGCTCATTTTTTAATATCTAGCTAAAAGGTGAAGCTGCAATTAGCAATAATGGGCCGCTGCTGGGCCTGTGTGTGCCGATCCCTCCCCACTTCTGAGGGGAAGGTTTACACCCACTCCGCTTCCAAACTGGGACATTTCCCGCATTTCACACCTGAAAGGGGCTGGCTCTGCTCTCCCTGGCAGGTGACTGCATTTCAGTGGCTTCGCAGTTAATTAAATTGTTGTGAATTACTGCCTTTCCTCGGGGCTGACCCTACAGAGCCCCGTGGTTGTGTTTCTGCGGAGGAGCAGCTCTGGTTAGAGACACACAGAGCTCCTGCACCTCCTCAGCCTGGCCCTGGGGCCACCTCCGAGGGACAATCGATGACAAAAATGCACATCCCGTGCCCTAATTCCCCACTCAGGGCCTGGCAAGTGCACCCTGCTCTAAATACAAGCGAAGGAGAGCCAGAAGGGAGCAAAGGACCTGCCAAACAGGCATGGGATGGGATCCCTCTCTCTTTTCCTGGCAGGGAGGATGCTGGTGCTTGGATTTTTAACAAAAATCCAATTTTTACCTGAGTCCCCGTCTCAGATAACAGCAAAGGGTCAGGAGGCTGACATTGAGGGGACCCTCAGTCACCCCTCTAAACCATGGAATCACAGAAGGTTTGATTGGAAGGGACCTTAAAGCTCCTCTCATTCCACCCCTGCCATGGGCAGGGACACCTTCCACCACACCAGGCCCCTCCAAGCTGGCCTTGGGCACTGCCAGGGATATCTATTATCTATTATCTATTATCTATTATTATCTATCTATATCTATTTATGTATGTATCTATCTAATCTCTATATATCTATCTATCTATCTATCTATCTATCTATCTATCGATCGATCTTTTTCAATTCCTTATGGTTGTACCTTGGTAAAAACCATAAAAATAAGAGAAATCAAAAAAAAAAAAGCAGATGAGAACGTGCAGAATTGTCAAAGGCAGAATTTGCTCCCCTAAAGGTGTGTCCAGAAATTTTCTCCAGTCCCTGAAGACCTCCAGGATCACAGCTCTGAGATGTCTCCAGAGCAGCAGGAGATCATACACAAGAAGCAGATTTCATGGTCAAGGTTAGCTTTTGGCTAAAGAAAAAGTGATAAAATTATAGAGGAAATGTCACTTGCAGAGCTTTGAACATTCAGACTTTTTTTTATTTTGGAGAACAAAAATTAGCTAAAAGCTCACAGTTTGCAGGCTGTTTTTGTTGCCCTGTCCTTGGCATACCTGCAGACAGGCAGGGACTGCTGCACCTTGCTGGGAGCTACAGGTAGAGCTGGGCAGCACAGGAATTCCATCCTCAGCAGGATGGAATTCTCCCTTTGGGGAGAAGATGACAGCAGCCAAAAGGAATATGGAAAAATGAACCATTCAAGCAAACAGATTTTTTTTAGTGTAGTATTTCCTATTCCCTTGGCCCAAGGGATGCTCTGAGCATCCCTGTCTAACCCTCACTGCATCCAAATGATGCCAGCTCACCTCACCTGGATGCAGGCACGAGGAAGGGTGTTCCTCTCCTCCCCTGTCCAGCTTCTCCCATTCCCAGAAAAAGCAGGAAAGTCCTGTTACCCTGTCTGGATAATGCTGATTTTTTCCTGTGAATGTTCAAGCCAATCATGATGGGCCCACAAGAGCCACAGCATGAGAGGCTTTTCTGGAACACTTCTTGGGGATCAAACCCTGCTCACTTTCCCCCCCAGGTGATATCCTTCCCTTGGTGGGGGTGTTAAACCAGCAGCGCCAGTGCCAGAATGAAAGGACCTGTTATTCTCCAGTGCAAGGAGGTTTTCCCACTCTTCATGAGGAGCAGAAACCCATTAGGGATCATACAAAGCAGGATTTATATGCAGCCTAGATTGATGAGCCATGTTATGCTACCTTTCAAAAAAATCCCAAAGCAGTCCACACCCAGCACAAATCAGGGGAATAAAGGCTTTTAACAGACAGTCTGTGAATTCTTTAAAAAAATATTCCATCCTGCCTGTAAAAAAAGTCGGTGAGGAATTTACAAACGGTCGTAATCCCCCCCTAATCCTTTAAAACACCGAGCTGTGATCACAGATGCTGCTTGGTGATTATGTGTCTTCAAGGGCTTGTTTGGATACTTATTTAAGAGATACCAACTCACTTTCGTCATAGAGAGGTTCACCGTGGCTTGACGTGTTTTTGTTGCACATTCTTCTGAGGAGAAACCCCAGGTCTGCTGGGAAAGGGCGGCCACCCCCACCTGGTGCCACTGGCACAGCTTTTGGGGACAACCAGAGCTCAACAGAGTTCAAACCCATGGGGATGCAAGGGGAGGATGCTCCTCTCCTTCCTCCCACCCTCGGCTGCTGCTTCTTTGCAAGTGGGGAGAGCAATGGCTCATCTCATTCTAAAAAATATTTCAAGACTCATCTCATTCTAAAAAATATTTCAAGATTCATTCTAAAAAATATTTCAAGACTCATTCTAAAAAATATTTCAAGATTCATTCTAAAAAATATTTCAAGACTCATCTCATTCTAAAAAACACCTCAAGACCTACCCAGCAGAAGCTGCAGAGGAGGCACAGTGTGTGATTACACTGGTGGTGCCTTCAGCAAGCTCCTAATGGAGACTTTGGCTGCTTGAAGTTGTGTGTGATATTTCTGTGTGCACAGATAACCAGGACAGAGCCGACTTTTAACTGCTCATATGTGTTTAATTAGAGTTGCATTTTTAATCTTTTTAATTTGTATCTCTTTCTTAATAAGCTCAGCTTGGCAAGGGTTGAAAAGGAAGAAGTGTCATTTGAATATTGGGTAAAACCTGGTAACAGCTGAGCAGATTGTTTAGCAAAAAGGTTTCAGAATGTTCTTTAAAGACTGTGGGTAGCAGTTGTAGCTAAGCTGAGGTTTGCATCCTTTGGGAATAATTTCAGAGCAGCTTAATAAAAATACTCTGGAGCTCAATATATCATCCAAGGTATGGGGTGTTTAGCAAGTGTTATTTGTCTGTAATCTCCAGGCAGGTAAGATCACAGCAACTTCGATTTTTGCAGCCCAGTTCTGAAATCTCAATGCAATCACGCCATAAATTCATATTTAACTTTTGCACCAAAGGAGAAAAAGTCATTGCAGACTTCTGCAATCCCTGCTGATGAAAGGAAACATGCTCAAGGTTAAAAATCCCATGGGAATGCTCCAAGCTGAATGAGTGCAAACACTTTCAATAATCTCTAAATCTTGAACCCAGCTCTGATGGGAAGGAATGAACCCATTTCACAAGCACTTGCTTCTTTGCTTCAGATAAATCTCAAATTTTATCTCAGAAAAAAACTCCCCCTCTCATTAAATACAGGATAACCTGAAAAGAAGAACAGCTAAAATCAGCAAATACAGTTGCAAATGCTGCCATGAATTCTACCCAACACTGAGGATGGACCTCAACCTCTGAGACAGCCCAGACTCTTCAGGCAGGTGATTTCTGCTTTAGAAGAAACAAGGCAAAGAGATCATGTGAAAAAATCACATAAAACCACTGTGACACTTTGGGTGTCTTACATGGCATAATCTCCTTCTCAGCAGTTTTGCTGTACCACCAAAATCCAACATTTTGGTGTAAAAAATGGCCACTCTGGGCAGTGTCTGTGCCCCTCAAATGCAGGGATTTGCTGGGTTTGCTGTTTCTGACCAGCTGCTAACAGAGGCCAGCTCTCAGCATCTTCCACTTTGGTGATTTTCAGCCTCTTCCCAGTGCAGGTGAGGGAGCAGCACACAGTGAACAAAAGTTTATTTTTCTTTGCTATCATGCACAGGCTGTTTGAGCTGCTGGAGCTGGCTGGAAAGTGCAGATTTCAAGAAAGGCCAAGTGTTAAAGCAGAGCTTCATTTGTGCTCTGGCAAAACACAGCATCCTCATCCTCAGGACAGCTCCCAGCAGGCAGCAGCACTAGGAGCTCACAAACCACCTCATTTTCCATTTCTGAAGATGGAAGGAAATAACTCAGTTCCCAGCCAATGCCCAGCCCAAGCTGCTGAGCAGAACTGGTCACCTCTCTCTCAGCAGCCCCAATTCAGCAGGAATTCCCTGCAGATGCAGCAGCCCCATTTCAGCAGGAATTCTCTGCTCCCTGCCAATCCAGCCAGCATTCCTCCCCTGTGTGTGCCCATGCCCACACTCCAGCCCAGCAAAGGCAAGTCCCTGCAGGAAGCTCTGCAGCTGTGGATATCTGCAGGAAGGGATCTCTGGGAGCAGCAAGCCTGCCCTGCTCTGCTTTTCTCTGAGTTTTGCCCTGCATTGCTGTGGCCATGCAGCTCTGGGAGGTTTTGAAATCAATAATGGTTGCTCTGGTCAAGGCTCTTGCCCAACTCTGTGGCTGAGGGGATGTTCCATGCTGGGGGTTGTGTGATGCTTCCCAGAATGCTCCAGAGTTCTCAGAGAAAATTACAGAGTTTTGTTCATGTCTTTTGTTCATGCCATTGCTGGGCTGTTTTCATATGGATCATTTTCTGAGTGGGAAACAAGGATAACCCCTGTGATGGTGACATGGGTGACACGCCACCAGCCCTGCAGAGCACACAGAATCCACCACAGCAGTGAGGCCTGAGTGGAAGCAGAATATTTTCTGCCACCCTGCCAGGAAAAACTCACTGATGTGACACTGGGGATTCAGCTGTTGAGGGGAGCCTCTGCTCAAAGAGGTGGATTTTCACATTTTCACACCAGACTGCTCCTGGCTGATGGATATCCTCCCCTGGGAGGTGGCAGGGGTGTGATGCCATCTGATGTCCTCGTGTTGGGGTGCACAGTAAAGTCTGACAGACACAAAACGACCCCTTGGGGGGCTCAGAGGGGTGTCCTGCCTTTCTGTGTGTGGGTGGGGAGGGTTGGTTTGGTCCTGCTGGAGCGGAACAGCGAAGAATTCCATTGTTGGGGCTGTTTGAAGGGCAGCAGTCATCCCCAGCACAGCTGCAGCTGCATTCCCAAGGGGAGCACCCAGAGCAAGGCAGGGATGCCCTGCACCATCCCTGAGCCAGGACCTGCCCCTGTCCTTTCTGCTCATCACCTTTCCCACTGCACCTCCAAATGCTGCAGCTACTCAGCCCTGCTAGGGACACAAACCCTGGGAATCCCTGCCTGCCTTGAATTTATTTCCTGTCAATAATTTTTAGACTGATGTTGAAGCCAACGTCATCAACCACCCCTCAGTGAGGGTGTGCTGGCACCTGTGAGGGAGGGATCAGGAGGGGATGGCACTGATTAACTTACCCAGCACTAATTAACTCACCCAGCCAGCAGTGCCAAACCACTTTTTCTTAATGTTTCAGTTATTTTTTTAAACCAGGATGGTGCCACCTCTGTTTGGCCAGACCTCAAACACCAAGGGAGGATGAAGCACAATTTATCAGCCTGTACCAAACCCAATGGGAACACAAGGAACCTGACAAAAGCAGAGCAAGTGCCATCCAAATTCATGGCCTGAAACTCTCCTCCAGTGCCAAGAGCTCCCCTGGGTGCCAACCCCACAGCAGCCAGATCCTTGTGCCATCTTCTCCCCAAATCCTGCCCTGCCTTTGATATGTTAATCCTGCATAAGGCAAATTCTCCCATTAGAATAAAGTCCATTCTGGCCTCCCTGCAATCTGCATGATCCAGTTCAAAGTTAAATTAAAAATCCCAACCTGTGTGAATGTTGCAATCGCATGATGAAATCTGTAAATCTATTTTTAATGTCTTAATGCTGCTCTAGTTGAACGAGGCAAGGCGACTGCTGCATGGCATTTGCTTTACACTTTTTTGGATTCTCATGCACTCATTAAATATTCACTCTGCAGCCTTTGCATTTCCAGTACTGCAGGACCCTAAAATAGAAGACAAGTTTTTCTTTCTCTCTTTTGTTTCTGAAATTCCAACTTGACTCCGGGATCTCTCCAAATCAAATGTGAAGCACTAAACACTGCAAGGAGAAAATGTTTCAAATTAATACAGATGCCAGAAAATAGGATTTAAATCCTAAACATGCAGCTATTTACATTGTTTTTAGGAGGTGACAGAGCAAAATGTTTGATTTCATTTCAGCTTTGATATATGCAATGTTAATTCTCTGAGTAGCTTGTTTTTATTAAGAAAATATTTGAACATCACTGGAACAACTCTCTCAAATCGTCATGTACAGAACATTTCTTGGGGGAGCAGTTTGTGCTTTTCATTCTGATCTGGGATGGAAAGAAGCTCTGAAAGACTGGAATTTTCTGTGTAACAAACTTTATTTTCTGTCCGACTGGCTTTGAAACATCAGTGTATGAAGAGGGGAAATGAATCCTGCAGTTGTCACTAGGGAGCTGTGCCAGGAGAGCTCGGGCTCTGCCTCTCCCTCTGTGCAGCCACCTCTTTGTCACCACTGATGTCCCAGCTGGGATGAACTCCTGGATGTGAAGTGTATACAAAAATCATGTGTATGAAACAGCCGAGAGAGCAGGGAAGGACAGCAGAGGCGATGGATTTATCCCGAAATCCCGGATTTTTCCAGCAGAGCGGCTCCTGCAGCGCCGCTGGTCCCACGGAGCCGCCGGGCAGCGGGCACGGCCGGAGGGGTAAAGGGGAGGTTTGGAACCGCTCGGGATGCCCGAGGCTTCCCCGGGCTGGAAAGAGACGGGGACAGGCACGGCGGGGATGGACAGGGCGGTGCTTCTGTTCTCCCGTCCCCTCTCTATTCCCCCTCTGTCCCCTCTGTGTCCCCTCTGCCCCCCCTCCCCTCCTGTCCGTTCAATCCCCCCTGTCCCCTCTGTGTTCCCTCTATCCCCCCTGTCCCCCCTCTATCCCTCTCTGTCCTCTCCTATCCCCTCTATCCCCTCCGTCCCCTCTCTCCCCCCTCTATCCCCTCTATCCCCCTCTATCCCCTCCTATCCCCCCCCCGTCCCCTCTGTCCCCTGTCCCCTCTCTATCCCTTCTATCCCTCCCTGTCCCCTCTATCCCCTGTATCCCCCCGTCCCCTCCTATCCCCCTCTATCCCCCCGTCCCCTCTCTGTCCCCCTCTATCCCCTCCCGTCCCTGGCGCTGCCGTGCCCGAGCCGCTGCCGCCCCCTCGTGGCCGCCGGCCGGAAGCGCAGCCCGGCCTCAGCCCGCGGGCTGATTTTGGCTCCAAATTCCTTAAATAAAACAAAATAAACCCAAAAAAGTCTTCAAGAGGCTCAACCCAGCCCCGTGCCCAGCCATTCATTCGGGATCGATGCATTCCGCAGCATTTCGGGATGCTCCAGGCGCCCGCTCCCCGCTGCGGTTCCCGGATTGCGCGGGATGCATCCCCAGGAGCATCCCCAGGAGCGCACCTCACTCATTTACAGGTGCTCGTTCGCAGGGAGCTGGGGGAAAATGTGTGTGCGGCACTGAAACTTGGCCTGTTCTGTGAAATTCCAGCTTTTTTTGCGGATTTTACCCACTGGAGCACCGGCTGGCCGTGTCCATGGAGCCTCCCCGCTGCATCCAGTGGGCCCGGAGCGCTGGCATCGGCTTAATGATTCCTAAAGGAATGGGAACATGCAAACCAAATGAGCTTGGGGAAGCTGAAATCTCAGTGGGGGAGTAAATGGCTGCAGTTTAAAAGATCCAAGCAGCGCAGGCCGATTGGGCGGCACTGAATTAAACAACAGCGCTTGCTCAAATATTAGGAAGGACAAGGGGAAAAAAAACTCTTGGAGAAACAAATCCTGCTGTGCTGGATGAGTTCCACGAGCTGACTAATGCGGGGTTCTGTCCTAGGAGTCAGCAGCACCAAATACCTGAGGAAGGTGCGAGGTGTGGACACCTCACCTGCCCCGGGCCGCTGGGCTGGGAATGGTTCAGGGCAACACCATCAATGTGTGAGAACTGGTGATCTAAAGTGAAAGATCAGAGCTCAACTCCATCCACTGAGCAGACAATGCCGTTCTAATGGCCGACTTTTCAATTTTGTTAATATAATTTATTGGTCCCAGGTGGTGCAGAGGAGCTCAGATGCAAAGTTCGGCTCTGGGCTCACTACAATTCCATGTGCTGCCATTGGGAATGGCGTGTTCCCAGCAGCTGCACGTTCTGCCTGCAGCTGGAGCAGGCAGGGAGCAGCTGGGAGGTGGCCGTGCAGGGCGATCCAGGGCTGAGGGGAGCATTTATTTGCAGGTATTTGTGGCTGGCCTGGCCAGCGCTAATAATCATTGCCATTCATAAGCATGAAAGAGTCAAGTATTCCCACCCCCTGCTGCCATTTGAAAAGTATCTGACCTAATTATTACTATCCCTGTTGTGTAAATTCAGCACTTTGTCAGTCTGAATAAATGTACATTAGCCTTAACATGAGTGAAACAAGTTTAAACAATGAAGGCAGCTTTGTAAAGCTCCCTCGCTTTTTAACTTATTTGACACCACACTAAAGAGCCCATTTAGACTAAAGAGTTCAGCACATTTTGGGACCCATTAAATGCCCAGGTTGAGACTAGATATTCTCCTTTTTCTTTTTTTAATTTGTCCTCCCCAGTTGCTAAAGTCAGCAGAATTGAGCAATAAGCTGCTTTGCATTTCTTTAGCTTTGTAGGCAAGTTGCAGAAAGCTGCACCCATCCCGGCCAGCACAGGGCAAACCTCACTTATCACTGAGACCAAGGCATTCCTTGGAATGAGTTTTAATTAAAAGAAATTGCTCTTAATTAAAAAAAAAAAAAAAAAGAAAAAAAAAAGGGAAACTCATGGCACAAAAATGTGATATTCATGACTGCTGGGAAAACTTACACTGTCAAATTGTTTCTATTTTAGGCTAACAACATAGAATTTAGAGTCAGGTCAACCTTTCACAGAATTATGGAATTATTATGGTTGGAAAAGAGCTCCAGGATCATCCAGTTCCAGCTGTGACTGATCCCACCTTGTGCCAGCCCAGAGCTCTGAGTGCCACCTCCAGGAATTCCTGGGACACCTCCAGGGATGGGCACCCCAAACCTCCCTGGGCAGTTCCACGGCCTGAGCACCCTTTCCATGGGGAAATTCCTGCTGATGGAGGAGTGACAAACTCCAAGTGTATCCTGACTCCAGCTGCTGTCACATTTAGGACATGACCTGGGAGAAGGAGAAGATTTACCCAGTCTTGGCTGCAGGACAAATGCAGATCAGCCCCAAGAGAGCAAAAGGGGCTGAAAAACCAGAGCATCATCACCCTCATCATTCCCTGTTCCCTGCCCTCCTCCATCACTGAGGAAATTTCTGAGGGCAGCAGAAAGAAAGAGGCAAATGAGAGGAAACAAGGGAAAAACTGGGTGGAAAAAGCAGCAGAGCTGAACACATCTGCAAGGGGAAGGGGTTTCTCCAGCAGTGAGCCCCTGACTTTTGAGAAAACCTCTCAGAGATCCCACACAAAGGCTGGGCTCTGCTGGATGTGTCACAAAGAGCTGGCAGGGAAACATTTTCAAAAGAGAATTTCATTTTATTCAAAGCCATAATGAAACCGGTTCTTTCCCAAATGAGATCTGTGGTCAGTCTGTAAATTGAATTCTGTCACTGACCTGTAAGAGATACTTGGATCCACAAGAAGTTCAGTGCTTGACAAAGCCACAGCTCTGACGTTGGCAGCAGCACCTCCCCAGGATCTGGGCTCTTGGATGAATATTCAGATTAAAACCCTGGTTTATAGGCAGAGCTGCAGATGGATTTGGATTCCATCCCTCTTACTCATTTTGAAGCTTGGTTTAGTTTGAAGCACAGAAAAAAACCCAACTCAATTATAATTTCTAGCTGTCAGGAAGGAATTCTATCAGCTCCATGCTCCAGAAGGAAATCCAGACTGTCTAGCAGTAATCAGTTCCATTTGTGACCCTCCCAACAAAACCCTTTTTGTCTGTGATTTGTATTCAGCTTAGGACACGCTGATTTCAGACCCTCTGTGGATTGTAATGTCTAAACAGCCTTTTTATTTTTAAATGCAACCAAGAAACTATTTGGCAGGGTCTGAATCTGAAGCAGAATCTCCCAACTGCAGGGGGGTCTGGGCTCACAGCAAGGCAGGACACTCACAGACAACTCTGTTTGTTCAGTTCAGCTAAGAATAGGACATTAGTAAGAAATATTTTAATCTAACAGGCATCATGTTTTGAAGGGAATTTTCAGCTTTTTTGGCCAATTTGAGTGGCATGTGATGATCTCATGGTGTGGCAGCTGGAGAACAAATGAAGCTGCAGCTCTGACCACTGAGGATGGGCTGGGTGTGGGAACTCTCTCAGGTTTGGGATTCAGAGGCAGCAATGTGGAAAGGACTGAGGCTGTGCCATGCCAGCCAGGCAGCTCCAGGATGCTGATTCAGGACACAGAACCTTCCCCTTGTGCACACCTGGGCCAGATTTCACCACCAGTGTGAGAAGGAATTTGCTGCATTTCAATCCAACCTCCAAATTCCACACCAAAAACCAGCCCCCAATTATACAACTGGCACTAATTGGATCCTTTTTTGAGCTTTTCAGAAGAGAGGCCAAGGCTTGAGCAGCATGGAAACAAAACTGCCCCATGAATTCCCCAGAAGAGCCCCATGGATGCAGTGCTGCCAGAGACTCATGTGGCATCTCAAAAAACACAGATTTCACATTCTAAGGCTTCTGCAGTCTTCAACTTTCACCAGCATTCAAATTCACCTACATTAAAAGAAAATTAAATTGCCCTCTCCAACAAAGAGCAAACCACAACAAAGCAAACATCCTGCAGCAAACTATTCCCTTGAATCCATTAAAAATTGCCAAGTCAACGTTCCAGAGCCCGCTGCCCATCCCGGGCTGCCAACAGCACCAGTGGCACTCTGGGCTCTTGTCTGCCACCAGCTGTGGCAAGAACTGCATCCCAGGCCAGAAATATTTCATATTCCAACCAGATTTCATATTCCACATGCCAACAATACATCACATTCCTTCCCAGCTGGAGCTCTGTAAGGGAAGGAAAAGCCCCCACTGCAAACACCTCCACAAACCATAAATGTTGTAAGGTGGGGATAGTGGAATATTGGACACAGCCCTGGCAGAGGCAGAGCACTGATGAACCCAGGGGTACAGGAAGAATCAGGCAGGAATTTGTTCTAATAGATGAGCAGATCTGAAGAAAACAGGAGTCACTGTTATGGCCCAGTGGGGAGGAAAACCTGGGACCAGCAGCTTGGACTCTGCCTTATTTATCACTAACAAAGACAAGTAAACTGAATATTATGTTTCTCTGTGTATTTTTAGCAAAGTATTAACTAAATCAAAAGCATTAAATAATTCCTTTTAGGATTTATAACTGCTGGAAGTAGAAGAAAAGTGCAGTCCTATAAAACAGCAATAGGATTTTAACAAGTGTTGTCAAACAGAATTAAACTGCAAATAAAAATCCTACTATGGGACACCTTTAGTGCAGAAATTTCATTATCTGTAAGCAACGAATAATAAAGGATCATAATGAAAAGAATACAGAACAAGGAGAACAAAGCTGATCCCCAGCCATGCATACAAAATGTGCCTGAGTGCTTCCTGGAAGCTCCAGCAAACCTCAAACTGTTTGATGTGCTCACATCTCTGGGAAACAAAAAATTCTTACCACCATATAAATTCTACAGCAAACCAATTTTTAATTATACCTATCAAAATAATAATAAAATCCCAGCAGTTTCATTCAAGCTGTTTGAATCATGGAGACCACCTATGCAAATATCAACACAGCATTTGAATCTCCAGGTAACTACTGCCAATTATAAATGGGGACACTTTTAAAATTATATTACAAGGATAATTAATCATTTTCACACACAGAGGTAACAAGGTAACATCATGCAGTGGTTTTTAAAGCCTCCTACTTTCTGCATTTCTATTCTGGTTAGTTTGTGCCAGGATTAGAAAAGCAGATTTCAATTTTAAAAGAGGGAGAGAGGAAAGTGAAAAAGTTCCAGCCTTCCCTCTGGTCATTCCATGTGGGTATTATGGGATTCAGACATTAACAAGGGAATATTCTGCTGTTAGAAACAGGCTACAACAACATGGACAAGGATGTTGCACAAACATTTTCATGACTGTGCTCTCATCTACTCTGTCAAAGGTAAATTATTTGAAAAAAATCTGCAGAAGTTTTTAGAAATATAGAGTTCTACTGAGGGCCCAGTTGGCTTGACAAAACAAAAAAGGCATCATTTCTATGTTTGCTGTCAGAAAGTTACAGAGGGCTTGAATTCTGTAGTAATACACTGAAAGCTGTAATTACACAATTATTTTGTGGCACAAATGAACAGAGGAGAAGAGCAGGAACTTCTCCCCTCCTCCTCCTGAGGACACTGTGACTGAGGATAGCATCCAACTGGGAGGAGAAAAGGAGAATTTCTGTGCAAAAATTCCAACATTTCAGAATGAAATCTGCTGCTACAACATGGATTCTGCTGGTCTGCTTCTTATTCACCAGAAGCTGCACTGACATAGGTTCTCCAGCTATGAACAGGTTTATAACCAACTTACAAACAGGAATTGCAGCCAGGAGCAGAGCAGCACAGAAGTTCTGCAGCAGGGCTGGACAGAGAGAGCCATGGGGAGGAAGGAGCCAGGGGTGCTCCTCATTGTTTCAGAAATAGTAAGCTGTGTGAGTAACCCAGTTGGAACACTCCTCTTTGGAACGTTTTGCTGAGCTGTGAGTTGTAAAAATAGATTTGTAAGCCTCAGACTTGTCCTCGCTGTCTGCAATGGATCTCTTGGTGCTGCTGCAAGGAGCTTTATTGACTTTTCCTGGGACTGATGGGTTTCCATTCTCTGAGGGGAAAAAGGAACACAATGAAGCATGACAGCTTACAGTGGACAAAGGTAGTTAAATAAAGATGAAAAACAGCGTTTGAAAATTAAAATACATGCAAAAATATATTTTTTCAGCTCTCTTGTAAATATCTCCCATAACTGGATGCAACAGCTTTTAAAATTCACACTCAAAATACATTTAGAAATATTGAGAGAGGAATTCTGCAAATCTCTTGCACTGCAATTCAGAACTGACAACATTTATTCCTCCAAGTGAAAAATGGCTGATGAGCTCTGGTGTTTAGCAACATGAAAGCCCCCAGCAGCCTGCAGTATTGTTTGGAAATCAGCTCCCAAACGCCAAAAACTGAACTTGTGCCACACCTTTCCCCAGGGAATCCCTCTGCTCCCTTCATTCTTTGCAAAGTTATGACCAACAACAATGCTCTGCATCATGTGATGTCTGCAGTGGGGAAATGCCCATCCTCTGCTCCTGGGACCATTTTTCTCAGTGTATTTTATCTACTGCTACATAAAAAACTTTTTTTTTTTTTTACTATTTCATCTCCCAAGTTGCAGGATGGTGTTTGAAAAAGCCAAGTCTCTGGTGCAGAGAAATGAATGCAGAAATTCAACATCCTGAGTCAAACTGAGGCCCAGGGGGTCCCAAGAATTGGGTGTGCAACCCTAAATCCTCACCAAATTGTGTGTACAACCCTAAAGCCTCACAGAATTGCATGTGCAACCCCAAATCCTCACAGAATTGTGTGTGCAACTCACAGATTTGTGTGTGCAACCCCAAATCCTCACAGAATTGTGTGTGCAACCCTAAATCCTCACAGAATTGTGTGTGCAACCCAAATTCTCACAGAATTGTGTGTGTAACCCAAATCCTCACAGAATTGTGTGTGCAATGCTAGATCCTCACAGAACTGGGTGTGCACCCCCAAATCCTCACAGACTTGAGTGTGCAACTCCAACAGAAACAGTTTCAAAAAACACTTTTTTTTTTTATTTACGCCCTTAGAAAATAAAAAAATCATTAATACTAATAGAATTTTGAGGTTGCTCAACATCCAGGAGCAATTCTCATCATCTGGGATGAAATATTTTTAGAAGTCTCTCCTGTATAAAAGCAGACAGTAGAGGGCAGGTCAGGCATTGCTGATGGAATTTCAGCTTCTCCCAGTTTATCTACAGATGATCATTCTCAGATTCTTCCAATTATTCTTATTTTTTAATGTACAGTGTTTAATTCTTCCCACAGAAACCTCAGACTGACCTTAAAGATGTACCCATTCTGCTTGAAAATATCAGTCTGGGGACATTAAATAGCAGAATAAATAAATAATTTAATAAAGAGAAGGCACCACTCTTTGGATTTAAGGCTGCTGTAGGTTCATCAGTTCATCCTAAAGTTCAATTCCAGTATTCCCAAGGTCTCACAGCAAATTATCAGGTAAAACAGAGGATTAAAAGTTAAATATTCAGGGGTTTTTAACAAAATTCATCCAAATAAATGCCATAACATAGTTTTTGATCAACTGTGCATCAAGAAACTGCAAATTCTCCTCCACTACATCACAGCCAGGAAAACAGACACAGCAAACCCAAGAGTGTGTAAATAAGAATCTCTAAGCTCATGAAGTCAAGTTCCCAACTTAAAGCAATATTAGAATGACATAAACAAGCAAATCTGGTCCCATTTTCACATCAGGATTAACCACCAACCTGAACTTTTGGTGAAGATTATCTGCCTGCTTTCCCCAGAGCTGGAATTGACACAATCCTTTCCACTCTTAGCTTTTGAAGGACCTGGAGAATCTTAAAAAAAAAAAAAAAAAAAAAATTAAAAACCAGAAAAATGAAATCCTGACAGCTTCAGGACTCAGAAGGTGACACAGAATTTGGAGAATATTACCTGCAGAGGGCTCTTGCTGAGAAGCTGCTGCTGCTGCTGTCTTGCCTTTCTTTGATTTCTGAAACAACACAAGCAGAAATCTGTAACAGACTGAAAGGAGATAAAACTCCCAACTTGTATTTGACAGACACACAACTGAATTCAGAACAGTTTTATTTCTCATCCAGTAGAACTCTTACTTCCACATTTTTGGTATTATTTCTACATGGAAAAAATAATAATCTTGAGAACCCTGCATTAAAGAAAACTATGCAGGACAAAATTGGATTTGTCTGGATTTAATATTTTGGGTTGCATACTTTGAAAGGGGGGTGTGTTATTCTCATTAACTGATCATCTGAACCCACCCAGCAGCACAATAAATTGCACAACATTAATAAGACACAATTAATTGAAATAAATAAAGATGTTTTTCAATAAAAATGTCAGAAGAATCTGGAATCTTGTACCCACTCAATTTTGTTTAGTCCATTAAAAAATCCCTCCTGGGTACCTGCCAATAACTGAACCCTCTGCTGCAGGATTGCTTGGGAAGAAAAGATGCAAATAGTTAATCTAACTTTTTGAAAAGCATCTGTGCAGCAGATTTTCCAAATTAATTTATGTTTGTACAGATTAAGAAACAGAAAAAACAAGAAGAATCCCATTACTGGCTTTGATTACATAAAAAGAAAGATGCACAATAACAATCATTAGCATTATTCTCATTGGACACATTCTGAATTGTGAACATGTTGTAAGACAGCTGCACAAACTTAAGGAAAATAAATACATTTAATTCTGTTCTAAAGCTCAGGAGAACCCCTGCTGTGAAGCAGAGGAGAAAATGCCACAGCAAATGTTGCTGCAGAGCTGACCCAGGAGGGGGTGGCAGAGGATCAGGGCTCTGCTGGAGGCAGGTCCATGGAATGCTCTGGGTGGGAAGGACCCAAAAGCTCATCCCATCCAACCTTCCACAGACCTGCTCCTGTCCATTCTGCCCTTCAGTACCTGGAAAACCCCAGTGCAGGGCATTCCCACCTTTTCTAGGGATGGATTCACAAAGCAAAGTCATTTCCCAGATGTTTGTAACTCTGGATGCAAAAATTCCCAATGCAGAATATAGATTGGAGAGATTTCAGCAGGAGCACAGTGACAGCTGTGAATTGAATTATTTTTTATCCTGGTCCTAGCTGCATCTTCCTGAGGTTTTGTCTCATGGGGATAAAGAAAAGGGGTTTGTGCTTCCTGCCCCAAACCACTGAGGAGAAGGACTGAGGGGAGGGAAGGAAGGAGGGAAGGAAGGAGGGAGGGGAAGGGGAAGGAAAAGGGAAGGGAAGGGGAAGGAAGGAAGGAAGGAAGGAAGGAAGGAAGGAAGGAAGGAAGGAAGGAAGGAAGGAAGGAAGGAAGGAAGGAAGGAAGGAAGGAAGGAAGGAAGGAAGGAAGGAAGGAAGGAAGGAAGGAAGGAAGGAAAGGAAGGAAGGAAGGAAGGAAGGAAGGAAGGGAAGGAAGGAAGGAAGGAAGGAAGGAAGGAAGGAAGGAAGGAAGGAAGGAAGGAAGGAAGGAAGGAAGGAAGGAAGGAAGGAAGGAAGGAAGGAAGGAAGGAAGGAAGGAAGGAAGGAAGGAAGGAAGGAAGGAAGGAAGGGGGGGAAGGAAGGAAGGAAGGAAGGAAGAAGGAAGGAAGGAAGGAAGGACTGATGGCTGTCCCCTTGGATATTCCACTGTGATGGGTAACTACACAGCCTTATAATCCTGGAAATACCTTCTCCAACCCAGAATCTGCCTTTTCAGATACTGGGGGAAAAACAACCCAGATCTGTGAACTACCATAATTAAGCCAACACAACTTACACAGACTAAAATAAAATTAATCACTGTGTCTTCCTTTTTGCAGACAAAACACATGCTAAAACGCCTGAGTCATAGGATGAGAAAACAAAATTGACTGAAGACAATCCTGATCACTACAGCTCAAAGCATTCATTTCTGTCCAATCAAAAAATAATTTTGAAGCAGTCTATTTAATTTTTGTTAGCAACGTTCTTCAATCAAACCCTGTTTACAGCATGACCCCTTAGAGCTGTCTCTGTAAAAAAACTTTTTCATTTTTTGTCTGTGTGTACAGGTTGGGCTATTTTGCCATGAACAGCATGAAGAACACAGTCCATAGAGAATATCCAGCCTGGAGCAGCAGTGCCAGAGCCACTGTGAGGGGATGGGGGAGACGAGCCTGGACTCCAGTTCTGATGAGCGCTGCGTCTCACCAGATTCTGTCACCGCTGCAGAGCCTGGGCTAAGGTAATTCACACCAACTGCCCCCTGCCCTTCTCCAGAAAAACAGATATAGAGACCAATGGACTTTTACCACCCTGCACTGAAATCCTCAGACCAAAAAGAGTGACATTTTATTCTAAATATTAAGTGCTACGCAGAAAAATGTAGCTTATGCCTTCCGAAGAAGCCATCTACATTCAATAAAAAGTGACACTGCCATTGAGAATGCAACTGAGTAATTATTGAAGTGTCAGTAATCATAAATGACAACAAGCAGGCACTTCATTCCACACTGAAATAAGATGGCTTTCAGCAGAGTAGACAAAATTCCACAGCGCCATGACACAACTGTGTCACACTCTGCATTTATTTACCGTTGCTAAAAATGCTTAGCTCCACTCCTCCCTGCCCCCATCAGTTGTCCCACAAAAAAAGACACAGAAAATCAAACTGATAAAGATAAATTAAAGCAATGCATGCTGTCACATTGCTGGAAACTTGTCAAAGAAAGGCAGACAAGAAAATTACATTATTTTTCTTTCAATCATCCATGATTTGAGGGTTGCTGGCATCAAAAACCTTCGTTAATTTGTCTGCTTTCAGAAGAGAAATGGCAAAGAGGGAGCATCAGAATCCCTTCTGTCCCAAATTGACTTTGGAAATGTTTCTTACAGTTGTAAGATTTAAGTAAGTAAGATGTTAGCAAGTTAAGATGGAAGTAAATTAAGTAAGATGTAAGTTGAGGTCCTGCCAAGTCTTACAAAGCATCCATCCTGATTTGGAAGTGGTTTTCATTCCCACTAAAAAATGTCTAAACCAAGACATCTTCTTTCAGATTTCCTGGTTCTAGTAAGATTTTTTTCTAATCAGAACTGATTTATTTCTAATACAAGGACTGCATGGTTTTACCATATTTTAATCGTCACTGTTTCTTCTTAAAAGTGGCATTAACTTTCCTGTTAAGGACATTCAGTTAAGGCATTCCGTCAGCGCCTCCCCGCTCTCGTCTCCCGAATCTCCAGCAGAGGATTCCAGTCCATCCGGGTACGTGTAATCCAGTTCCCGATGATCTGAACGCACCGAGCAGCACTCGGCTGCTGTGGGGGGTTCAGGGAAGGCAGGGTGTGCATTCTCATCTTCCTGACCCTACAGACAAATCCGAGCGAGAAGCCACAGGGTGGAAATCGGTCGCATAGATGCTAAATAAAACTTGCAGATGTTTTTAAGAATTGTTTCTGCTTGTTCGTTGTTGTGCTTCTGTGCTTAGAAAACATCCCTTTCAAATCAGTTCAATTCATCAGTTGAAAGTTTTTTTGCAGACCCTCCCTGAGCAGAATTTGTTGCAGACTCAGTGCACGCTGTGCTGGCCTCCTAGGAGTGTGAGGAGCTCGTGTGTGCTACTTTTTGCTTTAGGACACTCTGAGGTGTTTATTCCTTTTGGGATACACGATGAGAATTCCCAAGAGAGGTAGTTATAAGGTATGACATTGGGAAAAAGCCTGTGTTGTTGGAATGTTGTTGTTTTCCCAAGTTAATTTTTTCTTAGCCAGTAGTTGGCTTTTTGCTTTATTTTTGTGGTATCAGTATTTTATCGTTTAAAAAACTGCTTCAAAATAACGTCAGTGGTTGGCCACCAGTACCTCGTTCAGATTTGCCTATTTGCTTGTAGCTCAAATGTTTACATATTGTTTACCATTCTATTTAAGAAACTGCTGCCCAGCCAGCTAATAACTGAATATCTCTCTGTCTGGGACACGGGGAGAGGAATTAGGTAATGTCTTTGTTTTCAGAAAAAAGTTCCAGTGCAGTTTCTAAAGAGAGGAAAAGGGGGTGAAGACTCGGGGCTCGGATGCCATTGGGGGCACCCCAAGGTCCCCAGGAGAGGGAGCCCCACTGCGGGGCAGGAGCAGGTATGTTCTCATGTAATATAGAGCAAATTATAAATATAAATAGGAAATTTATAAATATAAAAATATTTTTTTAAATAGTTAAATAAAGCGGTTTTTTTATTTGTCAGTAGGCAGGGTTTTGACTATAAAAATTATAAATACAAATAATATAAAGGTAGAAATCTAAGTCTAGAAATGTATCATAAATACGTACAGATAAAGTTTAAAAAGGTAAGAAAAAATTAGTTGTAGCAGTAGATGTGATACATAATATAAATAATAATTTAAATACATTTCTAGAATTTTACAGATATGATATATAATTATTAATGTAACGCATCAAAAGAAACGATAAATATAAATGTGAATATAAGTAGAGAAAGCATAAAAATATTTTCATATCGTTTAAAAGAAGGCGGCTTTTTGTATTTATTTGGTTAGACACGGGGTTTTTATTTTGAATAATATTAGTACTATAGAAATAGAAATCGAAATAGAGAAATATACAATCAATAGATAAAGATATTTCTAAAAACACAAGCGAACGCCGCCGCCTTCGGCCGAATGGAACGAGCTCAGCCGAAGCGAGGCGAGAGCAGCCGAAGCTGACGACCTCGAGCGAGCCGAGGCGAGGCTTGCGAGGCTGCCTGAAGCGAGCCGAGCTCAGCCGAACCGAGCCGCCCGCTGTCGTGCGCGCTAATTAGCGCGAGTGCGGTCACAGCCTAATGAGCTCCTGTGGCACCCCGCGCTCCCGGCCGTGTCCGTGCGATGGGCGGGCCGCCCGCGGGACGCGGCAGCAGGAGAGCCCCGAGCTGGGCGAGTTGAACGGGAGGCGGCGCCGCTTGCCCGCCCTCAGGGAGCCGAGCCGAGCCGAGCTGGGCCGAACACAGAGAGCGGCTCCGAGTGTGTCCGAGGCGCGCCGAAGACGCGAATGCAGCCGAATGCAGCCGCCAATAGCCGAGTTTAGCCGCTAATAGCTGAATTTAGCCCAAGAGCCGACTCGAGCCGAGTGTCTCCGAAGCGAGCCGAGCTCCGCCGAGCGCAGCATCCCGGCCAGGGCGAGGCGCCGGGCCGGGCTCGGGGTGCAGCCGGGGCTCTGTGAGGCTTCCCCGCCTGTGCCTCTCTCTAGCCCTCCTTCCTTCTCCCCGTACTCGCCTTCTCTCGCTCCCTTTCCCCCATTCCTTCTCCCCCCACAAACCCGGCTCCTTCCTGTCCTGTCCCTACCCCGCTACTCCCTTCTGTTGCCCCTCTCCCCCTCCTCTGTCCACCCTCCTCTGCCCCCCTGCCGGCCTTTCCCTTGCCGTCCCGCTTTCCTGCACAGCCCGACCTCCCTCCCTGCCCTTTCTCATGGCCCTGCTCTCGCTCCTCTCTTCCCGTGCCCCCTTTCCTTCTTTGGCCCGCAGCCGCGGGGCTCGGGCTGCCGGAGAAGAAAGCCCCGAGCGAGGGCCGGAGCCCGGCGCCCCTCGGCCCTTGCAGGAGTCCCCGCACGGGGCCGGAGGCTCTCGGCGGATCCCCCCGTGCCGCTCAAACAGCCCGCCCGACAGCGCCGCCCTGCGGCTTTCCCGGCATCGCGCTGAGAGCGGCCCCCCTCCTGGGCCGTGCCGGCCCCGCCGTCTCTGCCGCTCCCTGTCGCTGCCCCTGGCCGTGGCAGCGAGGCTGGGGAGGAACCTCAACCCTTCTGGGGGCTGCCCCCCCTTTCTTGTGGCAGCAGAATCCCTTTCCGGGGGGATGGACAGGTGGAAAGGGCTTGGAGGAAGCGCTGCGCTGCTGTCCAGGGCAGTCGGACTCGCTCTGTGCCTTCTTTGGGGCTCAGGAAAAGGGGCTGAAGACTCGGGGCTCGGATGCCATCGGGGGCAGCCCAAGGTCCCCAGGAGAGGGAGCCCCGCTGCGGTGCAGGAGCAGGCGGGTGGCGGGCGAGGGGGGTCACGCTGGGGCCGTCCCCAGAGGGACCCAAAGCTGCCACCAAATTCACAGGGAGGGCTGGCTGTAGAGTGCTAAAACCTGTCAACTTCTTCGTTTTTCTAGGTATTGGTAAAGAATAGGAATTTGTCTCTAAATTCAATTGGGGAAAACCCTCTCTATCCACTCTCTTCGTTTACAGGAATGTAGGAAACTCCGACTAGAGATGGGTAGCAGTTTTGAAGTTTTTATCTAGCAATGGACCAAGCTGTGCCCTGAAACCATCAGAAAGCTGCAGGGCTGAAGGCAATAGAAAGGGCTCTCTGGCACCTTTTGCCCCCGTTCTCTGCCAGTCCCCAAATGGTGTCACAGTCCCGGAAGAGGCGCTTGTCATCCAGAGTGCCAAAACGGAGACCTGTAAAATCCCAGCTCTGCCTTGTGTTTCACGTGGTTTTTTTACTTCATATTTATGTCATTACGAGAGCAAGGAAAGAAGAAATGTGACTGGTTCCCACTCTTGCTGTGCCAAGGCTTATTTGAAAGGCTGCTGTATTTCTATTCTCTTTTTCCACTCCAAGCTTGACTTTCCCCTCGTTTTTCGAGGTCTGCTGCATTGGGTGTGCCAAGGAGGGCTGGGTTCCTCAGCAGGGTCTCAGGAGTTGGCGCCGATTCTGCTTTTTCTGAAGGTGTATCAAAGTGTGCTACCAGAAGGACAGTTTTGTGCACTGGAAAGCTTTCCCAGTGCCATCAGTGCACGTACGTGTCTGAATGGTGGAACCAGACGGAGTAAGAAAAGCCACACCGCAGCAGATTTCTGTTTGCTCTGTGTCTGTGAGAAGCGGGCTGTGTGCTGGACAGGGAGAGGCGCTGTTGGAGAGTGGCAACAGCGCCGGGTGTGAGTGTGAGGATGATGAGGGGCCGGCTCCTGCCGGGGGGAGGCTGTTTTTGGGGGAGGGTTTGCCTCAGCTGCCTTTTGCATGGAGCTGCTGAGTAGAGGGGTTTATGGGGGGCTCCGGGGGCTGTCTCATGGATGGACTGCGAGAGCTTCTCCCAGGGTCTGGGGGAACACCTGGATACGGGCTTGGATACGCGGAGCATGGCTTCAAGGAGGTGCCGAGGGACGAATCTTTGTGCCGGGAAGCAGCAGCCGAACAGGTGAGCCCGTGTGGATTTGGAGCGGGGACTTTTGTCCTTTCCTTTTTCAATTTCATCTTGCCAGTCCCTCCCCGGTGCCCCAGGAACAAAAATGGAGCTTATGAAGACAAAAGAAATGAAGGAGAGGGAAGCAGCTACTCTTCTATTATTGTCTGTGTTTGACCTGGGGGGATGCCCCTTCACTTGCGGTTTGAAGGGTGTTGATTGAAGGAAAACCTGCCTTTTGCAGGCTGTTCGGGGTATCCCAGGGGTGACAGGGAATCCCTGCGTTCTGTTTTAAGGGGAATGGGAAAAGTATTGTTGTGGTATGATGGGGTTGATTTGAAGGCAGCCACCCCATTTTCATCATGCTAAGGTTTAAATGGAGGGGACAGCCCTGGTGTCCCTCCTTTTCAAGGGTTTGAATGGAGGTCCAAATCCCCCTTTGCCATCAGTTGAAGGCTTTCGTTTGAGGAAGAGCCCTTCTTTTCTGCTCTGCTAGGGGATGAAATGGAAGGGGAGAAGACATTTCTGTGCCCTTGTTGAAGTGAGGTGAGCCCCGGCTGCGGCGTCAGTTTCGGGGTTCAGTTGCAGGAAGCTGCAGCTGTGGCAGCGTTTGCAGGGCTGCCATGGGAATTTGGGGCGGCTGGGCTGGCGCGGCAGCGGCGGAGGCGCGGCGGTGCGCGGCGTGCGGAGGCGAGGGGAGCCGTGGCGGGGCGGCCAAGGGCGGCAGAGGCGGCGCGGGCGCTGCCGCTTTGGGCGGCGCGGGCGGTGGCGGCCGCTCCGTCCGCTCCGGTCGCGGGGCTCGGGCGCCGGCGGGGCCGGCCGGGCCCGGTGCCGGCGCCGGCGGGCAGGGGGGAGCGGGCGGGGGTGTCCGGGGCGGCGGCGCCCCTGCGTGCCGGAGGAGCCGCTTTGCTGCCGGGAGCCGCGCTCCGTGCGGGCCGGCAGCGCGGGCTTCAGCTGCTGCAAGTTCTTGGGTGTCGTGGTTTGGAGGTGGTTTGTAGGGATTCATTGTATCGGTTTGTTTTGTTTGCAGTGGGTGCACGCTAAGGAATATGGTGTTCTTCTTGATTGGTATGGCTCTTGGTTCAGGTGGTGCTGATAAAGGTTTGTTTTGGCTTGAGTTTTGTTGTCGGCTATTTTTTTCTTTTTTTTTGCCGGGGTATTATGTTTTTAAAGGCGTGCAATGGATTTTACGGGTCGTAGCGTGAAGCACCCCCTGCAAAAAAAATGCGCCCGGCAAGCGACCGGCACGCGCCCGGCACGCGCCGCCGCGCCTGCCCCGCCCGGCACGCGCCCGGCACGCGCCCGGCGCGCGCCCGGCACGCGCCTGCACGCGCCGGCACGCGACCGCACGCGACCGGCACGCGCCTGCCACGCGCCCGGCACGCGACCGGCACCGCCTGCCACGCGACCGGCACGCGCCTGCCACGCGACCGGCACGCGCCTGCCACGCGACCGGCACGCGACTGCCACGCGACCGGCGACCGGCACGCGCCTGCCACGCGACCGGCACGCGACCGGCACGCGACCGGCACGCGCCTGCCACGCGACCGGCACGCGCCTGCCACGCGACCGGCACGCGCTGCACGCGCCGGCACGCGCCTGCCACGCGACCGGCACGCGACCGGCACGCGCCCTGCCACGCGACCGGCACGCGACCGGCACGCGCCTGCCACGCGACCGGCACGCGCCGGCCACGCGACTGCCACGCGACCGGCACGCGACCGGCACGCGCCTGCCACGCGACCGGAACCGCCTGCACGCGACCGGCACGCGACTGCCACCGACCGGCACGCGCCTGCCACGCGACCGGCACGCGACTGCCACGCGACCGGCACCGCCTGCCACGCGACCGGCACGCGCCTGCCACGCGACCGGCACGCGACTGCCACGCGACCGGCACGCGACCGGCCACGGACCGGGCACCGCCTGCCACGCGACCGGCACGCGACCGGCACGCGCCTGCCCGCCCGCACGCGACCGGCCGCGCCGCACGCGCCTCAGTTTACACACGGTCTCAGTTTACCTTGGAATCGCTGCAAATATTTTTTTGTAATGCCTGATGTGTTGGTTTTGCATGGCTTGGTTATCAAATTTTGGAAATTTTAGTAATAATCAATGCAGGTTCCTTTGCTTTTAAATTTAAGCATGACATGGAATTTATGAATTTGGAATTAATAGGAATATTTTGATTGCATTCATCATTTAGGAATTTAGGAAGGAAGGAATTTATGAAGGAATTTAGGAAGGAATTTAGGAATTTAGGAAGGGAATTTAGGAAGGAAGGAAGGAATTTAGGAAGGAGGATTTAGGAATTTAGGAAGGAATTTAGGAAGGAAGGAATTAGGAATTTAGGAATTTAGGAAGGAAGGAAGGAAGGAAGGAGGAAGGAGGAAGGAAGGAAGGAAGGAATAAGGAAGGAAGGAGGAAGGAAGGAAGGAAGGAAGGAAGGAAGGAAGGAATTTAGGAAGGAAGGAAGAAGGAAGGAAGGAATTTAGGAAGGAAGGAAGGAATTTAGGAAGGAATTTAGAAGGAAGGATTTAGGAAGGAAGGAAGGAATTTAGGAAGGAATTTAGGAAGGAATTTAGGAAGGAAGGAATTTAGGAATTTAGGAAGGAATTTAGGAAGGAATTTAGGAAGGAAGGAAGGAATTTAGGAAGGAATTTAGGAAGGAAAGGAAGGAATTTAGGAAGAAGAATTTAGGAAGGAAGGAATTTAGGAAGGATTTAGGAGGAAGAATTAGGAAGGAAGGAAGGAAGGAATTTAGAAGAAGGAATTTAGGAAGGAGGAATTTAGGAAGGAAGGAAGGAAGGAATTTAGGAAGGAAGAAGAAAGGAAGGAAGGAAAGGAAGAAGGAAGGAAGGAATTTAGGAAGGAGGAAGGAAAGGAAGGAAGGAATTAGTAAGGAAGGAAAGGAAGGAAGGAGGAAGGAAGGAAGGAAGGAAGGAAGGAAGGAAGGAATTTAGGAAGGAAGGAAGGAAGGAAGGAAGGAAGAATTTAGGAAGGAAGGAAGGAAGGAATTTAGGAAGGAAGGAAGGAATTTAGGAAGGAATTTAGGAAGGAATTTAGGAAGGAAGGAATTTAGGAATTTAGGAAGGAATTTAGGAAGGAAGGAATTTAGGAATTTAGGAAGGAATTTAGGAAGGAATTTAGGAAGGAAGGAAGGAATTTAGGAAGGAATTTAGGAAGGAAGGAAGGAATTTAGGAAGGAATTTAGGAAGGAAAGGAATTTAGGAAGGAAGGAATTTAGGAATTTAGGAAGGAATTTAGGAAGGAATTTAGGAAGGAAGGAATTTAGGAAGGAATTTAGGAGAAGGAAGGATTTAGGAAGGATTTAGGAAGGAATTTAGGAAGGAAGGAATTTAGGAAGGAAGGGGAGTTTAGGAAGGATTTAGGAAGGAATTTAGGGAAGGAGGAATTTAGGAAGGAAGGAAGGAATTTAGGAAGGAAGGAATTTAGGAAGGAAGGAATTTAGGAAGGAAGGAAGGAAGGAATTTAGGAAGGAATTTAGGAATTTAGGAATTTAGGAAGGAATTTAGGAATTTAAGGAAGAATTTAGGAAGGAAGGAGGAAGGAAGGAAGGAAGGAATTTAGGAAGGAAGGAAGGAATTTAGGAAGGAATTTAGGAAGGAATTTAGGAAGAAGGAATTTAGGAAGGAAGGAATTTAGGAAGGAAGAATTTAGGAAGGAAGGAAGGAATTTAGGAAGAAGGAAGGAATTTAGGAAGGAAGGAATTAGGAAGGAATTTAGGAAGGAAGGAATTTAGGAAGGAAGGAAGGAATTTAGGAAGGAAGGAAGGGGAAGGAAGGAATTTAGGAAGAAGGAAGGAGGAAGGAAGGAAGGAAGGAAGGAAGGAAGGAAGGAAGGAAGGAAGGAAGGAAGGAAGGAAGGAAGGAAGGAGGAAGGAAGGAAGGAAGGAAGGAAGGAAGGAAGGAAGGAAGGAAGGAAGGGAGGGAGGGAGGGAGGGAGGGAGGGAGAGGGAGGGAGGGAGGGAGGGAGGGAGAAGGAAATCTGGATAACAGTGCCAGGACAGTGGGAATTGTGCTGCCACTGGCACTGGGGGTCCCAGGTCTCAGAAGTGCAGGGACAGCAGAGCTGGTTCCAGTTGCAGGGACCAGCTGGGGCACCAAGGTCACCACCTGAGGCTGAGATTTGCAAATCCTCTCCAGTAACTCTCCACTACCCAAACAAATCCCATTTGCATCCTCCCCCAGGGCACACAGAACCCCGGTGTTCTTTTGTGCTGTCACCTTAAAGCCACAACTGCCCTGCACACTCGGGCACTTTGCTGGGCAGAAATTGTGGGCAGCATCACCTTCCAGATCATTCAAAATTATTTGCTCCAAAGCTACAGGTGCTTTGTTAGGGCCCTGTTTCTAAAGAAAACCAAGTGCAACCAACCACTCACTCATCTGCTGAGATCTGCAACAGTCTAGCAACAAATTATAAATTTATTTTCACCCCAAACTTTTAACTATCAAGTACTGAGGGGAAAAACAAGACAAAACCTTCTGAACAGACACCATGAGATTATCACTCTTATGCCAGAAGTCATCAGACATGAGATGCAGAAACTATGAAGAACAGGAAGCAGACCAGCAGGATTTTTATGGAAAAGCATCCTTTTGATGTATTGCCCAGGCCCAGTGATGCTGCACTGGCACAGATGAATAAAGCCCCTGTGATGAGAAGGAATCATATGCTCCCCAGCAAGTAAACAAGCATTTGTTTGAAAACAAACCAGGGAAATATTTGCATGGCAAAATCAAGGGGTGAAACCTCCATCTCAAGTCTCAGAGGCTGAAAGCATCAGATTTAGATTTATGATTTATGTTCCTGAGATGCAGCTAAGTCTGAGCACCCTGAACTGAGTCAGCACTAAAGGTTTGCTTGCTCTGGCATCCTCCAGGGAGTTCAGGGGAAAACAGCAGTGCTGACAAAATCCCCAAATGCAGAAGTGTCATTTGACAGCTCAGCAGCACAGAACAAATCCCAGCTCTCAGGGCAGAGCTGCAAGGATTTCATTTCCACTGCATTTTACCTGGGCAGACATCAAAATGCAAAGGCCTCAACAGCATGGTGGGAATTAGGGCAGCAGCGATTGCTGAGGAATGTGAGAACCACAAAACATCAGCAACTTCCACACCAGCCCAGGAATGCACAGACCTCAACATCCTGTTTCTGACAGAGGCCAATAAAAAACATATTATTTTATAAGATCAAAAAACTGATGCTGTCATAAGGAACTGCCACAAGAAATACAGGGATGATGTAGCTCATTACTAGAATGAATTCATTTCAAGAAAACCACAAAATATTGTTCATTTTACCCATTTTGAGTGCACAAGGCACTTCCTGCTGGTCAGGAGAAAGTTTAGGATGTACAACTTCAAGATGTTATTGGCCACATACACACAAAAACCCCCACTGCTTTCCAAAGTAGTGTTTAAATACAGCACAGTTCATGGAGTAAATTCCTCCATCTTTACAAAGATTAGCAAATCTAAGAGCAGATTCATTGCAGACAAGAATTCTTCCAACTTTATAATAAATAATGTACGAAAATCTCACCTTTTCTAATTTACTTTTAAGTCTTCTTTCCTCCATCCTTTTCTTCAGAATTTCCACATCCTCTTTATTACCATTAAGAACAATCACATCTTCCTCTTGAAAGGGAACACCACACTTCATGAAAGAAAAGAAAGGACAAAATTGCATATTTCTTTTTCTGTCTCCTATAAACAACACTCTGAACTAATTCTTTTATTTTTGTATTTTATTTTCATGGGTTCCTTGTTTTACTGGCACAAATGTATTTGAAAATATTCCCAATTAGCATCTACTCAATTTACTGAACCCCACAGCTAAACCCAAAAGTACTTTCTGATTTTTCTTTTCAACTGGTAGACAGGAAAACATGAAGGGTTTTTTGTTTGGGTATGTTTGTTTGTTTTAATTTTACTGTGGGAATAAAAAGGAGTCATAAAGCAGAAAAATTCATTACCCTTGCCTTGCTGCCTCACTGGATTGTATCACAGAGACCATACCCTTATCTGATTTATCAAACACTCCCAAGTTTCCAACTACTACTTTCATAAATTAATCTGGATAATGGCTGTAATGTGCTCTGTGTACCTCCACATGTTTCATGGTTGAAGGCACATATGTTTTCCTGTGCACATTTGCAATAATTTGATGCACCAGCCCATTGACCATGATGTTTTCTTGTCTAAGATCTCAATTTGCTTTTTTTTTGTTTATTTGTTTGGTTTTTTGGAGTTTTTTTGGGGGAGGGGTTGTTTGTTTGGTTTTGGGTTTTTGTTTTTTGTTTGTTTGGTTGGTTGGTTGGTTTGGGTTTTTTTTTTTTTGTTATCTTGTTAAATGCAGAAGCTTTCTATTAATCTGCAAGATAAATTTATAATCCTGCCTCTGCCATTACTCTTCTTTTTCTAAATGAAGGTTTAGAAAGGTTACTCCTGTATTTGCAGGAGGAATTAAACAAATGAAAGGACATATGGGCAGGACTTGGCTCAAGTGCTGAGCACAGCTTCAAAAATGAACCTGAGACTGAGAGGAGAAACAGGGATGCACAGCAGGCAGGACGAGGATCAGTCACACCCAAGAAATGGGGGAGTAGCCCATTTTTCTCCATTTCTACTCAATGAGAAATCCCAGCCTGGTGTGATCTCACACTTGGGAGTGAGAAGAAAAAAATCAAGAATTTCAGTTCAAAATCAAGAAATTGATTATCAAAACTGAAAGTCAAATCAAGAATTGAAGAAATTGAAAGTCAAAATCAAGAATTTCAGTCTTCATTCTGAGGCAGGAGCTGGCAGCTGACTTGGTTCTAAAGAAGACCCACAAATTCCTTTATAGAAGCCCCACAATTTTTTTTCCAGGGTTTTCCAGCATTTTTCAAACATATTTTGTCAGCAGACTAATTTCATTAAATGTTGCATTTTTAAAAGAGGAAGCAAATTCAGGTTCCCAGAAAACACAGGCAGAATTGTTCAAAACTGAAAAGTATTTACAAGAAACAAGGAAATGAGGACAGTGTTCTTTCCATTCCCTGGAAAAAAATTTTTTTTGCCATGACAACATTGGATTATGTCAGAGACCATCTCTTTCAAACATCTTAATGAGATAAAAAGCAGAAAGAAGTTTCAGTTCTGCAAATTCAGATGTTTCTTCCTTCAGATTAATTAAGGTCTTGGGGCAGATGTTTCTTTTATGATATCACAGGGTCTCCTCTGCTGTGCCTTGTTTATCTTGGGCCTTTAAATACATATGAAGGTACTTGCTGAGTTCTTAGCACCTTGAATAGAGGACATTCCTAAATGACATAGTTTTTATCTTTCTTAAAGTATAAAATACAGGATTTTTAAAGTAGTAATGAACTCTTAATTTGACTTCCTAAATTCTAGAGTTTACAGTTTCAGCTAAGACAAGAGTTGTACATTATTTCTTGCTGTAAACTACATGGACACTTTTTTTTTTAATGGCATCTAAAATATAGTTCTGTGCATGACTACTCCAGTCTTAATGTAATACAAATAAACAAGAGGCAAATATGTTTTCATACCTAAATATTTACACCAGTGTTACAGTCTGTTGTCTTCAGAGAAACCTAAAGGCTCTTTCCCACATTTTAACAGTGAATTCCTGCAGTTCTCCTGAACATGACTATTACCAGGAAATGCACAATTCCCACCAGGATACGGGACATGGATGGCCACAACCTGAGTGTCCCTCTTCGAACAGGGACCTTTAGGAAGAGGATTGATCATCTCACTGTTCATCTCCCAGCCACCAAGCTCATGTATTAAAGATTATTCTTGTTTGCCACATTTAACTAAAACTTGTTTTAAGAGAGAGAATTTTCCAGAGGTTTAGCCATTAAAAGTTCAGGAGTGTGAGATCTGCTGAACATGTTTTTTTTAACCTGTCACCCAGCCCAGCCATGCAATGGGTCAGGGAGCAAAGGACAACTTGGGAGCAGTGGAAATTTCCCACCTAGTGATTCACAGAATGTGAACTTCCACTCAGGAGCTGCAGCATTTACTTCAAAACCAGTTCAAGAAAAAGCCTCAATTTGCAGAGTTTCTCCTAAAATCAGTGATAATTTTGTACCTGTCATACCTGCAGCTGTGCCTTAACTTACTTTGAGGTTTTCTCTGTTTATTTCTGACCAACATGCTATTTTTGTCAGAATGTTTCCTCCCAATCCTAGCACATTTAAGCTCAACTTTCCACTTATTAAAGAACCTTTAAAAGGCTGTAACAGCAAACAGTGTGTGTGTGAAGGATGGTTCAAAGAATCTGCTCCACAGCAGGTGCTGTAAAGCACAGCACACCTTTCTGGCACCAGAGAACACACAGGGTTAACACCTCCTGGTGCATTTCTGCCTGGGGTTCATTTCACACAGACTTTTGTAATTTTGCAATTCTGCGTCTGCCCCTGTTTGTTTGCTTATCTAAAAGTTAAGAGTTTGAAGGGCGGGGTCTTACAGAACTTGTGGTTTCTTTATCTCAGGGTTCCAAACATGGCACACGGTTCTACCACACACATTTATCACACACACCTCACTTACATTCTGTTTATAGCTGTGATTTATAATTATTATGTCCTTCTGCTTCCTATCCATTACCAATCTGTTTTTCTAGCATTTTGTATCAGCTCTTCTTATTTTCCTGGCCCAGCAGGGCTGATCCTTTGCTCACAGAAGCATTCAGACACAGCACTCAAACCTCCTCCTTTTCTCCTTACCCACCAGGGCCAGACCCTGTTCTGCAGAAGTGCCAGCAGTTCCATTCAAAACCCTTTTCTTCTTATCTCCCCGGCCCACTCAGGACTTGATCCCCGTTTTGCAGATACTGTTACATTTATAAGAGACACATTGAATTCTTTCGCTGACTTACACCTTCATTCTTTCTAACTTCCGCTAAGCTGCTTCTCCCAAGTGAGTTCTGTGCTTCGAGCAGATCTTTCTCTTTTCAAGAGAGATCCTTTTCAAGCAGATTTATTCTCTTTTCAGCTGCCAGCCACTGGGAATGCCCGGCAGCAGCAAATCCCTGCTGGAACCGGAAAGTTTCGGCAGGCGAACAGTTAAGGGCAGGGGGAGGAGGAGGAGGAGGGGGAAGAGGAGGAGGAGGAGGCAGCTCCCAGTGCTCCCAGTGCCGCAGCTGCAGCTCGGGGGGCTCAGGTGGGATTAGGGGGGCACACACGGCGTTGTTCCTGCTCCTGGGTAATATTCCCAGCCCTGGGCAATATTCCCAGCCCTGGGCAATATTCCCAGCCCCGTTCAGGCTGTTTTGCCGGGAAGGCAGCAGCGCTCCCCGGACAGCACTGCGGGATGGAGCGCTCCGTTAATGGTTAACGGCACCGCCGGCCCTGCTGAAGGACAAGGAGCCCCCAAATCATCTTTATTATTATTATTATTATTATTATTGTTATTATTATGCTGCCGTCTCCTGGACCAGGTAAGGCTGCATCAATTGCTTCTTGCTTTTTCCTTATGTAAAGTGGTCATTTTACTGAGAAAACACTGCACTGAGCTTTACATTTCCTTTCCTTCTTTACGGATGTACAGAAGGATGGAGGTCATTAGTACTAATTGTATTACAAAAATCACAGTATTTATGCAACTTATTTTTTTTTACAGCTCTAGAACTTAAGGGTTTAAGTAGTTTTCGTTGGTTTTGTTTTAAATTACTGTGAGGTCAAATGCACAAGGGAAAAAAACATAACAGGAAAAGAGGAAAAACAGCAAAGACGAACACTAAAACTTCATAAATTTGCTGTATATGCAAATTACGCAGTGTTTTTAAATAATGATTTAAATAAATGGGTTTGATGTAGAAATGTTTTTACTCAATGCATCTCAAAATCCAGAAACAGACTCCATATTCTGACCCCCTTTTAAACAAAAAACAAAGCAATGGAAAAAAGGTTCAAAAGAACTGATTTTAACATTTTAAAAAGGATTGAATTAGTCTTCTCTTGTTTATAAAATGTCTACATTAATGCCTGCATAAATACCTTTCAAACAAAAAAAAATTAGCTATAAAAAAGTTGAAATAAGTATTTAATACTATTCCAGCATTTTATTAGAAGATGAAGCATTGCCAAGTCATTTGTCTCACTAAAATTACAAGGTCATACGAAGCAAACTTGATCTAAACTTTAATATTAGGTAAAAGCAGAGAGCACAGAGAAACCAGAATGTTTCGAGGTCCAGTGATGCAGTCCTAAATGCAGTGGCAGGAGAAACAGCGAAAAGCAAAAGGAGTTGTTACCACAAAAGACACAGCGTGTGCTAATGGGGTCTCCATGAGCTGAGCTGACATTTCACAGCCTTTTTCCAGGAATCATCATAATTCCCCTTTCCTGAAGAGTTTACTTTGTTAATTGAGATGGAGTATCTTAGGCTTACAACAATTTTCTGTTCAGCAGTGTCCTTAAAAGCATGCACAAAGGTGCTTGGAAATCCCTGCTTTTTTTTTTTTTTTTTTCTTTCATTCCAAGAATGTCACACTCTACTCACAGGACTTTTAAAAATTCATACAACTTCATCCTCCAGATTTAGAAAACCCGTGCACAAGGTAAGAAATGCTGAGTTTCAGAGACATTCTGCTAACAGAAAATACTTGTCAT
The DNA here is from genome assembly GCA_019023105.1 of Diglossa brunneiventris. Lineage (NCBI taxonomy): Eukaryota > Metazoa > Chordata > Aves > Passeriformes > Thraupidae > Diglossa > Diglossa brunneiventris. The sequence continues at coordinate 2,361,950 of CM032372.1, read as the reverse complement.
GGCTCTCTTACATAATAAGACTCAAGGGCAAGACAGTCCCAGCAGGGTCATTATGGACAGTGGACATTCCCAACGGGATCTCTTGCTCCTCAAGGGCAGCAGGAAATTTGGGATAAAAATCCTTCCAGCAGACAGGGCTGAGAGAATCCTGCTAAACAAGGAATTATTTCATATCCAGTGGCACTGACAGCTGCAATTCCAGCTCTAAGTCTGGTACCAAAAAGCTTTCATTCCATAATATCCTCCCAAGGCTGAAAGATGTCAAACGTTCTTGCATTTCTCCATAAACATGTTAACACTGGAGAGGAATTGCTGCCTCTTACCTGATTATGGGCTGTTTGTGTACTTTTATGCTGCCATAAAAATACAATTTCTAGATGTCACACAGTCCAGTAGGAAAAAATCCATGGTAAGCACTTAACAGCCCGAAACAGCCCCAGAAGCTATTACTTGCAGGGTAATAAAAATTGAGGGGTATGAAACAAGCAGCTTACAGCTTGGCTCCCTGGAATTACACTTTGCAACCTGTCAAAAATATTTAAGGAAAAAAACCTGCCAAGCACCCTCATTATGGACAGGTTCAGAGAGTATTCCAAGTTGGAAGGGACAAGGGATCACTGAGTTTAACCCCCAAGTAAATGATCTGTACAGGGATGAACCCACAATCTTGGTGTTAAGATGTTTTATATTTAATCAGGTATAAAATCCCAAATATTTTTACAGCTGCATGCTGTTTTTAGTGTAATCTTACAGTCAGAATGAACCTTCCTTGTGACACCCCAGAGATCTCATGACATTCACTAATTCAGAGGAAGCTCCATGTTCTTCCTGCCAATGATTCCCTCAGAATAAAGAGTTTGTCCAAGTCCAGCTCTGTTAGAACCCTAGCTGCTAAGAATTTTAAACTTTCTGTACTACCAGACACTAACCCCCAAGAGAACACTACATTTAACTTGAAGCCATAAAGCAAGCTTCCAAAATTAAATAACAGAACTAAGATTCTAAGTGTGTAGTTTGAATATCACATAGTAGAAAACTTAAAATTTCAAGTTTTAGAATATAGTAATATATATTAATATATAAAGCAAAGTAGACGTTTTAGAGCAGAAGCTAGTCCTTCTTCTTCACCTTCTTCTTCATAAGTTTAAGTAGTATTGTGTAATGAGGGTAATTAGGGCTCCACAGAAATCAGTGTTGCCCCAAATCCAGCCCCTGGGTATGTACATCATGGTCCTCACAGAAACCCCTCTGGGCTCTAGCACTGAGAGGATTCTGTGAAAATGAAATTAATGGATTTCATTTCATTTTTAATGCAGAAATCCTGCTTTTCCCCTTGCAGTGGCATCCCTGCTCTCCTGCTTCCTGCACAGCATCCAGAGGTTGCCACGGACTTGATTTGCTGCAGCTTTTTGCTCGGATGGATGGAAGGCTCCCATCAAGGTTGTTTACCCAGTAAATGGATCCCTGAGGAGCTCCAAGGCAAAAATCTTCTCCTGGGAGCTGACTGCCTCCTGTTTTAATTTGAGCTGCCTAAAGAACATCCCAGGAAAATGGAGGAGCCCTGCACCTAACAGCCAGCTCTGCTTTCTGCAATGCTCAGTGGAAGGAGGCACCATTCCAGCATGAAATCCAGTGCATACCAGTAAGGAGCAAAAGATAAATACATTCTTTCCCAACAGCCTAATAAGATCTTAAAAATGTGAGAATATGGAGGATCCCTTCCCTCGTTTCGATTTATTTTCTTGATGCTTTTTGAATTTTATGTCTCATTGCTGCTTTAACTACAGTGCCCTCTTTATTTTCAAGCTTTTAAGGGAGATACTGATTTTTTTATTAAAAAAAGTATTTTCCACTTCTTTCTAATGAAAACCTCGAGCCTTCTAACCACAGCAGCATTCTTTAATGAAACTATCTTTACAAAAATCTGTTTTTCTCTGTTCTTGTGTAAAGCCAAATACTTCATGATTTTGACAGCTGCAAAATATAAAACATTTCAATGCAAATTTAGTTTAAAAAAGTCATTGAATGAAAGAAGAGAAAATTAATTACCTTTAAAATAAATTTAAGATCTTTTAAAAAATTAACTATTGAGCTCAATGGGAGTTGATGCACTTCTCCTTGGTATTCTCTAGAATTTTGTGCTTCAAGGATAAAGACTTCATGTAATTGCTGTGGGATTCAGGACTGCTGCACTCTCATTCTTCTGACTGTTCAACAAGGCAAAGGTAAGGGAAAAACCACAATGGAAAAATTCTGTACTAATACTGCTGCAAATTGGTTATCTCAGAATGCCAATACCAGCAGTTGTGTCCTTATCTCAGGGTATGCACAAATACCAAAATGAAGAAAGGAGTGTTGTCCCCTTGTTCAGTTTTCCAAAGCTCAAATACAAAGATGTCAGAGGAAAAAAAAAAAATCTCCAAGTCAGAAACATTAGCTGACTTTATAAGGATAAAACCCAGTGTATTTCGTGGATTACGTTTTAGCCTCTTCCTTCTGTTTATTTAATAAATTTTCTGTTGATTTAATTTACTGAATTCTGATCCTCTGGCAGAACTTCAAGTTTCCCAGGCCTTGAGGAAATCTCAGCAGCAGCTGCTCCTGAGCACTCTGAGCTCACTTCTGAGCACAGGAATCTCCCACCTGAGGGGCTGAGACCCTTGGTCAAGCAGTGAAGAATTCAAAGCCATTTTGGGTCCTTTTGTATCATTCTGAGATCATTTTGTCCTGGAAAGACAAAATTCCTGCCTCATGGCTCTGCATTCCCAGGGCTGAGTGCACTCAGTGTGGGCACACACAGTTCCTCCTGGTAGTAATCCCAACATTTATAAATGCAGCACGAACGTAGCATCTATTAAAAAAATTAACAGGTTCTTTCCCTCTATCTCACTTTTCCTTTCAGATGATCTGAATGTTTAATTGGACTATGATAAGAAGACAGGAGCTGGAAGTAAAAGATGAACCCACTTCATGCAAAGAAATCAAGATTTTTAGTGTGTGCTGCTGTCTGTATGTTCATCTACACCTTCATTTACCTAACGGTTCCACTTTATGACGAGTCAGATGACCAGAAATTCCAGGTCAAAAGAGCAGAGTGTGGTTTTTACCCCGATGAACTTTGCTCGGCTCTTTTTGTGGGGAAACCTGCAGCCTCTAAAATTGGAAACTTTTGTCAGAAGTCCTACCAGCCCAAAGCCCTCAGCTGCATTCAGACTTCCTGCAGCTGCTCCACAGTCCTGAAGACTCTGCATTTTATCACCAGACCGCTGTCAGAGGAAGAAGGAAATTTCTCCTTGGCATACATTATTACAATTCACAAGGAGCTGGAAATGTTTGTGAGGCTGCTAAGAGCTATTTATATGCCTCAGAATATTTACTGCATCCACATTGATGAAAAGGCACCCAGAGGTTATAAAACCGCTGTACAGAACATCGTTAACTGCTTTGAAAATATTTTTATTTCCTCCAAAAGAGAACACGTTGTTTATGCAGGGTTTTCAAGATTACAAGCTGACATTAATTGCATGAGAGACCTCGTTAACTCCAAAGTTCAGTGGAATTATGTTATTAATCTGTGTGGGCAAGATTACCCCCTGAAAACAAATAAAGAAATCATACAATATATAAAAACTAAGTGGAATGGTAAAAATATCACTCCTGGGATAGTGCAGCCCCTGCATGTGAAGCACAGGACAGAGGTCAGCTACAGGGAGTTTGTGCACTCTGGAGTGCCCTACGTGTACCCAGCAAAGGTCAGGAAAGCTCAGCCCCCATATAACCTGACCATCTATTTTGGCAGTGCCTATTACATCCTCAGCAAGGCCTTTGTGGAGTTCACACTGAGTGATGCCCGGGCTAAAGCTCTGCTGGAGTGGTCCAGGGACACCTACAGCCCTGATGAGCACTACTGGGTCACCCTCAATCGCTTACCTGGTAAGACTTGGCCAGTTCTGCCACAAATAAGCCCAGCAGGGCAGGGCCTAGGGCAGGGAGAGGCTGTGAGCTCAGAGCTGAACAGCTCTGAAATGCAGAAATAAAGTAATTTCTTCAGCTTTGCTGCTGCCCTTTGGAAAAGTCGTATCTGGTGGCTGAGAAACAAAGCTCGATTGCAGGAATGGCTACTTCAGTGCAGACCAGCAGTTGGAAAATTCTGGTTAAAAAGTTTTTTGCTGCATGAAAGCTTTTGCTCTAAAGAAATTTTAAAAAGTAATAATACTGAGAATGATACCTGTTCTTATGACATAAATATCAGCAAATAAATACTTAATGTGACTGCAGTTAAGAAGTGTCCAGCAGTGAAAATTTTCCCTGTAATAAGTAGAAAAGAATCTTATCAGAGCCTTTTGTTTTGAAAGATGCTCCAGGAGCAACACCCAATGCAGGCTGGCAAGGAGACCTAAGAGCCATTAAATGGAAAGATCAAGAAGGGCTCTCACACAAAGGCTGCAAAGGTAACGTGAATTTTGATCATGAACTTAAATTTCATTCACTGGTGAGCATTAATTGATTACATATTATTTAAAGCCCCTATTAAATGTGCCTCGGTGGTCATATATAATTTATTTTGGAAGTGTTAAATAAAACAAGGCACCCTATAAATTACTGCACTATATTAAATTAAAGAGATTTTGATATGTATGTTATATTCATATATTAGTTACCTATTTTTTATATTTTGATATGAGCACAGTATCTATACACTGACAACCCTTCTTTCAGCCCCTAATTAACAATGCACTAGTTTGTCTGATCACTTCTCAGTGGAGGGGCTTTACCTGACAAGGATGTTTGTCAGGAACTTTCATCAACATTGGCTTAAATCCCTTCAATTTGAACAACAATAAGAAAGCACAGTGCTGACCACACGGAAAGTATGCAGAAATAATTAAAATCCCCAAGTGTGCAAGCTGAGCCCGGGTGTGGTTGAGCAGGGAATCCCAATAGGAGCTCAGAACATCTGATGCCCAACTACGAGATTTTATTAAGCAGAGCAACATGGCAGGGAAAGAGCTGGAGGTAATAAACATCTATTTATGTAAAACATAAACATTGTAAATATCTTTATAATACTGTGGCATTATCCTCCAGCTCCATTTCTATGCAGAAATTCAAAGGTGGAAAACTCTTTTTAAAAAACGCTTCCGTTCATCGGCCCGCTGCTGCCACACCTCTCCAATTTATCTCTGCAGGTCATTACGTCAGAGACATCTGCATTTATGGCCTGGGGGATCTGCAGTGGATTATTGAGTCCCCTCATCTGTTTGCCAACAAGTTTGAGGCTGGCAGGAACCCCCTGGCCCTGGAGTGCCTGGAGCGGCGGCTGCGGCTCAAGGTGCTGCGCCAGGCTCAGGTGCCCATCGAGCAGCACTGGCGCCTGCAGGAGCACAGCCCCTTCAACATGCAGCTGGATGTGTGAGCACAGCCCCTCCCCAGCAGATCCTGGGCAGGAAACAGCAGAAAATGTGGATATTTACAGCCACAGCTTCACTGTGCATCGAGGGTAAAGCACAATCCTGCACATAAACGGGTTTGATTTATTCTGGTAGCAATGGGTTCATTCCCAAAGAATGCCTGAAATCAAAGGGGGAAGTTCATAATCCATTAAGTGGCGTATGTAGCTGGAACATCAATATTCCTCATGTTAATAAAATGGAAGCAGTGACTGAACAAAGATAAAATACGGAGAAATAACAAATTAAAGTCATGGCCACTGAATATCTCATGAAATGTTTTGAATACTGAAATTGATGCTAAAATTTCAGAGCTTGTACATAAGTGACAACCAGCTTGTGACACAGCCCATGCCACTGGGGGGTGAGGGGTTGTTTTTGTTTCCCATGGCCAGCCACATCCTTAATTTCATTTTGTAGCATGGCAACATCACTGCTGCCCTTCCCAGGCTTTGCTCCTAATAACAGAAGGATCCTGCAGCACTTGTTTATCTCCAAGTCTCTGTTCTGAGTCCCTGCAGGAGTTTAGGGTGAGGAGACAGGGAAAATGTGAGGCCAGGGATTACAGGAAAACTGAGCAAAAAGCCATTTTTCAAACATTTTTCCATCCCTAACTGAGAGAAGCAAAGAGCCTGCAGCAAGTGCAGTAACACCTGGACAACTCACTTGATTAAAAACTGCAAATTATTAATAAAAATTAAATAAATTAATAAAAATAAATTTAAAAAGGAGCAACTTCAATGCAATCTTCAATATGCACCCAAAACATCCCTGAGTTTTTACAAGAAACTCTTCTCAAAAAAATCAAATGACCCAACAACAGGACATGAAAGTTTCTTGTTCCAAACTTATTCCCAGGTTGCTGGAGCTTTACTCCTCATTTTCCCACACAAGTTTATTGGAAACATCATTTCTTGCAAATGAACTTTAACCTAAAGAAAGGCCATCTGGTCCCTATTTATTTACAAACTCAACCCAAAGGCCTGTGCTCGGTTTCATGGATAATCCAGGACTTACCCTGTGGCTAAATATTGCTGGAGATAGTTTTTTTATAGAGGGAAATAAAAAAGAAAAGGAAAATAAAAGCCAGGCACATGTTCATGCTGAGCTTGTTGAGAGTCTCTCTCCAAACCCTTACTGAAGCTAATGGGTGTCTGGCATGTACTAATCACAGCAATATTCATAATTAATTTCTCTCCAGTCCACTGTAGGGCACTGCCACCATTTATCCACTCCAGGATGTCTTTTAAAATGGGAAAGGAGCGTTCCTTATTGCCATCAGTGCAGCAAATCCAGTCTCCAGCTTTCACCTCTGGCACCACCACACAGAAAAATTGTTGTGCATCACTTCCAAACTGAATTAAAATGAAAAGTTCAATAGCCAGGCACTGTATATCATGGGCTCCTTTTGCAAAAACTGAACCAGGCAAAAAACCTGCACAAAAAGGCCTCTGAAAATACAGTTTTGGTATGACTTGGAATATCTTTGCAGCACAACCTTCTTTGCTTAAAGGATTTTGGATTTGAAACAAAATTTTAGGAAAATCACCATTAAACCATTCTCAAGTAGTAAGAAATAGGATTCAACTCATTATTGTGATTACCATGACCACATCACCTTGAAACATTCATGAAAAGCTTTCATTAATTCTGTGTTATTATGTTAAAAGTTGCTCAGACCTCAGCAAATATTTGTTAATTTGGTGCCCTAGGAGCAGAAAGTTCCAAAGTGACCCAGGAACCACTGCTGCACACCCAGCTCTGGATCTGACAGCCATGGGCATAAATTCAGAAAAGGTTCATATCTAAATTTCAGAAAGCTTCATATCTAAATTAAACCTGGGGTTAAGTGTTTGACACGGCACAGAGCTGAACAGTTAGGGCACTAGTTCAAGTCTGTGTTTACTTGACTCTCAAAACAAGTCCAAAATAAACTTTGGAGTGATCCAAGAAAGTACATTTTAAATGTAATCTTTGATTACATTTTGGAAAGTTAAATGTAACTTTCAAAGTGACCCCCAGAAGGAATTCCAGCACCAATCCCAGAACCTCATTCCTGTCCCCACACCACTTCTAGCATATTTTACATCCATAGGAACTTCTTAGAGAGTCAGCTTCCAAATTAAAGCATAATTTCTAATGCTGCTAATTAGTGCTTTGGACATAAACAAACTGTGAGATACCACAAAGCACAGCAACCTGTTCAGAAGAGTTCTACTCCCTTTCTTGATTGTGAAGGAGAACAGCATCAGGATACACCCAAAAATTCTGCCAAATCTCTCTTACTCAGTGTGTTCTCTCAGCTGGTTACCATTGTCCTTGTGCATCAAAACCCAGCCATGAGAGGATGAGAGACTAAATATTATATCAATTATTTCTAGAAGAATCTTTCTGAATATTATGAAGAATTTCCAGCTGCATGCTAAATACTGATTACTGCAAAAAGCCAGGGAAAAAATATGTGAGATTCATTTGGTTTTTATAAAATTATCAGACTGGCCAAACCATGGACAAAACATCTCATTCCTGCATTTTATGCTCTGGTTACGCCCATCCATCAACAAAAATTTAAATGCAAACAAAAAAAACTCATTAAAAATAAATGAATATCTGCCAAGAGGAAACAAAGCCATTAGGACAGAACAAAATGAGCACTGAAAGCAGCAATATGAGATTAAACCTTACAGTATTCAACAATTTACCAGAAAAAAGTGTTTCCTTCCCAGGTCTTGTTTAATATAAATATACTCCCTATTTTATACAATATCAGGGTGTTAACAGAAATGAAATAACTGCCCAAGTGGGGCAACTCTCACCACAAATCTTGCTGATAATGAAAGTAGTGATAGGAAAAAAGGGTATTTGCTCTTTTATCATTGTCCTTAGCTACAAAAAGAACCTTACAATGAGATCAGCTATGTGGACTTAGGTCAGTATTTTCTACAGTAATTTACAGAACTGCTGAGAATTCTACAAAGTTGGCCCAACCCAAAATAAAAAAAAAAAAGCAATGCCCAATGTCCTTCAAAAATACAAAACATAACTTCAAAGTACAATCAGTTTAACCACACAACAGGTACTGAGAAAACACAAGCTATGTGCATTCAGGAAGAAAAAATTACCCATCAAACAAAACTCCCAGAACCAAACCAATAACCCTTTTAAAAACTGAAATTAGTACCAAATATTGGGAAAAAAGTAGTTACTGCACAATATAACTCTGAGAAAAAAAATACTAATTATTTAGAATATTTTTTAATTAAAAAGGCCATGAAGAAATACTTGAGGCCATCATGGAACAGATCTTTCACACGTTCCATTTCAATTTGCATACTGAGATTAAAAACTCCCTTTTTAGAGCAGCAAATGCTATTGTATAAAAACACAGATGGCCCAACTGCTTCCACAGCTGGAAAAACTCACCTTGTGACAAACTTCTGCTTTAATTTCCTTGAGAGCACGCTCAGAGAACACACAGCCACAGTTTCTCAGGAAGCAAAACCTTCCAAGAAAAGACAACACACAATAATTTTTGGGGAACTAAGAGAGATCTGTGCAGTGCTGGCAGGTCACAGCCCACCTTCTTTACAAGTTCTTGCACCTAATCAAGCTATCTGCATAGTTAAGTGGGTAATTAATTTATTATTAATTTGCACAATGTAAAAAATGAATGAAAAATATTGGCTACATTAAACCACAATAGGTATTTTGGTTTTTTATCTTGAGTATCTCCTGGCTAATTCCTCTCTGGAGGAAGAAATTCTGTGCAACCATTAAGCTTGAACTCGTCCTCTTCTCATCCCTCAGGTGACAAAGAAGTTGCTGCTCTGCCCAAACCAGGCTCTGAGGAAATCCCCTGCCCCAGAGCAGTAAAATACAGATTTACTGCAGGGCTGGGACAGAGAATCCATCTCCAGTCTGATCCTAACACAGGGAGAGACAGAATGAGAGGAAAGGCTGGGAGAGCTGGGATTGTTCACCTGGAGAAGTTTGGGGTGAGCTCAGTGTGGCCTTGCAGGGTCTGAAGGAGCCCCAGGAAAGATGGAGAGAGAGTTTGGACAGGGATGGAGGGACAGGACACAGGGAATGGCTTCACACTGACAGAGGGCAGGCATGGATGGGATTTTGGGCAGGAATATTCTTGCCCAGAGCAGCTGTGGCTGCCCCTGGATCCCTGGCAGTGCCCAAGGCCAGGCTGGAGCCCCCTGGGGCAGTGGAAGATGTCCTTGCCCATGGCAGGGGTGGCACTGGAGGAGCTTTAAGGTCCCTCCCAACCCAAATCAGTCCATGATTCCAACTGCTTGATGTGACTCCGAGGGAGGTCACATCCCATCCCTGTGCTTCACCCCCCAAACAACCTTTAGGCACTTTTTCTCTGCCAACATTGCCCTTTCTCCTTCATTACACATCTCAATTCATCCAGGAGAAAGTGAACTTTTATCTTTCCTTTTAAATATACCATGAAAGGACACCCAGAAGCCTCTTGAACTCTGAAAGTTCAAGCTTGAAAGCTGACAGCCAGACAGATATCCCCCCCAGCCCTGGGTTAGCTCCTGATTTCCGTTTCCCAGGCAGTTTCCCTGCTCTGTGTGCAGTTTGCAGAGCCCTGACCTGTGCCTGCCGTTCATCTCCAGCCCCACCACGGGGCAGATGAAGCGTGCAGCCTGCAGGTCATCGTACTTGTCCCCCTTGATGCTCTCCTTGTCCCCACACCAGGCTGGGTTATCCACCAGCTGCAGCTCTGTCACGTTCTGCAAAGGAAAAACACAAACCTGGATCAGGAGCAGGGAGGTCACTGCTCCCCTGTGCTGGGCACTGCTCAGGGCACAGCTCCAGCGCTGTGCCAGCTCCGGCCCCTCAGCTTGGGAAGGACACGGAGGGGCTGGGAACACAAACCCTGTGAGGAAGCCCTGAGGGAGCTGGGGGTGCTCAGCCTGGAGAAAAGGAGACTCAGGGCTGCCCTCATCACCCTCTAAACCCCCCTGAAAGGTGCCTGTGCTCAGCTGGGGCTGGGCTCTTTCTCCAGGCACTGACAGAACCAGAGCACACAGCCTCGAGCTGCACCAAGGGAAATACAGGTTGGATAGCAGGAAAAAGTTTTTTCCAGAAAGGTGATAAAGTTCTGGAATGTTCTGTCCAGGGAGGTGGTGCAGTCACCATCCCTGATGTGTTTGGACAGCCTGGATGTGGCACTGGGTGCCAGGTTTAGCTGAGGTGCTGGGGCTGGGCTGGACTCAATGATCTGGAAAGTCTCTTCCAACCCAGTGATTCTGGGATTCTGTGTTTTCCCTGTGATTTTTGAGCCATGGTAACAATCCTTAACATTTCTGCCATTGGGTTTTGTTGTTTGAACACTTTAATCTATAGTTACAGCATGACTCACGAATTTAACATTTTGTTTTAACTTCTCACATTAAACACAAGCTGTTTACCTTAATGCTCTTGATATGGGATGCAGATTCCATGGGGGTTTTATCAGGGGATTTGTCCAACAAATATTCAATGATGGCATCTTTGTTGTACAGCCTGCAAGAGAAAAACCCCAGTGGTTATATTGGGTTGCCATAATGTTTTGTACTTATAATTTTATATTTATAACTTTAATTGATCTTATGTTTTTATATTTAATTAATTCTAATATAATGTTATAATATAATATACTATACTATATTATTAATATTTTATATAATACATTAAATTTTATTTTAATACATTTCAATTAATTTTATATTATTTAATTTTGGATCTAGAATTTGATATTTAAGTTTAATTATCAATCAATTAAATTAAATTACTAATCAATTAAATTAAATTAAATTATTGATTATATATTTCTCTATATAATTATTTTTAATATACGAATACGTTATAACACATTATATAATTAATATTTAATATACTAAATTAATTTTACTTTAGTATATTTTAATTAATTTATAATATTTAATTTTGTATGTATAATTTTAAATGTATTATTTAACTTATTTCATATTTTTATAGTGAATCAATTTAATATATCTTAATTAATTATATATTATTTAATTTTGTATTTAGAATTTATATTTATAATTTTAACTGATTTTATATTTTATATAAAATCAATTTCATATATTTTAATTAATTTTACATTATTTAGTGTTGTATTTAGAATGTATAATTTTTGTTTTAACTGCTGAGGAGTCGATGGCAGCACTCCCACCTGCCCAGCTCACAGGCCACGATGGGCCGACGCAGCTTCTCCTGGCTCAGGGCACAGTAAAACCACCTGGCCACCAACTCAGCAACTTTGTCAACCTGGAGAGAAAAAAACACTCATTATCTTAAAAATCTGTAAATTATTTAAGCATAAAATCAGCTCATGCTTGAAGCATTGATCAAACCCCCAGCTTTCTTACCAAACCTGCTTTGTGCACTCCGAGTTAATTCATAAAATAACTTCAGCCAAAGATTTTGGTAAAATTCCTGATCAGTTCTCCAGCACCTCCCTGGGCAGTTCCATTGTCTGACCCCCCTTTCCATGGGGAAATTCCTGCTGTGCCCACCCTGAGCTGCCCTGGCCCAGCCTGAGGCCGTTCCCTCTGCTCCTGTCCCTGTTCCTGGGACCTGTCCCCTCCTGGCAGGGAATTCCAGAGAGGGAAAAGATCCCTGGGGATCCTCCTTTGCTCCAGGCTGAGCCCCTTTCCAGCTCCCTCAGGAATTCTCCATTCCCTTCCCAGCTCCCTCAGGAATTCTCCATTCCCTTCCCAGCTCCTCAGGAATTCTCCATTTTGCCTTCCCAGCTCCCCCAGGAATTCTCCATCCCCTCCCCAGCCGGCAGCGCTCCCGGGCCTGGTGTGACCCCAGTGCAGCCCCCGGCCCTTGGCCTCGCTGAACTTCACGTCCACAGGACACAGGCCCCGCCCTGAGCCGCCACCAGCGCCATACTAACACAGGGGCCCCGGGCCGGGCTTTCCCCTCCCCGCAGCCCCCCAGCCCTCATGGATCCATCGCCCCGGACCTTCTCGACTTTGCGGGGCCCCTTGACCAGCTCGTGCCGCTTGGGGATGGTGCCGCCATCGCATCCCATGGCGCTTCCGGGTTCTCCTTCCCGCGCACTTCCGGCTACGCCAACCCATTTCCGGCGCACTCCAAATGACGCTTTGCCTAGCAACGATCACTTAGCAGCGATCACTGTTGCTTAGCAACGGGCGGCTTCGGGCGCGGCCTTGCCGCCTGGGCGGGGCGGGGCGGGCGAGCCCATCGCGCCGGGACCGGGGGCGTGCAGGACGTACCAACTCAGCGCGGGGGGGGGGGGGGGAGGGGGTGTTCCCAGCGCCCTTCCCGCCCCTTTCCCGCAGGTTTATCCTTTATTTTTATGAGGAAATGCCCTGGGACGCCCATTTTGGGAGGATTTCCGGCCAAACCAGGCGCTCCCGGAGCGGTGCGGGCTGGCGGGGGCGCTGAGGAGGCGCGTCCCGCCCTCAGCGCTGTCACCGCGGTACAGGAGCGAGTTTAACCCACAGGAATTCCCTGTGGGATCCGAGCGCTGCCCCGAGTGGGATGTCGCGATGATAGTGACCCATGTCGGCGATAAATCGCCCCCAAAACACGGCGGTGACAAGGAGAACGATGCTGAGGGGGCAGCGGTCCCCGGGGCTGCTCACGCCGTGATTGTCCCTTGTGAGGGCGGACACCCAGCAAAGGCCAGGCCTTGCAGCCGTAAAATAAATTAATTAGAACTACAGTTAGCGCGGGTGTAGCCCCTGTGTTTCTGTCACACCCAGAAATGTTCATGTCCAGAAAATTAAGGGATAAAATTAAAAAGCTGCGCAGACCGAGGCTCTGAGGGCTGGGCTGGAGCCCGGGGAGCTTCCCCAGCAGGGAACAGCATCTCCTGTCCAGCTGCCCAAAGCCTCTGCACCTTCAGTGACCGTTTATTTAGAAATAAATGGTTTTTTTCTCAGCTGGATAAGTGCTCTGAGAGCTCCGGGCTGTGGCAGAGCATGGTGTGCTCCCTGGGCATTTATCAGAGTCAGGAATTCTCCTAAAGTTTCCCACTGTGTTCAGGTACCAGCCTGGTGCATTTCCTATTCACCAGATTTTGTACCGTGTTGCATTTGTTAAACCAAAAATTAGCTTTGTAGCTGTTTAAAAAAAAACCAAAACAACCCTGTAATTATAACCTTTGAGTAAAGTCCTCAGGAAACAATTGATATTGGGATATCATAAGTTACAGAACATTGTGCAGCTACATTTAAAGACAGACTTTACAGGAATAGAAAAAAACAATTAAAGAAAATACATTTATCAGACATACATAGAGAACAAAAAATAAGAAATCAGTCCAATAATCAACAACTTTTGCTCCAATACACAGCAAACACTCCCACCTGGCCGCTGTGACAATGACATTTCCAGGCAGGATGTGAAGAGTGGAGAAGAAAGTGCAGATTTAATTCTGCATCAGCTGCTGTGGGGATCTTTACCTGCACTGGCGCCCAGGGAGTTCCTGGTGGGAATTCTGAATGTGGGGATCTTCAACTGCTACCAGGCAATTCCTGGTGGGAATTCTGAGTGGGGGGATCTTTGCCTGAACCAGCACCCAGGGAATTCTTGGAGGGAATTCTGAGTGGGGGGATTTTCACCTGCTAGCAGGGAGTTCCTGGTGAGAATTCTGAGTTGGGGGATCTTCACCAGAACCAGCGCCCAGGGAATTCCTGGTGGAAATTCCGAGTAGGGATCTTCATCTGCTACCAGGGAGTTCCTGGTGGGAATTCTGAGTGAGGGGATCTGCACCTGAGGGAATTTTTGGTGGGAATTCTGAGTGGGGGGATCTTTACCTGCTACCAGTGCACCCAGGGAATTCCTGGTGGCAATTCTGAGTGGGGGGATCTTTACCTGCTACCAGTGCACCCAGGGAATTCCTGGCGGGAATTCTGAGTGGGGATCTTCATCTGCTACCAGGCAATTCCTTGTGGGAATTCAGCGTGAGGGGATCTTCACCTGCTACCAGGGAATTCCTGGTGGGAGTTCAGAGTGGGGATCTGCACCAGAACCAGCACCCAGGGAGTTCCTGGAGGGAATTCTGACTGGGGGGATCTCCACCAGCACCCAGGGCGTTCCTGGTGGAGCTCAGGGCGTGACCCAGTGCCCAGGAGCAGCAGTGGCCCCTCAGTCCATCATGGCTCGGAACTGCTGGGTGTACTGGGCCAGCTGCTCCGCCTGCTCCCGCAGCTCCCTGCTGGCCTCGGCGTTGGGGAATTTCAGGGCTGCACTTTTGGTGGCCAGGGCCAGGTTCTTGAGCAGGCTGCAGAAGCGGCTGCTGCTGTGCAGGATGTCGCTGCGGGCCTCGCTCTCCTGGCTCTCCTGGCACAGGGAATCCACCAGCCTCTGGCCCACCATGATGATGAGCTTGCTGTGGGAGATGAAGATTTCGGGGGGCTGCTGGCTGCTGAGGCTGGCGCTGAACACGCCCAGGGCCTTGTGCAGGGCAGCGAAGCACAGCCTGCAGTGCTCGGGGAGGGGGATTCTCCGGGCAGGCTCCTGCCTGCTGGCATTTTCAGTCTTTTTTGCACATGGCAGGACCTGGAGAAAGGGTTAAAATAGAAAGAGCTTCAGCCTGGTGTCACACGATGGTTGTTTCTTTGGTTGCTCTACCCTGAATTTTTGTGGTCTCCAAATCGCCACACCCTGGAGCCTTTACAGTAATTTCTCTTTCCACAAAGTGTTGGAAATTCTCCTGATTGCTTTTTTCCCCTAAATACAGTTTTAATATTGGATAGCACACAAAGTGCTGCAGCTGAACATCAGTCCTTTACACAGTCTGGCCTTGAAGCTTTCAAATAATACAAAACTTTTATTTTTAATGGATTTAATCAGGATTATGAATGATTAAAATGCACAAAACAAGAGTCAATTTTGTGCCAGTGCATGATAAGATACTTTGAAATACTGATTCTCACAGCCTTATCTCAAATGATGCTGAAAGGCAATAAAATAAACTGTATGACCTTAAACTGGAGTTGTTTGGTTGAAAAAAATAAGTGTTCTTCACAGGTTTTCAGCAGTAATTCTGGGAAAATGATCTCTGAGAAGCAGATAGATCTCTGTATATAGAGATGTGTGTCTGAATGCAAATTACTCTGAGTTTTAGCAAGCACAGAAATCAGAGACTAAAAGCCCTCATAAATAATATTTTCAAAGTCAGAAATACCTTTGGGTTTGACTCTGTACTCTTCTTTGCTACTTCTTTACCTGAAATGACTTTCTGTGCCTGTTGCAAATTAAAATGAAAGCAAAGTTGAAACAACTACAGAAAGTATTTAAATATAAATGTGGTTTTCTCTTATTTCATGGGGAAACAACTACTTGTTCTGCAGCCTTCATGTTGCAAATAGAAATGGGGGATTTATTAGAAGGAGCTGTAGATTTTTTTCCTCCTAAAAATGATCCTTCAAGATCTGAGACTGAAACCAACATCAACAAAACATTTCAATGTAACATTCCCTAAATATTAGGGACAAACAGCATTTCTTCGGGAAACTAAGGGAGATATTCTTAGTAGATACTTCAGTGATTCTAAGGAGATTCTTACAATCATCCAGAATTATTCCAACAATAAATGTGATAATTCACAGAGTTTCATTTCTATGCAGATGGGATTTCCATCCAAGTTAGGAAGGAACATCTCTTGTCGTGCCAAACACAATGTAGTGGCAGGAAGAGAAAAAAGAGAACTAAGGTATTGCTAACTTCCAATGAAACCTACTTCCCAAATGAATTCAAGCTGGCAAGAATGATAAAAATGTTTGATTTTCTCTGTTGATTAAAATTACTGCTCACTGTACACGTGCCATCCAGCACTGTCACAAAATCCTGGATCTATGTAAAGTCTGGAAGGTGGGATGTAGTGCAAACTGAATGTGGCACTGCAAAGTAAAATAGTGCTGATAGTTAAGAGCCCAACATCTGCACAGGGTGAGGAGTTCAGAGAGGAAACCCCGGTGTCACTGACCTGTAACTGGACATAATCACAATCCTCGCTGCAGCTTTCTTCTGGTTTCTGCACGGGGACCTGGCTTTGGCTGGGTTTCTCAGGAGCATTTCTCTGGAGTGACTCAATTTCTACTCTTCTTGGCACTGGGATTTGTTTTGCCATTTTGCATTCCGGGTTCACTTTTGGTTGCTTCTTTTCTTGCTCCTTCTCATTCTTCCTGAAGAGCAGCTTCCCGTTGGCGATGATGATGGACACAAACCTCTTGATATCGTCTGGAATTGTCCTGGCCACCATAACAAAGCGATCCAGGTCGTCAGGGTTGCTCTGGGGCTTCCTGAGCACCAAAGCCTCCAGGGACCAGCTGCAGCTGTTGAGAGCTTCCCTCGTTTCTGTCAATATTTTGTAGAGTTCATGAGGATTTCCAGCTGTTTTTTAATTCTGGCCTGCAGGTTGTTATCCGTGAGGTTGGAGGCATTTCCCTTCAGGGCTTGAGCAAAGGCCAGGAACTCTCCCAGTGACACCTTTATGTGGTCCACTGCTCTGTGGATCTCCTCCAGGCTTTTCTCCAGGTGCTCCTGCAATCTCCACTTGCTGCTCACAAATATCATTAAACTGGCAATGGAGCTGGACACGCCGTGCTGCAGCCGAGTCAGGGTCTCGATGGCTGCTTCCAGCTCCAGTTTGATTTCTTGGACAGGCTCTGGTGATGGTGACAGCCTAGAAAATGACTCAGCAGAAGAGCTGGAGGATGAGGAGAGAGTGCTGCTTCTGCTGTCCACACTAGAGACACACAAACTGTCCTTTTCTGACTTGGCATCCATGGAGAGCTGTGGAGAAGCACCGTGTGCTTGGTCACTGTTGTTTACCATCTCTTTCTTGGAGTGCCCAGCACTGGGCAAACCTTTGGGAATATCATAAACGTTCTCCTCAGAGATCTGACTCTCAGCCTTGGCAGCCAGGAGCCTCGGGGGCAGCTCAGAGCTGCCGTTCTGTGGCAGGAGGAGCGCGTCCCGTGAGGGTGGAACGTCGTACAGGGCGATTTCTGGAAGCGTTAATTTCCGCTGCGCCGGTGGAATGTCGTACAGCTGTGGATTCCCAGCCTTGGCTTCAGCTGGAGCCTTGTACCTGGCTGGGGGAATGTCATACAGCACCTGCTTCTCCACGGGCTGCCCAGGAGGGGTGGGTTTGAATCCGGAATTTTCAGGGGATACTGGAATATCGTAAATCCATTCAGACTTCCGAGGGTTTGGCAAGGTGTTATAATGGCCCCAGAACTTCTTCTGAGATTTATTTTCTGAGTCATTGAGCTCTCTTTTGGGAGGGACATCATATAACTGCAACAGAGCACAGAGGGTTCATAAATCATCTCTTTAAACAAGAATGAGAAGCAGAACTGAATTCTCAGGGCACACAAATGTGTGCAGCTCCACCGATGTCAATGGAACAGCACCACAGAAAGGCTGTCTGTATTTTTTATTTTCTAACATGCACAAGCTGCATGTATAAAAGGTAAAATATTTGGAGCACAGGTTATTAGATCCCACAGCAGAGTCCCCAGCCAGTGAAATCTGTAGACACTTGATTTTTTCCCCACTCACATGCACACCCTTTCAAGCAATAAACCACTAACAGACACAACTGAATATGCTCAAACACTTCAATGAATTTAATTTTTGCTTGATACAGATATAGGTGTGTACAGCTGGAGTCTAAGCTGGAAAAGGGGCATTCAGGACCATTTGTTGTGTAAGAAACAGTGGGGAAGAGATGGGAAACCTGCCCTGCTCCGAGGCAGGCATGCCAGGAGCGACAGATTATTCTGTGCCCACCAAGCCTTACTTACTTGCCTGCTGGTGAGTCCTGGCTGCCAGCTCCTCCTTTTTCTGCCTTGCATGGGATGTTGTAAAGCTGCTTCTGCTCTGCCTGGAAGCGCTCAGTGGATCTGCCCAGCATGGAGACCTTCCTTGTGCTGGGGGGAGTGGCACCACTCTGCTCAAAGGGAAAAAAATGATTTGTTTTGATCCTTTTTAGAGCCCACTGGGGCCTTGAGTGGGATCGAAGGGTTTGGGCCATACATGAGTAGGTTGGGTCTGAGCAGGGATCACCCAGGAGATCTGTGGATAGTGATGGGCTCAAGCTGCACTGCCAGGGAGCAGCAGGGAGTGGGGAGGCCCCTGGACTGCTCCAGGGCCACTCACACCTTGGTGTGGCAGGTGACAGGACAGGCTGGGGGCTGTCCCACCCTCAGGGGTGCAGGAAATGTGACTGTCAGTGTAGGACATGAAATAACACGACGTGGACTTGCTGCTCTTTCCAAGGTAAAAAAGAGGCTTTTTATTTTCTGACTCTAACATTTAGAGATTTCCAAAAGTGACCCTGGATTGGAGGGTGACAGTGCCACCTCTCCAATGACACTGGACAAACCAAAAGTCTATCAAATTATTCCTCCTTCATAAAAGAATGCAAAACAATGAGTTATTTACAGAAAGTGTGTGAGAAAGTTTGTTACAAGAATGTAACTGTCAGAAGGTTTAGAAAATCTTAAAAACTCAGGGTGACATGTGACATTCACTGAGCCCAGGGGAGTGGGACAGCAGCAGGAACAGGATTGTGTAACAGGACACATCACAGTGGTGTGACCAAATCCAGGCTGTGTTTTTCCCAGGAGGAGGGTGGTGGGGTGACATTTCATTTCTTGCTGGACGTGGGCTTGTGACTCTTCTCTAAACACCCCCAAATCACCCCCACCAAATGACACCACCACATTTCCTCATGGATTCCAAGGCAGAGTGGGTGACAGGTCAATTCTACTGTCACCCTATTTGCTTTCTGTAAAATTGGGAAGAAAATAATCTATTTTTAGCTCAAAACCTCAGTTCTCCCGAGTTTCTTAGAAATTTAGACCAACGTGTCTTAAATCTGGTGCATTTCTAGTACACTTCCATTTTTTCTATTTCTTTTTCTATTTTAATTCCAAGGCAGAGAGGGTGACACTACTGGGTGTCTTACTGAATTTTCTGTATCAGTGTCAACCTCTCTGCCTCAGAATCCATGGGGAAATGCCTTACTGATAGAAAAAATTGAAGCATTTGTTAGAAATGCAGCAGATTTAGGACACATTGCTCTAAATGTCTAAGAAACTCTGGAGAACTGAGATTTTGAGCTAAAAATAGATGATTTTCTACCCAATTTGACAAAAAGCAAACGGGGTGACAGTAGAATTGAGCTGCAGATGTGCTCTGAGGTGCTCCAGGGTGGCAGCTGCAGGGGGGAAGGGGACAGGACTCACCTGTGGCAGCTGCGAGGAGGGGACATCGTACACCTCACCCCTGATGTTGGGGGCTGAAGCCCTGCAGGCTCTGGGCAGGGTAAACAGGTGCTTGGAGGGAAGAAAAAATAATAATAATAATAAAACTGCATCAGCAAGAAGCTTTGAAAAGTCATTCAGCTGAAAAATCCACTGTTGGAGTAATTGCTCTTAAGCGATAAAAACCTTCAGCTCTTCACTGAAAGTGAGAGACAGGAACTGACCTTACAGGCAATAGCATGTTTATTCTCAAATAATTCTCCTTTACCAGCATTTCTGGTACATTTTAGATAAGATCTGACCTGGCACCAAGACAATCTGCCTTACTAACCACAGGGCAGAAAAGATTTGGAGAAAATCCAGCTGCAGTTATCACTTAACCCTTTAAACTGCCCAAAAGCAGAACCACTTGAAAAAGGAAGTGGGGAAATTTCGACTTCTCCAAGCCCACAGTCATTGGGTCAAGCCAATTTAATGTCAGAGCAGCAGAAAAGTGCAGGCTGAGCATTATTCTGTAGTTATGAACAAATGACTCGTTTGGAAGGATTAAACCTTGATGTCTTGTCCAGCTCCATAAACAGGGAAGTCCAATATGGGAATTGTATCTTTGCAGTCAGATTCTCCTGTTTGATTAAAACATAATTTGAGCAGCCAGGACCAGATCTGTGGGACAATTAATGACACAAAATATGAATGCTGGGTTAGGACTTTTCTTTTTTAGAATCAACCACCAAAGATGGAATTTTGTTCATCCAGCCTGCCTTTAGCCTGGCTGCCCTCAGCTAATTTATAAATGGGCCCTTGCAAACCACTGACTTCCAGAAACACTGCTGGGGTGAGATATTATAGGAAATTTTAATCTGGTTTTAAACTGGAGGGATTCCCATCGTGCAAGTCCTGCAGCAGCTAAATGTAGGGGGAATATGGGAGAGGAAGAAGAGTGCAGCTTCACTCTGCCTGGTTCAGCTCTCATGTGGGAACAGGGAACGAGGAGTGAAGACAAATCCCCTGAGTGCTGTGATAGAGAATCACAGAACCACAAAATGGTTTGGGTTGGGAGGGATCTACAAGACCATCTCTTCCACCCCTGTAGAGGGTAGGAACATCTTCCACTATCCCAGGCTGCTCTAAACCCCCTCCAATGTGGCCTGGAACTCCTCCAGGGATGGGGAATCCTGGACAACCTGCGCCTGAATATGATCATCTTCCTCACAAACAGAGACACAATTTCCCTGAGTGAAAGGGTGAAAGATAAAAGCCATCCTTAGGCCAGGTCTGCTTCCAGATGGACAAATCTGAGAATCCAGAAGAAAGGAAACTCACTGGATATCACATGTTGGCACTTTTGGAAGTCCTGTCAGTGGCAGTAGAACCAGGAGGTGCCCTGGGAGTGAGGCAGAAGGAAGGAGGTTTCTCTGTGGGGTGAAAACACCCAGGCTCTGAGGGATTTATTCTTGTTTCACTGCTTTCAATTAGCTCCCTCAGAGACTCACAGTGGCTTTTCCCAGCTGCTCAGAGGACAGCTGAGTATGGCAGGAGCTTTGCCAGCTGTGCCACAGGATCTCAGTGGGATGGTCTGGATTGTTCTGTGCTCCCTGAGCTCCCCTGCCTTGGGGACAGCTCGTGACCACCAGGGTGCAGCTGGTGTGGGGACAGCTGGGACACTGCCACAGGCAGCCCCACTCTCAACTTCTGGGTAACCATCAGAGGCTGGGACATTTCTTTTTCATTCTTCATTCTTTTTCATTCTTAGATGAGACACAGCTTAGGTGGATAAATTCATGAAATGAGGCAGGGAGAGCCAAGGAGCTGCTCTGCCAGACCATTCATCCACATAATGAATAGATGACATTATCCACCTGATTTGCTGGCACAACATGGAAAATTGATGCCAATCTCTGGTACAGTTTGCCAATGGCTCCTTTAGGGTCAGGAATGTGGAGAAATCAATGACAGCAAGCGCAGAAGAGTCTCTTGTAGCTGTACTTGGTTTGAGTTTGAGTTATGGTTGTGCACTGCAGCTGCAGAGCTGAAAATGAGGTTCTGGTCACCAGGGATGCCCTGAGTTTGTTGTTTTCCAGCACCCACCTGGCACCCAGCAGGAAGCAGCAAGGAGGTTTCCATGACTGGCCTTCCACACAGCAGGAGGCAAGGTGGCTGAATGAGCTCCATAAATCAAACCATCATTAAATCAGCCTAAAACCCCATATAGCTGAATTTTCTTCCTTTTCCTTTTTCAATTAGCATTTCAAATGTGATTTCCATACACAGAATAAAGAGCCACCCAGGGCTGGAGAGCTCACAGAATGAACAAAACCTCGCACTTGAACTCTGTCCCCACCTGCTCTATTTCCCTTTCATTGTGAAACATTCCCCACTCATTTTTTCCTGAAGCAAGCACAAGGTTTTGATGTTAAAAACCAGTGAGATGTAATCAAATTGCATGTTCCATGTATGTTTGAAAGTCAAACACGAGGAGCTGGGAGAAAGAAGAGCCAGGCCAGGGAGCTGTAATGAAACCCTAGAAAACCAGTTTGTTCTCCTCTATAACTGGGGGAACTGGTGGCAGCTCTCCTCCTGTACACCTTGGTCAACATCTCAGCAGCAGCAAAAATGGGCTGGGAGAGAAACTGGTTGAGGGCACACAACAAAACTTTGTGTCCTTCTGTGTGTCTGGCAGGGGCTGCTGCTTGGTGCAAGTGACAGCACAAGAGACAGGCAGCAGCATTCTGAGCTTGCTGGGCTGCTGGAGACAGTAAAAACCAGACCAAACCCAGCAATCACACACCAAAGGGTGATTTTTTAAAAATTATGAATCGTGTTCCTGTGCAGATGGATGCAAAGACTCCACATGTGCCCAGAGGGCTCTGGATGGCTGCTGGAGAAAGTTCTGTGTCTTGTTATTTTAACTTTGTAAATAATTTATAGATTCTCCCAAACAAATGGTATATTCTTTACTTCCTGCCCTGTTTTACAGCTGTTTTAAACCGTCAGAAAGGTGAGGGAGCACAGAATATAGAGACTCTCATCTGTCGCCCAGAGCAGCATTTCTCACCCCTTGCTATAAATGGATGGGAATTTCCTAAACACCACCCATTCTTCTGCTGCAAACTCCACTGAAAAAATCTCAGGCTTCCTTATTTCCCTGCTCCCAGCCATTGTTTCAACAACAACATCTGGGGTTTTTAGAGTGTGTGTGGAGCGCTTGGTCCTCTCCCTGAGCAGCTATAAACTGATGGGAGTTTCCTAAACACCATGATTCTTCTGCTGCAAACTCAACTGAAAATCCCAGGCTTCCTTATTTCCCTGCTCCCAGCCACTGTTTTAAACAACACCTGGGTTTTTCAGAGCTCACCTGGTGCGTGGAGCGCTTGGTCCTCTCGCTGAGGAACTACAAACTGATGGGAATTTCCTAAAAACCATCATTCTTCTGCTGCCAACTCCACTGAAAATCTCAAGCTTCCTTATTTCCCTGCTCCCAGCCATTGTTTTAACACCAACACCAGGTGATTTCAGAGCTCACCTGGTGCGTGGAGCGCTTGGTCCTCTCGCTGAGCAGCATTTCTTACCCCATGCTATAAATTGATGGGAATTTCCTAAACACCATCAATTCCTCTGCTGCAAACTGCACTGAAAATCCCAGGTTTCCTTATTTCCCTGCTCCCAGCCATTGTTTTAACAACACCTGGGTTTTTGGGAGCTCACCTGGTGCGTGGAGCGCTTGGTCCTCTCGCTGAGCAGCTGCGCCGCCAGGGCTGGCACCTGGTACACGAGCTGGGGCTGAACCCAGCCCTCCATCTTCTCGTAGGTGGCCGAGGGCGCCGTGGCCGCGGGCACGGAGGGCACGGAGGGCACGGAGGGCACCTGGTAGATGCTGTGTGCGGCTGGCGGCTCCGTGGAGGGCGGCAGGAGCTGCAGGCGGTTGGCGGGGGCCAGCCCGTGGTGGCCGTGCAGGGAGCAGTGCCACCAGCCCTGGCTGCCCGCCACGTGCTGCTCCAGCACCGTCACGATGTCCCCTCTGCGGAACGCCAGCTCGTCCGAGCACTCCGCCTTGTTGTCGTAGAGAGCCTTGGCCAGGCTGTGCTGGGGACACGAGCACACCCACAGTGTCACTTTGTCACACTGTCACACTGTCACACCATGTCAGGCTCCTCGCTTCCAGCCTGGTGCTCCCACCCTGCCGGGATCCTTTCCCCACCTGGGTCTCAGTTTGATTCACCCACCCCTTTGCACATTGAACAGCCTCTCTCCAGCACTGAACTGGAAAATCATCAAGCAGGGTCAGTGGAGCTCTTAAAAAGAAGAGATTAGAAAGGAAATAAAACCCAAAAAACAAACCCTAAAGGTTTTCCAGCTAATTCCAACTTTCAAGACAAGCCCTCAATACTGTGGAGCTGAAGAGCACATCTTTGCCATCACAGTTAAATGTGGCACTTTGTTGTTGCAGTAAGGCAGGAAAATCATCAAGAAAGGCTTCATAAAATCATTTCTGTCATTTCTTCTAAGGCAAGCTGGCACTTTGGAAGTGCCCATGTAAAGCAATCCTGGTGTGAGCAGTTTGTTAACATAACAATCTATTCCTGGGTGAAAACCAACCAGTTTTTACACCATTAGATAGAAAAATGAAACCTGTCTCCCACAAACAACTTTTCCTGCACATCCACACCAGGGTTTCAGTGACCAATCAATACAGGATAACAACTCGTTACTGACCAATAAAGTAATTAACAAGAAAGCTCCTGACCAGTTGGAGTCCCACCTGAGGTCTGTGAAACTGTGTAAAAATGAGCTATGTGAATAAAGAATGGGCTTGTTCCACCATGAAGAAGATGGAGTCTGTGTGATTTATTCCCATCCTTTGTGTCTGCTACAGTCAGTGCAATAAAGAAATAGATAATAAAATTACTATGATACATTTCTTCATCACCTTTTCCTGCTTGAGGCCTTTAAAGAGCACTGCTGATCTTCATTATTTAGATTTATTATATTAGATTTACATCTATTGGACTTGTAAGCTAAAGCACAAGAAGTTCCACCTCAAAATGAGGAAGAACCTCTTTCCATGAGAGCCTAACAGCTGCCCAGGGAGGGCGTGGATCTCCCTCTCTGGAGCCACCCCAAACCCACCTGGATGCATTCCTGCCACCTGCTGCAGGTGACCCTGCCTTGGCAGTGGGGCTGGACTCTGTGATCTCCAGAGGTCCTTTTCAACCCTAATGGTTCTGTGTTCTATTCTGTGATCTCTATATAAAAAATAGATGGTTTTCCCATTGTCATTCTGTGAATTCTTCATCTCATAATTACTCATTACAAGATCAGAGAATCATGGAATGCTTTGTGTGGGAAGGGACCTTAAACATCATCTCATCCCACCCCTGCCATGGCAGGGACACCTTCCACTGTCCCAGGTTGCTCCATGCCCTGTCCAGCCTGGCCTTGGGCACTGCCAGGGATGGGGCAGCCAGAGCCAGCAGGTAGCTTTAGTCACCTGAGGCATTTTTGCAAAGGGTAGAGGAAGCTGTGGGTGTCATTTTTTATGTTTTTTTCAGTACAAGATAGATTTTGCTTTTAGCTTTAAAATGGACTGTCTGCTCCCCGGTCAGTGGGACACTGGCTGTGCCTCAGCATGAATTTCTTATCAGAAAGTGCAAGTAATGTCCAGAGAGATAGCACCCAAATAGGAAACGTGATGCCTTGTATTTTTGTGCAGAGCATTTGCTGTGAGGCAGCAGCTGGCCTGAAGCTGCAGCACAAGAACTCAAATTTTTCAGCTCAGCTGGCGACAAGGGCCCGCTGTTGGCTGCAGGCATTTTGTGAACAATGGCTTTTTGTGGGACAGGGGCAGCTGCCAGGGGGGACAGCAGCCCCTTGGCCTCCTGGTCCAGCCTGGCTTTTGCCTGGAACACGGGAGTCACTTTGGACTGGGACAGTGCCAAATGTTGGAGTCAGGAATCCCCCCTGGGCCGGGCCTGGGCTCCGCACTGGCAAAAAAAGGGAGAACAGCCAACTTTTCCTGTTATCCATCAACACTGCTGGGTCCTTGGGCCGAGTGCTGCACAGACACACTCCTGAAGGACAGACCCTCTTCTTCAGCCCCCAGGAGGGTGGGCAGAGGAAAACTCTGCCCCTTTTCCACATGAAGCCTGGATCTGAGCCTGGCTGGGCACACACAGCAAGGCTGGGCTCAGGGTGAGCCTGGCTGGGCACACACAGCAAGGCTGGGCTCAGGGTCTGAGCCTGGCTGGGCACACACAGCAAGGCTGGGCTCAGGGTGAGCCTGGCTGGCACACACAGCAAGGCTGGGCTCAGGGTGAGCCTGGCTGGCACACACAGCAAGGCTGGGCTCAGGGTGTGAGCCTGGCTGGGCACACACAGCAAGGCTGGGCTCAGGGTGTGAGCCTGGCTGGCACACACAGCAAGGCTGGGCTCAGGGTGTGAGCCTGGCTGGGCACACACAGCAAGGCTGGGCTCAGGGTGTGAGCCTGGCTGGCACACACAGCAAGGCTGGGCTCAGGGTGTGAGCCTGGCTGGCACACACAGCAAGGCTGGGCTCAGGCTGAGCCTGGCTGGCACACACAGCAAGGCTGGGCTCAGGGTGTGAGCCTGGCTGGGCACACACAGCGAGGCTGGGCTCAGGGTGAGCCTGGCTGGCACACACAGCAAGGCTGGGCTCAGGGTGAGCCTGGCTGGGCACACACAGCAAGGCTGGGCTCGGTGTGAGCCTGGCTGGGCACACACAGCAAGGCTGGGCTCAGGGTGTGAGCCTGGCTGGGCACACACAGCAAGGCTGGGCTCAGGGTGAGCCTGGCTGGGCACACACAGCAAGGCTGGGCTCAGGCTGAGCCTGGCTGGCACACACAGCAAGGCTGGGCTCAGGGTGTGAGCCTGGCTGGGCACACACAGCGAGGCTGGGCTCAGGGTGTGAGCCTGGCTGGCACACACAGCAAGGCTGGGCTCAGGGTGAGCCTGGCTGGCACACACAGCAAGGCTGGGCTCAGGCTGAGCCTGGCTGGGCACACACAGCAAGGCTGGGCTCGGTGTGAGCCTGGCTGGGCACACACAGCAAGGCCGGGCTCGGTGTGAGCCTGGCTGGCACACACAGCAAGGCTGGGCTCAGGGTGTGAGCCTGGCTGGCACACACAGCAAGGTTGCCCTTCCTTTGTGCACCCACACAGCTCAGAGGAACCTTTGGTTCACACTGTGGTTTTAAAAGGCATCTAAATATTGACATTTCCCTTTTCCTGTGGAAACAGCACCCTCAAGATGCTTCTGAGCCTCATTTTATAACCAGAGACCCAAACCTTTCCATCAGAGGGGTCCCTGCTCGAGGCACAGCACACATTCCTTTAGTTTGGCCAATAAAAATGTGCAAATATCCCAGGGCCAGCAGCCCCCAGCCCGAGGCCAGGCTGAGGCAGGACACTGTGGCTCATTTTGCATTTCTGGAGCTCACATCTGTGATCAACACAAACCCAGCAACCTCTAGAATCATCCCAAATCAAGCCAAGCAGGAGATTATTAATGAATCAATTAAATCATAGGGCACTCGGGGGGAGCTGACCTAGCTAGAAAACAGATCTGTTCATGGGTAATCTCATATCCCATCCAGAGAGATGGAATGGAAAAATGAAGACTTTGACCAGAGGAGTGATGGAGGCAAGCCCTAAACTCCAGTCTGTAGAACATGACTGAACTGAGATTGTCAGACCTCACACAAGCAGGGTCAGTGGAGCTCTTAAAAAGAAGAGATTAAAAAAAAAAAAACCAAAAAAACAAACCCCAAAGGTTTTCCAGCTAAGGCAGGGCTTAATTAAATTCCAAGTTCCGGGACAAACCCTCAATACTGTGGAGTTGGAGAGCACATCTTTGCCACCCTATGTCGTATTTCAGTATTTCAGCAAAATGTAGAGTGTGTCAGCAAGGTGCAGTGTGTCAGCAAGGTGCAGAGTGTGTCAGCAAGGTGCAGAGTATTTCAGCAAGGTGCAGTGTGTCAGAAAGGTGCAGAGTGTGCCAGCAAGGTGCAGAGTGTGTCAGCAAGGTGCAGAGTGTGTCAGCAGCCCAGCAGGGGCTCAGGAGGTGCGTGCTCGCTCCCGTCTGCCCGCAGGGCCTCGGGCAGGGTTATCTGCAGGGCAGGCTGTGAGGCAGAGCCCAGCCCTGCCTGTTCCCCCAGCTCCCCGGAGGTGTGTGAGGCTTCACCCCTCCTGTCCTGTGAGCACAGGCGTCCCTGCCCTGCCCTGCCTCTAACCAAGGGCTGCATTCCCAGACCCCGAGCCCCCGGGATGCTCAGTGAGTAGGGGCTGTGCTGGGGGCACTGGCAGATGCATTTTCCCCGATATCCAGCAGAGCTCTGGCTGTGCAGTGTTCTCTGGTGCTCTGTGTGTTGTGTCCTTAAATAACCAACGTGTAAAAAGCAACTAAAGCAACACAGGTGAGGTCCAAGTGATTTTCCTTCTTTGCTTGCTGCCTCAATCAGCAGCCTTGTAAAACCTCTCCTAAGACAGAGAACATCCTAAAAGCCCCACAAAAAGCACCTTGAGAGGCAGTGCTGGGGCTCTTCTCTCACTGAGTGGGTTTAAACTGTGCTGACAAAGGACAGACCTGGAAAAGATAAAAAAGTGTCCCCTGCAGCCCCTCCCGAGGCACTGGGACCCCCCGAGCCCACAGCCAGCCCAGGGCAGAGCAGGTGGGTCCCACACTGAGGGATGGACAGCGCAGGGTGCCTGGAACAGCTTCACTCCAAAAGTTCTCCTCTTGCTGCAAGTGCATCTCCTTTATGTGGCTCAGATGTGGACAGAGTAATTCCCCTCCAAACTGGACTCGTCACATCTTTGTTGTTTGCAGATCCTTATCCAGCCCTGCTCCCTCTACAAAGCCTTGGCAGCCCCTGGGAGTCATAGGGATGAAAGCTGCTCCCTCATGTTTATTAATGGAGAAATTGTAATTAAGGGCAGTAAAGCTGATCAGTGCCCAGTTCTGTAATGTAAAATTTTATACCCTCAGAGTGACATCTGTGCTCTGTGTACACAATAGATATTTATGCTAAGGATGAAACATCCCACTGTTACTAAAATCTCCTGGTGCCTCTCCTATCCCAAGCCTGATCTTCATGCAACAGAAAAAATATTATTAATATATACAAACATTGCTAGAAAAATCCAAGTGGACACAGTGATGTACAGCACATTGTAATTTCAGCATCTTGCCCACAAGCCTCACAAAATAATTTCTCTCTGCCCCCATCCCACTCAGTTTGTATTTGGGAATCTCAATTTGCTACCCTGTATTATTTCATGTGAATGAGTACTGCACTATTTCACAGCATTTCAGATAAAAAAGATATTTTTCAATTATTATCTTCAATTTGCTTCCTAAAAACCCCTACTGAGATCATGTAAATAAAGAGAGCGTTTAATCCTGGGAGTTTTTGTGGATTGAGAGAAATGTTTCTCATGTTGCACATCAATATATGGGTGAGCTCTTTTACTGCAGGAAAGTGGGACTTAAAATATTTGAGGAGGAAGAGATAGAGGGTTGTGTTTGCTAAACAGTTCTGCTCATACATCAGAGACACCTCTGACATGTTTACAGAGCAGCTTCCAGTTAATCTCTTCACCTCCCAGCAAAGCTGCAGAAATAAACATTCTCCATCATCCCTCAGCTGGGAACAGCCTTCCCTGAGAATTCCCTGTTAAACCCCAGACCACTCTGGGTCACTTCAGTTTTGCTCAGTTAATTGTAGAGAGTCCACATCAACATCTACAGGAAAAGAGGAAAATTTACCTTAAAAGCTCAGATCATTCTCCACCTGCATGTTCAGCATTTCCTGTGACCTGCAGAAAGTCCTTCTGCTTTTCTTTGTTTTGTTTGCGTATTTTGGAAAATAATTGTTCAGCTCATACAGAAGTTTTGTGTGAGCTTCGAGGAGGAATGAACATCAGGACTTGCTTTTATTGCTTTAATTGATTTTGTGGGGGTGGAAGCAGGTGCTGATCACAGGTTTTGAATTCTAAATTTGATCAAATACAGAAGCACCACTTAAAAAAAAATCAAGCTTACAAATCCTGCAGCTTCACACAGGGCACTGCTGCAGAGGTGGGAATGACAAGCTGGAGTTCTGCTAATTTCCCCCAAACTCTCTTTTCTCCACAAATGAAGTCAATCAAATCCTTTGTGTGTTAAAATCACCAGAAGGGACAAGTGCAGCCAGGATTTCACCGCACTCAGAGCATTTTTACAGGAGTGCTCCCATGCCCAAGCTCAAGAGAAAATAAACTGGCCCTTCCTGCTGCTCCCTGTGGGAGCATGCCTGGGGCTCAAACCTTTCTTTTTCCCATATGCACCCAA
Source organism: Diglossa brunneiventris (assembly GCA_019023105.1). Lineage (NCBI taxonomy): Eukaryota > Metazoa > Chordata > Aves > Passeriformes > Thraupidae > Diglossa > Diglossa brunneiventris. The sequence goes on along the minus strand of CM032372.1, from coordinate 2,331,874 downwards.
TCACTTTAGGGTTTTTTTGACTTTTTTAAACCTTTTAGTATCTTCATTACTCCTGAATAGATTTCTTTCTAAATGTGGCTTTACAGATGGAGAAAGCTGTACTTGCTGAGTACAAGTTGGGCACTCCCCAGAGCAGGGTCCTCACCCTCCTGTGAATCAGGCAAAACATCCCCAGGGAAGCTCAGCAGGAGCAAATGGCACATTTTTCATTGAAAACTGGCCATTTTCAGGAATTCCTGCTGCCGGAGGTGCCAGGGTGCTGTCCCTGCATGCCGGGCCCTTTTCCCCTGGTGTGGCAGCAGTGGAGAGCTGAGGTCAGGGCGGGGGTTTCTGATCCACCAAGAAGCAGCTGCAGCACAACTCCCACAGCTGCAGCTGCCTGGGGCTCCCTGGCTGCACTGAGCAGCTCCCAAAATCTTGTCCTCACCCCCCAAAATCTTGTCCTCACCCCCTAAAATCTTGTCCTGACCTCCCAAATCTTGTCCTCACCCCCCAAATCTTGTCCTCACCCCCCAAATCTTGTCCTCACCCCCCAAAATCTTGTCCTGACCCTGCCCTCTGCACAGCCCTGCAAAGCTGGTGTTTCTGAGATGAATGAAATACGTTGAATAAAGTGAGGAATGGATGGTTTCTGAGTGAATATCACTGAAATTGTCACGTTTCTTTGGGCAGAGTGGGTTTCCAGCTGGGCTAATCCCTGGTGTGAGTCCCCAGGTCCAGGCAGCAGCTGGGCTCTGCTCCCTGGCTGTCATTAGCAGGGGACACATGGTGACAGCCCAGCCCTGCCCTGCCCAGCTGAGCCGCCCCTTGTCACAGCCCCAGCGCTGCTCTGCACAAAGTCCAGCCTGGGCTGGGCAAAACCAGGCACAAACGAATGCAAAATGGGTTTGATCCATCACTCATCCCCCCTCCCCACAGCAGGAGAAAAGAGCATTTCCCAAAAATGAGAGCCCCAGCAGCTCTGCAGGATGTGGCCAGTCCTTACCCTCGAGTGCAAAGGCTTTCCCAGGCTCACAGAGTTCAGACTGAAATTACTTGGTATTTTCCTGATCACACAGTGACCTCAATTCCTGAGACATTTCCATTACCCATTTTCTAGGAGTCAATGCAAAACCATCATCTCTTTTGAGGTAATGCACTGCTCAACTCTTAACCTCGGTTTTTTTTTCCAAGAGAATGTGGAAGTGACCAGTCTGAGCCACTCATGATCATTTCTAATAAACTTTTCTAATAACTCAATGTACACAGAACAAACCCTCACCCTCCTCTGCCACGCTGGTGCTCTTGAGAAACTGTTAATTTGGATTATATTTTAAAAAATTCAGACCACGTGCTCCATTAGTGATGTGCAAATCAGCTGAACACACACATTGCAAAGAGACCCCACCAGATGCAGATTTTACCCTCTGTCCACTACAAATGGAATCAGGAAAGTCACTAAATCAACTGCAGCAGAAAGAAAAGAGCCCAGCACTTACACTGACCTTCATTTTGCTGTGTTTCCCTGTTAGTCCATCACCTGAGCAGGAGCAGGAGGAGGAGGAGGAGGAGGAGGAGGATGTCCCCAGCCCTGCCGGTGGCTCAGGCGGCTCTGGAGGCTCTGGCTGGGAGCCTGGAGAGGGAAAGCTCAGCCTCTGCCACCTCCTGCTCGCTGGGAGCCCCAGGAAAGCAGCTCTGGGAATGGGGGGAGCTCATTACGTGGCAGAATTCTCTCCAGGGAGCCCCTGGCTGCAGCTGGTGATGTGCAGGACACACAGACTCCCCTGCAGGGAGCGCCTGCCATGCTCTGAACACAAAACCCGGGGCAGCAGGGCTGGACCAGGAAAAGGGCTGGATTTGGAAGCGTTTTTGCTGCAGTGTTTTTTACTCCTGGTTGTTGTGTTTGGGTTTTTGTTTGTTTGTTTGTTTAGGGTTTTTTAATTTTTTTTTTTTTTTACTTCAAAGTGCTGTGAGTTTTGATACACTTTTAATCTGTCTTTAGAAAACTGAACAGATCCCCTTTGTGGTTATAAATCCCCTGCAAAACCACCTCACCCTGCAGAGGCAGAAAACCTAAGAAGGAAAGCAAAACGTGACCTGCAGCTGAAGGGTTTTGTTTTTTGGATTGTTTAAAAAATCCTTAAATATTATTAAGGTATAATGTTATTTAAAATTAGTAATGGTTGCTATTTGCTTGGCAACAGCTGAGCCTGGTCATGCTGGTGCACAGGTTTTACCACTTTGGACTCAGGATATCTTGAGGGTTGGCAAATTTTTACTGGTTTTGCCTTTGTACACGTTGGCTTTTCTCTGGTAAAAGCCTCTTCCTTCCTCTTTCCACAGTAGCTTCAAGATTAAATTAGACACTGGCTCCCAAAGCCACAATTCTGTAGCTAGAAAAGACTTTTATATCTTGAATAGAAAATGCTGAATTGAAAAGCTTCATCAACAAAATCTACACCTCTGGGCTGGGAGCAAACCAGCTGCTGTCCAGAGGAGAAAGAATTCCTGGCACAAACCAGCCCATTTCAATGCCTTTGTGGTTTTTCTCTTCTTTCTTTTTTATTTTTTAAGCATCAGGAGCAGCAGTCTGACCCCTTCAGACACTTCATGCAGCTGATTGGGAGCCATTCATTTGCTATCCTGGTGTTTTTCAGGTGCTCCAGCAATTGAAACGATGGAGAAGTATCAGTTACAAACCCACAGCTTGTGACCACGGAACTACTTTCAAATACCATTAAATGTTCCCATGAATGAGCCCCGAGGGAATTCCTGCTATGCAGGGACACTTCCACTGTCCCAGGCCGCTCCAGCCTGGCCTTGGGCACTGCCAGGGATCCAGGGGCAGCCACAGCCGCTCTGGGAATTCCTGTGCCAGGGCCTGCCCACCCTCACAGGGGAGGATTTTTCCCCAATATCCCACCTAAACCTATTCTCTGTCAGTTTGAAGCCATTCCCTGTGTCCTGTCCCTTGTCAATCCTCTCTCTCCATCTTTCCTGCAGCTCCTCCGGGCCCTGCAAGGCCACCCTGAGGTCAGCCCAGAGCTTGTGAGCAATGCCAGCTCTGCTCCATCCCTCTGCCCATCCTGGGGCCTCCTCTGGTCCCTCTCCAGCAGCTCCAGCTGCTCCCAGGTGCCAGGGCTGGGCAGGTGAGCTCTGACCTGGGCACAGACTCTCTGTCTCCCCCACGCCCCTGTTTGTGGGTGAGGAGGGGAGATGTGAACGGGGCATTTTAGGGGAGAAAAACTCCAGATCCACTTGAAGCACATCCAAATACGCTCCCATTTTCCCTCAGCCAAAGCTGTGGCACTGCAGGAGCTCCGAGGGGTTTGAGCTTGCAGCAAGGGCTGCAAGGCTTCCTGTGCTGCCCCTGGATACGCAACAACAACAACAGCCAAACAAAACAACAGCCCTGCTGAACTCCCACTGAGCTCCTCTCACGGGGGCTTTCCCCTGCAGGTGCAATCGTTGGGGCACAGGGGTCATTGCAGAGCATTTCCTGTCACAGCAAGGCTGCTGAGACTTCAAGGAGTCCAGAGAGAGGAAAAAAAAACCCTTTGCATTTTTATATAATTCAAGTATTATAATAATCAGTACTGCCAGGGTGGTAGGGGACTTACAAAGAGTTCATAAATGATGCTGCAGAAATAATTTTGGTGTTTTATCACTCAGCTGAAGTTGGCTGGGTGGGCTCTGGCCATGTCTAAAATGCTCACAAGCAGAACAGGCAATCAGTTTGCTACCATTACATTGATTTATTGACAATCCACTCAAGAGAGCTGGAAATATGTCTGGAAATAGAAAATTCTTCTATATAGGGGTGAAAAATACCCTGCCTCAGTTACTGATGACTCAATGTGAAAAGTAGCCCCCTAATCTTTACAAGCCTTGATGGAAAATTTGGAGTGTAAAAAAAAAATGACTCATTGAGCTCCTGCTAAGCTTTTCCCCCCACTACATTTTGTGTTAAATTTCCAGGAGGCAGTTTATTTACAGTAAACACTGAGATCATAATCCACGATGAAAATCCTAATTCCAGTACACTTTTTAGACTTGCAGACAGCAGGACAGCAAGGCATTGACTTTGAATCAAGATTTCAGCATTCTCCAACCCTTACAGCTGCAGCAGGGCCTCTGATCTATAGAAAATTAATCTAGATAGAACGTGGATACAGAAATAAATGTAACAAACCTTATACACTGTGTCCTGTCTTTCAAAATAGGAACACAGAGTGTTTCAAAATGTTTTCTGGTTTGCATGTAACATAAAGAAATTCTGTCATGCAAGAGGGCACCAGGGCTGGCAGAGAAAGGATCTGTGTCTCTAATGTCACTGCAGCACAGCAGTAAGGTGGAACCTTGACATTGTATCTTTATAATTTCACAAATGTGCTCATTTCCAGCACAATTCTGCTTTATCCAGCATCCTCACCAAGAAGATGTTTCTCCCAGTCAGTGGTTTTGTCACCATGAAAAGCACGGGGGGACATCAGGTACAGGAACCTTCCATCCCCCCAAGATGAGGAACCCAAAAATTTCACAGAACCACAGAACTGAGGCTGGCAGAGACCTCTGAGACCCAGCTGTGCCTGATGCCCACCTTGTGCCAGCCCAGAGACCTGAGTGCCACCTCCAGGAATTCCTGGGACACCTCCAGGATGGGCACTCCCTGGGCAGTTCCATTGTCTGACCCCCTTTCCATGGGGAAATTCCTGCTGTGCCCACCCTGAGCTGCCCTGGCCCAGCCTGAGGCCGTTCCCTCTGCTCCTGTCCCTGTTCCTGGGACCTGTCCCCTCCTGGCAGGGAATTCCAGAGAGGGAAAAGATCCCTGGGGATCCTCCTTTGCTCCACGCTGAGCCCCTTCCCAGCTCCCTCAGGAATTCTCCATTCCCTTCCCAGCTCCTCAGGAATTCTCCATTCCCTTCCCAGCTCCCTCATGAATTCTCCATTCCCTTCCCAGCTCCTCAGGAATTCTCCATTCCCTTCCCAGCTCCCTCAGGATTCTCCATCCCCTTCCCAGCTCCAGCCCCTCGGAGTCCCTCTGGCCATGAAGAGCCAGAACCGGAGGGGTCTCATCACTGCTACTCCAACATCACCAAGAATCCCACTGAATTCAAACACCAAACCCTTCCCTACCCCAAAGCCCAGACCTACCTTTGCAGATGTGCTGCTCCTTGGGTTTTTATCCATGGTTGTCATTGTGCACTCGGAGCAGCACAGAGAACCAGGGCGATGGGGACCCTTGAGCCGCGCCCGGGCGGGGAACTCCCCTCAGCAAAGTCCATCTGACAGCTCTGCCCCTAGCAGCACTCGCAGCCTGGAGACAAGCTTCACACGTGAGATAGTATCTGAGACAGCAGAGGATGAAAGGAGGGCAGAATAAAACCCAAGAAAAGCCCTTTTGGCGACTGGAAGTAAGAAAACGCCACGTCAAGTGGGATTTTCCTTGGTCTTCCTGCACCAACTTGTCACAGTTCAGCAGTGGGAAGTCTGAGCCCTCTGCCCGTGCTCCTGTTTCCTCTTTTCACCAGTGAGAGCAGGGCTGTGGCGCAGTGAGGAGCTGCACAGCCCTGATAAGGCACCCCTGCCACAGTCCCAGCAGTGCAGGATTTCACTGCCGGCTCCCCCCGGCTTTCCAGGCAGTCTCAGCTCTCACAGCATGAGAAGCAGGAGCCTGTCAGGAACTCAAGGCACCTCCAGTCCCACAGGGAAAGGTGTTCCCAGAGTCAGGGAATGCTTTGGGCTGGAATGGGCAGGGACTGCTCCAAGCCCATCCAGCCTGGCCTTGCACACTGAATTTCACCCTGGGGTTCATTTTTTCCCTCAATAGGATGAGTTCAGTTTTTCCCAGCCCTTCTTTCTCCAACAGCCTTGTGGTCTCAGGAGGATGTCCAGGATACGAAAGGCAGCAGGGTGCCAGTGGCAGGATGGTTTTGTGTTAAAGAAGTAACTTTTTGCTCTTGCACTGTGAGTTCAAGCCCCCAGAGCTAAGGAAGCTTGAGGTGAGAGCTCCCCCAGTTCACAGCCATAGTGGTGCTTTAACACATAAACCACAAAAAGAGGGCTGTAAAAGCAGATTCCAGACACCAGTAACAAGTACATGAATTACAGACAGGTGCTTCAGCAGAGTTAAAAGAAAGGTGGCTCTCCAAAAAATAAAAAAGCCACTGCTGTCACCCATCCCACATCACGCCTCAGTGACTGTGCCAGGACTTCCCTTTCCCTGCCCCCTGCTCTGCTTCTCCTCGTTTCCCCACCAAAAAGGCACCAGCACCACCATCCCTCAGCACCGCTGCTTCTGAAGGGTCACCCACACAGAGGCAGAGGAGGAGCAAAGAGGATTCAGCCTCAGAAATGTTCTGCATCCAGGGAGCTTTTCAAGAGAAAATGAAATTTCGTTATTTAAATAAAAATCTCCCACATTCTACATCTCAAGTCTATAATTGTACCTGATTCAGGTGGCACACAACAAATTCATCATTCCCAAGCCCCAGCCTCCCATATTTGACCATTTCTCCTTTGTTATACAGAAAACAAATACAATTCCTTCTTTATGTATCAAAGAGCTTTTTAAAAGGCAATCTTTATTTAAATACAGACAAAACCTGTACCCTCACCAGCCCTTGACAATTCCTCAGTGTAATGGAAGTTAACCCAGCAGCAAGAACCACCTCACATTTCAAAACCCTCACAAAGGCAAGTGCTGAGCTCTGACCAAAGGAGCCTCCCAGCTGTGGTGCCCAAGAGCTCTGCAAGAGGAGGCCTCAAAAAAACAAGTTTAAGGCTCTGCTCAGGCAGATCTCTGGGAGAATAAGTAGTGAATTTTCCAACTTAGAGAACTTTTAAGCACAGTTTCTCAACAATGGGCACTGAGTTTGTGACTAATTAAAAAAGAATGCAATTGAAGTGCTGTGTAAGACATAGATGAAGATTTCTCAGTCAAATGAAACATTGACATTTCTGAGGTACACATACAAAAATTCAGATGCACACGTTTCTTTCTTTGAGAGGATATTAAAGGTCTCTAAGGCAAAATTATTTTCACTTGCAGCAGCACTGTCACATTTTAATTGCAAGGTGGATATTCCTTAAAACTATTAGGAATTCATTTTGAGGTCCAACTTGTTAAGATAAATTCAGAAGAGGATGAGATGAAGTCAGACTTTAACATGAGAACTAGAAGACCATTTCTTGAATTCACTCAAACAATTGAAAATATCCTGTTTGAAAATTCTTATGGCACAACTCAGAACCATAGGCCTACTTGGCCAAGAAACAAAAAACACAAAGAGGAATTCACCAAAACCCCAGACTGAAAGATACAAACCAGAGCTTTACAAATATGAATTGTGGCTGAAGGCAGCTTAAGGCTTTGTTAAAGTTTCTACACCAAGTTCTGCTGCTCTTTGTGTGATCTCTTCTCTGCCAGAGTTCAGAGGGATTGCACAGACACAACACAGAGCAGAACTGGCTCCTTCTGAGCAGGACACAGTCCCGTTATCTTGTGTGTGATTCACAGGCAGGGGAACAAGCTTAGCCCTTCCTGCCAGGATCATTTTATTCTCCACCCCCTCCCTTCAGTACAATTAGAGATGACTTACAAAAATTAAACCACGCACACTAATAAAAAAATTAGTGTGGGGTGAAAAGTCTCAATATTTGTTATTTTCCTGCCACGTCTGGCAGAATCCAACGCGGCCCAGCACGGCTCCCCCAGGGGGGCAGGAGCTGGGCAATCCCTGCCTGCAGAGCGCCCTCAGTCCGTGGTGGATCTCCTGTACCAGAACCTGGCTCGGTAGTCGTCGCTGCAGGTCATGAAGCCGGGGTTGGTGGGGGAGTGCACGATGCAGCGCACGATGCTGTTGTGGCCCAGGGACAGCAGGTTCCTGCGCTCGGCCGTGCGCGAGTCCCAGCAGCACAGGCTGATGGTCCTCTCGTCGGGCAGCAGCACGTAATCCTCCGTGTGGTTGAACACAGCCTGAGTCCTGTGCACCTGGCGCCCGCTCAGACCAGCACCTAAACACACACAGCACAACGGGGCCTTTAGAAGTTCTCATACCTATGTGTCACAGATGTATTTTATGAAAAAACCTTTCCTTAGGATCTTTTCTCCTGAGAAGCTGAGAGGCCTCAGAAATGAAATGTAAACAGTGATTATCTGCTGCTATGGAATGCAACAGGAGCATCTGTGATTGGTCTCATGTGGTTGTTTTTAATTAATGGCCAATCACAGTCAACTGGCTCAGACCCTCAGTCACAAGATTTTATTATCATTCTTTTCTATTCCTTGCAAGCCTTCTGATGAAATCCTTTCTTCTATTCTTTTAGTATAGTTTTAATATATCATTTTCTTTTAATATATCATAAAATAATAAATCAGCCTTCTGAAACATGCAGTCAAGATTCTCATCTCTTCCCTCACCCTGGGACCCCTGTGAATACCACCACACCTATGAGTCATTTTCCCTAAGAATCAATTTTCTCTGCTGTTCAACCACTTCCTCAAGCCACAGGAATAACAAATATTCTTTTCTAGTTGTATTACAGGACCAGAAAGATTTGAGTCCAGCCTCTGGCCCATCCCCACCTTATCACCAGAGCACTGAGTGCCACCTCCAGGCAATCCTTGGACGCCTCCAAATCTCCCTGGGCAGCCCTTGCCAAGGCCTGAGCACCCTTTCCATGGGGAAATTCCTCCTGCTGTCCATGAGTATTTGCTAAAATTCCTCAAGGGACAGAAGGAATACCTACGCCAGCTGTGCCATGTCCAATCCTTTACCCAAGAATATTTCTGCCTGATATTTTTGCATGAGGCTTTCAGCTGTGACCAAGAAGAGGAGAACCCACAGAGTCTGATGATCCTTAAGGACTTTTCAGTGTATTTCTCACACAGCACATGCAGTATGAGCTGCCTTGGCCATACCCCCAGATAAAGTGTGTTTCCCACAGCCCTCCCTGGGATCCTGCAGGGCTTCCCGGGAAGGTGCTGCTCCCTGCTGGCCACGAGCAGCAGAGCTGGACTGCAAACGGGGCCCTGCAAACCCCAAAAGCTGACACACACCATTTCCATTTCCAGCATCTTTTGTGCTCCTACTGCTTAAGCACCTGAGTGCTTGACCCCAAAGCCTCTCACACAGCTGTTGTCACATGCAAAGCTTCCAAAGCCTTCATTATTCCCTAAATCCTGCTGAGACCCAAGCATGGCACCGTCAGAGTACCTTGCACACAACAGCATCCTTGGGGAAAAAATACACAAAAAAGGGATCAAACCAGCTGCAGGTACATTTCAGAGCGCTGCCATGGCTATAGAGCCACAGAGTTAATGGTTAAATCAACTGCCCTGAAGTAGCTTCACTGTTACTTCTTACTTTTCCCCAATTCAGTGATAACTTCCCTCCAGAACAATGCAGTGAGTAATGTCAGAAAACTCCCAAAATCTACACAGACTAAAATATGTTTACACTGACACACAGAATCACAGCTTCTCTTCTGGAATTGGTCTAACGGAAATATTTTTTAAAATCTTGGGCAATTTATCCTCAAAGCAGCAGTTTCTCCATTGCCTTTAGGAATCATTATTTTCTGACAGTATTTCCAGCCCTGCCACAGCTGAGCACCTGTTAAAGAAGGTGTCTGGAAGGTCACCTGCCACATACCTGTGTATTTCACCAGCGTCCGGCCAGTGGATATCTCCCAGAGCTTAGCCACAGAGTCTTTCCCACTGGACAAAATATACTTGGAATTTTTGGAAAAAATAGCAGAACAGACTTCAGCTCCATCATGTGCCTTCTCAAAGGTGGTGATGCAGCGGTTGGAGACCCCATCCCAGAGTTTGATGCAGCCATCCTTGCTGCCTGTCACGTACATGTTGGCGCTGGCGTTGTAGTTGACGGAGCAGATGGCGTCCGTGTGCTGGTCCTGGGGGTTGCAGGACACGAAGCACTGGAAGGTGTTGATGTCGTACAGACGAAGGGTTGGGTGCTGGGTCCCCACCAGGATGAAATCCCCAGAAGGGTGGAAGGAAATGGAGCGTAACATCTCTGCTTCCTGTTGGGTTAAAAACACACGGCGGGGTAAGGAAAAAAGCTCAGCTGGAGGGGTTGGTGCTGGTGGTGGTAAAGTGCTGAAAACCTACTGGAATTATCAGCACAAAATGGAAAATGTTTCCTGTGGGATTGAAATGACAGGCTGCTCCTGGCTGCATTGTTTTTGTCCTAGAGCAGCCTGCAGTGCCCCCTTATTTTAGGATATCACCCCCCCCAAGCCCACCATCTAATCCCAAATGCTCCCCCAAATCAAAGATAACAGAACTGACTTCCAAGTCAATTCAGATTAGAGTTGGTCTAGCGAATAAAAAGCTGGCAGGTTCTAGACTTAAATACAAGTGTCCATGATGCACAGAATTAAGACACAATCTCTGTAAGGTCTGCAAATTAAGACACAATCTCTGTAAGGTTATGCCGTACCTGTGTGCTCCTGCACCCCCTGATCACCTGAGGCACAGCTCAGCCCAAACCACCTCGGCACTCAGACATCTGAGCTTTGCCTGCTCTGAGCAGTATCTCACCTGGATGTATTTGAAGGCTCTTTTGGCAGAAGGTTTTGAATAATCAAACAATTTAAGTGTGTAGTCCCTTGAGCCAGAAGCCAGGATCTGTTCTGTTGGGTGGAAAGCTAAACACGTCACTTCGTCCACGTGATCGTACAGAGTCCGGATCACCGGGTGGTTCTCCATGTTCTGCTGTGCTGTCTCATTCATCATCACCTACAAAGAATATTCAGCATGTAGCTGCTCTTGGAAAATAAAGCAGGTTTTTGACAGGAAAAGTAGGTTTTAGGCTTGCCAGAGTGGCTGAACAGCAGCTCCTCTCTGACATGACCAGGCACACAATCTGTTCCCTTGGTTATCTGAAGGCCCTTTATAGGCCAACAAATGGAAACCCTGCATCTTTATGAAGGTCAAAACAACTTGGCTCAAGGACAAACTACTTCAGTAGCAGACAACTGGTGCAAGAAAACATCACCTTCATAAACAGCCCAAAGCAAAACACTGACTGCCGGGAAGAATTGAGAGAAGCTGCACTGAAACTGCAGCTCTCTGCTGAGAATCTGGTGTGTGCTCTGTGCTAAAAAATCCCACTTTTCATTGCCACCTGATAACTGCCTTGGAAAAAGATAAAGCAAAGCAATGTGTGAAACAGTTCTGAAATACCCCGTGAAAACACAGGTGGCCAGGGGGGCTGCAAGGCCACGGGCGGGTTCTACATGAATTGTGCTCAGACATCTCAATATGTTGAGACAGGTATTTAGTCCAACCCACTGAGGCAGCCACAAGGTACAGAAATGAAATGGAGAGAGCTCCCAGAGTGATTAGAATCCATCATCCCAATGGGCATGGCATGGACGGGATCCCAAAAGTGATTACAATCCATTATCCCAATGGGCATGGCATGGACAGGATGTTAAAAGTGATTACAATCCATTATCCCAATGGGCATGGCATGGACAGGATCCCAAAAGTGATTACAATCCATTATCCCAATGGGCATGGCATGGACAGGATCCCAAAAGTGATTACAATCCATTACCCCAATGGGCATGGCATGGACAGGATTTCAATTGATTACAATTCATTATTTCAATGGGCATGGCACAGACACAATTCCCAGTGTGGTACAGCCCCTTCCCTCGATGGGCATGGCACAGACACAGTTCCCAGTGTGGTACAGCCCCTTACCTCGATGGGCATGGCACAGACACAATTCCCAGCGTGGGTACAACCCCTTCCCTCGATGGGCATGGCACAGACACAATTCCCAGTGTGGTACAGCCCCTTACCTCGATGGGCATGGCACAGACACAATTCCCAGTGTGGTACAGCCCCTTACCTCGATGGGCATGGCACAGACACAATTCTCAGTGTGGTACAGCCCCTTACCTCGATGGGCATGGCACAGACACAATTCTCAGTGTGGTACAGCCCCTTACCTCGATGGGCATGGCGCTCTTGGCCAGCATCCTCTCGGTGTCCAGGATTTTGATGGAGGCGTCGGCAGAGCCCGTGGCTATCAGCTGCCCGTCCCTGCTGTAGGTGGCCACACGGCAGGGTCCCTTGTGGGATGTCACGTAGCAGGTCTCGTACTCGGAGGCCTCGGGGGACATGGTCTGCACATCGGCGTCGAACTCCAGGTCGATGCCGGTGCCCGGCGCCACGGTGTCCGAGCGGCCGATGGCGTACTGCACAGCACTGTCATCGTTCTCCATGCCTGGGGACAGCAGGGCAGCACTCAGCGCTGCCAGCCTGCTCCTCAGAGCCTGCCACGCTCCAGGGAATGCCTGGGAAAGGCAGCCCTGGGGGGAGAGCTGCGCTGGCAGAGTGGGCTGGGTCCCACAGCTCTGGGGAGGACTGAGGGACAGATGGGCTGGAGCAGGCACAGGAATACCCCAGTGAGGATTGCAAAGGGCTGATCAATGCTATGGGAATTTATCAGATTGGGAAGGGCTGATCAATGCCCTGGGAGTACCCTCAGTGAGGACTGGGAAGGGCTGATCAGTGCTATGGGAATACCCCAGTGAGGACTGGGAAGTGCTGATCAATGCACTGACAATCAGTCACTGACCATGCACAGGCCTGTGGTCACAGAGGAGCAACAAGCCCCAAAACTATTACATGAGTTTTAAGGTATAAAACCCAAAGTATTTACTGATTCTTTTCCTATTTTATTGCACTAAAGCCAAACTATCCCAGCACTGTAAGGGAAAAAACTTGCTGGTCTTCAAGCCCACTTCCCAGACTTTAATCTTTATTTCCAAGATGCAGCTAGAAACCAGAGTTCAGCACTGGAAGTGGCAACAAGGCAGACACGAGTTTTCAGCCCAGTGGTGATCTTTTTGCTGCTTTCATGTACTCATTTTAAGTCTAGAATTTGCATTTCAAACAAACACAAAGCTTCACAGATTTATACCCTCAGAACTCAGCTAGCTCAGGCAGCAGACCCAGTTGAGCTACACATGGTGTCATGGCCAGAGCTCTTCAGTCAGCTTGTTCCAACAGCAGCCCAGGGGTTTCCCTGTTCTCCTCACACTGTGGCACTTCCAGAGGGAAGCACAGGGAGAGAACAGGTGACAGCCCTGCTGAGACCCCAGAGTGTGCAGCTGTTTCCTGAGGACTATCTATAAAAGCCAGCAAAGATTGCCAATGGAAAAACTTGCTCCCTCTCCAACACTGTCAGGAACAACCAGATTGGAATTATTTCTTTCTGAAGTCAGCAGAACTGTGAGGGTGAGATTTTCCCTCAGATCTGGGGGGGTCAGTGATCCCATTCACTGGGGTGTTCTGCCACTCACCCAGAACCCTGAGAGTCCTTAGAGGAGTTTAAACAGATTTGGGCACCACTCAGGGATCTGGTTTGTTGGTAATGAAACAGGAATGCCCTTCAAAGCCCACAGACGCAAAGGCTGTACCCAGATGCACAAGTGCTGTGCTAATACCAGACACCACCTCTGCATCAAAGGTGTCTTTGCAGTGACACCAACCTCTTAATGCACTGGGGAATTAGAAACTAGACTTTTATGTCAGCTTTTGATTCCAGCTTACCTAACTTAATTAGGTGCAGCAGTTGTTCAGAGGGTGCACACACAGACTGTGGTTTGATCTCATTTATCAAGCCATTGGCAATGTTGATGTATCCATCATAGAGCAGCTGGCTAATTATCAGTTTGTAAAGTTGCTGACGGTCTTTCAAACTGACTTTTGTCCTATACATTGTGAGCAGGGACTGCCTTGGGGGGGCCTGGAATGAAGAACAGAAATCACATGCAAGAGAGTTGCATGAAACCATCAGAACCTTGGAACAAATCTCAGGGCAGGCACTAAATATTGCTGTGGTTTTGATGCAAAGCAGAGAAGGGGACAGAAAAGTGGGGGAAAAGAGCAGGAAAAAGGGAGAGAAAGAAGAGGAAAGGGTGAAGAAAAGGTGGGAGAAAGGGAAGGAAGAGACAGGAGAAAGGGAAGGAAAAGGGAGAAGAAGGAGGAAGAGGCAGGAGAAAGGGGAGGAAGACAGGGGAGAACGGGGAAGAAGAGAGAGAAGAGGAAGAAGAGAGGGGAGAAAAGGGAGGAAAATGAGAGGAAAAGGGGGAGGTAAGAGGGGGGAAAGGGAAGGAAAAGGGGAGGAAAAACCTGTTGCGCTTGTTTTCTGTGTCAATGCAAACCTGGCCCACAAACCGAGGCGGGCCGTGCTGAGCGGAGCAGAGCCGGCAGCATGTGCCAGCGGAGCCAGCGGTGCTGCCGGCGGGCCCGGGCTCCGATGGATGGATGCACGGGGCGCGCAGGACAGCACAGCACCGCGCCGGCCCCGCCGCCCGCCCCGCGCCCTCCCCGCCCTCCCGTTGGCGCGGCGGGGCCGCAGCCCCGCGCGGGCGGTGCCGGAGCCGCGGGCGGGCAGCCCCGGCGGTGCCGGTACGTACCGAGCCTTCCTTCTGCCGCCCGCGCTCTGCCCCTAAGATGGCGGCGGGAGCGCGGAGCGCATCGAGCGGCGGCGGCGGCAGCGGCGGGGGAGGCCGGGCCCGCAGGACGCTCCTCCGCGAAGGCTGCTGCATCGAGCGCCCGCACATCGATGGGAGGCGGCTCTTGGGGGGGGCGACACAACGGGGCGGCGTCACGTGAGCGCCACACCCCCCGCGTCACGTGCGGGAGGCGGGAGCCCCCCCGGGAAATGGTGAGGGGGGGAGATCGCGGGGACCCCGGTCCCGTTATGGGGACCCCCATCCCCGACCCCGCTCCGGAGACACGGACCCCGCTTTAGGGGCCCCGAACCCTTTTGGGGACCCTCCCATCCCCGACCCCGCTCCGGGGACCCCGAACCCGCTTTGGGGGCCTCGATCCCGTTTTGGCGACCCCCATCCCCGACCCCGCTCCGGGGACCCCCATCCCCAACCCCGCTTTGGGGGGCCTCGATCCCCGTTCCCGCTTCGGGGGTCCCCATCCCCGACCCCACTCTGGGGACCCCGATCACTATTCCCTCCCCCCGCGCTGGGGATCCCAGGGTCCTTCTCGCCCTTTTCCCTTCCGGGGGTCCCTCTCGCCATTTCTCCCCTTTCGGGGGCCCCTTCTCTCCATTCCGGCCCCTGCGGGGGTCCCGCTCCCCATTCTCCCTTCCAGGGATCCCAGGGGTCGCTCTCCCCATTCCTCCCCTTCCGGGGATCCCGAGGGTCCATCCCCGATCCCCTTCCGGGGGCAGCGGGGCCCTGGCGGAGGCCGCAGAGCCGCGCTCGGGGCGGGATCGCGGGCGGGGGAGCGGCGCTGGCCCGGCCCCCAGCGGGCGCGGGGGGAGCCCGGGGCTTCTTTTGTGTCGCAGCCGCAAAGCTCCGGAGCGCCGCTTCCGCCAGACCCCGGATCCCAAACAGGGCGACGTGAACGGGCTGGAAATGAAGCGGCTGGCGCTGCTGCCCGGCCCGGCCCCGTCCCCAGCGCAAACCGTCCCCTCCCCGAGCGCTACTCACGTCAGCCTCGAGAAAAGGCAGCCGGAGCGGGCGCGGGTCGAGCAGCGGGGCTGCCATGCTCCCCATGCCCCGGGGCAGCTGTCGTCTGTCACACGCTGCAGCGACACGGCGACCCGACATCTTCTTTTTACCTATCCTGAACCACTTGTAAACACCAACACACACAACCAGGCTCTCCTTCGCTCTTGTTTTCAGCACCGCGGAGACACTGAAAAGTTCCCTTGGATCGCAGTTCTTCGGCAAGCCCCAAGCGCCGGCTGGAGTTTCCTCGCTCCGCGGCGCCTCGCAGGGACCCGCGGGCTCCGGGCTAGCAGCGCCTCACGCCGCGCTCGCTGCGCTGCTCGCGGGCCGCGTTCGCTGACCGGCCGCGCTCCCGCTGTCCCGGCGTCTCCTCGGGAGCCGCGCGGCTCTGGGCGCTGCCGGGGGCTGCGGCGCGAGGGGTCCGGGCCGGGCGGTGCCTTGGCGCTCGGCGCTCGCCCTGCAGCGCTGGCGGCACGTGGCGCTGCCCGGGGCCGCTCGGCCGGGACGCACCGGGAGGCTCCGGCCCTGCTCGGCCCGTCCGGGGGGGCACCCACACAATGGCCCCGCTCGCGCTCGGCCCCGCGCGCGGTGGCAGCAGCGCCGCTCCCCGGCCTGGCCCGGGGGTGGACGGGGGTGTCTCGGGGGGAGTCTGGCGGGAGCGGGACTGACCTGGCGGCGCTCCCGGGCGCGGAGCGGAGCGGAGGCGGCGGCGGCCACAGGTGGGAGCGCGGCGCGTTACGCGATTTGCGTAGCGGAAGCGGCGGCTCGGCCGGCGGGAAGTGCGCGGGCGGCGCGCGCCGGGGGGCGCGGCGCTACGCAAAGTGCGTAACGCGCCGCGCGGCGACAACGCCGGCGGAGGGGCGGGCGCGGCGCCTGCGCCCCTCGCGGCGCGGCGGAGCGCTCCCGGCAGCCAATGGGCGGGCGGGCCGCCTGCGGGAGGAGCCAATCAGCGTGCGCGGGCTGCGGGAGGGCGGCCAATGGCGGGCGGCGGGGGTTTAAAGGGGTATTTAAGGCGCGGCGGTTTGAATTCAAACAGCTCCGGCGGCCTTGAGGCGGCGGCTCCGCGGGGAGCGTGGGGCGGGCAGGGGGAATCCACACGGGCCGCTATCGATAACGAGTGATAATCGATAAAGGACCCCAAATTCCCTGTGCTCCGCTCACCAAGCCCCTCTCGCCCTCAGCCAGAGCCGCAGGGGCCGCTCCTCCTCTGGCGCTATGGACAGGAACATGAAGGAGAACCACGGCGCGTACCCGGGCCGCGCTGCCAAGGTAAAGGTGTGAAATACGCGGTTTATGTGCCTCTTCCTGAGCAGCTTCCTCTACTGCATCCTTGGTCTCGATGTCTGGGAGTTTGCCATTAAAATTCTGGTCTGTTCAATGAGTGGTCTTTAGTTTTTACTTTTTGGGTTTGTTTCTCCCCATCTCATATTAACTACAGGTTTCAAACTAGTAATTTATCTTTCAGTAGCTTTCTCCTAGAGAAAACAGCCCAAAGCTGATTTTTTAAAAATTATTGTTAATATTAGCATATCTTATTAAATGAGGAAATACTCTTTATAAGTATTTAAGAGCTCTTAAAGAGAAAGCGAGTGTGTATAATCAAATTATTTTAGACACAATTTTTAAAAGCAAGTACTGTGCAAATGCTGCTATTGATACATATATGCAGCAGTGCTCAAGATCACCCTGATGATTGTATTTTTTCCATTTAGAAATACAGGCACTGCCTCACCAGTTTATATAAAACCAAATAGGCCTAGCAAGTTTTTGGAACAGCATAAGCAACATTTCCTTTTAATCAACTAAATATATGATTAAATATATATGATAAATATATGACTTTTAATGTTTCTGTTAAAGTGGTTTTGTCCTGAGCGGGGCCATGAAGGTTCTGCTGTGCTGCTGCACAATTAACACGTTCTCCTTTCTCTCTGAAGGTCACCAATCCCATCGGGGATGCCCCCAAGCGTGTCCCTGTGTCGCAGCACTCAGCCCAGAGCCGCTCACTCACCAGTGGAGCTCCAGCCCGAGTTCTGTGTCCTGCAAACTTCGCCCAGCGAGTCCCCGTGCAGCCCCAAAAACCTGCACTGTCAACCCAAAAACCACCCAGCAACCAAACAGCGCAGCAGCCCCGGCCCAAAGCGCCCCAGCAGGCCACTGTGAGACCTCAGGCTGTGAGCAAGGGCAGTGAGAAACCTCCCCAGGCTGCAGCACCTGGTAATTGTGAGGGTGATTTCCCTGTGATCCCAGCTGTGACACTCAGGACGCTCCTAAAGCTGCTGCTGATCCAGGGACAGTCCTGGAGGGAAGTTCTTGGTTGTGCCCCCCAAACAGAAGAGCAGCACATGGCTCACCTCTGGTGTTGCTGCACCATCCTTGTGAATTTATCTCTAAATTAACCAATTAGAGACAATATGGTGTTAAAAGCTTCCAGGTGCTCAGCAGCCAGCTGGGAGTTAATGTAATTTGCATTCAGACCTCACAGGTTTTCCAATATTCATGCACAAAGATACTTTTGTTTGGGGAGGGGGAAAGAATTCATGGGTTTTTATGCTCGGAAAGCTTTTAAAATTGCATTTTGCCAGTGCTGTTTGTTTTCTAGCAGTCAGCTATGCTAGGTTGCTTAAAATGTCATGGAATGGATTCTAAAAGCTGCTCCAGATCATGCTCAGGGCTTAGATTTGTTCCTACATGTGTGTTCCCATTACTCATGAATTGATTTCCTTCTCTGTACACAGCACAAAACCCTGAAGCAGAAAGCACCTTGAAACAGAAGACTGAAGAGACCAAGAAGAAAAGTGAAGAGACTAAAAAGTAAGTTCTATGCCTAAACTCTAGATAACTGAGCCCTGCTGGAGCTCCTTTGGCTGTGGAGCCTGGTGACCCCCACACTTTGCAGGCACAACACAAGGAAAGCAGCCTTTGACCTGGTAATTGTCAGGAGCAAGGACTTGCTGTAATCTAAAGAAAACTTTGGGCTAAATGTAGAGTAGCTCTTCCCAGGGGAGGGCACTGATAGCTGCTGCCCCAGTCACGAGGTGTGCTCCTGAAAACAAAGCCTCCTTCATCTGGGCAGGAGGCTGGAGTCTAATTTGGGAGGAAGTTGGATTTGTTTATGGCAGCTTTAAGTTGTTTTGCCATGCCCTGGTGATGTGTCTGGGTTAGGAGTATCTAAGGAGCCCAGCTTGGTAAACAGTCATTTTGTAGTGGTGTGGTTGGTGTAGCGTCTGCAGAAGCTTCAGGAGGGAAGAAAATAGCTTTCAGAACTTCCTTTTGAAAAATCTCAATGCCTTCATTCTCTTGGTGTTTTCATAAAGACTAAAATCTAGTTTGGAGCACTAAGCATCTCTTGAACAGGAATGTTATGAACTGTAAATCTGAGTCAAAGCCAACACAACTCCAGCTTTTAACTTTCCTCTTGCAGAAGGCAATGGTCTCTTGATGATTTTGAAATTGGTCGTCCTCTGGGGAAAGGAAAATTTGGGAATGTGTACCTGGCACGTGAAAAACAGAGCAAATTCATTCTTGCACTGAAAGTGCTCTTCAAAACACAGCTTGAGGAGGCCGGTGTAGAGCATCAACTGCGGAGAGAAGTGGAAATACAGTCTCACCTTAGGTAAAGTTTAGTGGCTATTTACTCTGCTTTGTTTGCATGCAAACCAAGTAACCTTGATTATGATAAGATTTCTTCTTTATGATCAAATTTTATGTGTTATGAACTGAAGGAACACGGATGAGCTGAAATTCCCGTGCTTGCCTTGAGAGTGGGGGGAGCAGGACAGGAAATTCAAGGTTTTGGAGAAACACCTGGTTCAGAAGAGCATTGAAATCTCTTTGCAGGCACCCCAACATTCTCAGATTATATGGCTACTTCCATGATGTGACAAGAGTCTACCTGATCCTGGAGCATGCACCTCGTGGGGAGGTCTACAGGGAGCTTCAGAGGCTCACCAAGTTCGATGAGCAAAGAACTGCTACTGTAGGTTGTTCCAGCTTCATCTCCGTTCCTCTTGAATCTGGGATATCTGCAGGACAGAGCCAGCCCTTCAGATCAAGTTCTGGGGGAACTGAGATTCCTTAGTTGCTAGTTGGCGTCTGGGCAGGGAATGATTGGGAAGATTTAGGTCTGTGGAGGAATTTACGTTCAGAATTGTTTAATATTGCAAGGCACAGCCTGTATTGCCAGGCTTCAAGGGTTAAGGAATAATTGCTTTGACTTAAAATTATAGTTATGGCTCAAAAAGGCTGTGCTGCAGCCAGATAAGTTCAGGTGACAGTATCTTAAAGATTGTGGCTTAAAGGTTGTTCTTTCTGTGCCCAGTACATCACAGAACTGGCAGATGCCCTCTCGTACTGTCACTCCAAACGTGTGATCCACAGGGACATCAAGCCAGAGAACTTGCTGCTGGGATCAAATGGAGAGTTAAAAATTGCTGACTTTGGCTGGTCTGTGCATGCTCCATCGTCTAGGTGAGAATTCAGTCTCTTGTGCACTGAAATCCTTCTGTAGTGTCAGTTTGTCACACAGTTGTGGAAGGGAGGTACGTGGGAGCTTCTTTAAGTACTGGGGGAAATGCTGCTATGACAAAGTTCTAACAGGCCGCTGGTGTGACAGGAGGGTTGTTATCCTGTGTTTAATTCAGACCTTGCTGACCCTCAAAGGAAGGTTGGTTGTAGGGTTACTGTGGTCCCTGAGGTGACAAACCTGCACTTGGACTCAAACATTATTCTGGCAATTTGGTTATTTCTGAGAGAGTGGGAAACTGCACCTGAGAAGGGAAGAACAGGTTTGTTCTAGCACGTGGGGTGGAGAAAGGAGCTAAGACTGTTTGTAGGGACTGAGATGCTTTCAGGAGAAGTAGAAAATCTTCTGCTGGCTTTTCTTTCCCAGCTGTTCTGGGTGGTGCTGAGATACAGATGATTGCCAGCATTAGTTCTTATCTGGCTCTTGAAATAGATCCTCTAATTATCTTAATCAATAATTAACTTGGACTTTTCTTCAGGAGAACAACTCTCTGTGGGACACTTGACTACCTACCTCCTGAAATGATTGAGGGAAGAACACATGATGAAAAGGTGGATATTTGGAGCCTGGGAGTTCTGTGCTATGAGTTCCTTGTAGGGAAACCACCTTTTGAAACAAAAACCTATCAAGAAACCTACAGAGCTATTTCAAGGGTAAGTGCCAATGTTTACCTGGATTAGCTGGGCCATGCTTTTAGTTCTAGAAAGGTTTCAGCAAACTTAAGTTTGAAGCATAATGAAAACAAATACAAGAATATACAAATCCTTTCACAAGCAGTGAGAAGCTTGTTCAGGGTTATAATGAAATTATTTTACCAATAGGCAGAAGGTGCACAGCCTGCAAGGCTGGCACAGCTTTCAAGGGGTAACTTGAGTAGAGCCCTTTGGTTCTATCATTTGGTTATTGCTAAAGAACTTTTGCATGATTCTTCATGTCCTTTTTTCCTTAGGTGGAATTCAAGTTTCCTCCATTTGTAACAGAAGGTGCGAGGGATTTAATTTCCAAGCTCCTGAAGCACAACCCCTTCCATCGCCTGCCCCTGAAGGATGTGCTGCTCCATCCCTGGATCACAGCAAACTCCACCAAGATTCCCACCAGCAGGAAGAGTGATGGTGCTGCCCCCTCCAAAACATAGCTCGAGGAGGGTGACTTGTGGGATGGACAAGATGAGCCCTGTACTGTGACTACTGTAATGCTTACAATAGAAAAGCAGGTCTTGGAATCTAGTGGCAATTGGGATGCAAATCCTTGGGTTGGCTGGTGTCTTAAACTCGAATTGCAGCATAAAATTATTTGACTTTTCTCTGGAGCTTGTGGAATATTTAATGTACTTGAAATCAGTTCCATGTGGGCCAGTTTGCTGGTTGGAGTCTCTTGTGCTGAAATGGTTCGTTGTTCACCACAAGGCAGTTGTTGCTCTGGCTTATGGAACAGTGCAATATCCTGGAGATGCCTGCTCCTCCCTCCCTGGGCTGCTCAGGGTGTCTTACCTGTGGTGTAACCTGAAACTGAGCGAGGTGAATGCCTTTTTCAAGTGTTCCAAAAATGATGTGGCAATTGGTTTTGTCTCTAGTTTTAAATGTGAGCACTCAATTTGTAAAATAAAGACTTGTTATACTGCACCCAGCAGGGTGAGCTTCCTTGTGGCACTGCTTGGCTCAGCACCAGCACAGCTGAACTCCTGCTCCCAGAGGTGAATTCCCAAAGTATAATTCCCACCTCTGTCAGAAGGGAAGCTCAAAGTGCTGGTACCACACAGTCATTCACAATCCCAATTTAGAATTACAAGGTAAGTACCAAATGTGCTGCTACTTCACCTGCTTGGTTTATTGAGAGCTTGGTCTGCTCTGTCCTTTTTCCAGTGAGTTTATTCAAAGATCTCCCATCTGATACCATTTTCCAGCCCTTTCTCGGAAGTACTTTCAGATTATGTTGGGTAACAGCAAATAACAAGACCAGATGTTTATAAGACACTCCTTAAAATGCACCAAGGGTCAGGCCCCTTGCCACCAAAATCAATGCCAACTCTTTTCCAGGAAAACACTTAAAGCAAACTAAGAGAAAACAATTTATTGTCTTTTCAGAATAAGACTTTGCTATTTTACAAACAGTTTTAAAAAACGATCCTTCTAGAAGCAAGGACTCCAGAATTCAAAATATATTCTCAAATTAATTTAAAATATACTTTGCAAAAATCTTCATCTAAACAAACTGCCAGTAGTTTATACAACCACATAAGTAATCAGAATTCTGGCCACAATTTATATGAAGCTGTTTCTTTACAGCAAGAAAACTCTAGTGCTGGGTGCCTTCTATTGACTTTTAAATGATTTTATTATTTTAAATGATTTCATATGATTTTGAAAAAGACTTTGAATATTCCTTCTTTATCACATTTAAGACAAAACATTATTCTAACTGAAATAAACAAGGCTGCCTCAGAGTTATTTTGGAATTCTTATCCTTGGTCCACATGAAACCTGGGCATTTCTGTGGGGGGGAAGGAGTTAAGGTGCAATTTAATGTTCTGGCTGAGGGGAGGCAAGAGGCTGCTCATAAGTTATTTACTCCTTTCTTCCCTCAGCCAGCTCTTACCAAAACTCCACCCTTTCTTCCTCTCTATGCACTAAATTTTAGCAAAACTAGAAAGCTATTTCAGAGTGTTTTCCTGCTATTTTACTTAAATCAGAGTTTTGTATAATCAGATCTATCAGAGGCACCTTGGGGTAAGTGCAAGCACAGAGAGAACTCAGAAAGAGCAACCAGCCCCAGCTCTTGCTCAGGCTCTCACAGCAGCACAGGCCTGAGCCCCAAATCCAGGCCTACCCCAGTGTGACACTAATTTATCTGGTGTAGGATCAGTGGAAGGTGGAATGTAGCTATCCACCCCTGTAACTACATTCTAACACCACAGTGTCCCCATAAGGAAAGGCGAAGCCCCCTCATTGCTACATTCACCAGTCTCAGCCCAAAGCACAGGAATTCTTCATGGGAAGCTGGGAATTGGAATGTTTGCACTTCTGGTGCACGTGATTTGAGTTTCACCCATGGGAGCAGAAAGCAGCTGGGGTTAGTTTAAAGATTTTTTAAAAAAGTGTTTCCAGTACAAAGCCAGATCTCAAACTATTATAAACCCCCCAGCTTCTTTCTGCCTTGATGCTGTTTGGAGTATGTTCACATAGGTAATTCTGGGTACACTGATTTCAGTAGGCTCAGGATTTCTTCTGAGTCTATAGACATTTAAAAACAAAGGGACTTTAGTAAGGCTGGCTCCCAGCCAGCACATTTTCAAACAAGAAAATCTTGGACTATGGAATCAATACACATAGTTTCAGAACAGTGCTTCACCTATTGTGACTAAACCAATTATGACTGCAATAATTTATCATATGGGTACTCCTACTGAAGCGAGTTCAGTGCCTGTGTTGTACTGCAGAAGGGCTATAATAAAACCCTCTTCTAACAAAAGAAACACTCACCTACCACTTTAGATTCCAATACATACCCTTATCAGCAGAACTACCCATGTAGTGAGATATTGTTTATTCTGCTGGAAAGAGACTCTCACAGTTTCTCAGCTACACAGCAATAAATGAAAGCTATGACTGTTAAAAAAAAAAAAAAAGGCTCAAAAGCTGGCTTATAAAGACCCAGAACTATGCTCACTGTCAAGCATTTCTATTCCCACTTGAAAGGCAAACCAGATCCCATTTGAACAGGTTTGTCCTAAGAACAAGCAGCAAAAGGGAAAGGAGATAAGGACAGCACTTTTCACAGTGACATTTACCTGAAGGAACAAGTGAGAAACAGAAGATGAGATCGACCTGAACCCAGACAAGTCTTTGAAAGAAATGTTTGCCCTGCAGAGCTGGGTGGCTGCACTGGAGAGCAGAGGCAGGAGGCTCAGGGGCTGGAGGCAGGGGGCTTGAAGAAGCCGGCCTTGCGGCAGTAGCGCACCACGAAGGGCACGGACACCACGGTGATGCTGATGCGCACGGGGGCAAAGAGCTTGTGCACAGCATAGGCCAGCACGAAGGTGCTGGTGCCAGCTGCCATCCGCGACTGCAGAGAGGCCTCGCTGAAACCCAGCTTCAGCAGCACCGCGCTCATGTCCACGCCGCTGCACAGAGAGAGGAGACGCTGCTTCAGGTTAGCATGAAAAATACAAACTGCTGGGGCTTGCTCACAAAGGTTCATGTGTCACAGCTCTACTCAGCCTTTAGAGATGGAGTTTCTCTGCAAAGTGATTCTTAAAGAGTTACTGTGAAGAATTACTGTGAAGTTTCTCTGCAAAGTGATTCTTAAAGAGTTACTGTGAATCATATTACAGGCAGCTGAAGTTATGGAAGAAGTGTCTTGCACACAGAGTGATTTGGGAAGACAGAAACTCCTGCTCCTCCACATCAGCACAGCAGATGCTGTGGCAGAGCCCATGAGCACCATGCTCATGTCCACGCTGCCGCAAAGAGGAGATGCTGCTTTAGGATAGCATGCAAAATATAAACTGCTGGGTGTTTGCTCACAAAGGTTCATGTGTCACAGCTCTACTCAGCCTTTAGAGATGGAGTTTCTCTGCAAAGCGATTCTTAAAGAGTTACTGTGAATTTGTGTTGGAGTTTCATCTTCCCAATTTTATATTTAATATCTATATTAAATATATATTTAATATATATTCTGTGTCTTGGGGAAATTGATCACCTAAGCACAAACCAAATGAGGTATCTGCTGTTAGGCTTAGTGTTACAAAATGACAAATTATCTAAAATCTAGCAAGTGAAGGAAGTGTTGAGGAGCTCAAATGGGCATTATGCACCAAATTCATTAATACAGACAAAGCAGATTTCATCAGGGATTCAACCATACCTGAAGGAAGAAAAATGTCACCCTGTGCCACAATGTAGTAAACAGGAGAAATCAGGCATTCATCTATTCCCACTGGAGTCAGGAATAAGCAGCAGGGAACGTTTGGGGTAGTAACAAGTTCCCCTGTCTCCTCAGCTGAATACCTTGTGTAACATGCATTCCAACAAAGCCACACGCACAATTCCCCACCTGACTCCTGTATTTTCACTCTAATCCTCTTCTAGTGGCTGTTATTTTCTGCAGTTCAACTGCACAAACTGTGTTCAACACCCAGAAAAATACCTTTATCTCTAAGCCCCAGAGCAATTTTGCATGGCTCTATCTCTCCAGACCAAGCAAGAACAAAAGATATCTGCAGAACAAATACATTTTCTGCCTGGTCAGTTATGGTGGTCCTGTGCCTGCTGTTTTCCCTGCTGATGAACCTGTCCATGCACAACTCTGCTGTCTCATGCCTGATGGGAGATCAGGTCCATTTATGGACCCATCCATACTCAAAATTCAGGAGGTAAGGTCCAACAGGCATAAAGTGCCTGTCTCCTGTCAGAGATAAGCACAATGGTAAATGTATTTTACTTTTACCACTACCTAGAGGTGACAGACAGCTGTACAAACCTCACCTTGACACAGCCAGGTAGAAGATTCCCAGAGATACTAAGGAAATTCCAACATGGAAGGAAACCCCTACAGCACCATATTCTTTAAAAACTTGTTTCAGCTGCTGGGATTTGTTCAGTTTCTTGTTTTCAGCACTGGGATCAGCAGTTGCGTTTTTGAGGGGTTCAGCTGCATCCTAAAAAGAAAACAATTAGAAGTATTTATTAGCATTAAGCACAAGATCATATTACAGTTAGCTGAAATTATGAAAGAAGTGTCTTGCACACAGAGTGATTTGGGAAGACAGAAACTTCTGCTCCTCCAGATCAGCACAGCAGATGCTGTGGCAGAGCCCAGACAAGCTCCCTTCTCCCACCTATTCCTGCCAAGGGAATGCACTGATCTGGGTGTAAATTCTTATGCAGTTCAGGTTTCATAATTAAAACCAGATTATTTGATCCCAATGTGTGCCAAGGCACACCCAGACAGCTGCTGGAGCCATGAGACTGAGGTGTGAGAGCTATTTCCTTCCACCCACTGCCCAGCTTTACCCAGTGACTCCCCGGGGCACAGCTCCTTGTTCCAGGGGCACTGGAAGCCCACCTGGTACCGCTTAACAACAGCTCCCTGAGGGAAGAGATCCGAAGTTTAAGTTCCTTTAAATCACTCTAAATGGATGAGCTGATCAAAGGAAGAACTGCAAGTGTTGACAGCAACGAGCAACTCTGTTGCTACGGTGCAGACAACAACTGCAGGGACATGCCAGGGCTGGTGTCAGGAGCCCAAGCGCACTGAAAATCTTTGTCACAGTAGAAGTCATTGATAGATTTTTATTTGGGTACCTTCATACTAAACCATATCCCAAAGCAATCTGAAAAGAAATCAAATGAGGGCAGCTGTGCTGGCAGCCCTTGCTAACTCCCCATGCTCGCCAGAGAAGAAACACTGACAGAAGAAAACATTTCCACAAAAACCTCAGGATTTGTCTCTAATTAGTCAGCATTGGTCAGGAAACATTAGAGGAGTCCTTTCTTTCCAGCTGAGCTCAGCAGCAGTTGTGGCAATGTGACAGCCACCACAGCCAGGCAGAGCCACCAGGTGCCTGCCACCACTGTCCCACTGTGGTCTCAAGGCATACAAATTCGAAAAAAATATTCTTGATTAATTATTGCATTTGCTAAGATTGTAAATTAGCATACAAGACAGTCTTACAACCCTCAAGGCAAGCACACCACCCGCCCAAACCCTAACTCCACATCTGTTTGCTGTCTTTCTCTTTTGTAATTATTTGTGTTGCTTTGTATTTCATTTTGACAGGAAGTCATAGAAATACAAAAACAGGAAATTGTGTAGCTTAGCTTATCCTGATTCTTGTTGTTCTAAAACTTTAGATTTTTCTTTAGTAGCTCATGAGCTCTGGGTCTTAGGGATGGATCATAAGGACAGAAAAATTGCTTGTTCTGATCTTTCAAGTCCATTCCAATTCCCCTGTATTCACACACCAGAAATGGTATTGAAGCAAAAACATAAAAAAGAACCATTTCAAGAGAGTATTTGGAGTCCCCAGGGCAGTCACGTAGGAAATAATGCCCGGCTTAGCAAGTAAAGCTGCTGCCTATTTCCATGCCACTCTGCGACAATATTTCAGCTGAAAAACCCATTTTATTCGCATCATTCAGGCGATTAAAAGCATGAAAACACATCTAGAACTCCCCGTGATCCTACACAACAAGGCAGCAGAAACCACGATTAAAATTACGCTGCAGACATTAAAGCTCACACTGCCAACGTGCCCACCAGCAGGTGCGAACCAGCTCCCACAGAAACCCGCTAAACACGATTTATTGATCCCACGGGGGCTGGGAGAGGGGACTGAGGTGAAAAACACTGAAACACACCCTAAAAAGCTGAGGAGCAGGGTGAGATCGGGGCGTTCAGTGCCGCTGGGCAGGCGGCCCCTCAGCCCTCACGTACCTTGGCGCTGGCGCGGCGCGGGCCCGGCCCCGGCGGCAGCGCGGCCCAGGCGGGGCAGGGGGAGCGGGGCAGGCGGAGCGGGGCCAGCAGCGGCGACAGCAGCGGGGACACCCGGCACAGGCGGTACATGGCGGCACCGCCGGCACACGGCAGCGGCCCGGCCCCCCGAGCGGCATGACGGGCCGGGCACACGCCCCGACCGCCTCCTTAAAGCCGCAGCGTTCGCGTTGGTGAGGCGCGGATGCCGTGTGGCACAGCGCGTTCGTCCCGGCCGTGCCCAGCCCGGCATTGGACACCTCAGGGATGCGGCAGCCTCGACTCCTCTCGGCAAGCTGTGCCAGGGCCTCCCCAGTCTCACTGCCAAGAATTGCACCCTAATATTCAGTCTAATCCTTCCCTCTTTCATTTTGAAGTCATTTCCCCTCGTCATGTCGCTCCAAGCATTTATAAATGGTCACAGAGCTACAGAATGACCCGAGTTGGGCTGGACACACACAGATGATCCAGTCCAGCTCCAGGTTCTGCACAGGACACCCCAACAATCCCCAGCAAACGAGAGGGATTCTTCCTCAGGGACTGGAGCGACAGGGCGAGGGGGGATGGCTTCGAATGTAGAGAGGGGAAATTCACACCTCAACAATCGCAACAATCCCACCTGGGCATCCCTGGCAGCGCTGTCTGAATGCGCAGCCTCGGGCCGTGCCCATTCCCTGGGGAGCCTGGGCAGTGCCCAGCACCTCTGGGCAAAGAACCTTTCCCAAAATCCAACCTAACCCTCCCTGGCACAGCTCCAGCCGGTCCCTGGGTCCTGTCACAGCACCTTGCACTTGGCCTTGCTCAATGAACTTCTCCAGGTTCACAGTCTCACTTCTGAAGCTTGTCCCGGTCCCTCTGGATGCCATCCATTCCTCCAGGGCATGAGCACCCGACACAGCTGGAAGCTGTCACAAACTTGCAGAGGCTGCCTTCATAGCTGTGATCACGAGGGGTTCATCCCTGCATTTTTCTGAAATGCAGAAAAAAAATGCATTTTTCTGTGCCACCGCAGACATGGCTGCTCATAGCAGGGTGAAGGGTGAATATCCCTGAAACTGCATCCCCAGGTCAAGCCCCAGCAATGAAATCCTGCTCTCTCCTAGCTGCAAAGCCTTTCCTCTTCAGGCACGCTGTGTTTCCGCAGCCATGTGAGCACACAGGCCTGAGGACAATGGGAGGACTGTGTCGATAAATAAGAAGAATTTGCCGTTCAGGAGCCCGGAGTGGAGCTGCACAGCACAGCACGGCGTGGTGCAGTGCTGCTGGGTGGCTGCTGTCGAGTGCAAGGCTCCACAGAACAGATGGGTTTCAGGAAGGATCTCAGGGGAAGAGAGGATGAGAGCTTTGCTTGTATTGAAATGATCTGTTCTGTCTCAACAGCACTGCCAGTTCCATGCTTTACACTGCCTGTAGTTCTTGCTTCATAAATCCAGCCCCTCTCTGGATGCTTTGGAGAAGAAGAGTTTCTCAGAACACAATTTCAATGTTTATTACTGCTCCAAAGCAGTTTGCTGTGTGTTTTCTGTGACTGTTTGCACACCAACACCACCAGAGCAGACAGGTGATATTGGCATGGCAGTTCTCTGAGCAGAGCACACTACAACTTTGTCCATTTTCTTTCTGAATAATAAAAAATCCCAGGAGTTAATTCTGGTCTCAGCAAAGGAGATGTCAGGGGCAGCTCTGGGCTCTGCACAGGGACACTGTGTCTGTCTGGGAGATCCATCAGAGCCTCTCAGGGACAGAGACCATGGAGATGCTCTCCTGTGACAGATGTGTTGCTGCTGCTGGACAGCCAAAAATCCTGGGCAAGTGCAGAAAAGAGCAGGAGGTCACTTAATGAGGCATGAAAGCATTAGGGCTGGCAGTTGTATATGCACAGCCAGGCTGTCTGCTGCCCCCAAATCTCAGTGGGAGGTTTTATTTGGAAGCAGGAAGGAACAATATGATAAACACCCAGTGATGTATGCTCAGTGAAAAAGGAGCAAACAGCCAGGCTGGAGACACCTTAATGTGAAAATGGTTTATAAGAAAAAGACATTAGCTCTGTCCTGCTCATTGTAACTAAAACCAAGGGGAGAAGGTACAGCTTTCAGAAATGGCTCAAGGAAAGGCTTCTGCACAGACACACATATTTACAAACACATTTCAAAATGTTTTGGTGTCTACACTAAATATAAGATAAACTGAAAAGAGGCATGCTGCAAAATTCTAAAAAAATGCACAGATCTCAACAGTGTGTTCTGCAGTCTTGAAACACAAGTGGGGGATGTGGAGATGTGAACCCCAATTCCAGATGGCTCGGGGTGTGTTATATAAAAATAAACCTAAATTACTGACACACTTTATCTACTACATTTGTTCTCTGTCTGAACCCCTGTTCCATCTCTCAGCCTGTCTCTACGTAGATAAACTCATATTTTCCATTTGCAATTTTCCTACAGCCAGAGTGCTGCTCTGGTTTTGTGTTATTTGTGTTATTGCAGTCACTCTTTATCATCAGTAAAAGGGAAGCTGGGAATTGAGCTGAGAGCTATTGAAGAGGCAGTAGGTAAAATGTCACCAGGAGATGCATTTGAATTCCTGTGAGGCAAAGACTTTTCCATAATGACCATCCTCTATAATTTGTCAGAAAGGTTTGTCATGTTTTTATCAGAATGTGTATAATGTGGTAACACAGGGGGTACTCTTTATCAAGGTATCTATTATAAATCTCTTAGATAACAATTTCCCTTCCATAATTTGACTTTCTGAAGTCAAAATCTCTCTTGGTTTGACAGTGCTGTAGGAACAGTGCCAAAATTGAAGTGTGCTCTAATGTACAATTTCTGTAACAAGAAATCCAGGATGCAGCGTTGTTCAGTCTGTGCTTTGCTGAGAGCCCAAGCTAAACACAACCACTGCTGCCTGTGGGACTCTGCAGTGAGCTGCTTTAGGAGTTAAATCCATTTGCAGGGATAAATGTGATCAGTAATTCAGTAACAGCTTGGGAGAATGTCTTAGCCAACCTACAAGGATGTTTTGATGATGAAGAAATCTTAGAAGTCTGCTAAGTTTTCTAAATTGCATAAGAGCAGATTCATTACATGTTTTTAGAATTATTTAATCTACAAATAATTCAGGGATCGTGAATGTGCTGGCACCAAAATTTAATGCCTTCTAATGGACACGTAGGAAGTGGTTCCTGTGTGAGAGTGGGAGGCAATTTCTTCTTCGTGCTGAAAGCTGTGCCATTTAGCATTATTACAGATGTAGTAATGTCATGCATATAAATGTAATGAGATGAGCTGTGAACTGATCATGAACCTCATTTAGAGCAGAAGCTAAGGTAAATTTTTTCATATTATAGTAAATTAAGGGCATGGCATGTGAACTAGTTTTAAGTAGCCCCGTTCTTTAGTACATTGGCTTTTTCACATCATGTTCCCCGAGCGTTTGAATCATGAAGACAAGATAATGGGGTAGTTGATAAGTTGAATAAGAATAAAAATGATATCAAGAAAGGAATATCCATATGCAGTTGATAAACATACTTATAGCAAAGTTCTGGGTCATGGATCCTTGAGTCCGTACAATCAGCTTTCAGGGACATCTTTCTTCTCAAGCAAAACCAGTAGAAAGTCATTAACTCCTGCTATGTTCTATTGAAATGGGAGAAGACTGCATGCTAGGATTGTGAAATCCAGTGAAATCCAGCCCAGGCATTTTCATCTTTGAGAGAACTTCAAGGCAAGTAAATTTCCTAACGGGACAGCAAAGAAGGAATTACTTGTTTATTTTACCTGGAAATCCTTGAAGAACGGGGCTGTGGGGGCCTGTCCTGGAGAAGCAGGAATCCCTGATTGTCCAAGCAAGGGGAACTGTGGGTTCAACTCAAATCTTCCTTAATCAGGCAATTTATGTGATGACTTTGTGGAATCCTCTGCACAGAGGGGAATTTCCCCTACCCAGCAGGTCTTGCTCTTTAACCCCTTAGTCTGGCTGGGCAAAAAGAGATGTAAGGTCAAAACAGGAGAAGATTGAAGTGAGAATATTCCTATTGCTCGTGTCGGTGGGTTTTGCTGCTGATGCCTCGTGCATGTGTGTGAGGGAGCAGACTGGTGCTGCTGAGCAGTGAGGCTCGCTCCCTTTCTGGGGAGGAACCAGAATTCTTTCATCATCTTTGTCCCTTTGTCACCGAAGCTGTGGGAAATATAAAAGTATAAATATCCAACAATATTTTTACTGTTAAAGAATCAAGACATTATTTCTGGCCAGGGTGTTGTTCTGGTCAGGATGTATCACAGAAATAATTTCATCTACACACAGCCCGGGTTTGCAGAGAAAAATCATTCCGTGACACACGGATTTTACTGGATTTCCCACCAATTTTATGCAGTCAAAACCCACAGAGTTTTATTGGTTCAGTGTTCATTGGCTGCAAGTCACGTAGTTCTCAGTATTTGGTTTCCTATTGGTTACAGATCGCTTCTGGTGCTAATTTGGTCCTCGTTCTTATTCTTCCTCCCAGACCAGGTGCCTCAGACCACCCCAGGGCTGTTGTTTGGAGATGATGGTTCGTTAATCGCCGTTGATGGATGTTATCCTTTGAGTGTCTTCTGTGCTACTCTCAGTCTGTTGAGACAATGCCTATGGAAAGAAACTCTAATTCCCTCCCCCCGGGGCAAAAGCGAACACAGGTTGGACTTGATGATACCAAAAGTCTTTTCCAACCTAGTTCATTCTATGATTCTGTGAAAACTGACTAAAGTTATAAAAAAAAAAAATTAAACTTGGTATATTTTCCAACACCTTGGTTGACACAAGGCAGCAGCATTAATTCTCCTCTCCACAAGATCCTCACCAGTGATCCTCTGATGAGATGTTTTTCCATTTGGCTGGTGTGATGTGCAGCCTTTTGGGTATGTGTGAGTGCAAATCACATCCTGCCGGGTGTGGGATTGATAGCCCAGCAGAACAGGGAGGTTATTTCCTCACAGAGCAGCTGAACTGCAGACGTGACAGCAGAAGCCTCTTCCTTGGCACCCACTGTGTGTCACCCTAACGGGGTGGCTCAGCTCCATGTCCCAACAGCTCCTTCTGCCCTGGCAGCTCTGGGGCACACAAAACTCCCTTCACAGCAGCGCTGCAGCTCTCACCTTGCTGAAACCATTCACCTGAGCAATGTGTGAGGAGCGATAACTGCTGCACCCACTGCTGGTTCCTTGAGATGTGTTTGTCATGGAGCCATTCCCCACTGGAACACAGGCTTTAACATAAACTCATCTTTTTTGGTGTTATCATCTTATTGCAAAAGCCCCATAACTTCTTAGTGATTTCTCATGGGCAGCTCCTCACAGCACTGACCCCTTCTTCTTCACAGCACAGCCAACAAACTCCAACTCTCTCCTCACCCAGCTCACCCACTCTTTTGTAGCACTCTTCTTCTTATTGCACACAGCTGTGGGCTATTAAGGGCAGGCCTGCTCCTCATCTTTGGTGATGAGTACAGCTGCAACTCCTCAGGTGTGAGGCTACATTCTGCACTACCTTTATTTTCTTACATTCTACCCTCCACATTTTGGTACCCAGCAAAGTTTGCATAACTCATGTCTGTGAAGAATTTATCATCTTCTACCCTTAGATTGATATTTATGTTTCACTGAAGTGCAAACAGTCACTCCTGTACCTGGGCTTTGGCATTTGGAGAAGATTTTTGATGGTTATTTATTTATCATTCAGTGCAGCCCACTCTATTTGTCATTCAGTGCAGCCCACTCTGAGGTGAGGTGTCTGCTCCAGACCTGCACCTCTAGAAAAGAGCTTTCAAACTTGGAGTAGCCCAGCAAAAAGTGCAGCGTCTTGTGCTGATTACTAAACACAGAGAGGCTGCAAATGATGCTGTGTGCTGAGTTCTGTTTAACATCTGCTGCCACTAACACGGGCAAAGTGGTATTTTGTGAAGTGAAAAATGATGGGGCCAAATTTGGCAGCTGAGTGTTTAAACTGCTTTGCCTCCTTGAGGTATTTCACGCCTCATTTGATTCCCATGGACTTTTAAATTTGTACTGAGATTATTCTTTAAATTCAAAATCTTCTTATTTAGATTTAATTTTTGATTCCTCACACTACTGATGATAATTCACCTTCATGAGAACTTAAGAAAAATTAGGCAAGAAATGTTCCAGGCAGTTAGGGAAGAGATTGTCCAAGGCCAGGCTGGATGGGGCTTGGGGCAGCCTGGGACAGTGGGAGGTGTCCCTGCCCATGGTGGGACTGGATGATCGTGAAGTTCCCCTCCAACCCAAACCGTTCTATATGGTTTGTATTTGTTTTTCTAAATGTTCAGCAATTTCAAATTGTTTTCCAAGTATAAGAACCAGTTGTTCTCTTCCCCTTCAGGCTGGAAGGCTGTGTAAATAGTTGATAACCTCCTCTTGTAGCAGCCCATAACTCGCATTCCCAAGGGCAGATTTTGCTGCCCTTTGCTCCTCACCAATATTGCTGTAAAGCCAATTGTCAGTCCATTTAGATGGAACAAGTAACAGCCAAGGCCACATTCCCTCTTTTCCACCTCTCACTGCATAATGCCATAATGAGATTCTGGTCAGACGGTTCAGTGCAATGCAATATTCAATCTGTACTCGGAAAAGGCTGCTGTGAATTGCTGGGCACAGTGATTAGCCCCTGTTTGTCCGAGGTTACTGGAAATTGCCACGTCTTGCAGGTGCTGTGCTGGGACACGGCCTTGGGGAGGAGTGACGCACTCTGTGCTCCAAGGGACAGTGCCTGGAGCTCTGGGACGGACCCCTTTGCTTTGCACAGCAGGACTGGCCAGGAGAAACCCACCTGTGAACAGCCCTACAGCAGGAGAAAGGGACCAAGGGGTGCTCAAACCCAGCCAGCCCTAGGCTCTGCAGAAGGGCAAACAGCAAGTTCTGCACAAGGGGACGTCCCATGCTTGCACCTTATCTCTGTTCTTGCATCTGGCACAGGGTTAGATGGGATATTAGAAAAAAATTCTCGTCTGTGAGGGAGGTGAGGCCCTGGCACAGGTGCCCAGAGCAGCTGTGGCTGCCCCTGGATCCCTGGCAGTGCCCAAGGCCAGGCTGGACACTGGGGCTGGGAGCAGCCTGGGACAGTGAAAGGTGTCCCTGCCATGGCTGGGGTGGTCTTTAAGTTCCAACCCAAACCATTCCATGTTCTCTGATTCTAAGTGTCCTGACACCAGCAGGAGAGGTGCCTTCTTTTGGTGTCTTCTTCTGCTCTCCTCTTCAGCCAGAATTTGAGATACACCAAAAATTGTAACTACTTTAAATAGTGATAATATTGCATCTATACAGGCATTTCAGAGATGTGAGTAGCTTATAATGAGCCCATGGCTAGGGAACAATGTCAATCGTAGCCACAGCTACAAGCAGCTTTTTGGTCTGCTGATCTTTCTAACATTTAACAATGGGGAACATTCTGTTAAAGCATCTAACCTATCATTTGTAAAAGATTTATGCCATGTTTTCAAGCGTGAATTGGTGAAGTAGGACCACTATAAATAGAATCATTGTGTTTGAGGTTGTCAGCTTTGAGATCTTAGAAAATAAGGAACCTTTTCTGGGGCTCTGGGATGTGGTGCCCTGTTCCCAGCTGTGTTATAGTGCCAGGAGTGTTCTGTTCTTGCTTTATGGTGGTGCTGATTGTATGATCTCAGGAGGAGGAGAGAGCCTGTTCTGTGGCTCTGGGAGTGTGCCCACCTGTGACTCGCTGTGCTCTCTCTGACACTGGCACAGGTGCCAATCCCTCATGTTGGGCGTGAGCAGAGATGCTCTGTGTGTATAAATGAAATCCTTTGACATACCTGACAGCTGACACATCCTTTGACATATCTGAAGAGGAACTGCAGGAACTTGCTGGAGACCAGGCTCCAAAGTCAGGAAGACTTTGCTAAAATCCCTGCACCAGAGGGATGTTGCCAGCTGCTGATGGTATTTCTGCCCTGCCAGGCACATGCCTTACATCCTTCAGTCAATGGATGGCACTGCTGGCTTTCCACCGCTGGGCTGCTTTCGGGAGCTGAATTCTGAAGTGCATTTGTGACTCACTGCTCGCTGTAAAACCAGCTGGTGGGAAGGGGCTCCTTCAGCAGCCGTGGGGCAGCCAGCTCCTGGTGCAGGGATGGGGACAGGCAGCTCCTGGTGCAGGGATGGGGACAGGCAGCTCCTGGAGCAGGGATGGGGACAGGCAGCTCCTGGAGCAGGGAAGGGGACAGGCAGCTCCTGGAGCAGGGATGGGGACAGCCAGCTCCTGGAGCAGGGATGGGGACAGGCAGCTCCTGGAGCAGGGATGGGGACAGGCAGCTCCCGGAGCAGGGATGGGGACAGGCAGCTCCTGGAGCAGGGATGGGGACAGGCAGCTCCTGGAGCAGGGATGGGGACAGGCCCTGGGCTCTGCCCGGGGTGGAAGTGGCCCCAGCAGCCCTCACTGCCCAGTCCTTGTGGGCAGCCAGGCTTGCTGTGCCCCAGCTGGCTGTGCACAGACAGGAGGGGGCTCTTGCTGCATGAGAAGGCCTAAAGCACATTTTGCTGATGGGAGCTCAACCTGCTTGGGCTCAGCCTGGAGAGACGGCCAAGTATGAGCAGATCTGCTGGGGATATCATGGAATCCCATCAGAAATCATGGAATGGTTGGGGTTGGAAGGGATCTTAAAGACCAGCCCATCCCACCCCTGCCATGGACACCTTCCACTGCACCAGGCTGCTCCAAGCCCCAGGGTCCAGCCTGGCCTTGGACATTCCAGGGATCCAGGGGCAGCCACAGCTGCTCTGGGCACCTGTGCCAGAGCCTCACCTCCCTCACAGCGAGGAATTTCTTCCCAATATCCCATTATTCATTATTTCCTATTAATAATGAGTAACACATTCTTCATTATTTGTTATCCTATGGGACAGGGCATGAGAATTCACTTATTATTCATGGATTTAGCAAATTTATTGGTTTGTCACAGACTGCTCGCTTGAGCTTGCAAGTTCTTAATTACACCATTGTGATCCCAGAGTTGGTAAAATGGGAAAGAAGAGCAAGGACATAGAGTAAGGTGAATTTAAAAGGGGAATCAGAAAGGAGAGCTGAAAAATTGAAAGCTAGAAGGACCTTGAATGTTGTACAAAAGTTATTAAGCATTCAAGGCAAAGAAGAAACAGAAGAAGTGGAAGGGAAGGTTAGAAGAAAAGCTGTCTGTGAACAGATCTTCTTTTTCCAGAAGCCTGGAAAAATAACCCAGTTCCAAAAGTTCCTAAAGAAACAATCTGAAAACGCTCTTGGTTTAGTTGGGTGCAGCTCAGTGACATGAGCAGTGTTGCAATTATAAAATGGATGTAAATCAGAGTGATCTGTGCCTTAATTACCAGTCTGACAGAAGAACAGATCCAGTCCTGTGGAAACCCCAAGTGGTTTCTGTGGCGTCTCACCCCATGGACTAATTGGTCACTTGCCTTCTAGAAATGCTTTCAAGATAATTAAGAAAAATAATAAATTGGGAGAATATTTTGCTTCTAATTGGGTGTCAGATGTATTAAACCCTTGAGAAACTGAAGAGTTTGCTAATAACCAGAAACCCTCAACTTTCTCTGGTGCTGTCTGCTTTGTTCTGAGTTGTTTGTGGAACAATCAGGTTTTAATGGATGTGACATTCACCACAGCTAACCAACAGGCTCTGGTTTGGGAGAAGTCCTGCTGCTGCCAATGAGGGAACGAATTTTGCTGGCCTGAAAAGAAAGAATTCCTCATTTTTGGTGTTACAAAACCCAATTTTGCCTGTTACTTAAAAGCTTTCAGCTGCCTCAGACAGTACTGCAGGAAAAGTAATTGTACTGGAGAAAAAGGCCTAAAATACACATTCTCTGCTCTAAACTTCTCTGGGCTGAGCAGCTCTGTTTTCTGCTGGCTTGTGAAGTAAATAAACATCAGTGTGTCTCAATTGCTGGGAACGGACCTTAGGAATTCAGCTTATTGATGCAGCCTTTGGGGTTTGGAATTCCTGGATGATCCTTGAACCCACAAACATCAGGCATGTGCTTCTGAGTGGTTTCCATGGAAATAACATTAAAAGCTATTTAAAGAATGGAAGAAAAATGTACACATCTTTCATGGATTTTTACACCAAAATAATTGTTTCTAGAAGCTGGGGTGAAGCAGTTCACACTCTGATGCAATCAGGCCCAGAGCTTTTTCGTTCTGCTTTTGTGAGGGGTGAAGTGTTTCTAAATGCTTGTGACATGAAAACACTGTGCAGACAGAAGTTACATGAGCATTTATAATTCTGTTTTTATCTTCACTTTACTTGCAGAGGAACACTCCTGATGAACATGGCAGTTTTTGTAAGCCAGTATTTAATATCAGTATTTAATTATCAGCAGAAAGGGCTTGGGCTTAGTTCAGATTCTTTCTCTTTTGTTTTCAGAATAAACTCAGAATTTAGAAGGAAATGATGAACTCTTTGGTCCATTTTGAAGTTGAGGAGATGGCACTGAGGTGACAAACAGAACATTCAGCACTCCCAGAGACCCCAGAATAATAACCTGGCATGTAAACAGGCAGTGAAAAAAGGAGGAAACCAGCCTGGAAAAACCCTCTGCTGAGCACCCCTGCCTTTCCTGGTAACTGCAGGGGCAGGGAAGGAAAGAACAGGCTGGGAGTGGGGGCAGAAGTGATCTGAGAAGCAGCAGAGGGTGGGAATGGGGGCAGAAGTGATCTGAGAAGCAGCTGCCAGTGATAGTGACTACAGAACATGTCCATTGTTGATGCAACAAGACTGGAACTGCCTGGGCAGTGTCATTTTGAGCTGGGTCACTGTTGCTCCAGTGTGGCATCACCACCAGGGCTGGAGATGATGAAATTAATAGAAACTGGGCATGTTAATTAAGAGCCAGGTCAGCTGTCCTCTACTCTTAGTGACAGTGTCATCCAGCTGTGATAGCTGAGTAGATTTTCTCACCCACCAGTGGCAGACAGGAATTTTTAGCAGCTGATAGACCCCAGATCAATAACTTACATAAAGCAGCTCCTGAGTCACCTCCAGCAGGTGTACACCTGTGAAATTGGGAAGAAATAGTCTGAAGCTTGTGCTGCTTTGATATCACAGAGTTGGGGAGGTTCAGAGGGCCCACAGTGGCTGCTCTGGTGCAGCTCTTTTCTCCAGTCTTCCACAGTTTCGTTTAGAACAGAATTTCTTCTCAGGCATCTCCCACAGTTTCTCTTGGAATAGGATTTCTCCCCAGATGTCTGCACAGCTATTTATCCTGGAACCAGATATTGTACCAAGGTGTCTCTGCAGCTGTTTCTCTTGAAACCAGATGTTCTTCCCAGGTGTCTCCCACAGTTTCTCATTGGAACAGGATTTCTCCCCAGCTGCCTGCACAGCTGTTTCTCCTGGTACCAGATGTTCTCCCCAGATGTCTCCCATAGCTCTTTCTCTTGGAACAGGATTTCTCCCCAGCTGTCTGCACAGCTGTTTCTCCAGAACCAGATGTTGTCCCCAGATGCAGAGGGGCAGCCCTGGTGCCCTGTGCCTGCTCCTCTGAACTGTTCTGCACTGAGCAGCTCCAGCAGTCTGGAACTGGAATTTCCCTCCTTTCAGAAAGTTTCCCTTTTAGGTTGGAACAGATAGAAAATGTGACCCTGGAAGCACATGGCAACATTTGCCTCTGCCCACGTTGCCAAACACAGCCTGACCTTGTAGCAAACCATGGTGTAAGCAAGAAATGCTTAAAAAACCTTGGCACTGTTCAGATTTTTAGTTGAAGGAATGAGGAGATAATTAGTTCACAGGAAATACTTCAGTGGACAATGCCAATCCAACTGAAATGTTAAGCTGTATATTCATGCTCAGCAGTAGGTTTTTTTTTTTTTAATGATGTAAAATGCCAGCTAGAAAAATGTTTTCCATCTAGGTTAACAATAGAGGTTCTTGCATAAGCCACCGGAGCTTTCAAAAAGGGCTTAAAAATAATTTTCTGCAAACTTTAAATGGAGTGAAGATAAAATTTGGAATAATTTCTGTGGGTACCTGCATTATATTTAACTGGTTGGTATCAACATCTGAATTGAATTTCTAAGGTAGCAGCCATAGGTGCTCACAAATTGGGGTCTATATTACATGCTTCTAATTTAGTTGTTTCAAATGCTCCAAATGAATGGAGGGACCTTTATTTTTAGGAAAAGAATCCTAATGTTAACTTAAAAACCTCACCTCATCCCTCATCCAGCTTTTTATTTCCTGCTGTAGAATACCAGGGCCCAACTCTACATTTTTCTTCTGTAGCTGAAGCATTTGTGTATTAGAAAGGTCAAGAATGTCCAATATTCAACTTTCTCGACATTTTTTGAAGATCATGGAACATCACCAACTGTTTTTCTCTTCTAAATATACAATTTTATTCTAAACATGCAGTTGTGCATTTCATAAAGGTTTCAGAGTTTGTGACACTCTCATTGTCATATCTTTGTTAATATGGAAGCACCTGAAGGTTGCACATTTGAATGCTCAGAGGTTGGCAACTAGAAAACAAACACAGATGTAACCCAACCTGTAATGAATACTGGTTTTACTTTGGGATTTTTGGGTTTCTTGGGGTGTGTGAGCACGGAAAAATCTGATTAACAGATTTGTCTCTGATTTGCAAACAATTCAGATTTCTTCTTCACTTTCTTTCTTAAGCCACAGTGTAAGACTACTGTGAGCTCTCAGGCTCAGGTTTAATTGTACCTCAGAAGAATTTGGTGGCTTTTTGAACATTTCTTGAAGCACATAAGATAAAAAGAATTCTGGTGGTGAGCAAGTACTTCAAAGCTGTATTTGCATCTCTGTAAAAAACCCAAACAACTCTTGTCCTCTGTTGCAGAAAAATTTGAACGTAGCTGCTTCCTTATTCACATGAAATTTTGTTTTTATTGAAAATAAATCCTTTTGTAATGTGCTTTTTAACGAGCACTGTGGGCTGCTGTGGCGCTGACTTGTGTCCCCTGCTGGCTGCACATGGGGGTGTGGGACAGCCCCTTGCTGGCCAGCTGCTCCCGAGCATTAATCCAATATGCAGATCCCGAGCCTTAATGAAGGACTAATTAATGATCTGGCAGAGCCTCAGCAGCCTGGCTGCACCTTCAGGCTGCCGCTGTCACACTGGGTTACCTCCGGAGCTCCTGGCTCAGCTCAGGCACTCTCTTGGCCCAGAAGGTGAAGGAGAAAAACATCCAATTCCTTTAAATTCCCCTCGGAGCTCAGTGCCAGCTTCAGAAGGTGCAGCTGCTAATGACCTGGAGGTGATTCATTCATTATCAGGTAATCTGAATTTAGCTGAAGTGATTGAAATTCACGGAGCTGAAGACAAAAACCTCATCTCCTTTAACAGAGAGCTGCCCATAGAAATGAGCAAAGAATTTGAAGTTAACAGAACGTTTTCCAAATTGAAAACTCTGGCTGCTTTGGACTGCCCAGTGGTAGCAAAGCTGAAGGAAATCTGATTTCCCATGGCTGTAGATGGGCTTTTTGGGATTCTGGGGTTCTGAGTAAGGCAGAGAAGAGGCTCACACATGGATATTCTGTGCGTCTGAAATATCCCCAGGGAGGTAACAGGCTGAGTGCCCCATCCTGCAACAGCTGACAGCAAAGCTCATATTAAATCCTCCCCATGAAGAAGTCATAGTCTGGCAGAGTACTGACCAGTAAATAAGTCATCTCTTGGTTTTAAAAGCTGACACTACTGCATGAGCAGTTCCATGTCTTATTTTATGTCGCTGGATTAGAATGGAGCCTGGAAAGTGCTCCTAAACACAGCCTTACTGTCCAATGGAATACTTACAATTTCAATTGCTTTTGTATTTATAAAAGAGTACATGGATGACACAAGCTTTTGGAAGGACCAGTGAATATTTTAAATTTTGTTTTGTTTTTCCATGACCTGACATCTCTCTTTTGTATATCCTGGCTCTGAGTCACCCTCAGTCTGCAGTTAAGTATTGCTGATGAATTCTCCCCTGTATCACACATAGGTCATTTGTTTCTTTGTCTCTTGTGTTTGATTTTCATCTGGCACTGATGAAACCTTGCACGAGCTCTCCAGGGTGGCCACCCCAGCCTCCAAACTAACACAAGATTTTTCTCCCTTCACATATTTTTGCCATTTTTGAATTGAAGCAGCCATATCATGTGACAGTGTCCACAAGGGTTCTTTGATGAGGCGAAAGTCGAGAATGTTGACTCCACGTTCAGAAGGCTTGATTTGTTATTTTGTGATATATATATATTCCATTATAACTATACTAAGAGAAATAGAAGGAAAGGTTTCCTCAGAAGGCTAAGCTAAGAATAGAATAGAAAAGAATGGATAACAAAAGCAGCTGGCTGGGACAGAGGGAGAGCCAGCTCTGCTGTGAGTGGTCACTGAATCGAAACATCCACACCAGACCAATCATGGACCCACCTGTTGCATTCCACAGCAGCAGATAACCATTGTTCACATTCTGTTTCCGAGGCCTCAGCTTCTCAGAAGGAAAAATCCTTAAGAAAAGATTTTTCATAAAAAGGATGCCTGCGACAATATCACACACAGAGCTGGGATTGAACTGCCCAGTGATAACTCCCTGCCTCCCCCACATCCATCCTTTGTTCCCTTCTTCTGTTTTCTGTGCTCCTGTGGTTTTGTACCCTGGGGTGACAGAACTGACCTCTGCAAGTTGCCAGTTCTGGAAAAGTCCTTAAAAATCCTTTGTGTGACTAAAGAGACATTCCTGCCACGGAGCCCTTGATTACTTTTTCGTCTGCACAGAGCAGCAGCCTCTGAGTGCTGGGACACCCTGAGGTTGAGTGCCCTGGCTGTGCAGGCAGAGTGAGAGGAGGTTTTGAAGAGGGATCCTTCCCATGGAGAGAGAATATTCCATGGCAGAGGGCAGGAAGGAACTTCACTGGACTTGAAACAACGGCTGTTCCTTTGAATCAAATTGTGAAGTTACCCTAAGAGAGGAGGAGGAAAGAAGGAAGAAACTGTGGGTTTCTTCTACCCACCTTGACCCCACAAACAGGGATGGGTTTTTTTGTGCTTTAAAAAATATCTGTCGTTAAAAAAGAACAAACAACCAAACAAACAGCCCACAAAAAAACCAATATGAAAAACCTCTCAACCAACCCCCTCTAATAAAAAAAGTTCCTTTCTTGCTGTTATGCTTTTCTAGGGCTGAGATTAACCATGGAGCTGCCAGCCTGGGGCAGCTCGGTGTGGGTTTGGGAGTGTGGAGGGATGAATTGCAGAAGAGCTGGGACTGGAATCTGCACTCAGGGGACCCAAAGCACATCCAGGCTGTGCCCAGGCCACAGCAGGGCTGTTTGTCACAGCCAGGGGTTATCCAGAGAGGGCTCTGGGGGCTGACAACTGAGCAGGAAATGTTTCAAATGCACCACAGTTATTTTCTCTTTCACACCCAAGGCAAAAGCACCATTTCACACCTTAGAGCAGTCCAGCTGCATAACTGAAGGATTAAGTGAAAGGTTAAGCAATACACAAAGCCACAGACAATCCAGAACAATTTCTTCTTTTGAATTCTTATTAATTCTTTTGAAATCTTGATTTTTGACATAGGTTGGCTCAAACTTTGAATTCCTGGCTTGGGGAAACTGGACCTCAGCCCTGCTCTGAGACCTTCTGACTGTGTCCTGTTGAAGGACTGAATCCCCTCAGCATCCAGCAGGATTCCTCCTGCCTCAGCCTTGCCTCCAGTCTCAGCA
Source organism: Diglossa brunneiventris (assembly GCA_019023105.1). NCBI lineage: Eukaryota > Metazoa > Chordata > Aves > Passeriformes > Thraupidae > Diglossa > Diglossa brunneiventris. Next base: position 2,288,630 of record CM032372.1, on the reverse strand, counting down.
GCTGAGAACACCCAGTTAGGCCATGATAGTTTCAGGTTGTATCGAGATGAACTCTGTACTTTCAGTCTAATCTAATGTTTGATCTTTCCGACCCCAAATCAAAGCTATTTTCTGAAGCATTGCCATGGTGATGCACAACACAGAGTGTTGTCATTGCCAGGGCTTTTAGAGCTTTATTGAAATGCTTTTGAGCTGCAGAAAAAGATCTATGGGAAATAATGGTACATTATGTCAGAGATTGATTTACAATGGGCTGCTCTATAAAATATTTAATAGAATCTCTAAAATTATATCAAGACAAGTTACCAGAAAATTAAAAATACTGAAGTATATAGAGCTGCAAACATGGGCATTAGTGTGTGAGTACAACCAGGCCTCTCCTTCCAGAGCTAGGAAGGAAAATATGTTTGCTGGCAAATTGAGCAATTGTTTCTGAAAATTGGCAGCTCCCTTGTTTCTGGGTAAGCCTTCAGCATTACCTATTCCTAAGAAACTTCTTTGTATTCACGGAGTGCTTACTATTGTGAAGCTAATAGAAATGTTTTTGATGAACACATTTTTCCATTTGAACTGTGAGAGCAGTAACCTTTAGTCATCCACAGACAAGATCATTTAAATTCTAGGCTCAGTGCAGCAAATTTGCTCAGTTCAGAATCTGATATGCACATTGGCTTAATTATTCTTGGTTTTGGCTTTTTTTTTACATTGTGATGAATCTTATGTGATGATCAAATAGTGAAGTTTATTTTATCTGCGTGGCAAATTCATTTGTGGTCTGATGAATTTATTTCTCCCCTATTCAACCCTGCTCTTTAAAAATACACAGGATTGCTTTTATTGCTCTTTCAGAGCACGCTTTGTGAACATAAGATTCTGTACATCTAATTCCATCTCTCCCAAAAAGCAGCAATGGGTGTTGGATGTGAAATCCTGACCCTGCTGAGGATTCAGCAGAATCTTTAACCATTCCCAGGTAGTTCAGACTCCACCCCGTGGAAATGAGGGCCAAACCCCATCCAATCCCCAGGTCAGGCCAGGTCCTGCAGCTGTTCCTGAGACGTGGGAAGTGATGAATCAGTCTGGGATTCAGGCTGCTAAAACAGCAGTCAGGGCTCTGCCTTTCACCTTGCAGAGCATTAATTCAAACATATTCTGTCATTTCCTCTCAAACTTTTCTTTGCCACTAATGGCAGTAGAAACATTAAATTTGCATACATAAATTACTAAGCAGTTATGTTAACCAGATTGTTAGGTTCATTAATACTGCTTGAAAGTGAGTCTAATAATATCCTGCTTCCCATTTGGGGTGTTGTTTCTGTCTGAGTTGTAATGTGACTAAATTATTATTTTGATTATGCTGATGAATTAGTTCATTCTCATTTATCTCCTGATTCTTTTCGTTCATTCTTTGAAATCTGCAGAGATGCTGCAGTCTGAGAAGCCTCCCACTGAAATTCAAGCAATACACTTCTGTTCTTCCCAGTTCAGAGTTATTGGAAACTGGGAGGAGGAAGAAAACGGGACATTCTCCATCCATAAGGATATATTAGGTCATCATATGGATTTTCTGAGTGAGTTTGGGCAAGTTATTACAAATCAATGAAAATTAGTTCAGCTTTGCATCCAAGCAGCCCAATAAATGGATTGAAGCAGCAGATTTGAACTTGCTTGTGCTAACAGTCACCCTGATCACCTCCTTTTTCCAGCAGGCCCTTACCAGATCTGGAAAAATCCTTTTCCAAAGTTCTTTGTTTTCCATTCCATGTGAAAAATCCTTTTCCAAAGATCTTTGTTTTCCATTCCATGTGAAAAATCCTTTTCCAAGCACCTTTGTTTTCCATTCCTGTGTCATTTCCTGAGCCTGAAGCTCAGCCAGTCTGTAAGATGCTGTCTCTCCTGAAGGAGGCACCTGACACATTCATGGGGCCATTTCCTAAATAATGGCAGAGATTGTACAAGCCCTTTGGTGATCAACAAGAGCTCTCAGTGGTGAGGCTGACAAGGCACTCCTGCCTGTTCCTGTTCTCTCCCTGCCGTGTCAATGGAGCTCCAGGGAATCAGGAGGCAGCAGAGAATGAGGCTGAGTGCCAGGAGAATCTCCAATCCAACACACACCGAAGAAGTGACACAGCTTTGCCTTTCCTCATCCATTCACCAGGCTCATTAGCCCTTGGTTCACCACGTAAAAATAAAAGAAAATGGAAGCAGAGCAGTTAAGGAACAAATTGGCAATCACAGAATTGTGTCAGAGCATTGGAGCTCTTTTGGTCACTTGAGGGCCATGGCTGTACATGTTTGGGGTTGGTGCCACTCTGCTTTTCCACCTCTGCAGGTGCCCCAGGAACACCTGGATGTGGCACTCCGTGCTCTGGGCTGGTGACAAGGTGGGATCAAGCACAGCTTGGGCTCTTGGAGGTCTTTTCCATCCTCAGTGACTCTGATGTTCTGTAGCAACAACAAAATTCTTCAGCTATTGCTGAGCTTTGCCAGAGCTCTCTTCTTCCTGGCTGTGACATCCAGAGAGGCCTTGAGCTACAGAAATGTGACAGAGCCACCACAGCTGTCCCCCCACCCCCTGTGTCTGACCTTGGCATTTGTGCCACTGACTTCTCCATTCTCAATGAACCATAAGGACAAACCACCAGCCATGATAACTTGTTAATTAAACCAATAAATGGATTAAACACTGCACTTCTTTATATGAAAAAAGAAAAGAAATGCTTCAGATTACCAAAGAGCTTTTTGGGTTTTGGATATCTCGAGCCCAGTCCTGCTGCCTGAGTAGCTGTAGCAGGAATTCTGTGGTTGCAGGCTGTCTCCTCCCACAGGAACACCAGCTCCTATTCCCATTCCCATTCCTATTCCTGTTCCTATTCCCATTCCTGTTTCTGCCTGGTTTTGTTTCTGCCTCTCTCTGAGCTCAAATGCAAGCTGTGCACTATCCCTGTGTCCCTCGGCAGGCTGGATACAATGCAGAGTAACTTAATTAAGTTGCTCTCGGAGGGAAAGCAGAGTTTGCAGCAGCCAGATGAGAGCACAAAAAAGCAGAGCATCCTCTGCAGCTAAATGATCAGTTATACTGCAAAAGGAATAACAGATCCAGCTGGATAAAAGGCACTTTGGATAAGTTCAGGGATTCCATGTTATGCTCAGAATCAGCTCATTATAAAAAAAGTACAAGCGTTGGGCATTTGTGTTTCTTGGTCTTTCTAATTGGACAGTGGCATTTAATGAAACTCTGATTTTTTTTCCTCATTAATAATGCAAAATATTTAAACAGCATGTAGCAGTGCTTTTAGAGGCTTTGCTGATAATTTGTGTTGCTCGAAGCAGCACTGGTCCCTCTCAGTGAGAGGAAAAGCTTGGGCTGGTCATGTCACGCAGTTCAGAAGCTGCAGGGCTCCTGCAGGAGAATCTCCAGGTGTGTTTTGAGGACCTAATTTCCTCCAGGTTGTACAAATAGCTCTGCTACCCTGCCAGCAGTGCCCAGCACTCTGAGTGGAGCCATCCTCAAGGACAGCTGGGCTGGCAGTGCCCAGGGATGTGGGCACATCTTCCACCTTGGCATGGATTAGCTTCTTTTCTTTTTAAGACTTTTATCTCTGTGTGTGGCACAGGATGGTGGGTCAGAGATTGAACAAGTCTCCATTCTGTTGCTTTACTTGTCTTACAAAACTTCCTGATTCCCTGAGGCTTTTAGAGGGAGAAATAGCCTCTAACTTGTTCTTGGACAGAAAATAAAATGCCCACATGCTCTCCACTCTGCTTGGGGCATCATTAAGGCAGCTATAATTGCACTAATTTTAGTGGAAAGGAGCCTACTTCAGTTCCCTGAGTGCAGCAGGAGTTTTGAGGTTGTTGTGATGCTGAAATGATTTTAAAAGTTAAGCACTGCAGCTGTTTCAGAAGCTGGCTTACAAAACTATGAATCCAAACTCCTGTTGATGTTAATTGCACTGAACGATGTACTGAGCTAATTGAAAGCTTTTAGCTGGTTTGGTTATCCATGCACTCCTCACTTCCTTGTCCAGGAGTCCCAAATTACATATAATGAAAAAAATGAAAGCATTAAATGGTTGCTGCAAGTGCTTGGAGTGCAGTGTGCCATAGCATCCACGTCACCAGCACAGGAAACAGAAAATGTTCTTGTCTGGAACATTTCCATTCATAGAATGATTTGCTTTGAGAGGGAGCTTAAGGGAATCTCCACCCCCTGATCTTCCACTGTCCCAGGCTGCTCCAAGCCCTGTCCAGCCTGGCCTTGGGCACTGCCAGGGATCCAGGGGCAGCCACAGCTGCTCTGGGCACCCTGTGCCAGGGCATCACCACCCTCTGAGTTAATAAAGAATTTTTTCCTTGTAATTAATCCCAATCTTCCCTCTGTCAGCTTGAAGCCATTCCCCTGTCACTCCTTGTCCTTGTCCCTGTCCCTCTCCAGCTCTCTTGAAGCCCCTTTAGATATTGCAAAAGATAATAAAGTTCATCTACAAGACATGGGGAAGAATTAACACTCAAGTTCTTAATGAAAAATTATTTTATCTTTAGATACCATGAAACAAACAAACAAACAAACAACAAAAAACACACACAAAAACCAAACAAAAAAAAATTTCTTACCATGTATTTGTGATTCTGGAAGGTTTCTGGAAGCTGTAAATTTCCAGTTAAGGATAGTAGATTCGACAGTAAAAATCCTGAGCAAGATAACAAAAATTCCTCAGTTTTGGTGGTTAATATCGAAGCACCATGTCTGCATAGAACAAAGTGGTACAGCACAGTGTCATTGTCACAGCACAGTGTCATTGTCACAGCACATTGTCCCTGCACCTTGTCCCTGCACATTGTTACACCACATTATCCCTGCACATTGTCCCTGTGTGCTGGGGTGCCTGTCGCTGTAAGCAGACAAGGACAAGGACTCCCTGTTCCCTCTCCAAGCAGGGAACTCTCGAGTGCAAGGCCACCAGGCTGCTCCTGCCTTGAGGCCGGTGCTGATGAGAGGATCTGGGGGAGCTGCAGGCAGGGACACGGATCCAGCTCTGCTTCCCTGAAGGGGTGACTCACAGGCTGCCATGACCCAGCCTGCACAACGGCCTGGATGAGCTCCACCAAAACTGAGCTCCTGCCCAGCTGCTCAGGCTGGAGCACGTTTTAGCCACGCTTGGCACTGCAAGGACCCCCTGGTTTTCTTCTTGTGCAGGTGAATTTCTTGTGCTGGGCTGCAGAACTGAATGGCTGCAAAGATTTCCCCAGCTTTAATTTTTCCATGGTTATCCAAGTAGTGCTTGGTTTGAAGCTTCCATCAAGAATCCTGTTTTCACCATAATGAAAAACAATCTGCAGGAACTATTTATCTTTGCTTCTGTTTCCTGCATGCTGGTCTTGGATGTGTAACCAACACCAGGTGTACACTGAGAAGTTTTTCTGTGAATAATCAGAAATATTAGCTCATGATTTATATATTCAAGGATGATAAAAACAGCCCCAGCACCTGCCAGTGAGCAGAGCACTGCTGGAGGGCTGTGCCTGCCTGGCTGTGTCAGCACAACCGTGATTAATGTATTGATGGTGCTTGGCAGGTACCTGAAAACAATTTTCCTTGAAAATAGTGCTGTGTTATGTCCTCCAGTTACCTCCTCCTCTGAAACTGCTGTGAGGATGATCTTTGCTATTGATAGTAGAGGTGAGAAGATGAAAAAAAACACACCATCCTTTTGTATCAATAGGTCCTAGGAAAGGAAAGAACTGCGCGTTCATGGTTCTTGGAACTTTTGGTGTGTCCTGACTGTTTTACTCTGTGGTTACACCCTTATCCCTGTAGCACAAAAATACCTCCATAAAACATGAATTCATCTCCTGGAGGAGAAGAGAACTGAAGAGAGGGAAATATTAAGTCTCTAAATTAAATTAATATTTGTATTACAGCTCTTCCCAGTCCTGACATGGAGCTGCTGGTCTTTGGCATGGCATGGCCCCAGCTTTGGCATGAGCTGCACCATGGCATGGCACCAGCTTTGGGACATGAACTGCACCATGGCATGGCCCCAGCTTTGAGACATGAGCTGCACCATGGCATGGCCCCAGCTTTGGGACATGAGCTGCACCATGGCATGGCCCCAGCTTTGGCATGAGCTGCACCATGGCATGGCACCAGCTTTGGGACATGAGCTGCACCATGGCATGGCACTAGCTTTGGGACATGAGCTGCACCATGGCACGGCACCAGCTTTGGCATGAGCTGCACCATGGCATGGCCCCAGCTTTGGCATGAGCTGCATCATGGCATGGCCCCAGCTTTGGGACATGAGCTGCACCATGGCATGGCCCCAGCTTTGGGACATGAGCTGCACCATGGCATGGCACCAGCTTTGATATGAGCTGCACCATGGCATGGCACCAGCTTTGGGATATGAGCTGCACCATGGCATGGCACCAGCTTTGGGACATGAGCTGCACCATGGCATGGCACCAGCTTTGATATGAGCTGCACCATGGCATGGCACCAGCTTTGGCATGAGCTGCACCATGGCATGGCACCAGCTTTGATATGAGCTGCACCATGGCATGGCACCAGCTTTGGGATATGAGCTGCACCATGGCATGGCACCAGCTTTGATATGAGCTGCACCATGGCATGGCACCAGCTTTGGGATATGAGCTGCACCATGGCATGGCACCAGCTTTGGGACATGAGCTGCACCATGGCATGGCACCAGCTTTGGGACATGAGCTGCACCATGGGATGGCACCAGCTTTGGGACATGAGCTGCACCATCAGGGTGGATGGGGAACATCTGTGCTTTCCAAAGAGGATGTAACCCCTTGGAACAGCTGTCAGGGGAAGGTTTGTAGAGCCATGGAGTTACTGAGGTTGGATCAATAATGGTGAGGGTGCTTTAAGCTCATCTACTTGTGAACCCCACACAGCCTCTAAACATCAAAGGCAATCAAAGTCCACCTCTAAACATCAAAAACAATCAAAAGCCTTGGGAAGGGGCAGGAAAATGGTTGATTCTTCAGTTTCTGAAGGGGCTGGAGGAGCCTCTTGCTTTGGGCCTCCCCACTTGCTCTACCAACAGGAATTCTTCTGCAGCCCCTCTTGAGGTGAGTTACCTCAAACCTGTGTGGAAAACTGGCAGCTGGAACAAGGTATTGAGGAAAAGAAGTCTCTTAGATAAATTCAGCATGAAATATTTACCATGTGTGGCACAAGCCTTCCTCCTTTAACTATTTAACACTCTTCTCAGACCTAGTGCTTGCAGCAGTAATCACAAAATCCTGTCTTGGTCATTTTGAAACGTGTAATGAAATTTGCTAACAAGTGTGTGAAGTCTGCTTTTGATTACAGATGTAGCAGGATCTTTCCAGTCTTCCTTCCTTTTATATGGAGGAGGAAAAAAAAAATCCCTTTCCAGTGCATTATGGCAGAGTTTTAAGTGGCAGCATGGCTGAAGTGAAAATGTGATCAGGTTGGCACAGCCAGGGTAAATCAGAGTGAGATTTTGGGATGATCTCTTCCCACTGTTCAGAAACACCACTGTGAGCTGGTTTTTTTTTGTCTTTGCAGGAGCCCCCCAGAGATAGAACAATCATCTATTGTCCAAAACCCCCCTTTTCTAACAGGAACAGGAGAACGAGAGGCATGGATGTGGAACAGTGGCAGCATGTCACAAACGAGAGCAGCCAGGGGACAGCCAAAGCACAAATCTGCTTCCTGAGGGAGCACAGGGAAGGTGCCATTGCCACCATCCAAGGCAATAAAAGCAGCATGAAAAGAATCACTGATGATACAAGAAGTGTTGATACATTGGAAATGTTTTTCCTCCCATTCATTCTCTGTGGACACTTCCTTCAATGTCCATGGCCAGCAGTGGCTGTTTAATTTTATTTGGAGAATGTAAATGGGGAGTTTGGAGTTGTAAATATTTGCATTTCAGCAGCCACACCACATAGTGACCAATGGGCCACTTGCATTGCTGCTGTGGCTTGTAGCTGCTCCCAGTCCCACTGCTCAGGGGTTCTTCTCCCAGTGAGGCTCCCAGCAGCACCCTGAGCCCTCTGGGAAGCCCTCTGCCAGATTTTGGGAGCAGTTTTTGGACATTCTCAAGCATTTTTGTTACTGAAGTGGGCCAGTGTAACAAGTCAGAGCTTGCAGCATTTTTCAGACTAGAAAACCCTTGCCAGTCTCTCACAGTGTGGCATCAAGAAAGCTTTAATTATCATGTGCTTGACAGCAAGAAGTAATTGATTTGTAATTTGTCTTGGGTTTGTGGTTTGGTTTGGGTTTGGCTTTTAATAAGGAATTGCTCTAATTGCCATTTAATGTGCACTGTTCCATCCAATACTTATAGTTTTCCACTTGAGTGACTCTTCCCATAGTGGTGTCTGTTTAAAGGAAGTTTTTTGTCAAAACAAGAATTGTGATGGGCCATAATCTTCCTCCCTCGAAAGAAAGCAATTATTCAGCCAAAATATGTACACTCTGGTGATTATGTCAATGTATCACTTCCTGCTGGGTATTAAACTGTATTATTTCTGGAGCCTGAACTGGGAATATGATTAATAACAGCTTCTGATACAGCAGATAGCAAATGAAGGCTGAGTAATAGTAATTCTTCATTTGAATCTCAGTCAAATTGGCTGTTTTGCAGTACTGGTCTGTGGCAATTATTTGTTGTTCTGCTTCCTAATGCTGATTTCCTTCCAGAGTTGATCAGCATGAATCTCAGGGAAACACTGAGTCCATAAACACTTGTGGCCAGGTGGAGAAGGCAGAACTGCTGATGGGAGCTGCTTGAATCCAGGCCCTCCTGCAGGACAGGGCTTTTGTGGGGAGCCTGCTCCTGCTCCTGCTTCTGCTTCTGATCCTGGTCCTGATCCTGTTCCTGGTCCTGATCCTGCTCCTGGTCTTGGTTTATCTTTCTAAGTAAATTATAAATTGCTTTGTGCCAGTTTCTCTTCAAATGACCCTTGTAAATGTGTGGATCTCGTTTGTTTTCCACATTTTAATTGAAACTAGCTGGGTGTAAGGCAGCAGAACTGAGGGTGCTTAAATTCTCATTAAAACAACATGAACAAAAACAACTTTCATATGTGCAAGGAACAAATGTGACTGCAAAACCCAGATAATTCTAGATTTTCTGTGAATTGTCAGCCACTGATTCCAAGTGTGGCTTCATAAGGAAAATGAAGCATGGCTTGTACATACACAGGTGTAAATGCATATATATGTATATAATGTATGTATAGATACATCTATAACTCATGATGACTGGAAGGTTCTTAACAAGCTGCTGTTTTTCACTGTGAGCTACCAGTTGCAGGATGTGAAAATGCCCATTTTGGCTACTTAGACCCCATAAATATCCAGCCAGTGTGGGTGTGATTAGCCAGCTTCCAGCACACTGGACAAGGCTCTGTTGGATCCACAAAGAAAACAAAATGATGTTTGAAATCCATTCATTACAGCATTAACATGAGCGTGCCAAGCAATTTTTTTGGGAACAATTACAACTTTTCAATCAGAAAAGGCCTTTTTCCAGACTTTTCTCCCTTACAGAAATTACTTTTTGCTTTTAACACATGCTCACTCATTATGCAGATGGCTTAATGACCTTGTATTCACTGCTGCTTCAATGTGGGAGCTGTATTCTTAGTTAATTCCATCTTTGCCTTTATTGAGAATATCAGATTGCTCCAGGTTCTTTGATGTGGTGGTTTTGATCGTGGAGGGCTCTTGCTCATCATTTACAGAGCTGTCCAGAGGCACTTATCTCTTCAGAAAAAGTAATATTAGACCTTGTGTTGCATGTCCTGCTCATTCCAGCTCCCAGCAGAGCAAGGAAGGAGGCAGTCCAGCAGTGATTTAATTTTCCCAATAGCAATATTTGTGCATATGCCTCAGAAGTTATTTGTCTTTTCTGCTCAGCAGTTGGGCAGCAAATTGGTAGTAATTATCACATTAAAAGGAAAGCATTACTTCAGGATAGCTGAATAATTTTTCATTAAGGAGAACTTCCAAGGGGACAGCATTTAAGAAAACAAAGCACAAAACTGTCACACTGCTCCAGCTCTCCCAGGGAATTCTGCTCCCTGAGCTTTCTCTTGAAAATTCCGTTCCCTGGGCTAAATATCCTCCCTGCCAACTTTTCCAGTTCCATTATTTGACTTTGATGAAGGTGTGGGGTCCCCTACATATTCTCTGATATCTCCCCTTCCAGGATGAGATCTCCTGAGCAGCAGGTTTTGGTGGCTAAATCAGAAATCCTGTTCCTTCTGTCCATGGTACCACTTAAGTCCCACTTTGGTCTGCAAGGCAACAACCAGAGGAAAGCAAAGCCCTTTCTGCAGCTTTCCTGAAGAAAAGGAAACCTGAGGTGCCCAGTGGGAAATCCAACACCTCTCCACATATTGCTTTGCACATAATAATTGAGCTGGGCTTGAATATTTCTCCTTCGTTCAGCCTGTCAGTAATTTAACAGCTCTTAGATTCTGGTAAGGAGCTGCACGTAGGTCAAAAGATGATATTTAAAATCCACCCTGCCTGAGAAATAATGAGTTCCATTCTGAAGGAGAGCATTGATTTTCACTGTGCTTGTGCTATCACACAGAACTGAGACACCTGTTAGAATATTTTTTGTTACTTGAACAAAAAAAAAATTGTTATTTGTTATTGAAATTTGTTATTTGGTCTTGGGTGCTTTAAATGTCTTTATTTTAAGTTTGAAAGGATTATTGGCTTATCTGTCATTTAACCCTTGCAAGTACAATATGTTTTTAGCTAATACAAATTACTAAGACCAAAACAGAAAGGCCAAAGCCACAGGGCAAAATTTTCTGGAATCTTTTGGAGGTTTTCCTTTTGGGAATGAGCAGTGGTAGATAAAATAACATAAAATCTTCTTGCTAAGGGAACAGAGTGGAGGCAAATGTTCCCTTGCCTCATTTCTGTGTTTGCCTCTGGAAATAGCTGAGCATGGGAAGTGCAGCTGCTGTAGCTTTTTCTGTCAGCCAGCAAAGGAGGGATTTTAATACAAGAGAAAAAACCCTTTACAAGGAGAAGTCACAGTGGTGTGTCAGCTCCTGGTGAAGCTGCCAAATAAACAACCAGGGAAGGTAGAAATCAATTCCAAACCAAGTTACACAATATGATATGAGAAAAGAAACAATGAAGTGAAACTTGGAGAACATCTCGTTTTTTCTGCTTGGTGAATTGGTTTTTAAAAAGAATATTTGATCACTTATGTGTGCCCTGTCTGATTCCATGTATGCCTGGCTTAATTTCAATAGATTTTGTACCTGTTTATTACCCACTCATAGAAATTAGGAAAAAGAAAGAACACTCCTTTATCTCTTGATAAAAATGTACTGTTCTATGATATTTTGCTTGTTTCCAATGTCATTCCCATTTTTCCAGCATTTAAAACTTAGTATTTAGTAGTTATTATCTTTGTAACAGAAATTATGATGTGTGGTTCCTATTTCAAAGAGATTTGTGTTAAGAACAAAAGAATCTGTGGATTTTGGGCAATAACAGTAGGATAGACTTATCAAATAGCATCTCAGATCATCCACAGAAAGGCTAAATTCCATGAATCAGTGATGGAAACAATGCTTGCACTGTTATTACACCCACAAGTCCACTTGTACTTGTTCTCAGTTGGAAATAATTTCAGTTTCAACTTCTCTTGCTTAGTTAAAAGCAAAACCCCTATGGTTTTTTTAATCTAAATGCAGGTAGCCAAAGAGAACAATGGCTCATTAGTAAAAGCCTTTTACCACTGAAATATGCAACTGTCCCTTTGTCTACAAATACACACAATTCCTGATTTAACAGGAGCTGTTAACTTGTGTCTCAGTGCACATTTTTCTGCTGCTTCTCATTTTAATCAAAGGGAGCTTTGATTTCTTGAAGAATGCCCTGTGGGGTGATGCTGGCTGATTGGATTTACCTGGGTGGATTTTAAATGTTTACTTCTGGCCTCTCCAAAGTGGATTTGCCAAGAGGAAGATGCTCAGAGCTCCTCCTGGGCACACATCTGCATTTCTTTGGGAATAGGAATGACATCCCAGCAAGTGGAGCTACACAGCTGCAGGTTTATTTATGGCGTGGTAGCTTTGTGCCATGTTACACATGGATTATTGGGGTTTTTTTTAAGACTTCCAGCATTAAACGGGGAAGCACTGTCAAATAGTACTGAGGGAATGGGGGGAGTTATTTATCTGTTGAGTTTCATTTGAGAGGAGTGCAGAGGAGAAGGGAGAGGGCAGAGAGCCTGCCCAGAGCTCTGGGGTGTGCCTGGCAAGGGGCACAGAGCAGCAGCCACAGACCCAAAGCAGCCTCATCCAGCCCCATCTTGTTGGTGCCCCTGTCAGCTTAAACAAACCTGAGAGGAAAACTGATTTTAGAGAATTGTAGCTGATTCTGCTTTAAAAAAAAAAAGGTCTGTTTTAGCACTGCTTTGGTGTTCATTGGTGGGCTTTGTGTCCATTTTTGCTGTTGCCTTCCCCTGGAGCTGAATGTTCAGGTCACAGCACAAAGCAGGGGTTGGTATTCTGCCTTGATTTGTGGTTTTAAATAGCCCCTGTTTCACTGAGACACACAGCTGTCCTTCAGGAGAAATACATGGTCTGTTACAAAAACATCAGACAATGCAGTTCCCTTTGTGATGACAGCAGTGAAATGTTTGGGTTAAGTTTTGTGCACCAAGCTGGATGTTCAAACACATTAATTACTTTCTTAAAAGTAAATTTACTGCACGCCTCATATTTGGTCCTGCCTCCTTTCTGTTTTGTTTTGGCAAAAGTTTTGGATTCCCCAAGTCAGTTCCTTTCATGCAGAGAAATTTGAAAATGAAAGATGACATTTATTTACTGTCCCTGCACCATTTCAAACCCTGAAATTACGAGTCCTTGATTTAGATTTAGACCTTTCCAAGTACATGCTGTACAATTTTAAGATTACTAAAGGCAAACTTCACAAGTAGCACATAATTGACTCTAAGTAGAGGCAATAAAAGGCTGGTGTCTTGCCCAAGTGAGGAATAAGCTCAGACTCACTCTGAGACAAGGGCTTTGTGAAGAGGTTCTTTGGTGTTGAAGGCTGAAGACAGGAGTAACGTGCAGGCTTTGGAAGATCAGTCAGGAACAAGGATGATCTCTGTCCCAATCAGCTGCAGACTCTTGATTTCACACTTGTTGTGTCCTGATTGGCACTAAAGATATTCACCCTCAGGCCTGGCCCTCTCCCACATCTCACACATCCCCAGTGCACCCAGGGCTGTTTTGCTCACTTGCTCACACTGTGTCCCCACCCAGCCTTCTCTTGCCTCTCTTTTTACCTGATCTTCCCTTTGAGGTGCTCACCCTGGGGTAGGAAAATCTGCATGGCACTGCCAGGAGGAGCTGTGGTGTGCTCACATTCCTGGCTGCAGGCAGGGCTGGGGGATCATGGAGTGCTTTGGGTTGGGAGGGACCTTAAATCCCACGCAGTGCCACCCCTGCCGTGCAGGGACACCTCCCACTGTCCCAGGTGCTCCCAGCCCTGTCCTTGGGCACTGCCAGGGATCCAGGGGCAGCCACAGCTGCTCTGGGCACCCTGCCAGGGCAGAATTCCTCCCCAGTATCCCATTTAACCCCCTCTATTTCACTTTGAAGACTTGAATCATCCCATAGGAGTGGATTTTCCCCTTGGATGTGGGGCAGGGAGCTGTGGAACAGTTGCTGTGCCCCTGCTGGTCCCCTGGTGTCCCTCATGCTGTCCCAGGGCTCTGGAGCTGAGACTGGGCCACAAACAGCAAAGGGGTTCCCAGTGTCTCTTGTGACACCCCATCTGTGGCTTCCTCTCAAATGCAGGTTCAGGTGAAGCCACCAAACACCAAACCCTGGTCCCCACCCAGGCCTCAACAAATACAAACTTTTTATTTCCGTGGCAATGCAATGTTTGTACCAATGGCCTGAACAATGGCCTTGTTTGACTGCAGAGTTCTGTGCCTCACTTGGTTATTTGCCCATTAATACAAATGCTGTCAATTATAAAATATTTAGACACTTATTGATGGGGAAATAGCCTGCACAGTGCTGAATTTAATGGGAAAGAAACAAATCTGTCTGTAACTGGCAGAATATGCTGTGTGGAGTTGACTTAGCAGGATAACTCATGTTCCTGGGAATTCAAATATTTGTCTTAAATATATGAGGATCTCCTAGCACATCTTTGAGCAAATGGCAATCCTACAGTGTCTGTGAACTTCTTGATTTTCCTGCAGAAAAACGGACTCAATAAATCCATAATAATGATACCTTTAGATGCAAAATTTATAATTTAGCCTGCCATTTCTTAGACCATCTGGGGGGAAACTACACATATCTTGTTCAGCCCAGCACTCTCCTCAGGGAAGAAACATTTCTTGTTATGAGCAGATTATATGTTGGTAAACAAGTGGTGACTATATGTTGGTATACAAGTAGTGATAACATGTTGGTATACAAGTGGTGGCATTTCACTGCAGCCCTGCCCAGGGGCAGATTCCCAGCTGGAAATGTTGCTCTGCTTGCAGCAGGTGAGAGGTGTCCTGCCCTGGGTTTGGATGCTGTGAGCACAGCCCGAGGCTGCAGGGCTGGGCAGGGACTGGGCACTGCCCATGGGTCTGTGCCTCCTGGATGGGTCCTGCTGGAGTTCTGACCCTGAGGGTGGCTGAGCATCACTTCAGGGCTCCCCTCTCATCAAAATGTTTATGTCTGTCCTACTGGTTTCAGTACAGCCCTGTTCTTCCCTTTTCCCTTTCCTTTTCCCTTTGCTTTCCCCTTCCTTTCCCCTTTCCTTCTCTCTTCCTTTCCCCTTCCTTTTCTGTTTCATTTTTCCTTTCTTTTCCCCTTTCCCTTTCCCTTTCCCTTTCCCTTTCCCTTTCCCTTTCCCTTTCCCTTTCCCTTTCCCTTTCCCTTTCCCTTTCCCTTTCCCCTTCTCTTTCCCTTTCCCTTTCCCTTTCCCTTTCCCTTTCCCTTTTTCCCTTCCCTTTCCCTTTCCTTTCCCTTTCCCTTTCCCTTTCCCTTTTCCCTTTCCCTTTCCCTTTCCCTTTCCCTTTCCCTTTCCCTTTCCCTTTCCCTTTCCCTTTCTTTTTCCCTTTTCCCTTTCCCTTTCCCTTTTCCCTTTTCCGTTTTGCCTTTTCCCTTTCCTTCTCCCCTGGCTCTGTAGCTGTGAGTATTCCCTCTCTCACTGCTGTTTTGGGGTCCAGCCCCGTGGTCCTTCCCTCCTTCCCCTCCCACCAGGGCCAGCCTTGCTGTGACCCTGCAGCCCTGGATCCATCAGTGCCCCACAGAATTCCAGAGCAGGGCTCAGAGCTGAGGGTGCACACAAACCCTGGGGCTGAGCAAACCCACCTCCCCTCCTGGGTAAGCTGGAGCCAGAAGGGGTCAGGGGTCTTTGGGGGGTTTTATGGACTCTCTTCCTGTTGTGTTTGCACACTGCACTGAAAATTTGGCTTTCCCCCCTCATTTTTGTGAAGCGTTCCAGGCCAGGAGCAGCCTGGGACAGTGGGAGGTGTCCCTGCCCATGGCAGGGGTGGCACTGGCTGACCAAGGTCCCTTCCAACCCAACCCATTCCATGATTCTCTGAATTAAGAGGCTTTTCCCCAATGTTAGGCTCTGTTTTCAGTTGTGTGAGCCCCCAGACTGGTTTGCTGTGTGTGGTGCTCTGACAGAAGCAAACATGATTCCCAGCGATCTCTCCAGATTTTATTCAGCAGAGTATGTTTTGCTTAGAGGCAAAGCACTGTATGAATCAGTCCTGCTAAAATTGCTTTTAAAGGAGAAAAAAGTAGGACATCAGAGAAATAAGGAGGACATCAGGTGCAACAAGAGCTAAATACACAATAACCTGAGGCAGAACATTGTGGCAAACCATGCTCCAGAGTGTAGGGATACAGAACACTGGAAAAAGCAGAGATTTTTTACAACAGGTAGGCACAGCCTTTGCACACCGCAGAAGTTTTGTGGTTCCCCATGCTGATTTCATCTCCATGTGCCACATCAGCTGCTGCAAGGTGTGACAGGCTGGGCTAGCAGGACACAGCTGAGCTGGGCTGTGTGACACACACATAAAGCTGAAAGCTTTTGGCTTTGCCAGTCAGTGGGATTGTCTTTGGTCTCTTCTTGAAACAGGGAGAATTTTCATTTGTGCCTGGTCTGCTCCACAGTGAGGTTTTGCTTTTTTTATTATTTTAATTTAACCTTTCTAAAATGAAGGTTTGGGTAAGTACTGGAACAGAGGGAGCGCTAGGAAGGGGGAAGTCTGGAGGATGTGATTATGAGAGGAAGTGAGAACTCAATTAGGGAATTTTGGGTGTGATCAGAAGGCAGGAGGAATAGGGAACGTGAGGTTGGTTTGTGGTGGGACAGAATGTGGCTGGAGCACAGGCAGAGCTGGTTCTTGGCCCCAGGAGGATTATCCAGCCCATAAGACTGGGAGATGGGGCTGTTCCTGTGGGATGCTGAGGACCAAATGCGACTCCCCACAGGCAGCAGGGCTGGGTCTGGAGCCACTGAAACAGCAGCACCAGTGTGGGGCAGAACGGGGGGCACAGGAGCTGGGGGAGCTCTGGGTGCATCAACTGATTGTCATGAACAGATTCTCACCTGGCAGAGGGGCGTCTCAGAAAACAACAACAACAACAACAACAACAACAATAATAAGAATAAGAATAAGAATAAGAATAATAACATCAACCCAGCAACTCCACCCAAAATAAGAAGGAATAAAACAGAGAGTTTTAAGTCAAATGAGATTTTGGAGATGTTTGAAAGCATCAGACAGCTCTGAGGGTTTGGGGATCCCCCCCTGCTGAAAGCAAGGTACCAGAAAGGTGCCAGGCAGCCTTTAGGATGGCTCAGGCGGTTCTCAGCCTGGCACTGGTGGTGCCACTGCCCGTGCCTGTGTCTGCAGCAGCCCCTGCTCGGTGACAGTGAGCTGGCTGAAGGCACCTGCAGGGTTTGTGGGTTTGTTCCTGCAGAAAGCAGAGGCAAAGCCTGAACTGGTGTAGCTGCAGGAGCTTGCTGTGCATGGCACTGACACACAGGGGTTGGAGAGGGTTGCAGACAGCCCTGGTGCTCTCCTGTGCCCAGGGCAGGAGCACCCAGCCCCTGAGTGCAGCCTAGAGCTGAGGGAAGGACATTTAGATTGTCCTGCCCCAGGAGATTTATTTCTCAACGGGTAAAGTCCTCTCTGCCACACACATCTGACTCCTTCCAGCTGCTGAACTTAGAGGTGGATATTTCTAAGGACTCCCTGCAGCTTTTACACAAAGCTGCATTCAAAGTGTTTTCCATTTTAGCTCTTTCTGCTGTTCAGATCCGTGGATCTCATTGGTGAGGATTTATCAAAAGGAGGCTTCTATGAGTTTTTACAAATGTAGCAATTACTACATTGATCAAGGCATTCCAGCTTTAAAAAAATAATCAAAAATTCAAGGGTATAATACTCTTATATCACAATAAATAATGCAAAAGCCTTCACATGAGTAATCCTATCAGGCAGCTGTTGAAGCCATGCTGTCACTGACACTGAAGTGACAACTGATTTCAGAGCAAGAGAAGTGTTTGCTTTCACCCTTTGAAAACTGTACTCAGGCTGCTTTATGGCAAGCAGCAAAAATGTCAATCTATTCTTTCATTAAAAGGTGGGTGTAAAACAATGCTGTTCCCTGTTGGTGTTTGGAAAAATAGCTTTCCACAGAGGTTACTAATGAAATCTTTTAGAAAACACTGACTTGTTGGCAGTGGCACAGAGATAAAGCAACAGGCACAAACGAATGCTACAGGGAATGTTATCTCAGTCTCTAGAAAGTGGCATTCCCTTTCAGGATACCTTTCTCCCAGTAAGTTTTTGAAGCTGTTTTGTAAGCCACTCTGGATTTCCTTCCATTAAAAGTATTTAAAAAAACCTTCAAATAATTCAGTTGAAACCAGTTTTCACTCTAAAAAGTAGGAAACAAGGCATCATGTAGTAGGCTTTTGTCTTTCCTGCACCCTTCCTTCAGGCACTGCGTTTAAAGTGAGCTGCTCTGTATCTCAACATCTACATAAATATATTTATATTTATACACCTATGGCGTGTTTTTTCCACCCAAAACCAGGTGTTTTACAGCATGCACTGTCCCACACTCATGCCATAGCAGCAACACACGATTTCTTTGAAAGTCTTCCTCATCTCCAGGCTCCTGAAGGCGTAAATGAGCGGGTCAATGACCGAGTTGCACATGATCAGCACCAGGTAGGTGTTGAAGTGCGCCGTGTAGCAGATGCAGTGGGGGTTCATGGGGCAGGAGATGATGAGGATGAGGTGGAGGAAGAAAGGCGCCCAGCAGACGATGAAGACCCCCAGGAGGATGGTGATGGTGACGGCGCCCTTCATGCAGGTGCGCTGGGGGGGCACGCCCTCGACGGGCAGCGCCGCGATGCGCTTGACGTGCAGGCGGGCAAACAGGAACATGTGCACGTACAGAGAGGCCATCAGCAGCAGCATGGTGAAGAACATGGTGATGAGACACACAATGACAGTTTTGCTCTCCGAGTAGGCAATGAAAATGATGCCACAGATGATGCACGCCACCCAAATGAGCACAATGAGGGTCAGGGCTTTCTTCACCGTCATGATGCTGTGGTAACGGAGGGCATAGAAAATAGTGATGTACCTGTCGATGGCTATGACCAAGAGGTTGCAAATGGAGGCTACCAGAGAAATACAAATCATGGAGTCAAACACATTGTCCATGTGCTGGATGAAGTGGTCGTCGATGATCAGGTAGCCGTTGCTGAGGATGGCGATCATGACGGTCTCCAGGGCGTTGGACATGCTCACCAACATATCTGCTACAGCCAGGCTGCAGAGGAAGAAATACATGGGAGAGTGCAGGTTGCCGTTCCTCAGCACTGCCAGGATGACAAGGATGTTCTCCAGCAGGCTGATGATCCCCAAAGTCAAGAAGACCTCGGCTTTGATGAAGACCTGCTCGCAGAACCCGTCGCCGCTGCGGTTGGTGGGGATGGAGTCGTTGAAGTCCTCGGTGGTGTTCAGCAGCAGGGGCTGCAAGGAGAATGCAAAGCGTGTGGTGTTCATTGTCAGCACAGCAGATGAGCTCACCACTGACTGGGCACCTGAGGCACCACAGGTTAAAAAGAGAAAAAAAAATAGAAAAGGGAAAGCAAGTCCTTCCAAGCTGCTGCTCTGCATATCGGGTGCAATCAAGCAGGGCTTTAGTCACTTTTACAAGGGCAAACATCAAACAATCTGCATTTACAGTGGGTTTTATGCCAGGCTGCCCTTTCCTTTAGAAGAAAGTGAGCTCCCAAGCCTGTGGGCAGCAAACAGTTGTGTCTGCAGGGAGGAATCGGCAGCAGGACATTGCTGGGCTCAGCTCTCCTGGTGATGAAAAGCAGGGAGTTTCCCCTTCTGCCGGGCTGCCAGCATGCTGCAGCTCAGCCCAGCATCTGTTGCTATTTCCGTGGGAAGAAAGGAGCCGAGAACTAAGGGATTTATAGATGCAAGAAAGAAAAACCAACTCCTACTCCAGCCTGCGAGCGGAGCATTGGCCATTGGAGAGCGAGCACCTTGGTGAGTGACAGCTGGAGCACCTGGAGCAGCATCCCGCGCATCCCAAACTGTTTGGCGCCCTCTGCAGAGACCGAGCAGCCTGGATCTGCCCTAACATCCCTCTGGAAATCGGGCTTTTCATCCCGAAAAACTTCCTGCCTGCTCTGTGGGAGGGTTTGGGGCAGGCAGGGTGCTCGGACACCCTCCGTGCACCTTTGGGTGGCCACGAGGACTGGTCTAAACTGGGATTGTAGCCATTCAAACCTCTGCAGGACTGGGGAGATTTTCATTTATCACACATGAGCAGGCAAGCATAAGTAGATTTTCCTTGCACTTCATTCCTTGTATTTTTCTGTGGTGCAATTTTCTTAGTTTGAGTTTTTAAAAGCACTTGCTGATGTCTAAACCCTTCCCACCTCACGTTTTTGCAGAAATACTTTGGAATCAAGTGCAATGTCACTTATAGTAATGTTTGGGGCTTCTGTTGCAGGTTTGTTAGCTTTAAAAAAGTCACAAATCTCTCCCAGTTTCATTGTGAGCTCACAGAATTACTGCCTTGCACCCATAATTCAATACCAAGAGGCAGCACTTCTCAAATTTAACCTCCAGGTGACAGATTTACAAGGCCAGTGTCCAGTGCAGTAGTTTTAAGTGAATAAATAGCTGGGGATTTGCTCACCAAGTTGCACAGGTAATCTGCTGGGATAGGAAGTCATTAAATGTGTTGCATCACGAGTTTCTGAATGTATGTGACAGCAGGACAAGCTACCATTTGCACTGAGGTGCAATTTGAGGTGGAAATGGAATGTTGTACACCCAAGTGGATTAATGGCACCATCAGCTTTGCCATTAAGCACTAAAAATAGTGGGCTGGAGCCTCCTGTGTGATAGCAAACTCACACTGGCTCTGAGGCCAGTGCTGAGAGGGGGAGAAGCTGTGTCTGCACCAGAGACAGCAACATGACAGCCCTTATTCCCAAAAGGATTTCTCTGCTCGGCACTGGAAAACCTCTGTGATCTGAAATGTCACAAAATATTCTGTATTCTTCTTATTTTCCAAAGGATTTCTCTGCTTAGTACTGTAAAACCTCTGTGATCTGAAATGTCACAAAATACTTTGTATTCTCCTTATTTTCCAAAGGATTTCTCTGTTCAGCACTGGAAAGCCTCAGTGATCTGAAATGTCACAAAATACTTTGTATCCTCCTTATTTTCCAAAAAGATTTCTCTGCTCAGCGCTGGAAAACCCTCATGATCTGTCACAAAATATTTTGTATTCTCATCTAATAAGTTGCTGCTCCTCAGTTGCCAGTTCCTGCTTCATGTCCAGGGATCCAGGGAGTGACTGGGATTACTGCAATGTAAAAATAATGGCAATGGCAATTATTGCAAAGCAGGCAGGTTGCTCTCACATCCACCCCGGTCCTGCAGAGGATTTGTGTCCTGGCAATGCTGCTCTGCACCTGAGGAGTGGAAAATTGCCAGAATGATGTCACACAATCCTGTCCTCGGTCTCCTGGACAGTGAAATCCACTCATCTTGGATAGGAGAGCAGAGTAAGGGCAGAGCATTGCTCCAATCCATGCTGTATAAAATGAAATTATAGCTTGGTTTATGCCCCCCTTCCATCAGAACCTGGTGAAGAGAGGGTTGGAGAGTTAGGGATGGGAATATCTGTGTGTATTCCCCAAGTTTTCCTTGCCCATTGCTCTTCCACCTCTTTGCCGAGGCCTGGAGGGAAGGAGCTGCAGCCTGGGGCTGCTCAGGGCTGCTCTCACAGCAGATCCCCCATGGCAAACACGGCCTGGGAGCCCAGCCAAGGCTGGCACCCCTGCGTTTGCTGGCTCAGGGCGAGGCAGGAAGCTCATGGTACATCTGAGGTTTCCTTGCAGCTCTGGCAATGCCCAGAAAGTGTCACCATCTGCTGAGATCAGTGTCTGAAACGCCCTCCCCACCTCCTGTCCTCAGTCCCTGACCAGTGCTGCATTCACAGCTCCAGGCACTGTGCAGGACGCTTGTTTGTCACCCAGGGAGCAGTGTGACCATGTTCACAGGGTTTCTTGGATGAGGGAAGACAAGGATCTGACTCTGTGTTTCAGAAGGCTGATTTATTATTTTATGATATATATTACATTAAAACTATACTAAAAGAATAGAAGAAAGGATTTCATCAGAAGGCTGGCTAAGAATAGAATAGGAAAGAATGATAACAAAGGTTTGTGGCTTGGCTCTCTGTCCAAGCCAGCTGGGCTGTGATTGGCCATTAATTAGAAACATCCACATGAGACCAATCACAGATGCACCTGTTGCATTCCACAGCAGCAGATAATAATGTTTACATTTTATTTACATTTTGTTCCTGAGGTCTCTCAGCTTCTCAGGAGGAAAAATCCTAAAGAAAGGATTTCTCATAAAAGATGTCTGTGACAGAGCAGAGTCCTCCTTCAGCTGGGTTCTTGTTCACTCCCTGGTCCCAGCCCCAAACCTGCTGTTTTTCCATGCCCTGGTGAGTGAACAAGAGGGGTCCTTGTTGCTGTCCCTGTGGTTGCTGTGCAGCTTCACCTCCCGGCTGTGCTCTCCTGCCACCTTTGAGTCCTGGGGCCAGAGGCCGGGGGAGAAGAGCTCTTGGGAAGAAAAACATCCCTTGCACCACTGTTCACCTCCTCACTGTTTCCCTCTGCATCTCCTTCCCATATTTTATTCTTCCTGATCTGTTTTGTTCCCTGCAGTTGGAGAGGAAATGTGCATTTCAAAAACCTGGCATGACTCAGGGTCTCAGAGCTGTGCTCATCAAACAGGGGGGAAAGGAATCTTTGTGGGTTTGGCTGCCAGAATCACCCTTTTCTCAGTATTTCTTAGAAGCTTTCACACTCCCAGGGGTTTATAGAGACAAGGGGGGATTTTCATGCTTGTTTTACTTGAGCCTTAGACTGATTCTGACTGCAGAGGAGCCTTTTCAGCCTCCAGAGTGATTTACTGAGGTGGCTTCCGGAGATGGACTTAGAAATAGAAACCTTTTGGGATGCACCTCGAGTTCAAAACTTTTCTGTGTACAAACTCCAGCACTTGGGTGGGCTGCTGCAGTAAAAGCCTGTTCTCTAACTAGGACAGTTTTACTGAGGAAAACCCCCCTGTGCTTCCATAATGATTGTTTAAAACCCCATAAAAATGATGTTAAAGGTCCAGATTTGACAATATTTATCAGCAGCCTCATCCTTTTAGAGCGTGTTCAGGGGAAAATTCCTCTGTGCTGTTCTGTATTTGGGGTTACTGACCTGCGCCCCTGCCAGGGATGTGCAGGACCCAATTCCCATTCCTTTCTTGGCCAGAAAAATGAGATTTCCTGAGCACAAAGCTGGATTTGTCAGTTCTGCACTGCCAGATCTTTCCTTCAGCAGCAGCCTCTGATCCAGCCCTGCCACCATCTCTGCCTCTCTACCCACGCCAGGGCTGCCCTTCCCAGTCTGAGCCTTCCAAACTTGAAATTATTATCCAGCCCAAGAATCTCTGATGAAAGTTTTGTGTCCTTCAATCATAGCAGATGGATCCCTTAAAGAATTCTGAACTCCTTTAAAAAAAGGTCAGGACAGCCTGGCCTGAGCCCACAGAGATGCAGTGGGTTAAATGTGGAAATTAGATTTATTGTGATGTCTCTTACATTACTCTCATTCGTGTTCTGTCCTAAAATAACTCCTTTTCTAAGAAAAATAAGCTGTAAATAAGAGGATGTCAGCACAGTTAATGAAATATTGGCTGTGATGAAGGCAAAGCAAAGGTTTGGCTGTTTTATCTACCAGCAGAAATGAACAATTTTCTCAGGCAGAAACCTCTGCCATGTTTTACAAAGCATTTAAAAGCAAGGCTGATTTTTTTTCTTTATATGCTGTTATTACTCAGTTGTTTCTTCACTAGTGAAACGATTTAATCCTCAGGGAAAGGTAAAGAGAAAGTAGCATTTACTGCTAAATGTGGATCATGGAATTTCCTAAGAGAATTCCCCTGTGCTGTTGTTCAATGAAAAATCTTGTTTAACGCTTGACATGAGACTGGGCTGATAATGGCTGATAAATGTGTATCACTTTCCTTTATTTTCACTCTTTTTAGCAGTGGTTTCTGCTAGACAAAAGTGGAAATTTTAAAGGAAATTAGAGGATAATAAGCAGATATTTTCTCCCATGCAGCAGGGAATTATTGTCCTGATGTTTCAAGTAGCCAAACCAGTGAGTGAAAAAAACCCTTGAAGACTTTTCCTCTGTGTTTTTCTTTATGGAAAAGGACTTAAAAGATGAAATATTTTCTCTCAGCAAAACAAACAATGCTGATTTTGAATTCTGTGCACATTTCTGGAGTGTGCACTCCGGTCTGATGGGTAATATCTGTAAGCCCAGGCTGGAATTCATCACCTGGGCACTGCACAGAGGCTGCTCAGGGCTCTGCTGACCTGCAGAGCTGCTCAGTGCTCAAGGGCTGCCTCAATGGAGTTTCAATTTCTGATAATGGAATACTTTACAAAATAAAGGAAACTTCAGATCCGATTCAGCACTTGTAGAACATGAACTGCTTGACTACTGACTTAATTCAAGAAAAAATCCTCTTTACTAATTTTCACTGAAACATGGAGAGATCACTCGTTATGATAAAGAGCAGAAACGCACTTTGGGACATTTACTAAGATTGTATTAAATGATTATAAAATATATAAAATGGTATAAAATGATTTCCAATTAATGATTATTAAACTAAAAAAAAATCTGGACTTAGGAGCCTCACAAGAACCTGGCACGTAAGAAAACCAAAGTAAAGACACAGGTGATTATGTTCTGTCTACTGAAATGCTGTGTTTTTCTTCAATGTCTTGAGGTAACAGCTTTCCAAGAGCAATTTTTGTCCTGTCAGAGTCAGAGGCTTCAGGACCACTTGGCATACCAGGTATTGGATGTAATAATGGAAAGATTTCTACGGTCTTCCTCCAAGAAGTTGTAGCTCCTACAGCTCCCAGCCATACCCAGAGCTAATAATGTTATTTTCCAGTCTGAGGCAAGGATGAATCTGACATCAGCTGAGGTCAGTGGAAGTTAAATCTGTCTGCACCACATTGCTGGCACAGGTTTCCACACTGCAAGAGTAAATCCTCACCTCACCCAGGAGCTGAATCCCTGCTGAAGCCAAGCACCAGGAGTTTGCATCCCTTGGGATGTTATCCACTGCATTTTCCTTCAGCCCTGCCAAACTGTCATCAGTGAGGAGAAGGAGCACCAACTCCTGATTGCAATGAGGGCGCTTTCAGATGAAGATTTCTATAATTTCAGCCAGTTAAAAGGTTAATTTAAACAGCCTCAACTTTGGGACATTTTGGACAATTTTCCTTCTCATCCCTGTGTACAAGGAGACAAAGCAGACATGATTGCAAAACACTCACCAGCACCTGCAGGTGCTTCTCGTGTGAAAGGGAATTGAAGTGTTTTAGACTAATAATGCTCAGTGTCAGTTTTGTTCTCTCATTTGCAGAGTGAGAGACAAGCAGATGTGATTGATCCAGCTGCATTCTGCTCTTCAGCTTCATCAGGGCCAAATATCCCTGGAACACCTTCCTCATCTCCCTGGAAGCTTCATAAATCTCCTTACCCTGTGCTGCTGGGGCTGAGGGATGGGTGAATTTGGCATTTTCAAACCCCACTGCTGCTGCTGACTGACCTCATTCCTGGACCAGAGAGAACTGAAGGCTTTTGGAGGCTGGCAAGCTTTAAAGATGATTTTACTGAGCTGTGGATGCTGCGGGTGGATGGATGTTGGGACAAATTGTTCTGCTAATGCTCAAAGCTCCTCAATTTGTTGCAGTACTTGCTGTCCAGTGTTGCTGCTTTCCAGACAAGGAGACAGAAAAAAGCCCCACAACCAGACCCAATCCTTTAATTTTATTTACCAGTTAGGTTTAACTTCTGCCTTTCTAATTTTGTCCAAGGATTTCCTGCTCTATTCTTTTTGTGTGTCCTATGGTTATAAAAATTCCAACTTCAGTGCTTTTATCTGTGTTGTTTTTGCCAATAACTTCCAGGACAGAGAGAGTCTGGTTGTTTGTTATGGTTTGGGGATAACAAGGAATTTTCTGCCCTCCAAAATGTTGCTCCTCAACAATAAAATAGGATTTAAATGCTTTAAATGCTCTTCAGGTTTAGAGAAATTGTTTTTTTCCAGATTCTGCAGTTTGCAAAGTGAGCCAGCTGTTTTGAGTAATGTCAGACTACAGGGTGTCAATACAGAATATTTTCTGTCAGAAACAGAAGCTCCTTAATTTAGAAAGTAAATAGATTTGGAAAGCCAACATGATTCATGTAACCTCTCATGAATTTATTATGGAAAAGAAGTGACAACTAGTTATTCTGCCATTTCTTTCCTTCTTTTTATTTTAAGTTGAAGTGTACAAAGTTATTTACACATCTTTGAGTTTAATAATAAGCTATAGTTAGGTGTTTCTGAATAGCACATTTTCCTGTTTGGCACAAAAAGAGAAGCTGAGGTTAAAGTTTTGTTTGCTCTGAAAATTGTCTTGAAAAGAAAAGGGGTTGTCATGAGAAGGTTACATCTGTCACTCATCCCGCACCACTTCTGATGGCAGAAATAACGGAATTGCAGCTGATTCCACACTTTTGAGGCTGCTTGAAAAGTTCCCAAAATGTTTTGCAGCCTTGCTCTTCCAGGCAGTGCCTTGGAGGACGCAGGTGCCAGAACCTCCAAGCAATCAAGCCTGACCTGAGGAGCTCCCTGCTTCACAGAGGGGTTTTGTGTCACAAAAGGCTTCATGCTCCACAACCTACTGCAGAGGGGCAGAGTGACCCTTCAATCCCCTCCTACTCCTCCTCATCCCCCTCTTTAAATCTGTGTTCTATTATTGCCTTCTGCTAGTTATCAATTATTTTTGTATATACATCTGTCTTGGTTTGAAAAGGCAGATTTATATACAAAAGGCAGGAGCCTCCCTTGAAATGGTGAATGTAACCCCCTCTCTCCAAATGGGGACGCTCCCCCAGCCCCTGTGCCAAAGTGCTGCCCAAAGGCAAGGTTGGTTTCCATGGATTTCCTCCTTTGAGCAGTGCCAGCATTCCCAGGAGCCATTCCCTGGCCACAGGCACTGAGACTCCCTGGTTTTCTGACTCCTTTCATTTAAACCCACAAACTCTTCCAAGTCGTTGCTTTTTGATCCACTTTTGAACAGGCTGAAATTCAGGCAGTTTCTGGTGCCACCTTGTGTCACAGAGGAGCAGATCTGTGGAGCTGCCACTTCCTCTGGGCATTGGAACATTTTGGGTTTAACTTCTTGACTTTGGGGTGCAGCATCAGAATGAACGAGGTGAGACCACCAGAGAGGTTCAGAGAGTGAGACTTCTGCATGAAATGAGTTTGAAGCAGTTGGAAATTTAATTAAATTATGAATTGGTGCTTTGGCTTTGCCTGGAATTGTTCAAGGCCAGGCTGGGCAGGGCTTGGAGCAACCTGGGATAGTGGAAGGTGTCCCATGGCAGGGGATGGAATGAGATGAGCTTTAAATTTCTTTTTCAACCCAGAGATTCTGTGATTCCATTATTTCCTCTATTGCTGTTTGCTGTCCAAAGGAAATTGCTCAGGTAGGTGAAGAATTGTTATTTTTGGAAATGTGTGGGCTGTCCCTTCCCTTGATGCTGACCATGAACTGCTGTCAAAGGCAGAAAGCTGCTGGCAGCATTTTTGTTGTTCCAAATTCAGCAGCTGAGTCCTTTGTGCATTATCAATCAAGGGAATTACTAATAGCTCCATTGCTAATTTCTGATTTGCTTTATTTATGTGTCAAGCTGCCCGTGTGCTTTGCAGATGTATTTTACAAATAAGTGAAAAATAAGAAAAGAAGCCAAAAAATGACACTCCCATCAATCAGACCTCATGTACCAACTTGTTCATTGTAATGAACAGATGAATTTTCTCTACCTCCAAGTTCCTAATTTTAATTATTTTCCTTTTATGGATCCTCCCATTATGCATTCAGAATACCAAATTAATTAAAAAATTAACTCATATTACCCCCAAAAAATTAAAACTCACATTTTATGGGAAAATATTTCTTTTATGGTGTATCTGGTGAAACATATAAAAGTTTAAATTTTCTTCATGAGCAAGGATGCTGCAAAATGGGCAGAATTTATGCTGAGCATCACTAGATGTCACCCTCGACCTGAATCTAGTTTCACAGAAGTTTCAATTTTAAATTACTCACCTTCTGTTCTCATACTCCCCTCCTCTTTCCCCCCCTGCATTTAATGCATCTTCCAGTTCAGTGCAGCACAAACTGCTGTGCCTCAATATTTTCCTTGCTCAAAACCAGAATCAAAGTTAGGCCAAATGGAAATTGCTGGAATCTGCGGTACCATCAATTTCTGTGCTTGATCAGCACTGAGGGAACAGAAAAAGCAAAACCTCCTGGGACAGGGTTTCTGTCTAAGGGGTCTGGTTGGATTTTGTTCAGATCCTGTTGGAATCTCCATTGTGGGAAATGAAGAGGAATGCTGAGGTCAAACCCCCACAAAGTCACAAGGAGCTCTCACTTCTCTGTTTCAGCTCCATTTCCACAGGAAAAAAAAAAGAAAGGGCCCTTTTATAAAACAGGTTTAGGCAGTAATTTTCGGGTGAAGCAAGTTTTCAGGGAAAGACTTTGTTTTTCAGCTCTGAAATTCTTCATGAGAGCATTCCAGCCCTGCTGGAACATTCACGCTTGAATGAGAGGCAAAAATGTGTTTATGAAGTTCATGCTGTATTTGTGTATTTATTTAAAGAATAATTTCATTCAGCTCTCATTTTTTTAAACCTGAAATAACTTATTTCATCATGTTCTTTTCTTAGGTGTGAAAAGGTTTAGGAAAATTATTTAATGAAATGAAAAAGATAGTTTTGCCTATTAAAATAATTAAAAATCATTAAATAAAATTAATTAAAATAAATAATTTAAAATTAATAATCAATAATTTTAATTTTAAAATAATTTAAAATAATTTAAATAAATATTACATATTTAGGTTGACTGAAAACATGCTGGTCATAGATTTAGAAGGTTTTTTTCTTTAACTTGCACATAAAGCACAAAACAATGAGTCACATGGGTTATCTGATATTGGAAACCCTTTGGGGTTTAGAATTTGAGGGAGCAGGCAGGGAATTTAATTTCTGGCCTGTGAAGTCGCTGTGAGATAACAGAGACCAGGAGGTTGGAGTGGATGCTCATAGCTTGTGGCTGGAAGGAAGTTTGGGAAAGGGTGTTCAGAACCTCTGGGAGTAAATCTGAGAGAATCCAGTCCTTTTGGCCTAAAAACCATGAGGTTTAAGGAGAGAATTGGGATGGTTCAGCCTGGAGAAGCTTTGGGGTGACCTCATTGAGGCTCTGCAAGGCCTCAATGGAGAGGTTGGAAGGTGGAGAAAGAGGATTTCCAAGGGATGGAGGGACAGCACACAGGGAATGGCTTCAAAGGGACAGAGAATAGGTTTAGGTTGGATATTAGGAAATAATTCCTCCTGGTGAGTGTGGGCAGGCCCTGGCACAAGTGCCCAGAGCAGCTGTGCGAAGTGTCCCAGGCCAGGCTGAACAGAGTTGATGTTTTTCCACAGCAAAACTTGCACTGCTGGTCCAAAACATTCGCCTGGTGCATTGCTCAGACAATGCACAAAGAGTTCTTGTTCTTCCAGGCTGGTTCCCAGCCCTTTCCCCCACAATTTCCATCCCCTCTGCAGGGGGGTTTGTTCCTGCAGGGAATTTTCACGTGTTTGCTGCAGCTCCTGATTCTGGCATTTGTGGGAATCCATTCACTGAGAGCAAAGAAAGGGAAATTACACCAGAGCCTTTATTCAAGGAAGGTGTAATTAAGGGCTTCAGATTAATTGAAGATGTTTGCTCCAAGAGCAGCAATTTAAGTGTCTGCTCTCAGCCTCTGTGGGCCTGCAGAACGTGCAGGCAGCAGAGGGGAAAGGACCTCTCACATCCCTGCAGAACCTTTGGGAGAGAATCCTGTCATTTCCCCACCCTCAAACGTTCTGTGCTGCTGTAATCACGTTAGAAAGAGAAGTTCCTTGGGATTCTTTAATGTCAAGAGAAAATCGTTGTTCCTCAAGGGCTGAGCATTCTAAGGGGGAACAGGTCAGTACTAGAAATGTGATTCTGAGTGAATTAGTTGTTATTTTATTTTGACCAAATGGCTTCAGAAAGCTGTCAAAAAATGTGTTTCCCATGAATCCTTTTTCTAGTTTAGTGAAAAATTTCCATCTGCCACACTGGACATAGAGCACTCAGAATTGAGGGCATTGAAAGACAATCTTTTATTAAATGTTTCCTTAGAAGACCTGGATTTAGTCAGGCCCTGTTACATTATTGGCTGTGTTAGGCTCACACTCCATCAAAGACTTAGTTTAAATCAGTTCAAACGATTAAACCCTGGTTATATCAGCATGTATTGACCTTCCATTTAATTTCCAGTGCCCCGAGTGATCTGGGAGAGTTCTTTCCTAATCCTTTCTCTCCCATTTCTTGCTGCAGAGCTCAGGCACTGATGGATGGGATTTGTACCATGGGGGCTGAGCCAGAGCCCACCCTGGGCTCAGAGTGATCAGAGGCACCTGCTCTGCCCTGACCCCTCAGCTTCCTGTTTTGTTTCTGTTAAAAAGCTGCTTTTAGAGCAGCAGAGGAAGGACACCCGTCATCAACCCCAAACATTCTCAATTCCTGTTGCTTCTTAAAAAATCTGCTTTGCATTGACGCTTCAGGGCTTCTGATTTTTCTCCTCTGCCTCTGCTTGGGGGAGAAGAACATTGAAAATGTGAAAAGTTTCACCTTCCAGCTGTGTCTCCTCAGAACTTTCAGTCTCCCCATTGATTCTCACACGAGTTTGTGATGTTGCAGGAGCCACTACAGAAAGGAATTTTTTCCTCCCACAGAAAGGTGGGCAAACCCAGGTGTGTTTTCCCTGCAGCTGCTGAACAGTTTTTGTCAGGGCTGGGGTTTGATTGCAGGAATGCTTTGCTGGCAATTCCCTCTCGTAATCACAATTCTCTCCACCAGTACAGACAGCAAAGAGAAGGTTTAAAATGCTGTTTATCTTTAGAGGAATCTTGTGCATTAAGCTGCAGGTGCTCCCCCCCAGTATGCAGCTCCCCATGCTGGAGTTTGGAGTTGTGTTCAAATTGCTGCTGTGCATAAAAACACTGCTGGGAACATTCAGCATCGTGTTTGGAGCTCCTCAGGCAAACTTCCTTACATTTACATGGAGTTTATGTGGGAACTGACATATGTTGGGTGTTCAGACTGATGCAGTGTAATCAATCATTATAAATAGTAATAAATCATCATTTCAGTATTCAGGGCTCAGTGATTTCAGGAAGGCACTGGAACATAAATATCAGTTCAGGAAAAGCAAAAAAGCAAACAAACAGCTTCTACATTTTTTTGGTCTTTCCACAGAGCTGCCATAAGGAAGCCAAGCATCATTATTGTTTCTTTCAGTTCTCAGCATAAAAGGAAGTAACACTTAATAAAAGCCATTGGCTGCAAGATTTCATAAGAGAGAGAGGCAGAGAGAGAGAGGAGCAGCATGCTGTGCAGAAGCAGGTGTGATTCATGAATAAACTGCTCTTTGGCACCCTGTAGGATACTGATGAAACAAACAGAATTTCCCCAGACATGGATAATACAAGAACAGCAGACACTTTTTCACAGGTAAAGCACAAAGTGTTATGGCTGGTGTGGCAGTGCTGCTTGCTGTGCGAAGCTGAGATGGTTCATCAGAAACTGGGGATGACTTGGTGCTTTATTGGCAGGGGATTGGCAGCAGGTTTTGGTGTAATGGACTATTATGTGATGTTAGCTCAGCCTGCTCTAATATATCACTGAGTGTTTGCAGAAGGTGTGCAGGAGACAACATTTTTCTGTGCTTTATTCTTGAGAAAGTTGAAATGTGCAAAGTTTTCCTGATACAAGGAGAGGAAATCAGTCTTTCTCCTGCCATGCTAGAGAGGATTTATTAACACTTTGTATTACCTGTGCTAAAAATTTCCATAAGGTAATTGGAGGGGAGAAAAAGTGCTTTATATTACAGGCAAAAGCAGTCTTTTGATAATCCCACTGGAATCTGAGGTGATTGATATGCCAGGATTGAATATACATCAGCTTGCAGCACTGGGGGTTTGTCTGAGTGCCTGCCACACACAGAGGCTTGGAGCATTCTGCTTGTTTCAAAATTTGGAGTACCTGGAGAATTGAGTCGTGGGGAGCTCCTCTGTGCCTGGGAGAGCTGATGGGATTGGCAGAGGGAAAAGAGGAATCAGGGAAAAGAGGAGTCAGGGAAAAGAATCAGGGAAAAGAGGAATCAGGGAAAAGAGGAGTCAGGGAAAAGAACCAGGGAAAAGAGGAATCAGGAAAAAGAACAGTCCGGGAAAAGAATCAGGGAAAAGAGGAATCAGGGAAAAGAGGAATCAGGGAAAAGAACAGTCAGGGAAAAGAATCAGGGAAAAGAGGAATCAGGGAAAAGAACAGTCCAGGAAAAGAATCAGGGAAAAGAGGAATCAGGAAAAAGAACAGTCAGGGAAAAGAATCAGGGAAAAGAGGAATCAGGGAAAAGAGGAATCAGGGAAAAGAACAGTTAGAGGAAAGAACAATTAGGGAAAGGGGAATCAGGGGAAATAACAGGAAAAAGAGGAATCAGGGAAAAGAGGAATCAGGAAAAAGAGCAATTAGGGAAAAGAAGAATCAAGGAAAAGAGCATTCAGGGAAAAGAAGGGTTGTGCTCTGTGCAGGCTCTGAGCTCTCCTGGCTGGCCAGGGGTGAGGGCTGGGGAGGATCCAGCCCTCCCTGCTTGGTTCCACAAGTGTGAGAGATTTGCCAGGCCAGGCTCTGGCAAACCCCAGAGCAATCCCACAAACAGAAGGAGGAAAACAAAACTTATTTATGGCTTTTTGGTTTGTCACAGGGGAAAGAAAAGGGCAGGGGCTGCTCTTGCACATTTTGAAAGTTCTTCTCCTCCAAGCAGAGGCAGAGGAGAAAATCAGAAGGGCAGGGGCAGGGATGAGTGATCCAAACATGGAATTCTTGAGCTTGCCACGCATCAATTGCTGCATCTGAAGTGCTATCAAATTGCAGTAGGTTTTGGAGTAATGGGCTGTTGTGTGGGCTATATCAGCATCTCCTCCAGCTCCCGCCTGGCACTGCTGCAGGAGATGCTGAGGTTGGGAGGGCACAGTCCCAGCCCTGGCAGGGCTTCCCCCCTCCCTGCTGCCCCTGGCACAGACAGACAGACAGACAGCTCAGCAATCTCTCACCTTCCCTCTTGCCCTGCTGGGGGGGTCGGGGGCAGCACAGATGTGGAAATAATCAAATGTTGGCTGCCAGAGAGGGCTTGGCTGAGTGAGAGCAAACAGGAAAGCACGGCCAGGTGGTGCCACTTGTCACTGACTGCCACCCCCCAGGAAAGCACACGCACAGCTCAGCTTGTGGGAGCGCCAAAATACCCACAAACCGTGCCTGAGAAAAATGAGTTTTAAACTTCTTGTGAACTCCTCTGAGAAGCAGACTTTATGTCTTGCTGAGGCTTTTCATCTGAGAGCTGCTCAGATCATGGTGCAAG
The DNA here is from genome assembly GCA_019023105.1 of Diglossa brunneiventris. NCBI lineage: Eukaryota > Metazoa > Chordata > Aves > Passeriformes > Thraupidae > Diglossa > Diglossa brunneiventris. Next base: position 2,255,416 of record CM032372.1, on the reverse strand, counting down.
GTCAAACCCACTTGCTTTTCCACCCTGCTTTACTTTAATCAACTGCTTTAAAGTACTTTATCCCCATGGATTTCCCCTACAATTTTCATTAGACTTTTTCTTAAAGGCCACCTCTCTTAGATGATTGATTTTTTCCCGTTTTTTTTTTTTTTTTTATTTTTTATTTCCCTGGTCTTTTCTAAGGTAGCTTAAAGTGGATTTTCACTGTATACTTACCAAGGGATCAATTCTGTTTGAATATTTTCCATATTTTCTGATCTGTGTATTCATGAATGTGCACCCAGCCTTGGCAGCAGCTCTGGGGCTGAAGCACATCCTGAGGTGTGTCCTCCTCAGCACCCAGACAAAGTTAAATTTCCTGCTCCTGAGCCATTTGGAGCTCCTTGTTCCATTCTCAATATTGCCCAAATTCCTTTGAGATTTTGTTGTTGTTACAATCAATCTCTCCATACCTTTACCAATTTTATTCATAATAAAATATATTTTGTTTTAATGTATTTCTTTACCAGTAAGAAATAAATTACAATAAAATATATTTTCATATACAAGTAAGAAATAAAATACAATAAAATATCTTTGGGTTCCTCCAGCTCCTTCTGGAAGTGGCAGAATGAATATTCCTAATACTCATTCTCCTGGGAGCACAATGAATATCCCCAAGCCTTTTTTTTGAACAGAAATTATTTTCTGACTTTAGGACCCAGCTTAAATAGATGTCCAGGTAGCTGATCCTGAGGAATCTGCCCATTTGGAAAAAATAGTGTATTTTTAAATTATTAATAGTGTGTTTTTAAAGTATTGAGAACAGAACAAAACCATTTACAGAGACAAGGATCACATCCTGCTGAATCTGTCAGAGTTCAGGAGGAGATGGACAAGGAGAATTTTACCTCAATATTTTGCCAGGATGATTTATCAACAACCCAGGAAAAGCCAGGTCAGAAATGATACATCAGCAGATGGATGCTCGTTGGGTTTTTGGTTTTTTTTTGCAAACTCTCAGTCCATGTTTTGATTAGAACATAATGAAGGGTTTGTTCATTAAATGTTCCAGCTAATTAACAGGGAACTCATGGAGCCCCTGGATCCTCAGTGAAATGTGCATGAAATCAGCGCTGCTTTCTCTCTGTCACACCTCATCCCTCTTGCTTCGCAGGTGTTAATGTGATTTAATAAACCTCCAGCAGGATGAAATCTCTTGTTCAGCATTTAGCAATTTTAGCAGCCCAGAATTAATCTTTCTTTTACAAGACATGAGGGGCACAAGGTGAGATTGTGAGCAGAAGGATGCATGTTTTTCTCCAAAAAAATTCGATGTGGCTGTTAAGTATCCCAGTATCCCAGCAGTCTTTGTTTCTTCACAAAATTAATCTGACTCTCATGTTAATAAGTAAATATGATAATCCTTGATACTTCCTATCACTGTGGATTATTTTAATTGCAAGCACTAAAGGCACAGAATGTTATTATTTTAGTAGCAAACTGAAATGCTCCTGCATGAGCCACCTCCTTTATTCTATTTCAGTCCATTTTGTAGCAGAGAATTTAAACTGTCCCTCAGTACAGCAAGAAACTGCTGGGTAAGTTCACACTGAAGAATTGTTCTGAAATCAAGTCCGATTTAAAATATTCAGGCCAGACTGTGATGATGCTGAGGCTGGTTCTGATGAAGCAGCAACGGTGCCTGAAGGAGATTTCCAGGAAATATCTCTGCCTTGGAAATAAAAGCTCTCAGGCTGGGGGGAGTTTTCCAACATTTTAAAATTTCTGCCTGCCCCTTTCCCCTGGGAAAACTGAGCCTTCAGTTCTTTGCAGGCTTGCACTGAATTAAAGTGCAAAACAAGGCTAGATATAGGCCAAAGTTTAATTCTTCTTAAGAAGAATTTGTTTAATTGTTTAATTTGCTTAATTCTTCTTAAGGATGTGTAGTGGTGAGAGACTTGAATGGCTCAGTGTTATCCTTATATTTTCCAAACATCTCAGCAGAACCTCTTTTGCTGTAATTTCTCTCTTTTGCTGTAATTTCTCTCTTTTGCTGTAATTTTCTCTCCTATTTCTCCTTACCCCACCACAGAAAGAGCCCCCTGCTCTTCCCTTTTGGCAGCAGCTCTTTATGACCCCGTGCCTGCTCCTGGCTGTGAAATCCCAATCCCTCCCCTGGAAATCCCGTTTTTCCAAAGCTCTGTTTACTCTCATTATCCTGAGCTGGACTCATCCAGCTCTTTTCTGGAGGCATGGAAATCTCCCCCCCTATTCCAGCAGGATCCCCTGTCGGTGCTCAGCACTCTTATTTCAGTGTTTTGCTGCTGTCTGGAATCTCCCCGAGGGAAATTCCCTTTTATTGCAGCAGCACCATGCTGGGAGCTGCTGTCACTTTGCAAGCTGCTCAAACTCTGGGTTTTTCTGCAAAAAATGTGTTCTTCAGCCAGTGCTTGTGAAGCTGGCAGCTCCTGCTGAACATCCAGATTTTTTTTTCTTTCCCTCCGCTTGCTGAGTTATAGATTATTGCCGCTCTCATTTGTCAAGGCTGCTTGGAATTTGAATCCCCCTCGCAGTTCTTTCCGGCTGCCCATCAAAATCTGCAAATTTAATAAAAATAATCGCCAGTCCTTCAGCAGATCGCTGATGAAACAGTGTTCAAATAGCACAAAACTACTTCAGTCTCCTGTGCAAGCAGCTCCACTCAATTTATCCTGAATTTTCACAATGAAATTACTTTCCAAGTGTCATTCCCTGGTGAGCTCTCAGGGCTGATGGAGCAGGAGGCTCCATGGTGGTGATTGAGGGAAAATCTGAAGTGTGAGACCTAGAAAGTGTCATTTTTTCAGAGGGAATTTTAAGAAATGTTAAGGCTTTGAGATTCCTCAGTATGGTGATATTTTCAATATTGAAAATAGTTAAAATTGTTGGTATTGTGCTATGGACACATCACTGGGCACCAGTTTTTATCTTCATGGTTTTGAGAACTGTTCTTGGAGATTTTGATGTTGTTGCAATCAATCACTCCATACCTTTGTACCAGTGAGAAATAAATTACAATAAAATATCTTTGGGTTCCTCCAGCTGCTCCTGGAAGTGGTAGAATTTCCAGTGTTTTCAAGGAAATCAAGCTCCTGCTTGATGAATCCCTTCTTCTTTGAAAAAATGTTGACAGATACTATTCAGCCAGATATGGATCTGCAAAAATAATGCAAAACATTATTACAGATGGATAATTTATTTGATGAATAGCAGCTCTGTTTGACAAATAATATCAGCCTGTCTCTAGGCTACAGGAGGTGGTATTGCCACATAAAAATGCCACATCAGTCACCTGGTTTGAGGTTTCATGGAAATTGAAACTGAAGATACCCCAGTCCTAGGAGGAAACCACTGCCCTGGAAATGCTTGGGAGCACTCAGAACATTTTGGGCCAAGTTCAAACCTGGTGAAAGTGAATAAATTAGGAGAGGGAAGTTGAGAACACCAGGCTGGAGCTTTAAGGAAATCCAGATTGTATCCGTTGTCTTGAAAATCATTTAAATGGCACATTCAGCATGCAGGCAGGGTGGACTTCAGTCAGACTTAGGCCTCAAAATTAATGAATTCTTTGTAAAACAGCAATTAGCCCTGGCCCGATCCCTTCCTCCTGACCTGATCCTTTTTCTTGGAGGGGAAAGTTCCAGAAGCTGCTGTGGAGGGCAGAGGATTTGGAACAAGCCCTGCCAGCCCTTCCCCTGCATCCTGCACAGCCAGGAGCTGCTGGCTCTTGCTGCTGCAGGGAGCAGCTGAGGATGTTCCATGTTTCATCAGGACAAGAGTAAGGAATGCTCAACAACGAAAAGCTTGACTGGAGCTGAATGAAAACCTCTCTTCTTCAGTACATGGAGCAGGATTTCTGCATGGCTGGGCTTTGCTGTCTCAGGAGATGACAGAGATGGGGTGGGTGAGCTGTGATCTCCCCCAGGTGTGCCTGGGATGGTGTGTGCCCCTGTCACACCTGTGTGTGTGACACCTCTGTGGGGCTGGGGGTCACATTTCCCGTGCACACATGCCAGCAGCATTTCTGATGTGGGATCCAGGCAGGGTGGGATCAGAGGAATGAGAACAAAAAGCCACAATTTGCTCCCATTGCTCTGGCGGCAGTGCAGGGCAGGGCTCTCGGGTGGCAGGGCAGCTCTGCAGGGTTGGATTGTCCCCTGGAGAAGCCCAGAGAGCTCAGGGGGTGCACAGGAGCCAGAGGCACCCTGTGACCCTGTGGGCAGTGAATTGCAGGGTGAGGGTCAGAGAGAGCAGCCAGAGGAGCACATTTGGCGTTTTACCCCTGAGCAGTGCCCCACGTGCTGGGTGCTTCCCTCTGCCCTGATCAAGAACCACTTGGATGATGTGGCTTTAACCCTTTTTCTTCATGGGGTCTTGGCAGATCTGGGATTTTCCCAGTGATATTTCTACATGCAGACCCTTTAGTGGGTCCTTTAGGGTGAATGGGAGAGGCAGGAAGGCCTGGGAGGGGCCATGGCAGGGCAGCACTGGCAGCTGCCCCAGAGCAGGGCAGAAATCTCCTCTCTCCCCACTAAACACATTTTATACCAGGCCAAAAATATAAAAACCTCACCTCTCCTTCCAGAGAATGTCTGGAGCCCCACGCTCTTCCTTCAATTGTGAATTCTTTCAAAGCACTTGTGTGGCTCTGCTGAATTTGGGGAGGGTGATGACAATTTAATCTGTTTTGAACAAGCTGCTGTAGCCTGGCAGGTAAGTGAGGGCATTATTAACACAATCTCATTTATTTCCTTCATGTTCCTGCTTTGTAATAGAAGAATTTTGCCTCCCTCCCAACCTTCCTGTCCCCTTCCCAACCCTCCTGTCCCCTTCCCAACCCTCCTGCACAGCCTGTGCTGGGTTCTGCATCTGGGTGTCCACCTGGAGAGTTTGAGAAGAACCTTTGGAAACCCCTGGAATCTCTCCAGCTGGTGAAGCTGTTCTCAGGGCACAGGGAACCACTGGATCTTGGAGTCTGGATAAAAAATGTCCAAGTTCCTGAGCTGTGCTGGTAAAACCTCCAGGCTCTTCCAAGCTCCCATTTCTGCTGAGGAGTGGCTGTCACACAGGGTCTGGCTCAAAGCAGGGTTGGTTTTCCCCCCAAAACCCTGGCACTGCCTTGCTGCACTCAGGAGTGACACAAATTCCTGTGTGAGTTCATTGGCAGCTCAAGCTCCTGTTCTGGGGAGAGAAAAAGGAGAACTCTGGCTTTTCATGTGCTTCACTGAGTTCCCGTGGCAGCTGCACCTCCTGTACCAACAGCAGTTTGCCCCCTCTTCACCCTGAACATTTCAAATGCTCCTGGTTTTTCTTTCATGTTGTCCTGTGTGCAGGGCTTTGCACTCAGGATGAGACAGACTGCCATGCAAAATTGATGTTTTCACTTCTTGCCAGGGTTTCTAACTCAAAAGGGTTTCCCCCTGGCAGTTCTATCTCCAGGTATTACCACCACATCTCCTCAAGTTGTAAAAGCCCCTATATATTTGATATCTTGTGGACTTTGACCGGGTTTCAAAGGGAGATTATATTTGCTGGGCAGGTTGTCAGTAGAATATAAAATATGAGTGAAATTGTAATTTTATGGCAGCTACCGTGGCTGTGTCACGAGCGCTCTGTATCCTCCACAGCCTGATGAAAAACCAGTCTCTAAAAACATTTGATTGACTTTATTTTTTTCTTTCCCTAGTTAAGCCAGGAAAAAATCCTCAAAATCATGAACATGGTGAAAAATAAAGAAGTGAGCATTGAAGGAGCTCTGCATTTGGCACAAAAGGAGGTGTATCCTGAAAAGGTAAGGCTGCTCCTTTGATGTGTTTGGAAATATGTTCAGATGTTCTGGAGAGCCCTGCTGAGGTGAGGAGGGTGTGTGGATTGCTCTCAGGATGCAGTCCTGGTTTGGGAGTCACAAAGAGCCCGGTTCCCAGCCCAGCAGGGCGGGTACAGCTGGCTGTGCTGCCTGTGCCCTGTGTGGTGGCTGCTCCATGGAAATGCTGGCATTGCCTGGACTGGGGAGCTCAAACCCATACAAGGGTTGTTATTCCAAGGGTGGCAACAACTCCTGCATTAATAGATGTGGGGCACAACCCCAGAACTGCAGAATACCAGGCTGGTTTGGGTTGGAAGGGACCTTAAAGCTCATCCTGTTCCACCTCCCTGCACCTCCCACTGCCCCAAGGCCTGGCCAGTTTGGCCTGGAACATTTCCAGGGATCCAGGGGCAGCCACAGCTGCTCTGGATAACTTGTGCCCACCCTCACAGGGAGGGATTTCCTCCCAATATTCCATCTAGCCCTCCTCAATTTCAGTGTGAAGCCATTCCCTGTGTGCTGTCCCTCCATCCCCTGTAGATTCTCTCTCTCCATCTTTCCTGCAGCTCCTCCAGGCACTGCAAGGCTTCTCCATGGCCTCACCACCCTCAGAGTAAAGAATTTCTCCCCCATATTCAATCCAAACTCCCTCTGTGTCAGTGTGAAGCCATTCCCTGTGTCCTGTCCCTGGCCCAGGGAATAATGTCCCTCTCCACCTTCATTAAGGTGATTAACAAAAGTCAGGAGGGTTTTTCCATCTGTCTCCTGGTGGAATTCTCCTGCAGGGCTCCAGGGCTGTTTCTGCTCACAGAGAGAGATTTCACCTGAGCACAGCTGGATTTGGGTGGCCAAACGTTATCCCAGTGTGGGATGTGTTGCTGATTTCTGTTCTGTTTTCCAGGATCCCCAGGATTTGTTAACTGGGTCCCAATTTAACTTCATTATCTACAAATACAAACACTACCGCTGGCAGAAACGGATTCTGCAGGTAACCTTAAAAATTCTCACCTTTGGTGCAGTGTATAAAAATATAATAAAGCCAGCTTCTGGCAACACCCCCTGATGGTGATTTCCTGCTTTCATGAAGTCAGGGACTAAGCTTTCATAGTTTTTTCCTGGATTTCACTAAAACTTCTTGTAGTTTGGACAGCATTGGATAATGAACAAGCCCAAATCATGCATGCTACAGGGTGGTTTTTATTTACTGCATCTTAACTATACAAAATGTAAAATTTCCAGCATTATCCACCCTTTTTTTTTTTGAATGAAAAGATTGTTTCTTTAAACATAAAGTGGAAAAATGGAGAGACATGTAGTAGATGTGGAAGTTATCAGTCTGGGAATCTGGATTAGCTTAATTCCAGTTCTCTAATTACCAGCAGCCTTCAAAAGGCAGAGATAATCTTGAGAAAGGTTCTGCTTTGGAGGTTTCCTGCTATAAACAGGACAAAGGGAAAGGCCACAGTGTGGGTATTTGGTGGTGTGGTCTGTACAAGTTTTAACTTTTGACTTTTAATTTAGAACTGCTTTTCTAACCCCCTGCATTTCAGAGGCTGAAGGAGGGAGGAACTGGATGAGTGGTTCAGCTGTTAGTTTGTGCTGAAGGGGAAGTTTCTGCACTGGCTTTTGAGATACGGAGAATTAAAAAAGAAATAATATTCCAGAGTGATAAATTGATGCATATTCATCAAAAGAGACATGGGGAAACACAGTTTACGAGGAATATCTGGGGTTTTTTGTGACTAAAACAAAATTGAGCAATATCTTGATGTTGGAATGTAATTTTTCAATTATATTTATTCTGCTCTTTTATCTAAACAAGATTGGGATTCTGCCTTTGCCTTTCATCAAAGATGGCCTCGAGTGATGCAGAACTTTCTCTTGCAGCTGGATTTCAGCAGCAGGACCATTTTTAACATCGAGAAAGGCACTATCAGGAAGCAGTTCCCTTTCTCCCAAGTCAGAGGCTGCGAGGACTCGGAGAGGAGGCGTTTCAGCATCCTGTTCCACGGCAGGCAGCACTACGAGCTGGAGGCTGTGTCCCTGGAGGACAAGAGGAAGGTGGGTTTGGGAAGGCACCGCTGGGAAAAACAGCTGGGATGGAGGCACCCAGCAGGTGCCAGGCACTGTGCAGGCAGGTGTGGCTGCATTTCTCTTCATAGAGAAAAGCAAGGCTCAACTTCCCAAGGATATTTGGGATATTTGCTGGGAATCGCAGCCAGGAATCTCAGAGAAAGAAAAAACAATTCTTCTCTCATATTTGGTAATATTAATATAATATAATATAATATAATATAATATAATATAATATAATATAATATAATATAATATAATATAATATTATATTATATTATATTATATATTATATTATTTATATTATATATTACTATAATATAAGCTATATTATAGTAATATATAAAATAATATGTGTAACATATATATGTATAATAATATATTATATATATCACAATATATATATATTATATATTATAATAATATATTTTATATATATTCTATTTCTTTTCTAGAAATAAAAAACAAGTAATCTCATATTCAGTTATAGATACCATAATATATATAATAATAGATAAGTAATATATAATATATAGAATAATATATAGTATATAAAATATATATTTTGTATTATAGAATATAATAATATATAATGTCATATATAATAATATATATTTTATATACATTATATTTCTTTTCTAGGCAGAAAAAAAGAATTCTTATCTCATAGTTGGTAATATAGATATATTATTATATATAAATAATATAATATTTGGTATATATTGCTGCACCTATGTTTGTGCCAAAGTAGAATGCAATATGGAGATTGTTTACCCAAAGTGATGGTGTTTTTTTCCTTGACCTATCAGGGCCAAGCATTTGTCCAGACTGTTGGTCAGGAGACCACAGGAGCCACAAGATTCTGTTCAGAGGAGTTGAGTGCTTGTTCAGATTCAGTTTAGATGTAGTGTAATATAATATAGCATAACAAAGTAATTAATTAGCCTTCTGATACCAATGGAGTCCTCACCATCATTCCTCCCTGCCATGGGGGTCGCTTTGAGTGCTCCAGGCAGGGCAGGAGGGTGGATTTGTTCTGCTGGGATGTGGAACAAAGGCAGGGTGGGCTCAGGGGGCAGCCTGGCCTCGGGGTCTGGCACGGGTCAGAGCAGCTGCAGAGCCAGCCCCAGGTGAGCTGGGAGAGGGGGGCAGCTCTGCAGCCACAGCAAGGGTGGAACTGCTCTGGAGTGTTAAAACAGGCAAACAGAGCTGCTGATGTGCTCAGCTGAATCCTCATTGGAGCTTTCCAAGCACTTTTTGTTCCTTGTGTAAAGTATTTCATAAAATGCCCGATTTTGAGGATGAATGAGGATTGTCCTCATGCTGAGAAAAGACCCAGTGGTTCATCTTTGAGCATTGTCTGAGATTTTCAGCTCAATCAATTGAGTGCTGCTTGGGTTTGAACTGAGCTGAACAGAAACTTTGTCCTGGACTGCTTTGTATATGAATTAAAAAGTTCTGGTTTGCAGTAACCCCTTCCGAGTAAAATTATATTCTCCTTAGACTGACAGGTGTAGAATTGTGGCCATAAAACCAAATTGCAGTTAAGGAGTTTTGCATCACAGAAAGACCTGAGTTATTTTATGTTGATCTATTTTACCCATTTGACTGTGGCTTTGTGCTTGTAAAATCCAACTATTGATGTTTTATTCAAGGGAACTAACGTGGAAAATATTTTTTTCTCTGCTGCCACTCATCTAGATAATCTACCTGCTGAGCAGAGTAATTCAGAGCAATTCTTACAAGAGACCAGTGGAGTCCTGGCCTGGGAGAGCTGCAGAATGTGATGTGATCCATGAGGGGCTGCTGGATTTACAACAGAACACCTCAACCTCCACTGAATGGGTGAAGTATGAGCTCTGGATTTCCTTAAAACTTCTGATAGATGCATTTAGGTTTGAATGTGCTGATAATAACTTTATTATCTAGTTGTTTTTTTAAAGTCTAAAGGTAGATGCCCAGTCTGCATGAGAGGGAAGAACTGCAATGAGCTGTCAGGGCAGTAGTGGTACCCAAAAAACCCAAGTTGTGATCTGGAGCCTGCTGAGAGCATTGGCAGTAAAATCTCTAATGGTGATGGCACTCAGAACAAATTTGATGCTGGGACTTTGTTTCTCTCTTGACTTTTCCCTCAGTAACCCAGTGGTTTTCCATGGTTTGCTCCCCACTCTGCCAACAAACCTGAGACAGCTCCTAAAACACCTGGAAATTTCTTAAACCATCAAAGGAGAGAGAGGAAAAAAGTTCTGTCTAGCTAATGAAAAAAAAATTCACATTGTAATTATCTGCACAGGGTAATTATCTCAAAAGACTTCACACTTCACAGAAAATGATTTTAATTGCTTTTAAAAGGCTGCCACTGTATGTGTTGTAAACACTCTCCTCAAGTGTGTCCAGGATGTGTTACCTTGCAACACCGAACAGGTTTGTTAACAAACAAAAATTGATTTCTATTTATCTTCAAACCCCTTTTTGTTTTCTTCTTGATGCTAATACTCTCTCTTCCTCCTTTTTTTTTTTTTTGTAAAGTAAGTGATGGTGGGAGCACCTGGAGATCCGATTAAACCATAAGTCCCCGCTGGAAGAAAGGAGAGATCAACGGCACTGCCAGCTCCATTAAACAATTCTTATCACTTTGACTGCTTGTATGGGAATTGATGCAATTTTTATTTTATGTTTAATTTGTTCTGGAGCAGCTAAACTTACTTAAATTCTTCACAGAACACCTTAATCAACCAGCCACACCTTGAAGAGACAGTGGAGGGAGAGTTTTGTAGAACTGCCACAATGATAAAGAAAGGCAGAAACCCTCCAAAAAAAGGAGAAGGCAAAATGTTAAATAAGAATAAACCCACAGTAAAGCCCAAACTCTTTGTTAAAAAGAGCAGGGCAGAATTCCAGAGGAGAGGCTGAAGCACAGCATTCTGCTGGAATGGAAGCTCTGTATGCTCAGGCAATTTCTTCCAGGATTAATTATAATTTAAAGAGCTTTTTTCCCCAAATTTTGACAGAGTCACTTGTGCTGGAAGCCCTCAAGAGCAGAATATTTTAACCCATTCCTTCCTGGGAATGAGGGGATCTAGGATAAGCTGCCATGGATTTCCAGGAGAGGGATATTGGGCTGGATGATGGGGAAAAAATTTGGTGATTTGTTTACAGCCTAGTGGAGTGAAACCTGGAAGATGCACAAACCCTGGAGTTTTATGTGCTGCTCAGTCACAGGTGGAGTCCTTTAAAAGCTCAGAGTCCCAAAGATCCACTACCCCAAATAAACAAGAGGTGTAAATGGAGAAGGAGGGACAGAGCATGGCTAGAAAATTAACAGGACTTGGGTCATTTGGAATTGATGGTCAGATTTAATTTTAGCTCTCACTGGGCATGGCAGGCAGTTCAGATTTTATGTCACACTTTATTTGAGTGTCAGATGAAAGCAAGAAACTCTCAGATAAGAACATCTCAAAGATTTTATGCTCTGCTATTGATATTTTTGACTGTTCCATGGAGGATGCTGTAAAAACGTGGAGATTTATTGGCATTGGAAGGTGCTTTAACAAGGGCCAGGCTACGTAGAGAAGACAGCAATGAGCTGTGTGTCCATCCCTTGTCCCTCAGGTGCCTGGCAGAGCTGCGGGAAGGAGAGCTGACCCTGTACAGCCTGGGGGACAGGAGCCCTGCAGCCACCATTGCCCTGGCAGCTGGGAGCCTGGGGCTCAGCAGGGACAGCGCCTGCAGCTCCTTCTCCCTGCACACCGGGGACCACCACTACCTGTAAGTACAGCTGCTGGAAACAGTCTGGTAAAGCAGAGCTCTGCCTGCATTTCTCTCCACGGAGACAAAGCAAGGCACCACTTCCCAAGGATGTTTGCTGGGAATAGCAGTGAGGAGCTTCAGAGAAAGAAAAAACAATTTTTATTTCATTTGCTGCCCCTGTGTTTGTGCCAAAGTAGAATGCAATATGGAGATTGTTTACCCAGAGTGATGGGGTTTTGTTTCTTTGAGCAATCTCTGCCAGCTGTGTCCTGTGGGTCAGGAGACAGTCATGAGATCTGATTGAGTGCTTGTGTAGATTCAGTTTAGATGTAGTGTAATATAATATAGAATAACATAGTATAATTCTTATCTCATATTTGGTAATATATATATATATATATATACATAATATAATATTCGGTATATATTGTTGCTCCTGTGTTTGTGCCAACGTAGAATGCAATATGGAGATTTTTTGCAATATGTAGATTTTTTCTTTCCTTGGTCTATCAGGGCCAAGCACATGTCCAGACTGTGGGTCAGCAGACAGGTTCTGAGTGCCCGTTCCCACCAGGACAGATGTGGGCAGGTTCTGAGTGCCTGTTCCAGTTTGATCAGGGACAGATGTGGACAGGTTCTGAGTGCCTGTTCCCCCCCAGGGACAGATGTGGGCAGGTTCTCAGTGCCCGTTCCCACCAGGACAGATGTGGGCAGGTTCTGAGTGCCCGTTCCCACCAGGACAGATGTGGGCAGGTTCTGAGTGCCTGTTCCCACCAGGACAGATGTGGGCAGGTTCTGAGTACCCGTTCCCACCAGGACAGATGTGGGCAGGTTCTCAGTGCCTGTTCCCACCAGGACAGATGTGGGCAGGTTCTGAGTGCCTGTTCCCACCAGGACAGATGTGGGCAGGTTCTGAGTGCCTGTTCCCCCCAGGACAGATGTGGGCAGGTTGTGAGTGCCTGTTCCCACCAGGACAGATGTGGGCAGGTTCTGAGTGCCTGTTCCCACCAGGGACAGATGTGGGCAGGTTCTGAGTGCCTGTTCCCACCAGGACAGATGTGGGCAGGTTCTGAGTGCCTGTTCCCCCCTCAGCCAGCAGTAACACACTGCTCCTTCCCAAGAGGGACAGGAGGGATGGTGGGGTCGCTGCACATGGCCAAACTCAGCTCTCCAACCTCCAACACAAGAGCAGTTAACCCTGAAAAGGCCAGAGCCAGCAGCACTGGGCTGCTGTGCCAGGTGCAGCTGTGAGCACCAGCGCTCCCAGCAGGTGAGTGCTGGGCAGGGTGCCGCTCACTCTTGCTGCTGTTTCTGGATGACTTTTTGCATTGCAGGTTGCGGATCCCGCTGAGCGTGCGGAGCAGCAGCCCCGAGGCCGCTGGCAGGCTGCACAGGGAGTGGCTGTCCCTGCTGGAGCGGCACTGCCGGCCCGGCCGCGCTGCCACCCTGCCCCTGCGGGGCTCCGCGGGATGCAGCTCCGCCGAGGCTGACTATGAGGAATGTGCGGTGCCTCTGAGTGAGCAGAGAGAGGAGACTGCCCACTTTGGAGGGGGTTCTGCAAGGAGCAGCCCGAGCAAGCCTGCAGAGCCTGCAGAGGTGAAGGCAGCCCCAGCAGCAGCTCTGCCCCTGCCCTGGGCAGGGCTCAGGTGCCACCAGCCCCACCTGCCCTGCCACAGCCCTGCAGTGTCCCTCCGGCAGCCAAGAGAACCAAAGCCTTTCACTGGGACCTCGTTCCTTGTGACAAGGTGAGGATGAAACTGAGGGCAGCTGTCGCCCTGGTTTTTAAGATTTTCTAAGCCTTCTGATGTTGACATTCTTGCAGCGAACTTTCTCACACACTTTCTGTAAATAACTGATTGTTTTGCATGCTTTTATGGAGGAGGAGAAATCTGATGGACTGTTGGTCTGAGAGGTGGCACTGTCACCCTCCAATCCACCGTCACTCTTGGAAAACTATAAATGTTGGAATCAGAAAATAAACTTCCCTTTTTCTTCACCTTGAGAACAGCAGTGTGCGCTTGTGCTCTTTCATGTCCTACAGCAACAGGCAGCTGTTAAAGGGAAAAAACCTAAATACTGTAGCCCATGTGACATGGGGAGTTACAGCAATGCAGCTGTGCCACAAAATGACCTGGATGCCCCTCTCTGTGTTTGCCTGGAACAAAGGGCCGCTGTTCTCCTGGCTTTCTGTTTACCCTGTGTCCCTCCTGTATTTTTAGATTCAAAAATCTGTCTGGGGATCGTGTGACCCGTGCAAGAGGCAAATAGATGTGTGCAGGCTGTGTGAGCAGTTCCAGATCCAGGACACAGCAGTGCCTTTGGGCGCCGAGCCTCCAGTGAATCAGCACATCCTGCTGGACAGAAAAGTTGCACACAACTTCAGTGAGTGGATCCACAGGGGCTGTGAGCTCCTCTCTGGGAGCCTGCGCTGAGCTCTGCCTGCATTTGCTGTTTGTGCTTTCTGCCACTCCATAGGCAGTGATCAAGGCTGGGTGGAAACCCTCTTTTAATTCAGTGCTTCTCTCTTTGTAGAACAAGACTCCAGGGCTCAGCTGCTCCAAAGAGGCCCTTTGCTGTAGAGATAAACCCCCAAGCTGATTTTTTAATCCAAACCTGGCTGTGCCACAGAGCTGTTGTGGCGGTGTTCACTGGGGGTCCGAGGATGAGGGAAGAGATGAGGATCTGACTCCATGTTTCAGAAGGCTGATTTATCATTTTATGATATATATTACATTAAAACTATACTAAAAGAATAGAAGAAAAGGTGTTCATCAGAAGGCTGGCTAAGAATAGAATAGCAAAGAATGACAACAAAAGTTTGTGGCTTGGCTCTCTGTCTGAGCCAGCTGAGATTTGATTGGCCATTAATTGGCCAAAACAGACAAACATCCAACATAAGCTAATCAGAGATCCACCTGTTGCATTCCACAGCAGCAGATAACCATTGTTTGCATTTTGTTCCTGAGGCCTCTCAGCTTCTCAGGAGGAAAAATCCTAAAGATTTTTCATAAAAGATGTGTGCGACAAGCTGTGATGCTCCTGTCTTGGGGCAGATGTGTAAATTCATCCTCAACCCCTGTGAGGTCAATTTAAGCCTCTGACTACAAAGGCTTTTCCCATTTAATGGGCTGCAAAGCCCCCAGGAGCAGGCTGGGAGGCAGAGCCTGCAGTGCTGAGCTGCAGTGGGGTCAAGGATCCCGTGCAGGGGGAGTGGGCTGGGGTGAGGAGCCTTTGGGGCAGCTCCAGGCAGGAATTCTTGGCTTCTCCCTGGCCGAGGGCTCGGGATCCTGCTCCTGAGCACAACCCTTTGCTCTCCTACTTCAGGTGTGATTCCACCCAAAGCGTGACCTGGAACAGCCTTTCAGAGCTAATGAAGCTGCTCAACACCCAGCCCTGCTCTCCCTAACAAAATATTGTAAAGCTTTTTGTTCCCTTGATGAGAAATGGCAGATGTTAAAGGAGCAGCAGTAATTGTTCTTCAAAGTGCACTCTGGTTTCTGCTACAAAGATGCCTTTCCAACAAATTTCTATAACCTAGAGATGCTTTAAGATGGTTACATGAGTAAAGAATTTGGGGCAGTCAATTCTGAAGTTTTAATGATTTCATCTTGATGAATATGAATAAGAAAAAATGTATTTTGGAGAGCGTGTAAAGTTTTAATTGGGACATGTAAATGGAGATAACTGAGAATTATTGCATCCCTTGACTAACAATTTGAAGGGTTAAAAGGAAGAGTGGTGGCAAAGTGCTGTTGCAGATAAAAGAATCATGTAATAGCACTTTTATCTACTAAATTATTGCAGTTTCTTTGAGGAAATGTCTTTCTTTTGCTTTGCAAATAGCACAATTCCTCCTTTTGATCCTGTTCCTCTCGCAGCGTTTTTCACAGAGATGTTCTACATCTCTTTCTTAATCTTATCCTCATCAGTGAGAGTTTTGGCATATCCTTATTATAATGGACAGTACTCAGATCAAAAGTTAATTTGATCCTGAGAATTCTGATTAATCTTCCTGCAAGTGCTGCAAACCACAGTCCTTAAATTAATGAATAAAAATATGAAGCTCCAAAATGCCAGTAGGTTCAAAATTCTGGAGATTTTGAGTGGAACACCAGAGGAAAATGAGAGTTCTGAGAGATCTCCACACTAAATTCAAGGCCAGTGTAGGAGAAAATATAAATTAAAATTAAGTTCTCTAGTGGATTATTGTTGAAAAAAGGAATTCCTGCCACACAGGGAGCAGGTATCAGTAAGAGACAAGAAAATCATCCTCAGATTTGCTTTTCCTTGATGATTGCTCTGTAAATTTAAAGAAAATATGAAGACTGAGATTTTGCCTTATGATAGCAGCTGCTAAATATTTTATATTCTGGTTGTTTGGGGTTTTTTTTCTTTCTTTTTTAATTCTGCTAAATATAGGTAAGATACTTCAGTGATTTTCCCTCCAGCATTTCCTTCCAAGTAACCCCAGAATCCTTTTTCTCCAGACATTTTCCTTAAAAGTTTCCATGTAAAACCAAGTGAACTGAAGGACAAACTCTTCATCATCCACGAGGAGAGTGGGGGGCTCACAGATGAGCAGATTACAGCACTGAGAAGGTAATTTTGGGGGAAATTGTTTGGGTTTGGGACCTTTTGGAGAAGGCAGAATCTTCTGCAAATGAAGTGAAGTTTGGAGAGTTGGTTTGGAGAGGATGAAGGCAGACAAGAGCTTTGTGGGATGATGGGATATTGGGAATATTTGTGTGTCTGAGTGGCAGGGATTTGGGGTTTAGAGCAGAGTGGAGATTTCTGTAACTGGACAGATTTCAGTGTGAGCAAACTATTGGCGTGTGAAATTCACAGGAATTTATCATTTTGGATAGTTTGAGATGTAGAAAGAAAGGAAAGAAGTGGGATCCTGGAGTGGGATCTGTTCCATCCCAGTCCCCATGTGATACTTGGGCCATTTTAATAAACATTTTTACATGCAGAAGCTTGGTGTGAAACTGATTCTTGCTACAAAATGAGACAAAAAGTGAGTGTTTGCTCAAGAAAACTGGGGAAAAGAGGACACTGACAGAGAAAGTGAGGAAGTAAATAATTGATGTTTCTGCTTCTTGTGGAATCAGTTTAATTTTGGCCTTAAAATCCTGATCTGAGACAGTCATTTAGAAGTCTGCAGAATCATATCTGTGCTTGGGAAGTGATGTGAGGGACATGAAACATGGAATTAATGTCATTCTGTGTGATGCTTTTTGAGGTATGAAGGGACATGGGTGGGACACTGGCTATTTAAATGGATTTTGAATTTTGGAATGTATTTCCTTGCTGTCCCAGAGCTCACCCAGTTAAACCCACAGTGGTGCACATAAATTAGGATCTGGTGGAAGGTGCATTCCCCACTGAGGGGACTGCTGAAAACCTGACCCTAAATGCTCAATAAAACAGAAATATTTTATGGCAGTGCTGGGACTGGGCAGGGAATAACTGCAGGGAAATGCCTTGGACATTGAGGAACCCTCCAGAGCCATGGGGCTGTTTCTGGAAAGGCAAAGGGAAAGGAGATTTCTGGAAAGGCAAAGGGAAAGGAGATTTCTGGAAGGGCAAAGGGAAAGGAGATTTCTGGAAAGGCAAAGGGAAAGGAGATTTCTGGAAGGGCAAAGGGAAAGGAGATTTCTGGAAGGGCAAAGGGAAAGGAGATTTCTGGAAAGGCAAAGGGAAAGGAGATTTCTCCAGCCCCCTTTCCCAGCTGCTCCCACCTCAATTCAAAGGGAAACACTGAGCCCTCTCTGCTGATCAGGTGTTGGAATCTGAAATGCAGGGAACTCTCAGAACCTGGGGCCTGTGAGCCAAAGCTTAGAATGAAACACAGGATTTAATCCGAGACCTTGGATTAAATGGTGTTTAAAACTTAAAGTTTTAAAACTTAAATGTTAGAAGTGAGAATGTGGATTTATACTTTAAAGCAGAGACACATTAAGCTAAGGAAAGTTTAGAGTTTTAGAGTTTAAAATATAAACAAATAAAGTAGTTACAAAGGTAAAGAAGGAGATTAGAATGCAGTGCTGTAGGTTTGTGTGTCGTAACACAATTAGCTAAGAAAGCTTACACTGTAACATAGGTCCATAATAGAAAATATTTAAAGATTGAGTCAAAACCACAAATATTCTTGTTAGCAGTGTTTTATTAGTCAATAACTCCTTAAAAAGTCTTGTAACTAAGGGTATTGTGATCTTCTGAGCCATGCCTTAATGATGTGAGCTGAACACACCCTTCCTACCTATGTGGAAAATAAGAAAAACAAACAGCATCATCAAAAATCAACCCAAAAGTCCCATCTCAAATTCCATCCAAAATTCCCCACAAGTGAATGATCACACTCAGGATTCAGTCCTGGCACTGCAGGCTCAGTTCAGGATCTCCAGGCTGCTGAAATTGCTGTGGCATCACTGATTTATGGCCTCTGGGCTCTTTGCCATCAGACAATAATAATAATAATGACGGCAATGAAGCTTGAAATATCATATTTTTTTCCTTGAAGTCTTTCTTTGATGGCAATAATGCTGAGGGAATATTCCCAGCAGTGGAATGTGTAAGGGATATCGATTGTTGTTTTGCTCTGTGCTGTATAATTTCAAGGATTCAAACCATGCTATCTGGCTTCAAGGATTCTGTCCCTGGGTTTGTTATTTACTGCCAAAATCGATGAACCCATGTGCAAATCCTGCATTGAAAGGAAACTGAATTTTTTTCCACCCCAAGAGTTTTGAGTGTAACTGAAACGGTTGAGATTCGTCTCAAAATGAGGTCTTGGATTTCCAAGGCAGGAGCAGGCAGGAATTCTCCTGGAGCATCACCCCTCCAGGTTCCCCTGGTACCCGGCTCTGTGGTGGGCTGGCACGGCACGAGGAGGGCGCTCAGCACTTCTGCAGAGCTCCCACTCCATTCTGGTGTCCCAGGGCAAATTCCACCTTTGGGAACTGTGGCTCCCAGTGAATTGGGAACGTGTGGGCAGGACAGGAGCCCAAACAGGACAGTCCAGGGCTGGAAAATTGCTCTCAGTGCAAATTGTACCTGTCAGGGTGTCTGAGCCAGAGCACAGTGTCAAAGTCCTACCATTGGAGAGTGAGAAATACTTAAAGATGTGGAAATCCTTTTATTGGAGTGATGCCTTGAGAGGCTGAGCTGGGACAGAGGCTGGACAGAGCTACAGAATAAAGCAGGGATTTATTCAAAGGATCTCCTCCATGGATCCACCTTGGGCAGCACAAGAGCCCAGCCAGGGCTGCACCCAAGATGAACCAAAATGGCCCCAAAATGCACGGCCGGGCACGGGGTCTGTCCCTGGGATCAGTTCTGCTCCATTTGCACCTTGCAGTTCATTGTCCCATTCCAGCTTTAGCCCCTGCAGTCCCACCCTGCTTGTTTTTCTCTCTCCAGCCCACGGTGTTTGTGCTCCTGGGCTGAGATTTGGGTCATTTGTCCTTGGTGCCCAGCTGGAGCAGGAATTGTTTTGTCTCCCTGCTCTGTGCACAGAGCTCACCATCCCCTGTTGTGAAGCTCAGACCCACACACTAAAGCAGCACAGAGTCTGAAAATAGAAAAGCTCAAACCTGAGGCATCAGGAGAGTGAAAAATACTTAAAGATGTTGAAATCCTACTACTGGAGAGTGAAAAATACTTAAAGTCAAAGCCAAAATTCCATTTTCAAGGCAGAGCGTCCTGCTCATGCATCCAGTGGAAGTGGTGGGATATCATTGACAACTTCAGGAATTAATTTGGTACAGAAACCTTTCCATCTCTGGATGATTCTTTATCCTCTTGTCTTACCAGCAAAGCATTCCATGTCTCTCTAAACTTAACTTTTTTTTTTCAGAGAAATGGAAATCTTTTTCATTGTGCAAATTCCATTAGAGCTGCATTCATGTACAAAGATATTTATGGAATGCATTCACGTGGTTTTGTGCCTCCTTTCTCATGGCTCCCATTGTTTAATGCTTTAAGCTTTAAACCTTCCAGATAATCTGTTATTTCCATTTTCTATGCATAATGCAGCTAAAGGATTTTATGGGGTATCAGACTTCTGATTAAATGAAGATGTTTGCTGTCACCTTTTAAAATATGTTCTATGAATTTGCTTAAAAGCTCAAACTATTTTTAATGATGAGTAAACACCCTTTCATTTGCCAACAGCTAACTTATTTTTGAATGAAAATTCATTTTTTTCCTTGATGGTAAAGTGGGCTGAAAGGATTACATTTTCATCTGCTACAAACTAGAGTTAATTCAAACCCCCAGCAATTTTACAATTGAAATGTCATATTAATTATTGACAACAGTAAAATAAATCTTGGTGTTTGTCCTGTGCATAATGTGCTAAAATATTTGCTTTTTTCCATCTTTGAGTAAATTCCCTGACTTTTACTGGAAACATATAGCTCTGCCCATGAATGTTTAATCACTCTTGCTGCAAATTTAGAAGTTTGTTTTAAGAGAAGGAAAACAGAGGAGACCTGAATACTTATTTCAGCTTCTTTACACTGCTCACATGTGAGCTGTGACATGGGGTTGGTTTTTCTGAAGAAATGCTGTGAATTCCCCCAGTGGTGGCTCAGACAGGCGGGCACATCTCCAAAGGAAGGCAGCTGTGCTGCTGTGTTTGTTTTTCCAAGTGGAGGCATATTTGAAAACATCAATCTTCTCGAAATCTGTGGCCCTGGAGGATATTCTGTGACCTTGTGAGGAAGCTGTGGGTCTGTGCTTTGTGCTGTCACTGCTTCAGCGAGTAAAAAACCCTGAAAAATCAAGGTAAAGAAGAGAAACCCCCCAGGCTGGGGTTGTTGGGGTGGCTGTGCAGGGCCAGGAGGGACAGGATGATCCTTGTGGGTCCCTTTTAGACCAGAATATTCTGTGATTTTGAGATAACAGAGATGATCCTTGTGGGTCCCTTTTGGACCAGGATATTCTGTGATAACAGAGATGATCCTTGTGGGTCCCTTTTAGCCCAGGATATTCTGTGATTATGAATTAACAGAGATGATCCTTGTAGGTCCCTTCCAGCCCAGAATATTCTGTGATAACAGAGATGATCCTTGTGGGTCCTTCCAGCCCAGGATATTTTGTGATTATGAACTAACAGAGATGATCCTTGTAGGTCCCTTCCAGCCCAGAATATTCTGTTATTATGAATTAAGAGACATAATCCTTGTGGGTCCTTCCAGCACAGAATATGCTGTGATTATGAATTAACAGAGATGATTCTTGTAGGTCCCTTCTAGCCCAGATTATTCTGTGATTTTGAGATAACAGAGATGATCCTTGTGGGTCCCTCCCAGCCCAGGATATTCTGTGATTTTGAGATAACAGAGATAAGAAAGGATCCAACCTCTTTGGAAATCAGCGCCTGAACTCCTCTGTCTCATGGTTTTACCTTTTCTAAATGATTCTGTCATTCTAAATTCTCTGAATATCTGCAGGTGGACATTCTGGCTGTTTTCAAGCTTTATCTACATGGAATCATTTCCAGGTATCCAGAAGTATCTGCAGATCACTTTCGCTTCCCATGTCCCAGTTGGTTCAAATGGCTCCAAAGGATAAGCAGTAAATATGAAACACAAAACCCACACAAAATGTAGGGAATTCCAGGGAAAGGAATGGTAGAATTATTTCATTAGAATACAGAATGAAGAGGACCCCTAATTTTAATTTTCTCTTTACAGATATTTGCCCACACCCAAGGATGCAGAAAGGTACCTGTCCTTCAAGGGGCCTTGCTCAGAGCTGCACGTGGTTGACCAGTTCATGTTAGAGGTGAGGTGTTCCAATATTAAAAGACACCACATCCTATTTTTAGGACACTCTCCAAGCTAAAACCACTGCAAGCTGTTGTTTAGAACTCAAATTTACAATCTCACCCAGAATCAGTATAAAAGGATTATTCTGATGAAGACTTGGGACAGGGAGATAACAAAACGAGAACTATGGATCCCTTTGTGTCTCCAAGTCACACTCCCTCCTCTTCCTACAGAGTATTTATCCTGACCTAAATCTAGATTCCCAAAATCTAGAAGCCATAATCTATAAAATGATAGGTATTTCATCATTTTTGCTCACATGAAAGGATTGCAATTGATTTTAATCATGTCTGCCCAGGAGCATCCAGTGAATTTGCAGGTTTGTGCCAGAGTGTACCCACAGGGTTAAGGCCCAGAATAAAATGAATAAATGAGCACAGAAATTAGGCAAACAATGGCACAGCTGAATTGCTCAATAAATGATGAAAGGAATATGCATGTTTTGGTGTGAATGTGAGTTTTATGCTGGTTCTGCTCAATTCTGTGCAGATGTGTAAAATCCCCCAGCTGGGCCAGAGGCTGGATCTGCTGCTCAGCATCCGTGAGCTCCCCGAGAGCATCAGAGACCTGGAGCCTGTGAGTACAGGAGCCCTCCTGGAGTCTTTGTGATCCTGGCAGCTTGATAGGAGAGGCCCAAATCACCTCAGTGCAGATTTCAAGGCTCTGTAGTTTGGGAGGTTTATTTTTGGGTTTTTTTTTCCCACTTGTGTGTTTGATATTGTCCTTATTCCACCAGGGTTCAGGATAATGGGTGTGGCAGTAGAATAGACTTCTACAAAAGAGGGAGAAAAGAACAGGAAAAGATCTTCAACATTTTATTTGGAGTTATTAAACTTTCCACCTTCTTTGGATAAGCCAGAAGTGAATTTCACCATTAAAATTCAATTCCCTTCGTGGGGGAGTTCTGGCCCCATGAGCTGAAAGAATCAGTCTAAGGCAAGGAGGAAGTTCATTTGACAAATCTCCAAGAGATTTATTATTTCCTGAAGGCTGAAGGAGCTGCTCCCCCTAAGGATCACAGCTCTGGACTGGAATTTTTGGGAGCCAGAGCTCAAGTCCCTCTCTGCCTTTTCCCAGGATGACCCAGGGCTGGGGGATGCAAACAAACAAGTGCCAGTCTCATGACTGCATCCTGCTCTTCCAAACCCTGCCTTACCTGCCAGGTTTTGTCCATGCTTTGATTCACAACAAGCATTTCCACACCACCAAAATGTTTCAGAGGTTTTGCCCTCGTTCTGCACTGGAATGAAAACAAAATGTGGAAGTTCTGTGAGACCAAGCGGTTATCCTTTGTCTGGCTGTGATTAAAAGCACAGTAACAGTGAGGGGAGCTCAGGAGAGGAGCAGATGGAAAGCACAGGGGAGGTGCAGACATTCCTGACCCTGCCTGGAGCAGCTGCACCTTTGCTGTCCTCCACTGAAGCCCAATATGGAATATTTGGAAGTTATTCCACGCACTGTTTGCTTTGATGGATATTTAATGTTCACTGAAGAGCTAATTAGTGGCTAAGTGTGTTCTTATTCATGCCAGCACATATTTTTAAACCACAGAATATACACCTGAAATCCTAAGGGACAATGTGAATTTTGGCTTTCAGCACCCTCTGACCCTGAGCTGGGCTATAAATGCTTTAACAACAGCTCTCAGAGCACCCAAGTGCTTCATCCTCTCCCTGTTTTTGAATTTCTGTGTTGGTGGCTGATGAAATGAGGTATGGTGCTAGAAAAATACAGATTTTTTAACTGAAAACAAAATCCCCTTCTGTGCTTAAATCCCTAGAAGGGAGGTGGCTTTTCCCTGGGAAAACTGAATTATACTGAGTTTGAGTACAGGAAATTATTATTCTTCCTTGTGGGGAAACTGTGCTAAGAATTTTGATAAGAGCATTGAGCTGGTGCAAATGGAAAGGAGGGAGGTGAAGGACAGAGCTCCAGACTCTGCTTCCCCTGATCCCTGAAATTTGGGCAAAACCCTTTTTGTGCACAGGAGGCTGCAGTTGTTCTGGCAGGGCTGGCTTGGCAGCCAGAAAGGATGTGACTCCTTTTGGGGTGGCTGTGCCAGCACAGCTTTGTCCTGGGGAGTTTGGCCCTGCAGAAAAGCCCTGAGGGATTGGGACAGGCAGGGGTGGCACAGGGAGGGACAGACCCCATGGGTTTATCCCCATTTTCAGCCTGTCTGAGGGAGCTCTGTGTGTTCCAGCT
Source organism: Diglossa brunneiventris (assembly GCA_019023105.1). Lineage (NCBI taxonomy): Eukaryota > Metazoa > Chordata > Aves > Passeriformes > Thraupidae > Diglossa > Diglossa brunneiventris. The sequence continues at coordinate 2,231,728 of CM032372.1, read as the reverse complement.
GATCACCCAGAACATCCAAGCAAGCAAGCAGCTGCAGTCCAGCCCAAAGTTTCGTGGCTGTCTTGGAGTACATTTTAGCCATGGGGAACCACCTGAATGAAAAAGCTGGGAAAGAGGCGGCTAAAGGATTCCGACTGTCCTCTCTGGCCAAAGTGAGTAAATATCTCCTTGTAATTAAAGCCATCCTGTCCTAAGTTTTGCCAGCATTCATATGCTGATATTTGTTAGCATATTAATGCTACTAAATAGTAAATGTAATTATTTTCAGTGTGGAGAGAGGCAATAATTCCTAATGAGGAGCTCACATTTTACCACCTGCCCTTGGTTCCAAGCTGCTGCTGAACCCTTAGTTCTCTCATGCCTGTGATCACAAGCTGTGTCCCCACTGCAGGCAGCAGCTCTGCCTTTGTGCTGCTGAATAAATACACTGTGCCTCTAATGAGGCAGAGCATCAGAATGCTGCCTGCCCTGATACTGAAATCCCTTGGCATGAGGAATTGTGTGTGACCATGTTCACAGGGGTCCCAGGATGAGGGAAGATACGAGGATCTGACTCCATGTTTCAGAAGGCTGATTTATTATTTTATGATATATATTATATTAAAACTATACTAAAAGAATAGAAGAAATTATTTCATCAGAAGGCTGGCTAAGAATAGAAAAGGAATGATAATAAAATCTTGTGACTGACTGAGACAGTCCGAGCCAGCTGACTGTGATTGGCCACTCATTAGAAACAACCACATGAGACCAATCCCAGATGCACCTGTTGCATTCCACAGCAGCAGATAACCATTGGTTACATTTTGTTCCTGAGGCCTCTCAGCTTCTCAGGAGGAAAAATCCTAAGGAAAGGATTTTTCATAAAAGATGTTTGTGACAATTGTGTGAGCTGCAGGCCCTGGTTAGACACCAGGTATGAGCCAGGAGTGTGTGTGAAACAGCAACATGAAAAGGAAAGGTTTCATTCTGTTGTTTTCTATTCTTGCCAAATGTACCTGGGATCTATCAGCATCTCTGCTGTTCCTTTTCCGTGTTTTATTTGTTTTTGAGGGCTGATAGCTCAGAGTGTGCTGGTGCTGTGCTCTGTTGCAGCTCTCCCTGCTGAGGGGCAGGGACAGGACCTTCACCCTTCTGCACGCCCTGGTGGAGCAGATCCTCTCACACCAGCCCGAGCTGGCCACCTTCCCCCAGGAGCTGACAGAGTTTGAAGCTGTTCCTGATGGTGAGAGGAGGGGAGGGGGGAAAATAATCAGCAAATGAATCCCTTCAGCTTCTGTCCTTCTCACTGTATAAATGATATTATCATTATAAATGGCATTATCATGTTTTTCCCCCTCTCTCTTCCTTTGCAGCATCCATGAAGGGCCTCAGTGCTGAAGTTGATGGTATGTAAATGTGATTTCTACACTCAGAGGCAGATTTTCATGCACTGTGCAGTCATTTGGAACAGGTTTTCACTGCACCTCTGTAGTTTGTAAAGAGAGTTAAAGGTTCAAAACATTGAGGTGAAAGTGTTGCCATGGAGATGCTTAACCTGCCATGTTACTGTGAGGAATTAAAAAAAGAAAAGAAATATTGAAGTGCGTCCAGGTGGTTTAGAAATGTAAAAAAATGTACTGGCCACGGTAAATAGAGTTTATCATAAAATACAGAAGTTAAGTGGTACAAGTGAGAGTCCCTGGGAGATGGGAGTGGGAATGCAGCAGGAGAAACTTCCTGGAGTTCAAGAACTTTTTGGAAACAAACTGGGTTCCTGCTCTGAAAAGGACTCCAGCACCAGTGAAGTTGACAAGAGGGGCAGAACAAGGTTGTTCAAATGGAAGACGGATTTTGTGGGATGGATTTCGTAGGATGGATTTCATAGGATGGATTTTGTGGGATGGATTTTGTAGGATGAATCTTGTCCGATGGATTTTGTGGGACGGATTTTGTAGGACGGATTTTGTGGGATGGATTTTGTGGATGGATTTTATAGGATGGATTTTGTAGGATGGATTTTGTAGGATGGTTTTTGTAGGATGGATTTCCATCTCCCCACGGAACAGTCCCATGAGCTGTGAGCTCAGTGCGTTTTACACCGACCCTTTTGAGAGCTGACAGCAGAGTGTCAGTGGGAGGAAATGATGTTTATTATGTTGAAATCTATCAAAATCTGTGTTTTGAAGGTGTGACGTGGGTGTTGGCCATAACTCCAGACCAATATTGCCAATTTCAGCCTTTGGTAACAGATCTGAATGATGCTCACTCTCACCTTTGGTGTTGCAAACCCTTGAACCCCTTCTGGACCCTGGGAGCAGCTCAAGGCTCCTCCAGTGTGTTTTATCCTGCTCCAAAAACTCCAACCCACCTTCCAGTGCAGGGTGTCATGTCCATGGCTGATCCCAGTGCTCAGCCTAGGGAAGGGCAGGTTTATGGCTGCTGCATTACCACGCTCTCAACCTCTCCATGATCCTGCACTTGCAGGGATGTGATCACATTTTTTCCCTGAGGAAATTCCTCTTTCAGCAGCTCTACCTCCCACCAGGAACTCAATGCTCCTAGATAAATGTGGTGTAGACCCACATTCTCTTTTATTTTCCTAAATGAGACAATTGCAGCCGTTTGGACACCTCTTCACGCTGGTGAAATTCCTCATTTTCTGTTCCTTTTGTTAGTTTTAAAAAAAGAACTGGAGAACCTTATCCAGTGCAGGAGGCTCCTCAAACCCAAAGCAAGCAAGGCAACACCCCAGGAGTCCCAGTTCTGCAAGGAGCTGAAGGTAAATCCACCACAACCTCCTTGTGGGCTGGAGTAAGGGAGGAGTAACCTGGGAGTTAGTGCTGGCACCTGGGAATGAGGAGAATTTGAGGGAAAGTGGCTTTTTACTCCCTTCTGAGGGAGTCTCATGCTGTAATCTGCAGTGTGGGAAGGGTTTTCAGGGTTTTTGCACCTCCTGTTTTCCCTTCCCAGGCACTCTGTAGTTTAACCCAATACTTTATCATAATTTTAAATGTTTTTTAGAATTAAAAAAAAAAAAATCTAAAATGTGGGTGTTACAAACATGGCAAAATGAAGAAATTTTATTTCCAGGCTTGTTTCTAAAGCCCTGTTTCTGCCCCTTAAGCACCTGGAACTGGCAGTGTTTGCTGCACAGGCAAAAAAGGCCAAATATTCTGGAAATCAGGACCTTGTGATGCTTCTCTGGCTCTGCCATTTTGAATGGATTTAGGTTTTGTCATTTTATAATACACTTAAAATTCTCTAATGTTAATGTTTTTTTTTTTTTTTTTTTTTTTGTCTTTGATGTCTTAATTCTTGCAAGGGAATGTGTGTGCTCCTCTTTTGTGAAATGTGAAATTTTTATGACATGAAAATTTTGCCTTGAATGATTTTGTTTTCACTGCTGTTTAATCCCTGCTTTAATCCTATGCTCCTACAGCAAATTAAGAAGTTTTATTTTATTACAGGATTTAATTCAGAAATATGAAGGGGATCTCTCCCAGCTGTCAAAAAGATGTGAGGAAATGAAGAAGCTTTATAGCAACGTACTGGTACATATCATATTGAAATGCAATGAAAATAGAGCTACATTTCTTTTTTAAAAGGGAAGAAAGGAGGGAGAGGAGTGCAAGAAATTTCCACTTGCCTTATATTTACACTGGCTGTAGAAAAAGAAAGAAAATCCCATATTTAACAGTGGTCAGAGATCTTAAGGAAAGGGAAGAAATGCAGTGATAACCTCTAGAACTGGAGCAATATCCTGGTCCTGGAATTAGGATATTTTGTACCCATTTTCTTTAATGGATTCATCTACCAAGCTGCAGGGCCAGAAAACTTCAGGATTTGCTGAATTTTCTCCTCTTCAGCTGGAGCTTTGTGGTCCAGCCAGAGAGATCAACCCAGGTTACTGAGGTGATTCAGTGACAGCTCCTTAATCACTTTTATTTGGGATATTTTGGGTCTCAGTCCCTGGAGATTCCAGACAGCTCCAAATGTGCTTCTTCCTCCTCTTCCCCTTCTTCTTGTACCTGTTATTCCTCCTCTTTATATTAGCAATAGTGGGGGTATTTCACTTTTCTCTGCCCCTTAAGCTTTGCTAAGCTCCTTGGATCACCCAGACGTGCTGAGTGAAATATTCATTTCTCTCCATCTGCAGGTGAGGTTTGGGGAGCCAGCAGACCTGGACTCCCAGGAGCTCTTTGGGTGGATCTCCTCCTTCATCTGTGGGTTCAGGAAGGCGTGTGCCGAGCTCACACCATGAGAACACACATTTTATGGGCGGTGAGGGAAGGGGGAGCTCAGGAATAATTTTTGATTGGTTTTTTCTTTACTGATAAGCAGCACCTTGCCAATCTCACCTGTGCAGCAGAACACCTTGATTTTGAGAGACATTCCATTTCAGATGTGTAATTTTATGTGGTATTTAACCTGTAATATTACAGATCACTGATGAGCCTCTCAATTTTGTGCTTTTGTACCTTCAGATTCCCATATATTGAAAAAAACCCACTCTTGACCTTTTATAATTTCTCTTTTCAGTCTTTTCCTTTGAATATCCCAGCTTCTGACCCAGTTTTAATTATTATTTTCATTATTCTGTATGGTGATCTAATTTCTAAAGAATACTTCACACATTTTATAATGAAATGGGGAGCTGTTACCCACAGAGGAGAATATTTAAACAAAGTCTTGTTTATTTTGCTATTAAAACCTGCAAACTTGCTACGTAATGAAGAAAGTATCTGGCTGAGTGTTTTATTTTGCCTTGTCCCCACTAAGCAGGATGAAAAAATAGCACTTTTTAGGGCAAATGTCATAAGTTTGCCACAAATGCTACAGAAATTAATCAATATATAAGATTTGCATTGCAGGAAGAGAAGAATGTCAGAGCAGCAAAATAAAAAGCTGTCATGAAGCATCTAGGGAATGGATATGGGAGGGAATTATCCATGGTTTTCAAAAGAGGAAATGTTTCTGTTGTGTTTGTTGGCTTTTACATGTTTTTAATTAGAATAATTACCTGGAGCTCAAGGAGTGGGAGGAGAAGAGGCCTAGAGTTGCAAAGACAAAATTGTGTGTTTAACATTAACAGCAGAAAACAGTTGTAAAAGGGCATTGATAAAATCTGGCATTTTCCCTCCCAGGTTGCAAGCAGTGTGGGCTGAGAGAAAAGTGAAAATTATTTATTTTAGGAAAGTTATCTGATTTATTTCGGGTCTTTCTGCCCAGTGTTTGGGGTTTAATGGAAATGCTGAACACTCTCCCTGCCCTGAGCACGAGAGGAGCTGGGGCTGAACCCCTGAAAGGTTCAGGTGGCCTCACCCCTCAGAGCCCTCTCTGAGCTGGGATTTAACCATCTCTGAGCTGGGATTGAGCCCTCTCTGAGCTGGAATTGAACCCCTCTCTGAGCTGGGATTTAACCCTCTCTGAGTTGGAATTTACCCCTCTCTGAGCTGGCATTGAGCCCTCTCTGAGCTGGAGTTTCACCCTTCTCTGAGCTGGGATTTGCCCCTCTCTGAGCTGGCATTGAGCCCTCTCTGAGCTGAGATTTCACCCTTCTCTGAGCTGGAATTTCACCCTTCTCTGAGCTGGGATTTAACCCCTCTCTGAGCTGGGATTTAACCCCTCTCTGAGCTGGGATTTAACCCCTCTCTGAGCTGGAATTTCACCCTTCTCCACCTCCAGCATCACCTCTCCAGGTGGGACCCCAGGAGCTCAGGGACAGGGCCTGGCTGCCCCTGCTCAGAGAATTTCAGGGCTAAGGGTGACCGCCAGCACTGCAGGGACACTTGGGCACTGCTGGAAGGTGGGGATGGAAGATTTTTTCCATGAAAAATGTCACATTTGGGCTTCCCAACAGCCCTGTTGGGGCTGTGCCACCCCAGTCACCCTCCTCAGAGGCAACAGGAATGAAACAGAACCAAAATTAGCACCCCTGAGACTTATTTTACATCAAAATATTTGCAGAAGCAATCCAGGTGTTTAATTTTACACAAAGCTGGCTGTGTTTGCCTCGGGTCAGCATCAGAGCAGTGATACCTACAGGATCTGCAGCTTCCACCCCTCATTTCTGCCTGGGAGAGGAAAATTCAATTCCCTTCAATTCCTTGCAGCCCCATCCCACAGTGCCTGCCCAGGGCATGTGCTGCCCTGTGAGCACCACTGGCAGCTTTGGATGTGTGTGACTGCAGCTCCAAAACCTGAATTCCCTTCATTTACATGGGACTCATGTCAGATAATCCTGGATCCCAGTGCCATTTCCATGGCATCAGGATCCCTGCATCCCTGAGCAGAGTCGTGATGCTCATGATAAATTTCGTGGTTTTTCAGCTCCAAAATCCTGTCAAGTCTCTTTTAACTAAAGATTTTTTCCCTTTTTTTTTTTTTCTCATTACTTTTTTCCCCCAAGTCTTTCTTCTCCATTATTCTATTTAACAGCTTGTACTTGTTTTATAGCTCAGCTGGCAAGGCCTCTGCCAATTAAAAATATATCCTGCCCAGTGTGGTCGATATCTGTGCCTTTGTGTGAACATCCTGGAGCATTAATTAAAAAAAAAATTAATTAAAATTTTAGAAAAGTACCTTCTTGGCATGAAGTTCTGTCCCCTTCAGAGAGCACAAAGCTTTGCTATGGAGTGGGAGCTGATTCCATTTTCCTAAATGAGCTGCTCCTTCAGTGCCTGGGAACTTGAGCTGATTTATATGTAAAAAATAACTCAACCTTGCTCCCTACCTCATTCTTTATTTCTTAACTTACTTAGCATAAGGCTGGGGTTTTTCAGCTCTCTTAAATTGTGTTGTGTTTTAGTGGCATAGAAATAATGCTTTTTACACCTCAACATTTATTTGGGATGATATAGACGAGCTCCAAATTTCCCTGGATAATGTCCTGGGAATCCCTCCTCAGCAGGCGATGGTTTTATCCTGCAAAAGCCATAAAAGCTTTGGGGGACGCTCCTCTTGGTGGAAAATATTATTTGAGGAGCAATCTGACCTGCCAGAACTGCAGTATTTTTACATCTTTAAATGCTTTTTTACATTTTACATATTTTTTCCCACAGAGCTGATTTTTGGCACATTCTGGAATATGGAATCTTAGTGAAGGTGTTATAAGAAGTTCTGGCCACTGAAATGAGTCTCAGCATTTGCCTGTGTGGAGCTGTGGGTTCAATCTGCGCTGAGTTTCCTCTGCTGACAGCTCAGCAGTGTCAGAGCCACTGGCTCCAGCAGCAAAAGGAGATTTCTTTCCATGGTTTGTTTCCTTCAAATGCTCATTTCTGGCAGGGTGGCAGGAGCAGGGAGGATAATTTCTGTATCTCATGTTAGAATTAATGGCCTTCAGCAGAGCCAGAGCTCAGAGCAGCCCCACACCTGGGCCTGGGGCTCCCAGGAGAAATCCCTGGCTTTATCCAACTCTCAGGGAACTGGAACCTGCCCCAGGAAATGCTGAAGGAATGGAGCTGCTCTAGGTACAGCTCCCTGAAGGGATCTGAGCTCCCACAGGGGCACCAGGGGTTTTCAGGAATTCACAGCTTGAAATACAAGTATCTTCCCAGGGGCAGAATTCTCCCAGGGTTTCAAACCAATGATGCAAAGAGCAGAGATTACCCAGCACTAGAGTCAGTGGAAAAAATGTAACTTCCACAAATGGGCAATTATATCCCAGGGCAGTGGCTGAACTTTGCTTTCCAGTTTTCCTCTGCTTTTTTCTCCCCTTTCCTACTTGAACTGCAGGCACCAGGCAGAGTGCTGCTGCTAATTTGTATAAATGAGCAGTAAAATTACAATTGTGGTCAGCTGGAAGGTGTTCTGTGCAGAAGAGCTTTGACACCACTTATGAATGCTGGTTTCTGGTTTGAATTAATGCCTTTCTAATCCAAACCAGTTTTAGGAGGAGGGGGAAACGCTGTTAGATAAAGAGAATAAAAGTGGGGTTTTGAAAGGGCTGCTGGGTGCTCATTGTACAACAACCAAAGCTGGAAGAGTTCTCAGAAGATCCTCCTGTTATCAAGAAGTTGATGGCTCAGAAAAAAACCATGAATAAGTTTGAAACTTTCATCTTAAAGAAAAAAATGTGGAAAACTCCAAACCCAGGGGCTGCTCTGATGGTGCCTCAAAGAGCTGCTGGACAGGTCCTGCCCTGCCTCGCTCCCAGAATTTGGGGTGTGGATATTCAAAGTGCGGCTCCAGTCCCTGCATGAATGGGCTGCCAAAATGCTCACCTGGTAAGTTTTCTCCCCACATTCAATGTAAATATGAATTTGTTCACTGTTTAGAATGTACTGCAAGCTGAACCAGCTGCTTTATTCCAAGAGTAACAAAGAGCAGGAGAGACTTTGAAAGCTCCAGCTAATTCAGGGATGAACACTTGGTGAAAATAAAATTTTCTTTGGCACTGACTTCCCCTCCCAGCATGGTGTGAGGTGTGTGAGCAGCCCAGAGGGGTTTGGGAGCACACAGAAATTATTCCAGGCATTGCTAAATGAGCTTTAAGCCTTCCCACTTGCTGCCTGTTTACCCAGGGATGAATTTTGCCCACTGGGGACATTTTATACAATGGCAGTCAGCAGAATTAAATGAGAGAAAGCCGCAAAGTAGCTAAATATTGCTTTAAGCTCATTTGACAAATGAGACATTTGAAACAAAAGGTTTCAGATGCAGATTTGAAGTCCTGGATGCAGTTCAGAAATGCTGCAATGTGTTCAGAAACAGAAATCACTGACACTTTTGCATGAGGGTAAATAACTGATGAGCTCTGCTATGGTGATGTCATTTGCTCATAAGCACTGACCTAAAAACCCCCAAAGGTTATTGTCCAGAAAGATCAACTACTGATGAGCAGATTTATACCAAAATTCTTCCTATAGCTCCTAGAAATTTTCCTGAATGAGCTCTGTAGGACTTGGCCTGAAATAATGCAATTATAAATAGAACTTTGCTCAATTCCAGCCCAGGAACTTTTCTCAGTCAGTAAATAACTCCCAGACAATATCCCAAGTTGCTGTCATCAATGCTCACACTGAATCCTGCCATGCAGAACTATCTGATCTCTCTGCTGTCAGGAATTAAGCTGATTAGGAAAATCAAACCCCATCCAAACCCTTCATTTGATGGAATTACTGACCTTGCCCTGTGGAAGGACAGCCCGACAGCCCTGCTGTGGTGCCTCTTCTCTCCAAGCTGCAGGGGATGGAGCAGCTCTGCAGTTCCTCAGCCCAAAATGCACAAAACTTTGTGGTTCGGGTGTGTAAATCCTATTTCTGCACTAGTCTCTCCCTTTCTGCAGGCAGGAAAGCTGTGCTGACACCATCCCCAAAGGCTGGAATTCATGCAAAAAATAACAGAAATACAATAGTAAACCAATAGTTACATTTTGCTTTATAGCAAGTTTTAAATGCAAATCCCTGCTTTAAAAGTTAATGTGTGTACTTGGTTTTTTGCCTTAATCCACCTGACTTCTGTTTTTACAGCAGGGTTAAACATGTCAATATTTATTATATTTATGTTTATTCAAAATATATATTGAATATATCTATTTCAATATATATTGAATATATATATTCATATATATATTTTGAATAAACACAACCACAAGAAATATCAAGCTATTTGTGGATAGTTTAGTGAAGATTAATGATGACATTTGCAAACAACTGACTCCTACCTGGGGCCTCAGGGGGAGCAAGAGGAACTTCCAGGGTCACATTTTGCTCTCACTTTTACACTGATGTAAACCCAGAGCAACAGAAAAACTGGAATATTCCCAGACATCCATCAAGGAGAAGGTGCTGCTGCTCCCAGCATCTGCCTGGGAGAATTTCAAAGCCCAGATTCCACCTGCTGCTGGATTGTGCTCAGCTTTGGTCAGAGAGAAGGTCTGGCTGCCCAAAAATGCTGAATAAAGACCTCAGGTGGCAGAGCTGTCAGCAGATCTGAGCAGCGCTGCCTTCACAGATGCAGGCATCCTGCTGACTCATTTTCTTAATCACCTCCAAAATTCACAGGCAGCTCCAAAATTCCCTTTCCTGAGGAGGCCATCAGAACACAGATTTATCATAGCAGAGTGGCAGGGAAACTAAAGCAGCCCAACAAATACGTGTAGGAAATTGATTTTTATTGTTTTCTCTGTTCTGCTGCTGCAGAAAGTTTAAAAAATTCTTGGAGATGGGATGGACTGAGGTGAGGTGCATTAAAATAGGGAAAGTATAAAAAAGTTTACTTAAAAAAACAAGGAAAAATGGATTTTAGATTAAAACAAAGCAAGGAAAACCTAGGCTTGAGTCTGCATCAGTGTGAATTAAAGAGCAAAACCTTCTACTCATTGCAGTGTACAGCTGAGGATTTCATTCTATTCCTACAGGATCTGTTTACATTTTATGCTCCTGTAAATGAAGTGAAATTTCCTTTATAAAGCATTCACAGGCTGTTTTTAAGAACCTCATTGGGCTCATTAGGCAGGTGAACTCGTCTTGGCTTTGGCCAAGAAACAATTTGAGCAGCAGAGAGCCCCGAGCCAGCTGTGCTGGGGCCAGCAGCACACGGAGACCCCAGCCAGCCCAGGAGCTGCAATCCCAGCCTGAAGGGGTGGCAGAGCCCAGGGAAAAGCCCGACCACCTCCACAGGTGGGGAATGCCATCAGTGTCATGGGATGGAGCCCCCCTGCTCCCCCATCTCCTGCTCAGGGTGGGCTCAGCGCCCTGCAGAGCCTGGGGGGACCCAGAGGGGCTGGGGGTGCTCAGCTCCCGGCAAAAACCTCTCCAGGCTCAGCAAATGAAGGGAAAGATAATTAGGCTGAAGAAGAAAAGCCAGGAGAGGAAGGAGGGCTCTGTTACAGAAAAATTCCAAAGGCCTCCAGGCACAGGCACCAAGCGTGAGAGGAAGTGTGAGGCAGATTGTTCCTCCCTTTTGTAAGGCAAATGACTAATTATACAAAGCAGGATGTTCTGTTTCAGAAGAGATTTGGGAGGTATCATGCAATATTGATACAGAAATTGTATTTAATGCAGGTTTACAAGGCGAGAGGTAAAGGGAAATGTAAATGCAAACGTGGTGTTTTATCCTGTGGCTCTTCCCTCTGTCAGAAAGCTGCCTCAGCGCTGGAAGTCTCCTGTGAAACAGCAAAATTCTCCCAACTGGAGGCAGTTTCAGGCACACAGTGTGTGTCCAGAAAGGGAAAGAAGCTGTGAGCTTAATCTAACTGAATTTCCATTGTTGTGTGCTGTTGCTATTTATTTTACTAATTTTTCTTTCAAAGGAAGAAACACAAAATCCCTGTTAGAGGGAGCTGGATCAATACTGAGGAATTCTTTGTCAGATGAAATAAGAGCAATCATTAACCTTGCTGCTTATGAATTAAATGCAATCTCCACTTTTCAGCTCACCTCTCACAGAGCATCCCTGCAAACTTCCCTCATTTCCTCAGCAATCAAAGCCCAGCTCAGCTACCCAAAAAAAGGATTGTAACAAACAGCCTTGGAGCTCTCTTCCTTCTGTTTGGGTGGGAAAAAGGAGGATGTGTTTCCTGACGTGGATCGGGTGTTTTGGTGACAGGGACTCTCCAGGCTGGATCCGTGGATCAGGGATATTATTGATAGCCCTGATGTCTCTTGGAGCAGCACCTGGAGAAAGTTGATGGCCACAGCCCAGCTCTGCACTGCTCCAGCTGTGGGGTCCTCTGGCCAAACTCCATTTTACAACTCATTTCACTCCAGTGAAAGTCATCCAGGAGCTGGAGCTGCTGGGGGAGGCCAGAGGAGGCTCCAGGATGGGCAGAGGGATGGAGCAGCTCTGCTGGCACAGCTGGCATTGCTCACCTGCACAGGAGACCAGGGGTGAGCTCAGTGTGGCCTGGCAGTGAAAGATGGAGAAGCTTTGGACAGGGATGGAGGGACAGGGCACAGGGAATGGCCTCAAACTGGCAGAGAGCAGGGTTAGAATGGATTTTAGGAGGAATATCTATAGAGACACCTGATGTCATTGTCCACAACAAAGCAAAATCAAAACCCAGTTTCTAAAATGATCGTAAAGTTTTTAATCTCTGACAAACCACTGATCTCTCAAAGTCATCAGCAGTTTCAAGTTCCAATGGAAATTTCTGTGCAGATGGAATTATATTTGCTGCTACTTGTGCAGTGTTAAAAGTCGAGAGACAGAAGAGGTTTGAAGCAGGGAATGTTGAATAGTGTGGAACTATTTATACATTAGTATTTACAATAAATATTTTTGCCACAGCTTTGTTTTGTTGGAGTCCTCATGTGCACAGGAGTGAATCTTTTAATCTGCAGATCAAATTTCTACAAGAGGTACACAGCTGTGCTGCAAGTATTTGTTTGATTTCTTGTATTGTTTGATTTCTGGTATTTGTTTCCTTTCCTTGCAGCAAATCCTGCTTCCCTGCTGGACCCTTCCATCCATCTCTGTTGTGTCACTGAGCAAGAGGATATTGATGCATTCCTAAAACCAGAAATATTTTTGCCTCTTGCCTGACCAATGGGATTCCTTAAAATTTGAGTTTGGCCTCCTGAATTTTAGGCAGTTTGATGCTTGCTAAGAATTTTGGCTGCTTTATGGCTTCTCAAAGATTGGCTGAGTTCTGCAGAATGAATGCTTCACCCTCAGCTCTCCACACCAAACACCTGTGTGCTATTTCAGGCAGACTAGTAATGTGTACTGCCATGATTAGGTTAAAATCACACGCACAAACTTATGCATGTAACAACATCCTTTGCTTGCAGAGTTTAGCGGGATTTTCTTTTTTCGGTAAACCCGTTTGACTGAACCTTCTTGCAATCCAGGTCTAGTTTTCAAAGTTCCCTTTGCTTTTGCCAAGGCATCCTGGTATCAAATCTCTTATGTTAACCAGGTCCAAAGTGCATCATCTGTCTGGTGTCCCCCAACATTCCAACAGAGACCTCGAGGGGTGAGAGCTGGGCAGGTTTGCTGTGACCTCAGCGCTGCCGAGGGGGGATTTGTGCATTTGTGCCGGGGAGAGGAGCGGGGGAAGAGAGACACAGAGAGAGAGAGAGAGGGGAGGGGAGTGCGCAGCTCTGCCGCTGCTATCAGAGCAGCATCTGGCAGCTTTGGGAAGCTCCCGCTCCCCGCTCCGAGCATCCCGGACCTGCAGCTGGAATTAGCGGCGGGCATGGCAGCGCCACACGGGTTCATCGCTCCGCCGCTCCTCGTTCCTCCCCCTCAGCAATAATTCACCTGAGGGCTGTGCTTCCCCCCACCTCCCCTTCTCACGCGTTTTTTTGATGTGGAGAGAGGGGAGGGAAGGGCGTTGTGGGCAGCGCGGATTTCTCTGGGCAGCTTAAAGAGAGCCAGAGGAGAGAAAGAAAGAAAAGAGGGAAGGAAAAAAAAAGAAGGAAAAAAAAAAGAAAAAAAGAAGAAGACGGCATAAAGCGGCGGCAGTGGGAGGAGAGGAGGAGAGGAGCGCGGAGGCTCCCGCGGTGGCCGGAGCGGGGCGCGGATTTCTCCGGGCAGCTTAAAGAGGACCAGAGGAGAGAAAGAAATAAGGAGGGAAGGAAGAAAAAGAAAAGAAAAAAAGAAAAAAAAAGAAGAAGACGGCATAAAGCGGCGGCGGTGGGAGGAGAGGAGGAGGAGAGGGGCGCGGAGGCTCCGCGGTGGCCGGAGCGGGGCGCGGAGCGGCCGCGGGTGCGCACCATGGGCTGGCGGCTGCTGCTGCTGGCCCTGGCGCTGGGCGGCCGCGTCGCCTCCGCGCAGAACGACACGGAGCCCATCGTGCTGGAGGGCAAGTGCCTGGTGGTGTGCGACTCCAACCCGGCCCCCGACGCCAAGGGCTCGTCCTCCTCGCCGCTGGGCATCTCCGTGCGGGCCGCCAACTCCAAGGTGGCCTTCTCGGCCGTGCGGAGCACCAACCACGAGCCCTCCGAGATGAGCAACAAGACGCGCATCATCTACTTCGACCAGGTGAGCATCCCCCGGGCAGCGCATCCCCCGCGGCAACAGGTGCCCCCCTTCCCGCATCCCAGAGCCGGGAATCCGCCCCGGGGAGAGCGGCAGGGCACGGCCAGCTGAGCCTGGGGCTGCGGAGGTTCCCCGATTGCCCCGGCTGCACCTGCGGGAGAAGCGGCACCGAGCGCGGGGGGTGACACCAGCGCGGTGACATCGCCCCGAGGGCTGGGGACAGGGGAGCTCAGTGCAGCCTGGGTAGGGTTTAGGTTTTGGGTAGGTGCCGCGGGAAGGGGCAGCCTGGGTAGGGTTGAGATTTTGGGTAGGTGCCGCGGGAAGGGGCAGCCTGGGTAGGGTTTAGGTTTTGGGTAGGTGCCGCGGGAAGGGGCAGCCTGGATAGGGTTTAGATTTTGGGTAGGTGCCGCGGGAAGGGGCAGCCTGGGTAGGGTTTAGGTTTTGGGTAGGTGCCGCGGGAGCAGCGCTCGGTGACACCAGCGCGGTGACATCGCCCCGAGGGGTTGGGGACAGGGGAGCTCAGGGCAGCCTGGGTAGGTTTAGATGGTTTGTGCAGCTTCTGAGGGAGGAAGGAGAGAGAATTCTAAGGGAAAGCCCTTTAACTTTCCCGGCACAATTGAGGGTCCAGCTCAGCCCAGCGCTGATATTAACGGGCAGGTACCAGCACACGCTTTAATCCCAGCTCCGAGAGGCACTGAGACTGGTGGCTCTTCTTGTCCCTACACCCTGCTGAGCTGAGCTGTCAATTGTGGTGGCAGCTGGAGCCAGATGTGCCCCACAGCTTGGTGCTGGCACTGAAAATCACCCCAAAACTCCATGGACGGTCCTGGAGGCTTCCGAGGGCTCTGCCTGGTATAAAGGAGACAGGAAATATCAATAAAAAATCACCCCAAAACTCCAGAGACTTCTGAGGGCTCTGCCTGGCACAAAGGAACCTGGAAATATCCATTAAAAATCACCCCAAGACTCCCTGGACAGTCCTGGGGGCTTCTGAGGGCTCTGCCTGGCACAAAGAAGACTGGGAATATCCATTAAAAATAAAGTATAATTAGGTGGTAAGGAGCAAAATGCAGTCATTACAGAGGATATGTAGCATATGGGTGATGCACTCACCTTGTACGTTCCCCTGTGTCACTTCTCTCTGTTTAATGAAACCCAAATCCTTGTTGGTGCTGGCACAAACGGGTGAGGGCTCCCAGGCAGGCTCTGCCGGGCTGTGCCAGCTGCTCCAGGAGCTCAGCCTGGCTGGGCTGGGTGTGACTCCTGCTCTTCCTGCAGTCCTTGCTCACACCTGGCTCCCTGGGAAGGCAGCGTTGGCTTGGCCACTGCTCTTCAGCCAAAAGCCGTGTGCCACTCCCAAAATTGGTGTTTTTATGTCATTTTGGGGAGTGATGAACTAAAATGCCTCTTTAAAACATGTGTGGAAGAAAGGACTTGAGGGGATGGTGTAGCAGCAAGAAGTAATTCCCATCTTGGTTTATTTGTAGCAAAGTTGTCCTATAAATACAACTGAATATCCATTTAATGAGTTATTCAAAGTAATTGAGAGAAAATGAATAAACCAGCTTAGATGTAAATTAAATTTTCCATGGGCAAATGGTTTCTAAAGTAAATAATCTGTGTTTTTCTTTAGCACTCACTACCTGTACTAATCCCCATGCTGTATTTTTCTGTTTGTAGATCCTTGTAAATGTGGGCAATTTTTTCACGTTGGAGTCTGTCTTTGTATCACCACGGAAAGGAATTTACAGTTTCAATTTCCACGTAATTAAAGTCTACCAGAGTCAAACAATTCAGGTATGCTGATGTGTATGATTATAAAATCTTTATTTAAATGGTTTGTTTAGGATAGAATATTGACTGAGCACAGGAGCATTTAATATGATTTTAAGGAAAAAGAGCTTTGTTTACAGCAACCTGTGGTTTTGACTTCCTAGCAGTAGAGTCCATTAATTTAAAATGAACAGAAATTAGGCAGGATCCTCACCTCAGATAAATCACCCCAACTTCACTTCCATGCTATGAATATCTGGGTGACATAAAGCATTCCACAGAATGAATGATCCAAGAGTAGAAGAGAGCTCTGAATTTCCCTGAAATGCTGTTGAAGAGTCGTGTTTTGCACCAGGTTAAACTTGCTGTGTGGAGCACAGGAGTTCTGGGTACCAGATTTGAGAGGTTTTGGAACAATTTGTGCCCTGGCATCTGGTGCCAGGTACTGGTTATGCCCTCAGTGTGCTGAGGATCAAGGTTGGTTATGTCCCTATAGCAATGTCTTCTAGGGAACCCTTGCAGCAATTTAAACTCCTTTTTTCCTCACACAATGTATAAAAGGTGTGTGATGTATTAGAGAAAAGGGGCAATTCTGCCTTTCTTTAATAGCAACGGAGCTGCCTGATTAAACACACAAGGGAAAAGCCTTTAAATTCCTGAGCCTCCCCTTGCTGAGCCAACAGCAAATTCCTTGAAGCAATTCCTTCACCTCCCTGCCAGGTCAGGCAGCTGCTGTGACACCTCCTGGCTTCCAGAGCTGCAGGAACCTCTGTGGCATCTCTCATTTCCAGCCAGGAGAGCTCCAGGTCCCTTGAGGTGTCTGAGCCTTCCCCTGCCCTCTGCTGCTGCTGGATGGGGTTTGGGGGCTGCCAGGCTGAGCTGAGCTGGGTTTCTGCAGGAGCAGAGCTCAGGAATCCCTCTGTGCCTGCTCTGGGATGTGCTGAAGCTCGTGGGGAAGCAGAGATGGCAGAGTGACAGCCACGAGCCCATCTCTGGGGAAATTCCCCTTCAGCGCGCGGTGGAAAATCCTAATTCCGCTCAGGTCAATGGCAAAGCCTTAAATGAAACACTGACCTCACAAAATCTCTACAATGAGCTTTAAATCTGTTTAATGTGCTCAAAAAGTGCTCTTTTCACTCTCTGGCATGCTGAAGGTTGAGTAAGTGTATGTCAGCCCCTTCAGTGGATTTAAAATGCCCATTGCCAAGAAAGATGCCAAGCCTTGACTTCTGGGAGTCCAGCTCAGACTCTGGAATTTCACAAACCAGGAGCTCAAACCTGGGAGTCTAGGACTTGTGGCAGGGAACGCTCCAGCCTGTGGCTCATGGCACGAAATCTTTCATGGATGAGAGGTTCTGAGGTGATGGATGGGTTTGCTTGGCCCCTTTTAGAGCATTCAGTGTGAGACCATCCCCTGCAAACCTGTCATGTGCCTTCTGGTGTGATTAAATTCCTGTCAGATGATTCCAGGGGAGCCTGATGGAGCAGAAAGAGTGAGAAACCAAAGCCAAGCAATGAGTAAAGCCCTGATGCCCTTTTCCTGTGGGGTAAATGGGGAGGAGAACCAGAAATCATTGCAGTGGATCAAACTAGTTTGAATCTCAGCCACATCCAACCCCACTAAATCACCTGCAGGCTCCCCTCACAAGGGATGTTGCTGTGCCCCCACAACATCTGTTAGAGCCATTAAATATCATTAAACTGCAGCTGGTTCCCTGGAGACACCTGATTAAGTGGATTTCCCAGACAGGTGAATCCCAGATAAATACCAGCCTCTGCTGCCCTGACTTCTGCTGAGCACTAATTTATTCTGTGGTGACTCCCATTAAAATTAATGGGACCATATGCAGGGCCAGCACAGTGGATGTGGGTAAGCATCCCATAATTCACCCCCTGTGACTGCATTGGAGCTGCTTGGAAAGGAAAAGCAGCAAAGCTGAGAGCTTGCCATGGGGGAAATGAAAAATGCCTGGATCTGCCCATTCCCCCAGGCCCTGCCCATCTTTATTGAGAGATGCTGCTTTCAGAGCAGAGGCTGTGCTGCCTTCAGAAGTGTTTTATAGAAAAAAATGGAGCCAGTTTATAAAGCTAAAGATCAGAAGTAAAGCTGCCATCAGTATCGAGAGGGACACACATTTTGTTCCCAGTGAAGTGTGAGCTCCCAGCCCACTGTGGTGCTTCTGACACCTCATGTAACATCTCTGGGTGCCCAGATTTCTTGAAAATATATATTTATTTTTTCTGTGTGACTAAATAACCCTTGAGACAGGCAAAGTGAGGTGATGTCTCACTCAGTTGCAGGTCCAGCTCATGAACATCCACTTTCTTGCGCCAAATAAATGTCATTATTAGTTTCAAACAACCCAAAAATCACTGAAGATTGGGCCCCTGCACCGTGGTTAATATTCAGGGGTAGTTCCTGATGTTTTGCAGTTAATTAGAGCTTCTCAGGGGCTCTCTTTCAGGTGAACCTGATGCTGAATGGGAAGCCAGTGATCTCAGCTTTCGCTGGGGACAAGGACGTCACCCGTGAGGCCGCCACCAACGGGGTCCTGCTGTACCTAGACAAGGAGGACAAGGTTTACCTGAAGCTGGAGAAAGGAAATCTGGTTGGTGGGTGGCAGTACTCGACATTCTCTGGCTTCCTGGTCTTCCCCCTGTAAAGTCAATTTTCCCGTGGCGTTCATCCCGGTGTGGACTCATCCTTGTTCCATGAAGATCGTTTCTGTCATCATGGAGTGATGGTTCTGTATTGATTTCTCATGGGTGATTTTGGATTCTCTCCATGGATTCTGGCCCCATCTGAACTACTCAGAAGTTCCACAGAATTTTGTGTGTCCATATACAATATCTTTGGCCTGAGACTAAAGCAGACAATAAATATCAACGCTTAAGGTTCCAGCCTAGAGCTGCCTGCAAGATTTATTCCAATTTCCCTTCCTGGATTCGGGGAAGAAGTGGATTTTCTTTAACTGTGAAAAGACTGGCACCAAGTCTTTCCTGTAGAAGAGTTTGAGTTCAGACTCCAAGCAAGAGTTAGTGTGCTGCTGCCAAAGAGCTGTGTATTGATGTATTGGTCATGTTTGTGTCCTGGGCTGCGCTGCCATCATCCATTCCCTGTCTTAGAGAGGTCATTCCTACTGCTGAGGGGCCGACTTGAGCTCTCCTCTCTGTGTTGTGTGTTGGATGGTTCACCCAAATATTTAAGCTCAGTCCCAGCCAAGTCCAGCCTCCATGAATCTGAGGGGTCGTGGATGTGTTTTGGTTGGGTTTGGAAGGGGTTCCTCTTTTCCACTGATTCCCAAAAGGAAAACCAGATTCCAACATTCAGGGTTAAAGGTGGGCATGCAGGCACAGCTTTGCTGAGCAGCTCTGCCCTGCAGGACACCTCACACTTGTTCTTCAATTTTAATTAACTTGCTTGATAATTACTGCTTTATTCAGCTCCTGAGGGATTCCTTCCTTAGACACAACCACTTTGTCAGCTGGAGATGAGACCCCCCTTGTTTGTATTTCTGTGTATTTTCCAGCCCTTCTGTTGTGTTAAAGGTCTTATCTGGTTTTGCCTTAACTCCACAGGTGTATAAAATTTTAGATCATTTGTTTAACAAATATGAAAGGCAAATAACTGGTACCTAACTTGGTGCAAAAGCTTCCCAGCTTTTTGTACAGGTCATGTGAATTCATAAACTTATTTATTATCACATTGTTCCACAATAAAGATTAATATATGTTAGCTGAATTTTTGACATTTGGATTTTGGGAGTCACTTCATGCTATTTTTTTATTGGATATAATTATTATATGCAAAATGGAAACTTTTGGGATTCACAGAAAATATCCCAGGAGGCAGAAAAGCTGCCATGAGTTAGTTAGTAATCAGAGTGATCTAGAAATAACCTATGCATTTAATTTAAAAATAGAATTTAGGCAGAAATCCTGGCCTCACTGAAGCTGGTGTTAAGAATCACATTGATTCCAAAGGATTTTGGATGAAACCTCTGCTTTAGGTTCTGCCATCAGCATCAAACTTCAGTGCTATCAGATTTATATATTCAATAGTATTCAATATTCAATATTCAATAAAATTATTTTCACATGAGCTGCTAATGAAACCTTCATCCCTCATGCCCCAAATACACTGAATTGATGGATCTTTGTGCCTTGCATATCATGAAGGATGTGGTTCTAAATAAAAAATTTCTGTATATTTGAAAATGTGTGGGGGTGGAAGCATCTGCAGCAACCTGGGAGCTTCCCTGAAAGCCACTTTGGGCTGGGATTTGCTGCTTTTGGGATCTGTTTCCAATTCCTTCCCTTGCTGGCCGAGTGCAGCGTGTCCTGTCGGTATTGCCCTGATTGAAAATCTGATTTATGGCTGCTTGGTGCTTCTTGAGAAGGCATCAGGCAATTGGTGGCACGGCTTTGTGCCCAGATTCTTGATTTCTTCACCCACCCCACAGGAGATTCTGGGCTGTTCCAGGAGGGTTGGTGGGCACTTTGCACTGCTCTAAGTCAGGTAGGAGGTGATTTTTCACACACAGTTTTGTTGCTGTACTGACCACTGCAGCTGGGGAAGAAGTGGAAGGACCTGGCAAGAAGGTGAATGATTGATTCACATTGCTGAAAAATCTCAAAAAGTTGTGATGACCAATCAAAATGTGTTACTGCTGTACCCCCAAATGTGTGTATATAAATATATGTATATCTCAACCATCTGGAATTGCAGATCATAGTTTGCATGATGTTATAAAGAGGTTACTTGTCCTAAGAGTTTATTTCAGATGGAGCATTGGTATTTTGTATAAAATTGGTCAAATCTGCCATGTCCCCCTGCCCATGGATATATCTGTAATGTAAAAGAAATGTTGCTACTGAGACAGAAGAAAAATGGCATTAAAGGTGTCAGTATAATTTCTGAACGATCAAATGTATTTAACTTCTTTAATTTGTGAGCACATGAGCTCTAAAGGCTGCTTGAGAATCCAGCAGTAATCCTGAGCTGGCTCAATATTGCTTTGATTGCCTCTCAGCAAAACATTTCTGATTTCTTCAGAGTCATTAATGCTTATTTAAACTTGAGCTGGAGAGACTGGGGAGTTATTCAGCGAAAGGATTCATTTTGGTGGAAAAGCTTCTAAAACCAGAATTGCTAATTAATTGTTTTGCTGGTTAAAGGAAAGGTTTAAACGGAGCTGCTGTGATCACACAGAGGGGGCCTCTGGGGCCAGGCTTACACTTAAACACTTAAATAAGAGCAAACAATGGGGTTTAGACACAACTTGAGCTGCCAGATCTTGTCCTCATTTTTATTGTGCTGTCCCACCTCAGCTGTGCCAGCAGGAGCTGCTCCCAGAAGAGTGAGAATGAGCCAGGCTGGAAAATAAAATTCCTTTTCCTTCTGCCTCCCCATGTCCTGCCACAGCATTTTCCTGTTGAGGGGCACCAGCTCAGGAGACACTTCACTTTTTAGGGGTATTTATGATTGGAGGTTTGATTGGTTTCCAATAACTCCAGCCCTGCACTGGGCTGCTCTGTAAAGGTTAGAGCTGACTTAAACTCCTCTGCAGTTCCAGCAGCCTCTTTGATTTTGGGGAGGGCACAATCCTGCCCCTGCTGCACAGGTGAGCATCCACACCCACCTCCCTCACCCACTTTGCAGGAGCTCTGGGCCTTACAAAGCCCGACTGTGCCAGAAAACTTTCTAGCCTTACACATGGTAAGGACAAAATGAAGAAGTTACTTTCTGAGAATCAGAGATTTATTTTATTATCAGTGATTTCTCTATGAATGAGACCAGGATTGTTACTTTTTAAATCTGGTTTATTCATATTTTATCTGTATTTTTTTGTGAAACTGAGGGGAAAGCCCCTCTCTTTTTTCCTTTCTGTCACTCCTCAGTGATGTAAATGCTGTTGACAGAGCCAGCTCTCCCTGCCTGCCTCTGTCCCCCCAGTGCAGAAATCTGCTCTGTCTCTTGGATCCTCTGTGCTCTCAGCAATCTGGGCTGCACTAGCCAAAAAACTGCAGAGCCCAAAAAAATCCTGCTCAAAAGAACTCGGTGGCAAAAGTATTTTTGAAAAGCTACCGAGGTCACTTGGACATTTTCACAAGCTCTTTTGTCACTAAATAAAAAGGAAAAACCAACTTTAAAACACAGAGAAGGAAATATATTTCCTTTTTTTTTAATCAAGGCTTTATGTGTGGTTACATCATTTTCTAGCAGTGTCTGAACATTTTATGAGAGTTAATTCAATCACTTTGGCCTTTTTATGGCTCAGCAAGTGCTGCAACCAACTGAGAAAATGGGAACAGGGTTTGGGAAACGATTCCCAGGTGCCAACACATCCAATCCTGGCCCTGCTCAGTTTGCTGGATCAGTTCTTTTTCTGAGACAGGACGTTTTTTAAAAACAAAGGATGGTTCTGGAGTAAATGGAATTCTGCTGTATTTTCCCCTTCCATATTTTGTCTACATACCATTCCTAGAAAGATGAATGCAGTGGAAGAGTGTGAGACGCCTGAAAAATTTCCCAATTAGCTGCCAACTCTTTGTTTTAGCCCCCAGAGGAACACCCCTGCACACGGAGTATTTTTACAAGCAGGTTTTAGAAGAGAGAAATAAATGCAGGGAGCTCTATGTCCCTTCCCTTCCCTTCCCTTCCCTTCCCTTCCCTTCCCTTCCCTTCCCTTCCCTTCCCTTCCCTTCCCTTCCCTTCCCTTCCCTTCCCTTCCCTTCCCTTCCCTTCCCTTCCCTTCCCTTCCCTTCCCTTCCCTTCCCTCTCCTCCCTGTGGATTTTTAGACAGCCACAAATATTTAAAATCAATATTGAAATATTGATAAACATTCAGCACTTATTGGTACAAATTAACCACCTCAGCTCAGTTACCCTACACTATGAAATTTGTGCAATTTTTGACTTTTTTTTTTTTTTTTCTTTATTTTCATTAATAAATCTCCCTGGGCACTGAAGGAAGACACTGAAGAGAACTTCAATACCATGAAAATGGAAATAATTCCAGGGAGCAGCTGCAGGGATCAGAGTCAGGGTGGAACTGCTGAGTGCAACCCAGATTTACAGGCAGAACAGGAGATAACACGAGCTACAGATCTCTTTGTGGACTCCTCATCCCTCATTTCTTGGAGAGAAATAAACTCTGGCTCGTTTCTAGAAAGCCAAATAATGGAAACAGTTGAAGAATGAATACCTAAAGCACAGCAATGCTGAGGAACATCAGGGCCGTGTAAGAAATGAATTCTCCAGCAGCTCTGAGTGTTTTACTTTTTGTGCAGTGCTTAAATGGATTTCTACCAAAATAATAAAGGCTTCTGGAGGAGATAACTCCAAGCCCATCCATCTCTGCTGCCTTGAATTCAATCGTGGTTAAGTGAGACAGTCTGGGCTTGCTCTGCTGCAAACCCTGATTCAGTGGGCAGGGTTCAGCTGCCAGCTCCTCTCTGTGCACCAATGACTTCCTCAATGAGCACAAGATGCTTTTCTCAGGTCTCAGGGGCAGCTGAGGCTTTGCAGCTCTGATCAGTGTCAGAACAGGAGCTGTGCTGAGCTCTCAGCTGACTCTGGTGCTCAGGAGCTGGATTGAATACCCTGTGTCGCAGACAACTTTTATGAAAAACCCTTTTTTTGGGATTTTTCCTCTTGAGAAGCTAAGAAGCTTCAAGAACAAAATGTAAACA
This sequence comes from Diglossa brunneiventris, assembly GCA_019023105.1. NCBI lineage: Eukaryota > Metazoa > Chordata > Aves > Passeriformes > Thraupidae > Diglossa > Diglossa brunneiventris. The sequence goes on along the minus strand of CM032372.1, from coordinate 2,208,352 downwards.
TTGATTATCTGCTGCTGTAGAATGTAACAGGTGGATTTTTGATTGGCCCATGTTGGTTGTTTCTAATTAATGGCCAATCACAGCCCAGCTGGCTGGGACGGAGAGCCGAGCCACAAACCTTTGTTATCATTCTTTGCTTTCTATTCTTAGCCAGCCTTCTGATGAAACCTTTTCTTCTATTCTTTTAGTGTAGTTTTAATGTAATATATATCATAAAATAATAAATCAGCCTTCTGAAACACAGAGTCAGATCCTCATCTCTTCCCTCATCCTGTGAACCTGGGACCCCTGTGAACCTGGGACCCCTGTGAACCTGGGACCCCTGTGAACACGGCCACAATCCTGCACATCCCTCTGGTGGAAAAGGCTTTTTTGTGCTGGTAGGGGTCAGTCCTGGCTCAGACAGGGGGGTGGCTTAAACGAGGTTTCCAGTAATGACAAGAGCCAAGAGAGCAACTGTGAGCACCTCTAACCTCTGATGATTTGTCAGGAGCTCACCCTGACAGGAGAAATGTCACTGATCTGAGGCTTTGCAGTGAAAGGCTGCTCAGCAGAGCGGGACAAAATGCAGCAAACAGGTTTTGTGGAGGGAAAAAAAAGTGATGGCTCACAGTATTTAATTATTTTTAGGGGCAGGAAAAAAGAACAAAGCCTGATGTGCAACAGCACCTGCAAAACTTGCTGAAATAACACTCCAAAAATCACAACAGGAGCACATTGTTTAAACAATAAATAACCAATCAATAACTCTTTAAGCACTGCAGGTTGTGCAGCTTCAGGGGCAAGCCAGGGGTGCCTCTAAGCTGAGTTTTTCCCTCTGTAGCAGATCTGAGTTTAAGGTGCCTAAAAGGGCATTGTTGGGGTTTTTTCTGGAAAGCTCAGGTAAGAAATTTGCTTTTCATGATGCCCAGGAGGGTCCCCACAAAGTAATAAGTCAGCATCATTTTCTAGCTGCAGCTGATAGCATTTATTGCTAATTCTTTAAAGCCTTCTTTAAAAGAAAACAAGTCTGCAACCTGCATTGCACCCACAGGAATAATCTTTCTTTTCCTCAGTTTGGTAATTCAATTGTGACTTGTAAACTTGTGCAGCTGTAGCAAAAAAAAAGAGTCTACAGTCAACTCTAATCTATCTCGAGGAGAGTAAAAAGTGCTTACCAGCACTGGTGTAGTAAATCCTGGCTGCTTTATTAAATAAATGTAGAATTTCACTCAGAAGCCTTAAGGAAGAAGAGTTTTAAAATATCTGAACAATTTAGCGCGTTCTGAAGCTGAATAAAGATTGATTGAATTTGGGTGTGAGATAGAAACTGATGCCAACCCAAATCCCACTTGAATAAACGTGGAAATGTGGCCATTGTTGGTGTCCTCTGAATGGTGAGAGACAAACCAGGAGAAATGCCTGGGGATCACAGGATTTCTGCCACAGAAAAGAGACTCTAAACAGATCCCAAAAGCTGTTTATAAGGGTAAATGAGCATTATAATGCTTTCCATCATCAGCACCCAGGAAAGCAGGGCAGGACCCAGCAGGCAGTGGATGGGTCTTTAGTCCAGAGCCAGAATCTGAAGTGAATTCATGGATTTGGGGTCACTCCCTTCCATGTCTGAGCTGTGCATGTGCTCAATTCTTTGTTGCAGCAGCAGCAGCAGGGATTTTCCAGGGGTAGGAAATGCTGTCAGAGGTAGTTTGATGTGCAAGCAGCCGAGCAAACTCCTCTGGCTGGGGCTTTGCTCTCAGGTGAGATCCCCTCCCTCCTGCAGGGGTCCCTGAACTGCAGCACTGGGCTGGCTCTGCCTCCAAAGACAAAATCAGGGTGAACCACCTCAATATTCATTACAAAGAAATAAAAACCTGCTGGGTTTTAGCAAGGGAAGGGATGTTACACGAATGTTGGAGAATTCCCCAGCTCAGCTCAGTTTCCCTGAGCTCTGTGCTCATTGCTGGGTTTCTGGAGGCTCCAGAGGAGCTGGGAGCACAGAAATCCATTCCTGCCCTGAGAGAGGGCTCCAAGGGCTGCAAACCTGGGGCTGCCCCAGCCCAGAGCTGAGCACCCACTGGGAAAGGTCAGAGGGAAGAGCAGAAGAACCCACCCACACTCACCTTGGGCAGGAGATTTGCCGTAATTTACTTTATTCTGTGCCTTTAAATATAGCATTGCCCTCCTTGGGGGATTTTTGGAGCAAAATTGACTGAGAGTCTGGATTGCAAATCCAGCAAGTTAAAGTGAGTGTATGAGGTGACAAGAACATCTGCTGCTGCTTTGGGTTGAATATGAATTTTTGTTGAATGTGACCTCAGGCATGCAAAAGGAAGAAAAATTCTGCTTTACTGCATTGGTCTGGCCAGAACTGATCTGCTCAGCAGATGATCTATGGATCCAACAAATCCTTAAAATGATAAGTTCTTACCTGATATAGGACACTGCCTCCAGAAAATGACACAAATTGCAGAGTGGTGTGTGAGGAGAGTTCCAAGCTCCAGCCTTGAATTTCAGATTTCCAGGGGTGGAGAAACTGAACTTGACACACAGAGCACTAATTCACCCCTGAGATTCCAGTAAAAGTCACATCCAAATGCAAAATGGAATTGCTTCTGCAGAAATCCTGGGAGAAAATCATTCATATTTCATGCTGGGACTCCAGCTTGGTTCATTCTTGTTCCGGTTCCTGCATATTTAACACACCCTGGAGGTGTCCAGGGCAGGCTGGATGGGGCTTGGAACAACCTGGGATGCTGGAAGGTGGCAGGGGCTGGAATGAGATGATCTTTAAGCTCCCTTCCAACCCAAACTCTGGAATTTTCTACGTACAACTTTGCAAAGTTGTAGACAACAGAAATCAAATTAACAGCCTGAAAAACATGGCCACAGAGAAATATCTTCTAATGGGACCACAACCTGGAAAAGGAAAGGAAATTTCCTTTCAATTTCCTTTTCAATTCCAATCAATTTCCTGGATGAAAGGAAATTGATTGTTAATTGTCCATTCTCCAACCAAAGCAGGGAGGCAAAATTAATCCTGATGAACAAAGTTATACCAAATCACCACTGAGCTGTCCTAAAGTTCCTCTCACTGCCTCCTGCCAGGGCTTTCTGGATGCCAAGTGCAGGCACAGATAATTCAGCCTGAAATAAACAGATAAACAGAATAAATAAACAGATAAATCATAGATAATAAATAGATAAGCAAAATAAATAAATATTTATTTATTTTGCTTATCTATTTACTTAGTAAAATTACTTATAAACATTTACTTTTACTTAGTAAAAATTTGCCCTATTTACCAAAGCCTATCCCCTCCCTGGGTCAGGAGCGGGGACAAAGAGCAGAGAAAAAAGAGAGTTTGAGTTCAGGGCTACTCCCACATATCTGGAGTAAGAACTGAGTAAAGGCAGCTTAGGAATGACCCCACTGATTTATGGGAAGAGACCTTTCCTCATTTGAGAGGGATTGGGAGTGCTGTAAGCACAGGGAGACCACGTGTGACAGGAACGGGCAGCGCTGGGGCGACGCGAGGAGCAATTTTAGAGGAATAACAGAAATCCAGCATTGGATCATCCTCTGCCTGCAGCCAGGATCAAAACAGTCAAAATAGAAGAATAGAAGTAGAAAAAATAACATTTCAGGGCAAGCCACTAAAAGCCTGTGTCAGGAGCAGCTCAGGGTTGTTTCTCTAAGAGCGTCTGGAGGAATCCAGATTGCTCAGGATCTTCAGCCACTGAAAAATAAAAAATTCTACGAAAAATAGCAGCCAGAGGGTCTGGAAATCTGGGCCATTTGTTCAGTTAATGCTGAATTCCCACCTGTCCTCTCCCTGTTTTCACCCTCACCACAGATCAGGTCTTCAGGATTCTGTTTCCTGTTTCCATTTGGGTTTAAATCGCCCAGTTTGGGTTAAAGTCACCCAATTCCTTGTGTTTGATGAAGCAGCAACAACTGGCAGAGCAGCCCCCGGCACGGGCTGTGCTGCAGGACCCTCCTGTGGGGCTGTCCCATCCTCCCTGAGCCCCAGAGGAGATTTTGGGGTGAAACTCCCTGAAATCCCCCGGGGATCCTGCTGGGCTGGGACCCATCCCTAAGGACATTTAATTGCTTTATAACCCACAGCAAATGGAGCTGATTTAACTGTGCTGTAAAAGAAGGCTGCGCTGTTATTCCTTTGCAAACCCTGGCTTGCCTTTGGAGCATTTAAAATGCCTTTTTTAAAATGTCAATTAACAACTGACAAACGTGAAAGAAATGTATTTATGACACGATGATCTCAAACCTCACATCCCTCAGTCTTGGAATGTGTCATCACTTTTTACTCAAGTGCAGCTTTTGTTGGAGGCTTCCCTTATTTTGGTTTTAATGAGAATTTAAGAATGGAATGAAATATAATCCTGCAGCTTAATTCTGGCATAAGCCTAATCGAGTTTATGCATAACAAAAATGTCAGGGCTTGTATATTCTGCTGGAAGCCCTTACTTTGAAGCAATGCAATTAATTACACTTGAACATCGTAGAGGTTTATTGCTTCAGATAAAAGCAGCCTGAGCACCTTCTTTACTATTATTTCCAGAAGAAAAACAGTGTAAAATAAAGATAATTGAAGTATCTCTGACAGACAGGTTGTTTTTTCTTCTGAGGAACTGCGTGGCTCTAACAAAGAACCTCCTTAAAGAAATTTAGGAGCAGCTGCTTTGCATAGAAAATTTTGGCTTGTGGCAGCCTAAGTCATAATTTACTTTATTCTGGGCCTTTAAATATAGCACTGTGCATTTCCATGGGTGATCTGGATGCCAGTTTAATTACCCAACATGGCTTTATATAAGACTGATCAAACTATTAAACCAGAAATTCAGTGCTAGGGCAGAATGGTGCTGCTAAAACTGAAAAATATCCCTTTAGTTCTGGCAGCAAACCTTGCAGAGCTGAATTCCCTTCCCCAGGGAAAGGTGTGGGGTGGGAGGGATGCTGCAAGACACACAGAGCTAAATCTGAGGGCTGTGCCTTCCAGAATGGTCCCAAACTGGGTCTTGGGCTGGGATTGGGATTTTGACACTGATTTGATTGACTGCTGTGAGCATCTTGTGGGAGAGGGGGAAAAAAAGATCCATGAAAATGTTGCACTTAAATAAAAGCCCCCAGCAAATTGCAGTGCTGCAGGGGGCGTTTGCATCGGAAAGAAACAAGGATAAAAGAAGCTTTCCCAAACTCCTGGCATGTTTATTCTGATCAAATGTGTAATTCCTGCTGCTCATTGTGCATTTCCATCATCCTGTCTGCCTGTAAGAAACTCACCCTGATTTTCAATCAGTTTGATTCTAAAACTCTGTATTTTTTCCCAACAGCCAGATTTTGTAATCGTTTCATATGGAGCAGCTTTCATTGTGTGGAATCAATGATATTGATTTCCCTTTAAATATAAAGATTGCCCGGTTCCATACTGGATGCTACAGCAGCATTTCAAAGATGAAGTGACTGCTGGTTTGTTAAGGTCTCTCCCCCATAAATCACCCTTTGTTCCACAATTTTGGCTAAAATGAATCCTCAGGAATGAGTGGGTTTTGACCCTTAGTAATGAAACCTTTTCTATATATTACTCCAAAGGTTTTATCACTGTTCAGCCAGCCTATAAAAATTCTGGGTTATTTTTGCTGGTTGATGTTGGTTTAAGTCAAATACCATTAAACAACCCAGAACAACTCAGGGCTCCTCCTGCCTCACTTTTCTGAGTGTCTCCCTTGAAAACGTTGGAGGAAAAGGTCAAAAGCAAGAAAGTTTCAAAATCCTCCAAACTTGTCTTTCTACAATCTTCTAAGAGTTTTAATTGAGAGTATTCAAAAATATTAATAAGTAAGAATACCTTCAGAGCCAGTCCAAGTTCCTCATCCCTTTTTTTTCTTTCCATCAAGGTTTTTCTGCAATAAAAGAAGCCAAAAATGAGAAAAAAATATCTTTACACTCTCCCTTTTCCACTTTGTTACAACTTTCTTTAAAAGAATTTAAGAAATGTTGGACAATGGAAGCGACGAGGGGAATCTATTCCCCAAATAAATCCCATTTTCCTCCGTGAGAAATTGAAAGGCCCCAAGTTTTTATTTCAAATTATTCAGCTGGAATCCAGCTGGAGGAAGAATGGCTGCTTCATCTGGGAGTGAAACTTTTGAGGAAGCTTTAATGGGAATTTCTGAGTGGATTCAGAACTGCAAGGAGGAGAAGAAAAAGGGGAGGTGAAGCATTTGGCCATGTGCAGCAGGAAATGTCCAAGGCTGATCTTTCCATCCTCTCTGTGCAGTCAGGCTGGCGTCTCCTGTGGGGGATTAAGCCCTTTCTGACCCAGAGATGGGGCAGCTGAGAGGGGTTTTAAAGGCTTTTATTCCATTTTCAGTCTCCTGTGAAGGGTGAGACAATACAAATGTTATAATTCACACCATTACAATCAGAAGCCAACTATTTCCTAATTACAACACACAATATTGTATTTTAATTACACTGTAAGTGTTTCTTGGCCTATCAGCTTTAACCACACCATGCTGTAAATGCCTTGAAGCCAATAATTTAAAATTACCCCTTGTGGCTTCCAATACAATGCATCTTTCACAGTTCTATTTCTCCAAAGTATCCAGTTGTATTTGCAAGGCCATCCTTTAAAACTTGTTTCTAGCTCCATTTCTCTCGCAACAATGTCTGTCCTATTCCATGGCATTTCTAAGTCAGCATTTCTTGTTTTAAGGTCTGTACACAGATGCACATGTGAGCCTTCTGCTGGGCTTGGAGAATCCCCCACAAATCCATTTCCACCTCCTGAGCTCAGGGGCTCCTGCTCCTCTCAGAAGGGCACAGAAAGCTGCAAAGCTGCTGAGGCTCCTTCTTCAAAACATTAACATTTATTAAGTGAAATGAACACTGCTCACTCCTAACAGGAGAGGTTTGTGCCACAAGGTGTGAGAGCAGCTTTGCAGCACCCAAAAATATTCCAATTTCTTCCTCAGCTACTCAACATTGCAGCAGAAAAAAGAAATCCCAAAGCCTCTTTCTGATCACCTGAATGAAGTTCTCTCTTGTACAGGATCTGAGACAAAAAATCCTTGCACTGGTCCTGTGCAAAGGTAAAATTCAAGACAGGAAAATTAGGGGAAATCACTTGAACTAATAGAGAATTATGCTGTTAAAGTCACAGAGCAGTTAAGCTCCACATGACACTTCTAACCTAAAACCAACCCTAAATTAACAGAATTTACTCTGTTTCTGGCAGAGTAAATGATGATGGCAACATGAATTCCTGCCTGGTTTGGTCGGGGTGAGGCAGGCCAGGTGCAGTGCACAGGTTTCATCCTTTCCTTGGAGATTTTTGCCTTTGCTGTGTCCCAGCCCCTTTGCTTTGTGCTGTCCTACAGAGAGCTGGGCTGAGCATCCTCAGCTGGGCAGCACTAAAAAAGCCACCAGCAGGATCACAAAAAAGCCACCAGAATGATCACAAAAATGCCACCAGAATGATCACAAAAAAGCCACCAGCAGCACTAAAAAAGCCACCAGAATGATCACAAAAAAGCCACAGCAGGATCACAAAAAAGCCACCAGCAGGATCACAAAAAAGCCACCAGCAGGACACAAAGTGGGAGCTGGGAATGTTCCCTGTGCACTGGGAATCACTGCCAGGCTGAGCAGGAATTTCAGAACCCCTGTGCTGAGAGCTCCTGGTCCCCACCATTCACCCTCTCTGCCCTCATCTGGAGTGTTCTGCCCACTTTTAGGAATTCAGTGATGCCACACAGATTTTGCCACCTGGAGACCTGGGAACAGATGTTTTTGGAGCAGGAAAAGAGCAGAAAAAGCCCCAGGAAAGAGGAAAATCTCGTTGTTTAGGAGTTCCTCTGAGTTTCGGTTCGTGCTTTTGGTTTTCTTCTTCTTGGTCCTGAGCCCCTCGGAGTCACCTTTCATCAAACCCTCTTTGTATTTACTGCCTCCAGAGCACAATGCTGGATATCCTATAATGCAATAAAAGCCAGCTGCTGTACATTTGACACCTGAACTGTGTTCAGAGAGGAAAATCATTATGAAATGAATATGGAGAGAATCATTCTGAAATGAATATGGAGAGACTCCACTCCTCTGGATCATTCCCTGCCCACTGAAGCCAAGGAGAAAGAAAGGGCATCATAAATCCTATAAAGGGCTTTTTCCATGGGCACATTGCTGGAATGTAAGCAAACTCTTGTTTACTCTGTTCAGTGCCACAATTAGTGGAGACCAAAGTGCCTGCAAGGGTGTTTTATACTGTAAATTATTGGGTAATTAACCTCAATGCTCCCTGCTTAAAGTCTCCAAAATAGCTGAGATATCCTTCAAAAGCAACAGCACATGACTGCATCTCTGGTTAATTATAAATAAAATGAATAAAATGAGCCTCTAATGGGATGTGAGGGACTGGGGTGGTGCTAAGGGAGAGTGTGCAGGAGGAAGAGGGAGAGAGAGAATTAAATCATCTTTCTGCAGAGCTGACAGACAGAGATTCATAACACAAAGATGAAAATAAAGCAGCATCCAACCAAAGGATGCTTTACTGGCAAACCAATCCATTTTATGATGTTTATTGCATTCCATGAGGGATTAGGCTTCTTTTCTTTCACAACCAAAGCTGGTTTATTTTTATAAAATTATCTGCTATCGAGCTTCCTCATTATGCAGCAATTGCTACACAAATTTTCCTGTTGTTTAAGGACCATTTTTGACATTTGCAGATTTCAATTGTAGCCTGATAAAACAAAGCCTTGGATCCAAGATCAACAGTCCTGTTTTACATTCCAGTTCCCAAGAAACCAGTGTTAAATATTTGATACAATAAATATTGACAGAGAAACTCCTTTTATTGTTTCCTCTTGCAGGCAAATTGACAAATGGAGAGTTTTAGATATTATAATAATCTTGCCCAGCTTCATAATCATCCATCTTAAAATCAAATCTATTTAACAAATCAGAAGTTTATCCTTTAGTGGGAAACTTCCTGGAGCAGGAGGTGCCCTGGTGGGGAACATTCTGGAATCAATATTGGGGTTTCCTTGGGTTCCAGCATCACCCATCAGACACAGGAGTGAGGTTCCCACCCCTTCCATCACCAGACTGAGCCAACACCAATCAAAGCTGAAGAAGATCTTTCTACATTTCTAATTTTACCAATTTCAGAGTTTTATGGCTGGAAAAATCCAATGGAATCCTTTTTAAAGGGGTTTCAATTATTATTTCGCCAAGGCAGAGAATTCCTGAGCCACAGCAGTGCTAAAGCAGAAAATAAACACATCAAGAGCTGGAAATCATCACCTAAACACAGAAATCTCCTGGAATTAGAGCTGGAGCTGCTCTCACTGCAGTGCTTTGGGAGGCAGGGCCAGAAATGTCTCTCAGTTTTTCGTGATTTCTGGAATGCTGCTGTATTTTTATGGATGGAACCGTTGGAAGTGACAGAAACTGCAGTGAGTTCCATGGAGCAGTGCCAGCCCATCCCTTCAGACAATCTGGCTCTGTTTGGGAATGAGAGGTAAGATTAAATATAGTTATTATCAGAGTAGAACTTCTTTTTAGCATTTGTTAAAAATACTCCCATTTTCTCACCATTTTAGTGAGTAAGTAACCTTTTGTGGTAAAAGTAATTGCAGTTTTTGGTTTTTTTTTCAAAAAGTTGATCATAATCATAGAGAATTAAAACTGCTTTAAGGAAGTTTTTTGATCTTTGAAAGTAGCTGCCATTTGGAGTGTTCTCTGGATCCTTTCAAACCAAAGGAATTAAACTGCTTTCCTATTTTAATTATACTCTTCTGGCTGAAAAGGTGGTACAGTAATTAATTTATTCATTCCAAACCATGAAAGCCCAAATTACACAGAGCTTTCAGCTGCATTTCTGTTCAAAGTTCTGCAAACTCAAAATCATGAACAATATGAACCAATTGGTCAATATGAACCAATTCAGACCCTGGCAGAGGAGAATAAAAATGTTGATCCCATGAACCATTGGAGGCATCTGGAAGCATCGATTGCCATGGAAGGAAATTCATTCCCAGACAAAACATTGGCTCCAATTCTGCCCCAGCCTGCCAAGCTGAGCCAGCCTCTTCCAGCAGAATTATTTCTCCATTCTCTGACAAGATATCAAGCACCAGCTCCCTGAATGAAGCTCACATCACACAGAGGCTTTGTCAGAAATAAATGGAGTTTCAAACTCAGCTTTTGGATTTGTCATTGCGAGGCAAATTCTCATCTCAGAGCTGCTCCTCCTCAGGGTCAGCCCAGAGCTGGGCGCCTGAAAGGGCTTTAAAAATCACCAGTGGGCTTTGAGGAAAAAAGACAGCCTGAATAAGCTCCAGGGGTTTGTTTTTCACTCAAAAGACAAGCTCAGTGACAGGATTTTTTATGTGGAGACAGGAAATCATTTTTATGGAGAAGCAGAGCCCTGCCAGGGCCGCTGCTGTGGCTCGCTGTCTCCGGGAAGGTGGGACAGAGCTCCTCAGGTCCCTCCCTCTTGGGTCTGTTTTGTTCTCTGCCCCGAGATGTGTGGGCTGGTTCTGTGGCAGCCCTCGCTCTGAAGAACCAGTCTGGACACTTCGCTGCTCGGTCTTCAGGTTGTTTATTATTTCTTATCTATAAAGTTTTCTCTCTGCCCAGCCGAGGTCCGCTCAGCAGGGCAGCCACAGGCACTCTGAGCGCCCCCGAGGCAGTGTCGTATTTTATACTACAAACAACGTACATAATATTTACTTTAATTCCCAATGCCTGTCACCTGTGTTAGACAGTGCACCTCTACTCTAAACCAGCTCCAAAGTGCCAACATCACAGCAGAAAATGGAGAACAAGAAGAAGAAGGACTAGACACGGCCTGATTCCTCCATCTTGTCCCCATTACCCCCATACCAGAAATCCTAAAATCTACATTTTCACCCTGTGAACACCCTGTTATTACACCATTCAAACTTGTGTGGCTTTCTCATCCCCATACCAAGCTGGCAATTCATTAGAAGGATCAAACTCAAGCCACCAGGTGTTCCGGGCAGCATGCCAGGGTCTCTGAGCCCCCCGACGGGGTCCCAGCAACTCTGGACATCCGGACGGATGTGCTGAGGTCCCACAGCTCCCTGTTTGAAATTTGTGCTTTGTTGCTGCTCTGCACCATGGGCTCTCCTGCCAGCAGCTCTCAGACCCCTCAGCACCAGAGCATTTCATGAAAAACCAGAACTCCAGGCTGGTTCTGTCCCACTGGGCTGCTGAAGTGTCACCCTGATATTTTAAGATTTTCTAAACCTTCTGATGGTTGCATGTAGAGATCGGCGGGAGAAGAGCGGCAACCAATATGGGTGATCAGCAAATCTCGTTTATTGATTGAAAGTCACTTACATTTATATTAGAGTTAATGAAGTTCATACATATTGCAAAGCTGAGCTCATGATTGGTTAGTAACTTATCAACCGAATACGCCTATTTCTACATTCTTGTAGGTATTCTTTTGATACATTCTGTATGTTTTCAGCAATAATCTCTCTCCCCCCATCCTCATGTTGCAGGCAAGGTCATCATGCCCTTGCCTGTCATTGGTCATTGACTGCTGACTCCTAGGCTTTGTGTTCTTCGTGCTTCACCAGCGGTAGTTGCATTCTTCTAGCGAACTTTCTCACACACTTTCTGTAAATAACTCATTGTTTTGCATTCTTTTATGGAGGAGGAAAAGTTTGATAGGCTGTTGGTTTGCCCAGTGTCATTGGAGAGGTGGCACTGTCACCCTCCAATCCAGGGTCACTTTGGGAAATCTATAAATGTTGGAGTCAGAAAATAAAAAGCCTCTTTTTTACCTTAAAGATCCCTTTTTCACTTTTACCCTCCAATCCACTGTCGCTTTTGGGAATCTGTAAATATTGGAGACAGAAAAATAAAGATCCTTTTTCACCTTAAAAAGAGCAGCGAGTCCATGTCGTGTTGTGTCCTGTAGTGACCCTGAAGGGACAGAGAACAAACCCTGCCTGATCCCACCCCTTGGCCCCTGGAGCATTTGCAGGAGGTGTTTTAAAAGGAAAAACATTTTTAAAGCCACAGCCAGGGGTTTATTGCTTCCTCATAACTGATTTAGTGTCTCAAATCAGAGGTTTTACCTTCCTGCTCCAGCAAAGATATGCAGAGCACAGAGACAGATCATCTGTCATCTCTGTAAAAATGTCACCCACTATTACTTCCTTCTATTAAAATGCATCTTTATTACCTGCTGTAATTATAGGAATTTGGGCTGGTTCATATATTTATCAAGGGAGGGGAATTACCAGCATCTCCTTTTTCCAGTGGGCCTTTCTCAGGGCCAGGTCTGCCTTTAGCAGCTGAGCCCAAGCAGGGATGCCAAGCACAGAACATCTTTTTAATGGAATTATTGTAATTGTGGTATTGATGGCTGGAATGGCCACAGCAGATCCCAGAGGATGTGAGGCACTGAGGGTTTTCTGATCCAGGATGAAACCATCCCAGCCTGAGGAGTCCTTGCAGCCCAGCTGAGACTGGACATGCAGAGGCAGAGAAAAGAGAATTTCTATTGGGATTAGGAACAAACTGACATGAACTTCTAAAGGCCTTAGGGCCTTTGCTAGTTAATACAAGTTCTTAAGGAGCTTAAAATATATTTCTACTTAAAACCTAAAACTTAAAACTATAACTTGCACTTCTATTTACTTAAAACTTAAACCTATGCTTCTGCTTCATATCTATGTGGCTTAATATATCCTAATTTCTCTAAATTTCTCTGTGACATGAGGACACAGGAGTGAAGATCCTGAGACTTCTGTGAGTGATGTTTGCATCCCTTCAGTGATTTTGCAATGAATAAAACCTCTCTGGATTGAGTCCCGAATCTTTAGGAAGAAATAATTCTGTTTTCTGATCCACATTGTACCCACCAGATTCCCACAAACAGATATTTATATAAACCCTGCTTTGTTTCAAAGTCCTTCCATGTGCATTTTCTCACCTCCAAAGCTGCCAAAGGCAGCTGAGGCTGGCACAGATTTATTTGAATGATCCAGGGCCCAGCCCATGTCCCCAAACAGGGAAATATCCAGAGAAAATCTGACCCAGCTCTGACAATTCACTAGATCCTTAATTACTCAAAGGATTACTCAGTGATTAATTCCCTCCCTGTGAAATCATGGATCTATATTCCAATATTTCCCCCCTGGAGTTAAGCTGAGCTGTAACAGATCCTCCACTTTGCATTTCCAGCTCAGATTTAACAGAGAGAGGCAGAAGTTCTGTCCAAGTGAATCAGCTCTAACCCCGATTTCCTTCCACACTTTTCCAGCTCCAGAGAGAGGGGGAAAAGAAGCTGCTAATCACCGGGAAATGCAGTTCTGACTGTGTGAAAACTGCCTTCTGCAACTCCAGGCAATTCCAGCAAGTCTGTTGAAACATTTGCACTCCTGTGGCACTGTCGGAGCGCTGATATTTTCCAAATGACACACTGGACACAAACCCTGCCTCGAGCAGCCCTTCCCCAGCCAGGGATGGGCTCTCATTCCCTTATCCCCGCTGAATAGATGTTTTCTCCAGCAGCATTTCCATTGACTTCACAGGGGCTGTTTGCAGCGCTGAGCCTTGAGGAACACCAAAATTCACCCTGAAACTCCTTTGTGCCCTTGGTTTCAGTGGTTATTGGCTCTGCCCAGGCTCGCAACAGCACCCACAACAATCTCTGCAGCTCCCTCAGCTTTTACCTGGGCTGATCCAGAGTCTCCTGTCAGCAAAGCCTGCATTTCTCACTTTTCCAAGGTGGGGAGGAAGGTTTGCACACTGGCCTGGCAATGGGACAGCCCTGGCACCAGAACTGGGGCTGCTGGGACTGTGGGCACTGAGGGATCCAAACTCCTCCTGCAGGGAATGAAATGGAGAAATAGGAAGCAGCTATGAAGATATATTTAATATCTATGTGTCTATATAATTATATATCTATATAACTATATATATCTATATTTATCGATATATATTTAATATCTATATATTAAATCTATATATTAATCTATATATTAATCTTTATATCTATATACCTATATATGACTATCTATATAACTATATCGCTATATATTTAATATCTATATATTAAATCTATATAAAAATCTATATATTAATCTTTATATCTACATACCTATATATTAATATCTACATCTACATACCTATATATTAATATCTACATCTATCTATATTTAATATCTATATAATTATATCTATATATTTATCTATTTATCTCTATCTATCTGTCTATCTATCTATCTATCTATCTATCTATCTATCTATCTGTCTATAAAAAATATATTTTGCAAGGGCCAAACAAAATTCTGCCCCCAAAGGATTTGTGATGTGCTCTAAATCTGGAATAGGGGGGTTGTGTTTTTTCTGTCAAGAGAAGAAGCTCCTCAAATCCAGCCTGAATAGGAGAAACAAGGAAAACAGGCAGGCTGCTGGGCAGGAGAGCTCGTGAATTCTGATTCTATGGATTTGTGCAGCCTGATTATCTGATTCTTCCTGAATTCTGCCAAGGTTTCCTGCCACCTGCCTCTGCCAGGCATCCTCCAGCTCCTGGCTTAGCTCTGCTGATGGATATTGATTCCCTGCAAGATTTTCTAGCCCAGACAAACCCCTGCAGCCTGGTGCTCCTCATGAATTTCTGACTGTTCAGGACTAAAATCACCATCCTTCCTTCCCTCCAGTCCTGCTGGCCCCAAGCTCAGCAATTCCCTTATTTCACAGGGGAGAAGTTCCAAGGACCATTCCTGACCTCTCCTGATGGATGCCTGCCATGTTTGGATTTCCAAGCTGTTTTCTCCCAGGTCACAAATTCCCCCACATGGATTTTTCAGAGCCTGGGAGGTTTCACAGCCCTGGTGAAGCTCTCTCAGGACTGTGAATCTGGAAGTGTTTCCAGGTTTCACAGCCCTGGTGAAGCTCTCTCAGGACTCTGAATCTGGAAGTGTTTCCAACTCTGCTGGCTGGTGCAGATTCTCCCACTCTGGCTTTTTCTCATTTGTTGGGCAAAATTGGAACCAAACAATGGAAATTTGGAGGAGGCAGCACAGAAGGACAGATGTATTTGCATAAACCTCCCACCTACCCTCAAACCAGGAGGGTTTCCTTAGGGAACCAGGCTAAAAATGAGAGGAAATGTCCCTCAGATACTCCCAGTGTTTGTGTATCTTTGCAGGGAATGCTGCCTGGAATACAGAAGGGGGCTCTGCCTGGGAAGCAGAGAATTCCCTGGAGGTTTAAAGGTATAACAGTGCAGGAATTTGTAGTAGCAGGAGCACAAAGAGCTCTTTCCCAGGAACCTGAGCAGCTCTGGATCCCACATCTCAGATTTGCACTTTGCTGCAGCCCTGGAAGGGAAGAACTGCAAACTCATCATTGTAAAGAGATATGCAAATCCCTCTTTTGTTTTCCAAGGAACCATTTAATTGTCTATTTTTCATCCTCAGATTTTCCCCAGCAGTTTCATTAGCTGACGTGACAAAATGCCAGCTTGTTTCATATTTCTATATAGGAGCAATTTGAAATAATAGATCTTGACTTTGGGAGCATATTCATCTGTTATTACTCCATGAATTATGTCCAAAAGAAAGAACCTAAGCCCTTTTCTCTTATTTGCAAGGTTGACAGAAAACTTCTATTTTCTGTATGAAATAAGGTGCTTTTGGTTGGTTTATTTTTAAATTTATTTTCTGCTTTAATTTCTTTTTCTCTTTCCCAGCTCCCACTAAAATAAAGGGTGTAGGTCCTTGTCCTTGCTCTTGCTGAATCCCCTTCCCTTCCTATTCGCAGATTTTCCTGCTCTTTGCTGCAAGTCTCCCCTTCTCAAGCATGTGACTGGGCCATGCCATGCAGGCACAACATTGATTTATTATTTAGGGCAGGAGAATTCACTCCTGACAATCCAAGGTTTTATTCTAGCCAAGTATCAGAAGCTCTTGTTTGGGAATTTCCACAATGAGTCAGAGCTTTGATCCCTTTTCTCATGATTGCTTGGATTTATTGCCTAAAATCTCCACTTCATTAAGCTGTCAGCTTTTCCTTGGTGGCCTGCTGGAGAGTGAAGTGCTAAATTTGATTTAAAGGTCAGGGGAGACGTGTGGCACCTGCAATCTGCCTCGGAATTGTTTTTGTAACACTAAACAGAGTTTACAAGGAGAGAAAACTGGAGGTGGTCAGCAGAAGTCACTGCAGCCCAGTGCCTTGGAAAGGACAGTTTTCCTTTGGCTGCATTAAAAAGAAAGGAAATGGACACATTAGAGAGGTGCTGTGGGGTTTATGGAACCCCAAGCAGAGTCCTGTGGCTCCAACTGTAGCAGCCAAACAAGGGAAAACATTGGGAAAATGCTTCTGCTTCCATGTCAGTGGAGCAGCCACAATTCCAACAAAGCTTAATTTGGGGAGACATTTTAATCTGAATTTCCTAGAGGTCTAAATAAACTCTCACCAATTGTCTCAGAGCATTCTCCCAGCAGACCTTGTTATTCTTCCTGCATCTCCACATCTTTTAATTCACCACCCAAATAAGGCCCCAGAAGAGATCACGTTCCTTTAAAATAATTTTACAACCACAGCCCAATATATTATCATTTTAATTAAATATATGAAGTATAACAAGGGCCAAGATATAAATTTCCAGGGGACCGAAGCTTAATTTAATTTCCACTTTGAATATATAAAGCTTGGGACATAGAAAAACTCAGATTATCCCCATTTGCCTCTCAGCACAGCCCTTCATCTTGGGCATTTCATTAGTCACAGAGATAAAAGAAAACAATTACAAACTAACTGGGAATTCTGTAGGAGACTTTCCTTGGGAAGGAAATTAGGTATTACACTAAGTGGAAATTTCTGTCTCAGGAAAAATTAAAAAAAAAAAAAAAAAAAAGTTGTCAGGCAATTTCCCTGTGCTCATTAGAGGAAATAGAAATTCACTCATAACCACCCTGCAATTCTCTGGAAGTGCCAGAGATTGAGACTGCTCCCGATTTCCCTCTTGGGAATTGAGAGAGCTGCAGCTCTTCCCCAAAAATCTGGGAAAAGACTGAACCTTCAAGGGACCACACTGGGACCTTGCTCCTCTCAGCGTGGAAAGAGAACTGAAACAACCCAGACTGGAGGGAGAAAAATGCCCAGTGGGAAATACTGACACCAGGAGAGAATCTTCTCCGAGGTTTTGGAGGCTGATATTCTCACAGGAAGGTCTCAAATGAGATTTTGAGGCAGCTGCAGTTAATGATGGGTAAGCAAAGTCACATGATCAACAATGCAAACTTGTTGAAAAACCACATTACCTGTCTGTCTCTATTTATTTCTTATTGATTATCATTAATTGTAAAGACTCTGACTTGTGCAATACTTGACTGATGGTCTTTCATTTTTCATGGGAATCATTATTTTATTCATCCATTCATTCATTGCAAACACTTTCAGGTATCATAACTCAGCTGCAGATTATTTAATTATCCAGCACTCACCTCGAAAGAAAAACACCTCAGACAGGAGAGCTGTGCCAATAAAAATGATTCACACTTTGGTGGGAACTTTATTTATAATTTGTGGAGATGGAACTCAAACCCCAAATTGAGGCAGTTGGGAATGGAGAAGCAAAGCAGAAATGCCTAAACCCCCACCCAGGTTTGGGGATGTAAGATGAGCAGACTCTGATTTTCCTGGAAGCCTGAGCTTCCCTCCAGGCAGAGTCTGCACAGAGCTTCCTGTGGCAGAATCTCAAGAAATACAACAAACAGCAGAGAAATGAGAGGTTGTGTTGCTCAGTTTTCCAATGGGACCTCTTGAAACCAGGCAGCAGCTTCAGGATCCACATGAAAATCCTCCTGCACCCCCTGTTTGCTGCAAAGCCAGCCAGAGCTACCTGGGCCAGGATGGTTTGTCCAGCCAGGGAGCTCCGTGAGCAGCCTGGTTCAGTGAAAAACACCCATTTTCTGTCACACTGTCCTTGCAGAGCTGCTCTGAAGCTCAGCACAAGATCCCTATCAGACCACTGAGGAAATGAAACCATCCCTGCCAGGCTCCCCAGTGACCTCCACAAACCCTGGCTCACCACCAGTGATGTTTGTCAACAGCAAAATTAATTTTCATCACTTCCTTTCTGTGACTGGGTTGGCCAATGTTCATTCTGGAAGCCACTGAGAGTAACCAGAACAGATAAATCAGATTAAATTTGGTTTGCTGGCCAAGATGTGAGGACACAAACAGAGCTGAGGCTTGTGTTGAGGCATGGTTTGAGGGACTTCACAGGATGCTGTGCAGTGCATTAATGGGGGAAAGGAAGGGAGAGAATTGTTCCCTCTGGTGTCACACAGCATCCAGCAGCCACCTCCCAGCCTGACCTGCAGCATTCACTGCTCTGTGGTAGGAAATAGCAGAAACATTGATGTTTCCAAATCAAATCAAGTGGAATTTTTCACCCAAGGGGTGCCAATGGGGCTGAGCAAATGCTGAGCACCAGGTCCCAACGTGGGGACACAGCGTGGGCTCTGAGCTGCCAAAACAGCTGCAGGAATTGGGGTGCCCTGCCTTGATGGGCACAAAAAGTGCCTGAGGCACCCAAAAGTCATCTCTGCTTCCAACAGGAGGGGAAATAAAGGTAAAGGGGTGGTCAGGAAACAGAATGACAGCCTCAATCCCCTGTTAATGATGGAGCCCAGCTTTGGGAAGGGGCTTTTCTCATGGCAATGTCGTGCAGGTGCCAATATTTATAAATAATTCTTTTGGAAGGTTTTCTTTGACAGCTGCCACAGCCCCAAGCCCTGGAGAGCCTGAGGGGCTGTCCCAGCCCTGGCTCTGCTCTGCAGGGGCTCAATGACTGAAATTCACATTTTGGGGGTGCTGATGACCACAGGCAGGACAATCCTGAATTTTGCTTCTTTTCTGCTTTCCTGGCGTCTCCTCCTGTGTCAGAGCCAAGGAGAGAGATGTAATCCAGCTCTGGTGCACACTGACCTTGGCTCTCACTGTGAAAATCTGCCAACTTCAGTACACCAGAGAGAAATTATTCCTTTTTATCCCATCAACATTGTCTGTAGGCAGCAGGACATTTATTTTTTTTATCACACTGCCTTGATTCTGGAGTTTTCCTTGACACGTTTGTGCTGTTTATGAAGAGGGGAGATGAGGATCCTTGGCAGAAATGTAAATTACATTAATATTTCCTTAACAATTCTTCAGCTGGAATTTATGTGAGAAACCAGAGGTGAGGGTTTATGAAGGACACTCCTGATAGGTCTCCTCTGCAAAAACCAAAGAGGGAACAAACAATAAACAGCATTAAAATAAAGAAATAACAAATAAAACCTAGAAAATACCTCAAAATTCTTCTGATCCATCTCTAAGCAAGTTCCCAGAAATAACTTCCAGGGCTCTGCCTGTGCATTAATTAATTAGGTGATGTGGAGTAAGACAATTAAAAGTGTCAAAAGAACCGAAGAGATAAAATTTATCTCGTTCCAATTTGACTTCCTCCACCTCTGCAGCTGCTCCAGTGAAGTCCCCGAGGTTTTTCAGGTGGGAATTCCTGGAATACCCATGGGCATCACCCTGGGACAAAAATCACCCTGAGGCCTCACCCTGCTCCGCTCTGGGCATGGAAATGTGGGGAGGCTTGGTTTGGTCCAAAAAAGGGAAAATCCCCAAGTCTGACCTGGAGATGAGGCTTATTCCTAAAACATCACTCCTCAGTGTGCAAAGGCAAAATTATCTTCCAGTCCCTCCTTTCATTGCAGGTGATTTTTGGCCCGGAGGCACAGCTGGCATTATCACTGCTCGCAGTGAGGGATGGGGCTGTTTTGGGGCTAAGGATGATTTATTGCCCAGACAAACATCAGGCTCAGACGTGTGAGATTTCAGAGGAGCAGGCAGTGGCCATAGCTCAGAGTGGTCACAAGGTCTTTGTTACAGGGCAATACAGAACTTTCTAACCCAAGGGACAGCTGCCACAGGGTTTATTCTGCTTTTCTAACCTATCACCTTTACTTAATTCTGCTGCACTGTGGATATATTCTTGTCCAATGGGCTTCTGTTACATTTATACACAAATGCTCCTATTTTAACTTTTAAACTCTCAGTTTATTCCATACAACCACACCCCTACATTAGAAACCCTCACCATTTTACCAATAGTTTCTCACTTACTTAAGGCAATTTCTTTCTTACAACTACAGGAACATAAGTTGATGATTTTCCTGCCCGATGTCTGTGTATTGTATTTTTACATCAATCCAAGCTTCTTTTCAGACTGCAAATCAAACTCCTCAGTGCCAGTGGAAGTTTCTGTTTGTCCAATTCCCAGTCACGGCCTTTGAGAGGAGGAATTATTCTGTAAAGACCCAGTGACCAACGAGCCCAGGATGTGATGAACTCAGAGCTGTGATCAGTTTTATATTTCCTCGTGAGTTGTTGTGGTAACCTGAGCCCCAGAGCTGCTCCAAAACGTGGAGTTTCAGAGGCAGGGAATTGTTGTTTGGGAGAGAGAAACTGCGCTCTGTGCTGAGCCTGCAAAGCAGCAGCTGCACTTTTAATTAAAACTTATGTCCTGTATATCTCTGTGTGTTTGAGTGTTGCTTTGTTTTTAATGAAATTTTTAGATAAAGGGAGCTTTTCTAATTATGCTTCTGCCTCCTGGTGCTCTCCTTCCTTATTCATTTTTGCTATCATGCCTTTTTTCAATTTCTGTGGCCAGATTAGGCCCTATCAGAGTTGCAGAGTTTATTAAAGGTGATGGCAGCAGAACACAGCTCTGTTTCTTCATCCAGCCAATAAAAGTCTCTTTGCTCATCCCCCTTTATCCCTCTCCACTCCACACAGGCTTTAATTAAGGTGACACATATGGATCTTAACCATATTTGACAAAGAGTAATGAATGAATTCTCCACAATCCTCAAGAAAACACTTCAGCATTTGCATAAGCTGACACTGCTATCGTTCTGTGGATCTGCAGGGTAAAATTGGGGATTTTTCACTGGGGAGTGGGGCTGGAGCAGCAATTCCTGAAGAGCTGCTGCTCCAAAGGGTTTCCCTGCACACAGCAGGTTGAATTTTGGCAGTGCTGAACTCACACTCCAGTCCAGCAGGAGCCAGGGAAGGATTTTTGGCTGCTTTAGATCCCTGTGAATGTGGAATGTAGAATTTTCTAAAGTGCTGGCAGTTGATTTTCCTGCCATGGCCTTGCTCATGTGGAGCCTCCTTCAGTTTTCCTTTTACAGACTAAGAAGGGCAAATTTTCCTTCATTTGTAGAAAGCAGATTTTTTTAATGTGTGTATATATATATATATATAAATACAATATAAAAATATATCTAATATATCTAATATATATTATACATATAAATATATATTCAATATATATATAATATATTTAATATAGATAATATCTATTTTAAAATACAATAATAATATAATGCTACCCTTGAAAATCAGAAAAATCTGGCTTAAATTTATTCCCAAGGAATTGGTCAGGAAAAGAGACAATTTGGATAAAAGATGTTTACTTTTGAGATACCAGTCCTGGGAATTTTGTTTTTTCTGAGCCCCCTTTTTGTCAAGACTCCACATCTCACCAACTGCTTCAGTTTTAATCTTCAGGCAAAACAGCTGCTGAGCATGAAAGTGTGTTTCCATCAATCACCCCAGGAACATAAACAGGCCAGAAGCAGTGGAATTATGAATGAAAGGTGAATTAGGAGGTGACAGAGAAGATTTGTGATAATGAAGGGATGAATTGTGCTTGCTTGGCAACGTGCCAGTGACTCGCAATTAATTCTGCTGTTAATTGTGGGCAGCAGGAAACCTGCAGGGCACAAGGGCAGGGGTTTGCTCCCCAGCTTGGTGTGCAGCTACAAACCACTCTGCAGCAACACATTTGTAATATTGGATGGCTCTGGACTGGAAAAAAACAAAAGCACAGCAGATCCTGAAGCCCTGGCAACACTTGGTGTTAAATTCAGGTGCTCTGAGCACAGATTGTTGTTTTAATCCTCCAAGCTCTGGGTTTCAGCAGCCCTGCTCCTGGACGTACCCTGAGTGACTTTTGGTGGCAGAGATAAAGCAGCACCTCAGCTCACAGAGTGGTTGGAGAGAGTTGATAAGGGGAATCCCAGATTTATCTACCACCAAAATCATCCCCTGCTGCTGTGGAATGAACTCTGAGATGAAAATTGACTCTGGCAGTGGGAAAGTCCCGCTGGCTCACAGCAGCAGGGCTGGGGGTCTTCCCTCCCTGCTGGACACCCCTGGGGACCTGGCTGGTGCTGCCTGGGCTAAATGCCAGTTTCTCCTCACCAAAACAAGGTTCTTAGGGCAAAAATCAGAGCTACAGGGGCACCACAGCACAGGCTATTGGATATCAAATAGCCAGTATTGGATATTGCCTGGGGAAGGAAGTCTGGGCTTCAGCCCCTGCCCCATGAAATGGGGAACAGAGGTCACTCTTGCCGCTGAGCACATCTGCCCAGAAAAGCAGATTTTGGTGGGGCATCCATCAGTTCTGCTTCAGAGAGACAGAGATGAGCTGAGAGGGATGAACTGGGACAGTGCCAGATGCAGAAATGTCCCTGAAATCAGGAGCAAAGGAGTGACAGACCTGCACAGCAAAGCCCTGGTGCTGATCACAGCTCCCAGGCTGCTTGAAGAACACTAAAAACCCCAAATCAACCTCCAGGAAAAGCACAGGGTCAATGAAACAACTCCCTTACACTCTTTAAACTCTGCAAAATGCCCATTTTTATCTGCTGGCTGAGGTGTTCAACTATTCCCCAATGCAGGCTGATGATTAATCAATGCCCAGCCAATCAATCCATTGAATTCAGGAGTACCTCACACACTTTGTAAGAGCTGCTGAAGGAGAAAGATTTAAAAAAAAAAACCCACCAAACTGACTGGGTCCAATGTTCCTCTCTGTTACAGACAAAGTTATCAACACATTACAAAGGAAGTCTGGAGGTAAGATAATTAAATTGCAAAGTTTTTCTGATTATATGGTTCGGAGCATGAAGGAAAAGCAGGAGGTGAGAGTGTGAAGGTAAAGTAACAAAAGGAAAGCAAATTATTAATTAAATTAAAGGGCTGATTAAACTTGAAGACTTGTTATATCTCACATTTTTTCATTAGCAAACATTTCTATTTGGGGGATTTTTTTTTTCATTTTCTTTATTGAAGCTCTTGCAGATACAATGGGTGATTTAGGGACACTGCTTCTTTTGAAATCTTCACACTGATTAAAAAAATCAGACTTTATTCAGGCAAAACTCCTTTTTCTTGATGAATTCTCATTTCGGCTACAGTTTTGTCAATCCCAAATGATTTTATGATAGAAGGATTTGGTGCCACAAAATGTTAGGAATGCAATTAGATTTTTTTT
This sequence comes from Diglossa brunneiventris, assembly GCA_019023105.1. Taxonomy (NCBI): domain Eukaryota; kingdom Metazoa; phylum Chordata; class Aves; order Passeriformes; family Thraupidae; genus Diglossa; species Diglossa brunneiventris. The sequence continues at coordinate 2,184,953 of CM032372.1, read as the reverse complement.
TTCTCTGTGATATTGCTGAGATGTAAAGGATCTTAGAACCCATAGGCAGAGATTATAAATTCCCTTCCCCATGATTTGTCCATGTTCTATTGCATTGTCAACACTGGGCACACTTTTATTATTGAGATGTCTCTTAGAGGGCAAATTAATAATTGTTATTAGAACAATATTAAAATTTAATGAGCTTGCATTTAGTTGGTGCCAAGTAATTATACAGAAAGTAATTAAGTGCTAAATATATCCAAAACTTTGAGATCTGGGCTTTTAATGTAGGACTTGTGACAGAGAGCAAGAGGGAGAAAGAAAGAGTCCAAGTCATTTAATCTTTTCTACTTCTGTCTTTTAATTTCCAGCCATTCATCCCCTGAAACAGGCTCATTTCAGATTTCACTGTGCAGCTGACAATGAGGGAAATTAAATCTTCTCTAAAATGTGCTGAAACTGCCCCAGAACCTCGGAGACCTCGCTCACTGCAAGTTGTACTGGATGAGAACTGTTAAAACCATGGTTTAAACTGTGTGTGCACAACCACACCAATTAATTGCTGGGTGAGAAATGAACCTTCCTTCAGGGGCACCTCTGCACACTGAATTTGAAACATCAGGGTCCAGGATCTTCCCCAGGATCTCTGGTCTGTAAAATTCTGCAGAAAATCTGCATAACACTGAAGCTATTTATCTTGTACAACCCCCTGAGTGACTCAGCCCAAAGGCAAATCCTTGGTCCCCAGAGGTCAAAGCTGAGAGAGAAAATCTGGGCCCTGGGAGGGTTTAATTCCAGATTCCTGCCTGGTGTTTGCTGGGCAGAAACTGGAAATTTAAAATGCTTAAAATGTTCGTTCGCTCCCTGTTCTTGGCCCAACAAGTAACAGATTTGATTTGCACCTCCCAGTCAAGCACCACTGTTTAATATATGCAGCAATCAAGTGAAAATGTGATTTATAACTAATTACAGCCACAGAGGAATTTCAATCCCAACACTTCTGTGCTGATTTCAATGAGAATTAATCCTGCTTCAAAATCCTGGTATTGGGGAACAAAAGGCCTATAAATCACTGCTTGTTATGAATGCATCAGTAAAGATTCATCAGGAAATGAAAATTCACAGTGCAAAAACACACTTGTAGCAAAAGATTTGTGCCATGTTTTAAAAGTGATAAAAATCCCAGCAATTTATTGATAAAACCACTTAAACTCTCTCTCTCTGTGCTTCACTTGGGAGCTTTAAACTCAAACGACTCTGATAAAATATGAAAGCTCCCATTGATTTATTGATAATAGCAAGTAAATAAATGTAGGGGAGAAAATACTCTCAGAGACATTATTGGCACTGAGGGACCAGTGATATCTTCAATTTCCACAGATCTGCAGAGAAATCTGGTGAAAATCTCTTCTGCATGTTCCTGGCTGTGGGATTCCAGTGGGGAATATCTACAAGCAACATTTTTCCTTCCCTTGTGTCTTTGGTTTACAGGAAAAAACTCATCCTGAGTACTTAGCTAAACGTATTTATAATATTAATTATATAAATATTAATATTGTATTAAATGGTATGTTAAAAGTATTTTTTCCTGGAGTGAAACAAAAAGGATGTTTGTAGAAATATCAGCTGTACAAGGTTTTCCTTTCCTTATTCCAGGGTTAATACAGAAGAAATAAAGAATAGTTTGGACTGTTGGATTTCTTAGGAGTGTTTCTGGCAGTGTGTTTGCCTTGCTGACAAAAAAACCAATACACTGCCTTGGATTTTATTTTCCTTTTCCCTCTGTTTCCTTGTTTATTACTGGAGTATTTCAAAAATATTTTTATTCCAGATTCTGTGCTCCATTTAGGGCTTAAAGTAAATATTATGCTCCACACTGCTCCTAAAGCAAGGCTTCTATTGTAAGCAGACTCTGTCTTATCTTCCATATTTTACAAATGTTGTGAAGTCTCACTTTAAAGAAAATCGCTGTCTCACAGCCTAAAGCTTGTTATCTAAAGCAGAATTTTGGGGTAAATCAAGCCCGTTACACAGCAATAAAAATTTCTCTCCATTCCTGCAGAATTCCTCACACTCGCTGTGCTCTCCAAGCGCCGAATAACAACATCTCTGCTGAAATGCCACCCAGCTTTGCCAAGCGGGAGGAAAATGCCTCCAAACCCACTCCTCCTCCCTCCTCCCACAGCCTATAAATACAAACCAGCGTGGAGATTTATGAGGGGAAAGACAAGAGAGAAAAAAGGCCCAGTCTGACACTTCGTTCCAGCTGAAGGCTCGTTTACAGAAATGTGATTTATGTCTCAGCTCATCCATGGAGTGATTTCCCAGCCCTGCCGTTTCCCCATCACCCATTTGAGCCACGCTTTCGTTTTCCTGGTCTGGAAACCTGGGCTGGGATGGAATTTCAGTGAATTTCAGCCCTGGAGTGAAAAGAAGAAAGCAGTGGGAAAGCCAGGGCATCTCCAGGACTCCAAGGTCTCAGTGGCAGATCCTCTGATGGTGGAGGAGACCCAGACTCTCCTGCTGCCCTGGAAGGAGCCCCTGGGGGGGCTGAGCTCCACAGGTGTCCCCAGACCCCTGTTTGTCCCCAAACACCCACAGGTGTCCCCAAACCCTCCCCTGTGCCCTGGGTGGGCAGAGCCCTCCTCCACCTGGGGCTGTAACAAACACAAAGAGCACCAGGGATTCCCTCCATTAAGAGGTCACCAAAATGATCAAAAATTGTCAAAATGGCCCAAAAATAGCCCAAAACGACCCCAAATTATCAATAAATATAACCAAAAATGGCCAAAAATGGGCCAAAAATGGCCCAAAATAACTTTGAGTGACGCGAGTGGCCACAACCCCAAACTGCCCCAAAAATGATCCCAAAGTGCCCCAAAAATTTTTTTAAAATGGCACAAAATGCTCCCTTACAACCAGTTACATCCGTGACACCTGGAGAGCTGACCGATTTCTGTGTGGATTTACAGGCTCCCAGTCTGAGGCACAAACTGGGCAGGCCTTTTCTTTTCAGGGTTATAACAGTTTTTTCAGGGTTATAACAGTTTTTTCAGGGTTATAACAGTTTTGTTTCTCCTGCCCAGAACAGTTTCAGCCTCTCAGCTCTACATAGCAACCAGAAAATGCAGTTTGGAGTGGTTTGGCTCAGATTTTGGAGCGGCTGCTAAGAAGAGCCCAGATGTAAGGGAGCATTGCTGTCACCTGAGGGCTCTTTGGTGTTCCCCATGAAAGGAGCTCAGTTCAAAGAGGAACCAGCACCTGAGACCTAAAATATCCCAGCTCATTGAAACCCTCAGCAGAGAGGCCTGTTTCAGTTTTACAGGTGACAACTGAGGCAGAAAATGCAGGGTTGGGAGGGTGTTTCTTCTTTTCTTCCACCGATGTTCACAATTTTCTGTGAAGAAGTCTTTGCCCAGCAGTTTTGCTCACAGCCCAGATCAGCAAAGCTTTTGGGAGCAGGCAGAACCCTAATGCTGGGATTTTTCTGATTAATTCTCTGCCAGTTCCTCACAAGACTTGCTCTCCTAAAAATATTGATAATTTGGGGCTTGGATTCATGTAGAGTGAGAAAGGAAAAGGGCGTGATGGTTTCTTATTTATTTCTGCTGTTTTGGTGGCATTTTCTGTGGCTTTATTGAAGTGCTCATTAGCACAGCCTCGCCTGCCATGTCATCTACTGAGATAAATAAAACAAACATTTGCATATGCAATGAAAATGCAAATGAGGCACCTCGTGGCAAATGTTCCTCATCGCAAAGCCAGAGTCTGGCTGGTGCTGTGTCCCCTCTTTGAGTGTTTGATGCAAAGATTCAGTCAGAATGATCAGAAAAGGTGTTTGGGGTGTAAGGATTAATCAGGAGGGCACTAAAATGGTACCAAGTTCCCAATTCTCACAGCACAAATGGCAATATCACCCTAAAGCCACTGTGCATGGAATCCTCTGCATCCACCACCTTCCCTTCCTCTTTCCTCTTTCCTCTTTCCTCTTTCCTCTTTCCTCTTTCCTCTTTCCTCTTTCCTCTTTCCTCTTTCCTCCCTCTCTGTGTTCTGGTTTCTGATCTGCTTCCAAACCCCCCGAATTCTCCAGCTGGGAAAGCACAAAATCGAGTTTTGTACTTAATACCTGATTCTCACCTTTTGTGTATATTTTATTCTGCCATTTTCATTTTTAGCTGCAGCATAATTTTTTCCCTGCTCCCTTGTGGAATTTTGCTTGGAAACAGACCTGAAACTTCACAGGTTTTACTCCCTTTTCCTCCACTGTCCTAATCCTTATAATACATAATTTTGAATTCTTTGTGGTTATTGAACTTCCTCTCTTCATCTTTGAACTGTCTCAGTGACTGAGGAATGGATTGAAATACTGATATTGAATCACAGTAAGGGAGGAAGGAAAACTGTTGTCACCCCAAAAATCACCTAAAAAATCTCTGTATGGTCCAAAAACTGAGCAAATTTTTTTTGTGGTGAACACAGGAGTGAAAGAAAGCTGAGTGGAAACAAGCACAAGCAGACTCCTCATTTTACAGCCCCTTTCTACCTTTTTTCTTCCTTTTGTTCATTTCCTTTTCTCTATATGGGACCTCAGACCAGAAAGATTGTTGCAGTTTGAGGTGTTAATTCTTCAGTTTATGCAGCCCATTAGTACAATTCCACTTTATTTAACAGTTAATGGCCATTTCAATTAATTGAGCAGGAATATTCAGGTTTAACAAGCTCCTTTACTTTAAAGAGTGGAGCCCTTTGCTGAAGCAGGGATCTGCCTTCCTTGCAGTGCCCTCCCAGCACTTCCCAATTCCCAGAATTTCCCATTTGCCCTCCCATTCCTCTGACTTTTCCAGGTTTTTCCTGCCTCAGCCAGGTGAATGTGCCTGCTGGTGTTTGCAGTGAATATTTAACAGCATTGGGAAATGTGTAACCATCATTCAGAGCTGTGCTCCCATCCTTCCCTTCCCAATCAATGGCTAAAGCAATTGGCAGCAAAGGTAAAATAGGAAATTAGGGCAGTAGAAAAAGTAAAATTGGCCCAGAATGCCACTCTCAGAGTCTATGAGAGACTGATTTCATTACCTGTTATTTCCCCAGGTCTGAGCTTTTCTCAGTTGCTGGTGATTGATGCAGCAAATTTTATTTCCCTGTTTAACAGGTTTTAATCTGGGGAACTTTTCTGTATCACAATGAACCTGGAGATGTTTCTTACAAGGTTTACCTGGCAATAAACTTGTGGGGACTTCTGCCAGGCTGGCCCTGAGCCTCAGCCCAGGCTTAGCAGCAGATTTTTGGGAAAGGCTGGGCCTTGGTGACACATTCACAGTGCAGTAATTTCACTTTGCCCATAACCTTGAAGAATCCAGAATTACTCCCACACTGGAATGCACGAGTTTTGTTTCCTGTATTAAGCGTATAGAGCTCCAAGGGGGATAATTAAACACATAATTAATGTTTAGGAGCCCAGGGAAAATCCTACAATGAGTCAAAACACAGCTCCATTCATACACAGCTCTGACCTGACAAAATTGCTCCTAATACATGAAAATCTGTAAAACAAAGTGTGGCAGTGCTTGAGCCAATCTATAAATGTAGCACAAATCCCATTAAAACCCCAACCCAACAACACCCACCCCTTTCTCCACTCCTGACAGGAGATCTTGACTGTGCTGAAACCACCTCTCAACAAAACCCTTCAGCACTGGAAATGAAAATAAAATTAAGAAATGTTTGGACCAGCTCCAAGGTTTGTTTTTGTTTTTTTTTTTTTTTTAATCACTTGAGCCTGGAGATTTGCACAGACAGAGCTGGGAGAGCAGAGAGAGCTTCACACACATCCATGGCACCCAGACCTTGGGAAATGCAGGCAAGGTCCCACATTTCCAGCAGCAGCTGCTGTTACATAGATGAAAAATATAATCAATTTCCATCTGTCATTGTAAAATGATAATTTTAACCCCCCAAATTTATAATCCTATTATCTGACCTATCCTTAGCAGCCCATACACCAAGCAGAACACTGCAAATATTCACCTTTGAAAGCTGCACTGCTCATTTTGGGAGATAAAAGTAAAAACCTGCCTTTGTTTTCTATGGCAACATAACCCAGCGTGGGGGAAATGGTGTTTTAAATCAGAAATCCTACAGTTCTCATTGTTAATACAAGCTTAAAACTTGATTTAGGTAGCACCTGCCTGCCTTGCTGCGGCAGGTTTGCTCTGAGGTACAAAGGGCTTTGCAGCTGTAACTAACAACAATTATAAAGTGTATTTGATGTTGGAATACTCCCCCCTCACTCTCTGCACTGACTTTTCCAATCTGCCAGGCTGAGCCTGTTGAGCCTGTCAGTGATTACAGACAGAGCAGTGATTTATCCTGCGAGCACTCAGGAAGTGCTCTTGTTCTGGAGACTCCAGCTCAATCCCCTTCAATTATTCAGTGTTTTATCCTACTGATGGTGCAGGCAGCACCCCTGTGAGGAGGAGGTGAGGGAGGCTCAGGTTTGTTTGGCAGGTTTCACTTTTCTATTTTTCAGACTCTGTGCTGCTTTAGTGTGTGGGTCTGAGCTTCACATGAGGGGATGGTGAGCTCTGTGCACAGAGCAGGGAGACAAAACAATTCCTGCTCCAGCTGGGCACCAAGGACAAATGACCCAAATCTCAGCCCAGGAGCACAAACCCCGTGGGCTGCAGAGAGAAAAACAAGCGGGGTGGGACTGCATGGGCTAAAGCTGGAATGGGACAATGAACTGCAAGATGCAAATGGAGCAGAACTGATCCCAGGGACAGACCCCGTGCCTGCTCGTGCATTTTGGGGCCATTTTGGTTCATCTTGGGTGCAGCCCTGGCTGGGCTCTTGTGCTGCCCAAGGTGGATCCATGGAGGAGATCCTTTGAATAAATCCCTGCTTTATTCTTTATCTCCATCTAGTCTCTCCTCTAGCTCAGCCTCTCAAGGCGTCACAGGCACCACACACTGAATTCACTCCTTGGGCAGCTTTGAGCACATTTTGAAGGGACCACCCTGCCTTGTCCCCTAAACTGGTGGATGTTCCATTTACAAAAATGTCTGAAAACCAGTTTACAGCCATTCCTGTGCCTAAAATCCTTTCATTTGGCCATAAATCAGTGCAATGTCTGTTCAGGTCAGTGTGAGGAACTCCCCAAGAGACGAGGCAGGAGTTCACACCCTGTGGCCCTCCCTGCTCCCCAACACAGGCTGTGGATGCACAGAAGGAGATCACCCTGAGATTAATGCAAACAGACCTTGAACAGAACAAAACCCCACAGCAAAGCCCTTGCAGCATTTGCTGTAAGGAATGAGGCTCTGAATGAATCTAATCCCCCTGGGAATTCATTGCACTGTAGCCCTTCATCACAGCAAAAACCTCCAGCATTATTTCTGCTTCCCCTTTGATTTTATGGATGACAGGACCCTGGAAATGCTGGAATAGACTTTCCCTCTCCTTTGCTTATCAGCAGCCACCAATGGCATCAGTGCTGTCTGTGCAGGGAATAAATATGGTTGTGCTGAGCAGTAAATTGCAGCAGGAATCCGTGGATTATTGCCAGAGTGGCTGTGGGCAGGGCTCCCATCCCCTCTGCCCTGCACAGATTTACTGCCCTTGCTGGCACTTCATTGTGTGCAACCCTTCTGCTGGAATTTGCTGAGGAAAAGGAGCAGGGCTTTCCTCCCTGTGCTGCTGCCAGGGAAGCCCCAGGGCTGACAGGCTGAGCAGGGTTAGGCACAGCAGTGATCTCTGGAGACTCACAGCATCCCTCCTCTCAAACCACTCTGCCCACACAATTAAATGATCACTTAAGGGGGAAAAAATCAGTCCTGCATTTCACTCTAACTTTTCTGAGGAGAATGCACAAGAGTTAAAATAGAAGGAAATAATTTCCTAGTTAAAGATCTTCCCAATGCATTATTCTGTCAGCTGTTAGATCTCTGATATATCTGATTAAAGAAACAAAAAACAAAGCCAAACACATTAAAGCACAGTGTAAATTGGTTTTATGGGATAAATACAGGATGGACAGGGCTATGGAATGAAAATAAATTAAAGTGCTTTGTCATGCACTTGATCTTAGCACAGAGGAAGATATTTTCAATTTGCAATACGCCCTCTGAATATTGTTTTATATTAAATGACAATATAGAAACATTGTGTAGCTGAGCAGGAGGAGAAAGACAAGACAAAGTGTGTCAAAAAAAGATGATGTAGTCATGAAACCCTGCCCTGCTGAACTCATTGTGAATTCTGCAGGTGCTTGCAGCAAAACCAGCATTATCAGAGCTAATCTTATAAGTGATGGAGAAAAAAACCAACCCTACTAACTTCAGCTGAGCTGAATCACTTTCTATAGGAAAAGTAATCCAGTTTTGACAGGGCCAAAAAATGGTGAGAAAAGATTTTGACAAATAATGATAGGAAGTTAGGCAAGAGGAGATGAATGCAGTGCTTTTGTCTAATTGTGTGCCTGGAGTACAAAACCTTTATTTCAGGAATAAAGTGCTATGATAGCTGCCAAATACCAAATCTATCAGTGCACAGCATCCCCCAGAAACTTCCATTTGAAGTCATCCAGGCCTTCTGAAATAACTGTCTGGTCAAATGAATTATTAGCCCTAAGACAAGAAAGTTCTTTGCTTTTATTACTCAATGGAACTATTCCATCTGATTAAAGTTCTGTTTGCATCATGTGGCTGCTTTATCTCTGCCACTCTGAATTATTAATTTCAAATCTTTCCTTTTGGTCACTGGGACTTTTTTTTTTTTGTCACAGAATTTTCACTGGGAGTGATTTCCAGCTGCATCCTGAGCTCAAACAGTTTAGGTGAAATGAGAGCAAGATTAAATATTAGCTCTGCTTTAATTCCAAGCTTTACATTTGTGCTGCTAACACTGAGTTGGCTCCTTCTTGTCACAGCAGCCTCTTCTCCAGGCCAGTAATTCATTAGCAGGATAATGAATGAGTAATTTATTGACTTGCAGGACAAAAGAGACTCAGAATCATTAGGGAATGACCAGGGCAGTGGCCTGTGCTGGAAATGTGGTGCAGGAATTTGATTATTTGAAATTTCTACCCAAGAACCAGCACACAAACAGCACGTGCAGTGCTGGAGTCAAATGGCCAGAATTAGTGAATAGGAATCACTAAATCATTCCAGGTTAGATCAATGATACATCCATGGTTGATCAGTTGGATGGATTTACACCCCAAGTCTTTCCAGAGGTATAACTCAAAGATAAAATGACGATTTCTGCTCAGTCCTGGAGGAAAACACCACATCCCAACCAAGCCCTGAAGCGGGTGGGTGTTTGTTCACCTGTGCCCATTCAAACAGCAACAACCTGATTTTACCCCCAGAGACAGAGGGGACCCAGTGGGAAATTGGCATTTATTTAATATATCCTTTGCATTTGTGTCCAGTTGTGATTTTCCCTGGGAAAACTGTGCATGGGTGACCCTGACCATTAAAATAAGACTGAGCCCTTCCCTGGCCAACTCTTCCTTCGCTGCTTCCCTGGCAGCTCCCTGGCAGTTTCCTTCTTGCTTCTTGTTTGTTTTTAATGCAAACTTTGCTTCCCCCCATTTCAGCCGTTCAACAGCACCACTTTCAATAATTCCCTGAATAATATCTGATGCCTTCAAACTTTTATAGCGCTTCAGGTTTGCAAGCTGGAAGGGTTTTTACAGCCTCTGAGGCTGCCACAAATCAGAGAATTCATTACACAACAAAATACGCTCTCAAATGGAGACTGTTCTTAAAAACAAGCCTGTTTTTCCCTGCAATGGTGTAAAATTACTGGAGGTTTAAAGCCAAATGGACTCCCTCACCCAGGAAATAAGAACTAGCTGTGTGAAAATGCTTTTCCAGGCAGACACAGAACTCCAGTGCAGAGGGAGTGCAGCAAATTCACATTCCAGCACAGAGAGGGCTCCCACTTCTGTTTCACCAAAGTGACCTGGCCAAAATCAATTTCAATCCCTTGGGGAGTGTCTGGAAAGGCTCAGACCACTGCAGATCACATTCAGCTTGTGCCTGGGTGACCCTCTTGTGAACTGTTCACCAGAGAAAGAATTTGGGCTTGGGTTTGGTTTGGTTTTCTTTAGCTCAGGGCGAGGGAGATGCGCTCACGCTTTGGAATATCAAAAGCAGGGTTTAATCACGAAGAAAAATAAATGGGAATAGAGAACAGCCCTGGGCTTGGCGGTGTTCTGTGTGCGGGATCAGCAGGGGTGTGAGTGCGTTTGTGTCCCACCCCGGGGAGCCGCGGCAGGGCAGGCCCTGGCAGGGGCACTCGCTGAGGGCCCAGGCGGGAGGAGGAGCTGCTGGGGCACAGCCTGCTGAAAACGCTTCACTGTTTTCCTGCGGCTTGTGATGGAAATGGAAAGAAGTTTTGGGTGTCTGTAAAATCCCAGAAAGTATCACAGAGTCAGGGCATGGTTTGGGTGGGAAGAGAGCTTCAGTATAATCCAGTGCCACCCCTGCTATGGCAGGGACAGCTCCCGCTGCTCCCAGCCCCATGCAGGCTGGCCTGGGGCACTGTCAGGATCCAGAACAGCCACAGCTGCTCTGGGAATTCCATCCCAGGCTCTCCCCACCCTCACAGGGAAGAATTTTTCCTCGTATCCCATCCAGAGCTGCGCTGGGTCAGTTTGAAGCCATTCTGTCCCTGCAGACCCTTGTGAGATCGGGCAGCTTTATCCAGGACACTCTCTGGATTTCTCCTTTCCCTGGCCATAAACTGATGGCTTTTGGCACAAATCCCATCAGCTCAATCTCAGTGCACTGCTTTGCTGAGTGTCTCCACATTACAGGAGATCTGCTGCCATTAGGAGAGGGAAAAAACCTCCAGTAATTTGCTTTAAATTAGGATAAGGATGAAAACCCTTCCTGTTGCTCTTACAAACTGAATCTCCTTCCCTGGGAAACTCTGCTGAAGACAAATTGGGCTTTCTCACTCTTTCACTAAGTCCTCAACAATCAAATAACAGAATTGTTAAGTAGCACACGCTGAAGTAAATAATTTACTTACTGCAGGGCTTCCTAAGCAGGCTCGTTCCTGTCTGAACATGAAGGGCTGTCAGCATCCTTCAAAACTGCTGCTTTTCCCTTGCCAGGAATACATCTGCCTCATCGAAGTGCCTCTGAACGTGGAGCTTTAATTGCTTGCTGGGAAATCTGCATGACAAATCCACAGCCCAGAGTCCTTATTTAAAGAACTTCCTGAACATCTTTATTGAGGAAAAAAAAAAAAAACCACCCAACAAAAACAAAACAAAACCTGCAACCCAAACCTGGCTTGATCTCACAGCTGTACTTGTTTCATTCTGCATCAAAAGAACAGCAACAACAAAAAAACCCCACATTTGTCTCTGTTTTCTTCCATTCTTACTATCCTACACTTGCTGCTATAAAAATTCAATGTCTGGGTATAATTATAAACACAAAGGGTCACATTTCAGACACACAGGGTCAAGGAAATGATGGTAAATCGTGGTCATCTTGCAACCACACCCAGATTTACTGCAGCAGCCCTCCCTGGCACCATGGCACCAGGAGCACAGGGGATGGACCAGGGTCACAGGGGATGGCATTAACCCCAAATCCGTGGGTCACAGGACACCAGGAGCACAAGAAATGGCACCAGGAGCACAAGGAATGGCATCAGGGTCACAGGGGATGGCACTAACCCCAAATCTGTGATTCAGAGGGGGCCAGGGTCACAAGGACTGGCACCAGGGTCACAAGGGATGGACCAGGACCACGAGGGATGGCACCAGGGTCACAGGTGATGGCAGCAATCCCAAATATGTGGGTCACAGGGCACCAGGGTCACAAGGAATGGCACCAGGATCACAGATGATGGCATCAACCCCAAATCCGTAGGTCAGATGGCACCAGGAGCACGAGGGATGGCACCAACCCCAATCTGTGGGTCAGAGGACACAAGGGTCACAAGGGATGGCACCAGGGTCACAAAGGGATGACACCAAGCTCAAATCTGTGTGTCAGAGGGCACCAGGGTCACAAGGAATGGCACCAGGAGCACAAGGGATGGCACCAACCCCAAATCTGTGGGTCAGAGGGCACCAGGGTCGCAAGGGATGGAGCAGGGTCACAGGTGATGGCACCAACCCCAGATCTGTGGGCCATGGGACACCAGGGTCACAAGGGATGATGGCACCAGGATCTGTAAACTGAATTTCAACACCCGACCACAGCAAACCAAATACTGAATATTTCCAGCACCTGTGGTGGGCTCAAAATCCCCCAACACACACAGGCAAAGTCCTGAAGGACATCCCACACCTGGAAGATGTAAACTTAGCAAAATTCATGTTAAAATAAAAATCCCTACTAGTGACAATACCTGGGGATTTAATAAATGCAGGTAAATATCTGAAAAGTCTCTGTGGAATTCAGGTTTTTTAACTTGTTTCATGATGTTTTACCAACTTTTTCCTCACTACTTAATAATTAAAACCCACTCCTGCAAGTATTCTGCACAAGTTCCCATCTGAGAGATATTTTATTGTTTTCAGCATCACCCTCTACTACACACAATTTTTAAAACCCTTTCTGTATGCTGAATTGAGGAGCATTTTGCTGCTTGGATAGGGAAAAAAAATTTTTTTCAAAGCAACATCAGCTGTACTGATTGTGCTGAAATATTAAAAAGTATAAATTATTTATCCAGAAACAGACAATGCTTTCTTCAGAACACCACATATATAAATTACATCCAGTGCTTGATTCAGCATGTTGAGTTGGTGAGAAAACATCCACCTGAACTCACTTTTCATTTTCTTCTTTTAAAAATCAATGGTAGCAACAACAGTATTGGAAATTGAGCTCATGGCTTTGAAAGTAGGGGAGGGGAAAAAGTCCCATCAGCTGCAAACATTGTCTAGAACAAACCCAAGTGCTTTATTTGAAGATGAAGATGTGCTCTGAAAAAAAAGGGAGCAGATTTTTATTGCAGCAATAAAGGCCTTCATCAAATCATCGCTGAGATTTTGTTTCAGCATTGGAGTTCAGAGCATTCCCTGCAGGACAGCTGCAGAGCAAAATGCCACCCAGAACCTCCCAGCTCTTTATGGCTCTTAGTGAAGTTCTTATTTAATTATGTTGCAGTAAACCAAGCACTGCTTTAACAGCAAAATTGCTTAATAATAATAAATAAAAAAAAAGCCCTTCCAAAGCTTTCTAACAGCATGGTTTGTTTTACTAAAATAGTATTCCAAAAATCCTTCCAAAGCTTTCTAGCAAGCATGGTTTGCTTTTACTAAAATAATATTCTCACTTGTATTCTTTCAGGTCTGTTCAGGTTTTTCTGCTGAGATTTGTGGAGCTCTGGATCAAAGCTACAGTTGAATTTTATTTTGCACTGGGCAGTTTCACTTATCCCTTATAAACCTGCAGCAGGGAAATAAATATCCCTCACCTTAAGTGCTCATTTATTGCTTTTGATCTGTCACACTTGATTAAAACACAGAGTTTTCCTCCCAGCCTGAGATCAGCTTTTCATTTGAAGTGTCTCCCAGCCAGGGCTGGGAAACATCAGCCTTTGTTTCCCCATTTTCCACATCCCCTCCAAAGGTTCCTTTTGGCTGGGTGGGAGTTAACCCTGACCCATAATTCAGATTTTTGCCTGCTCTTTGGGGGTGTGGAACGGGACATTGTCCATGCAGGAGCTGCCACAGCCTGGGCAGGAAAATCCCGGCAAAGGCGGGCAGGGAGCTGGGGATGCGCTGACAGAGGAGGGACACAGGGGATGGCTTAAACTGCCTGAAGGGAGGGTGAGATGGGATTTTGGGAAGGAATTCCTCCCTGGGAGGGTGGGGAGGGGCTGGGCTGGAATTCCCAGAGAGCTGAGGCTGTTCTGGATCCCTGGCAGTGCCCAAGGCCAGCCTGGAGCAGCCTGGGGTGCTTTAAGGTGTCCCTGCCATGGCAGGGTGGGATGGATGATCCCTAAATTCCCTTCCATGGCATTCCCTGATCCCAGAACACACAGGAAAAGGAAAATTTAAAATATTTACATTCAGCTGTTTCTCCTGGAGATTGCTGGGGAATTACAAACAGGGCTCAGAATTCCAGAAACCAGGAAAGGACCTGATCTCCAAAGCAGCTGAGAAAACCAAGCAAACTGTCCAGCAACACTTGGCAGCTGTCACGCATGGCCAGAGGGGGCAGGTGTTGTTAATAATCCTCCAAAAAGAGCTTTGTACCCCACTTCCACTATGGCTTGGCCCCTGCAGAATTTGGGAAATCCTCAGTGCCACCCATGAGGTGCCAAACCTGCAGGGCTCCCTCAACAGGACCTCAAACTCTGGATGGCATTCCCTGCTCTCCAGTTAAATCAGGATTTTCCTGGATCATTGTCAGTGCTGGCATTCCCTGCTCTCCAGTTCCATCAGGATTTTCCTGGATCATTGTCAGTGCTACAGGCAGTGCTTTGTGCTGGGGAATAACAACTTCCAAACAACTTTATCTTAACAGCTCTCAGTGAATTTTTGTACTTCTGAAGACAATTTTGATAAAGAAGCTGGTGACTGGATTGAATTTTCAGAGCAATCAGGCTCCCAAATGGAAGAAAATACAAATAATGAGAGATAGAAATAAATTCAGCTTGGTTTTCCTTTGCTGCCTTGCTCATCTCCTGCCTTCTGTTCTGTCTCTGTCGCTGTCTATTGTTTTCAGAGCTGTTTTATAGAACAAAAGGATTTTCAGGAACGTGCCCTCTGTGCCACCATCTCAACAATTTCAGCTGCTCGTCTGTGCTGTAATTGGTGCTGAAACTTCTTTGAGATTCTCTGAATAAAGGCAGCTCCAAACAACTCATGGCAGTGTCTTAAAGCAGTAAAAATGCTTAAAAAACCAGATATACCCCATCAGCTGGCACTGCAGCCAGAGAGGGATCAGAGCCACCCGTTCAGGGGGAGCTGCATTTGTCACTCTGAGCCTGCAGGAGGGGATTACCCAGAGCTGATGGCTTCACCCTCCAACTCTGCAGGGATTTATGGAGATGTGCTCTGACAAGGAGCAAATCCCAGCCTTTGGTGGGAAATATCCTTTAGAGCCAGGGGTAGCTCTTGGTTCTTTTATCAGCACTGCACCTGTGAAATGATTGTCTCTGATAAACTATGTTTAAATACATCTTCTCATCATAAATTAAGAGAATACATAATTTCTGTTTTTAATTTTTTTCCTGTGATTTTCCTTTCAATTTGATGAAATTAAAAGGGAAGAGAAAATAAACTGTTGCTTAATGGCCAAATATTTGATTTAACACCATTTTCTTTGCAGAATGGGAGTCCTCTGTTCTGCATGTGCATGGAAATAATTTAATTTAACAACATAATAAACATTTAGAAAAGCATTAATATTTGATTAGGAAGTGATGTTATTATACTAATGTCATTTATTTTAAAATATATTGGCTTTAAAAGAGTATGGATTAAACATCCAGAGGATGAAGTGTAAGCAGTGGTTGAGACTCCCTAAAATGCTTGCAGAGAGGAAAGGTTTATTGGCCCTTAAATTAGGGAAATCCTGGATTTTAACAGCTCTCAAGGAAAGCTTTACAATGAACCAGAGGCTGCTTGGTGATGGTTCAGGTTTTGGGTGTAAAAGGAATGGTTTGGATGTGAAGGAACAGAAAAGGAATGGAAAATGGAAACCACCAAGGGTGGGGTTTGGTTCCCTTGGCAGCAAAGAATTCACTTCTGTTTCATGTTTTAGCAGAGCTTTCCTGTGTTTTCTTTACCCCCTTCAGAATTCCTTAAACCCGTGATGAGTTCCAGGGGTCCAGCCCAAGGTGGGACTTTGCTGTGCCATTTATCCAGGATTTCAGCAGGATGCCCTGCAGGAACACCTGGGTATCCCATTTAAGGCTCTGGGGCTCCCTGGTTTGGAGTTTACCTCTTGCTGGGCTTTACATTTCTATTCCTTGTGCAGTTTCAACCCTTGTGGCTGTTTGCCAAAAACCTGGAAGAATAAAGGAATCACAGAAGGTGCTGAGCTCAAAAAAATGGATTTTTTTTCCTCTGTATCACAAGTCTGGTTGAAATAATCCCCTCCCCAGATAAACTTTTCTCAGAAAAGCTCAGTTTTGATGGATCAGATGCGAGCTGATTTCACAGGGCTGCGAATCCCCTGGGGGTTTGCCACAACAAAAATCCCATTTTTTGGCCAGCCACCATCCAGCCTCCAGTTGCTGTGAGCAGCAGGGACAGCTCTGACAAATCCTGGGGTGCTTCACCCTGGATCCCTTCCAGGGCTCTGCTGGCTCCTTCCCCATTTCCTTCCCCTGGCAATGACAGGAATTGATTGAACCTGGTGACCTTTCACAGCTGTCAGCCCAGAGTAGCTCCAGCTTTCCTGAGCATCCCTGGCCCTGCTGGAAAGGAAGGGAAGGGTTTTTGGGTGGTGTCCTGGATGTGCTGGAGCCTGAGAGGGTCCCTGAGGAGCTGCAGTGCCAAGGAAAAGGACAATGCACAGGAAAATGACATCTCTTGGTTCTGAGATGTCTCTCAGGCCCTTTTGAAGTGAGCATTCATGGCTCTGAAATGCCTTGCTCATAAATGTGTTTCAGAAACCTCCTGGATTTGCAGTTATTACAAAAATACTCATAGGAATTAGAATATGAAAGCAGATAAAAGACTCTATTTCTACACTTTCGTACTTTCAGCTACATAGATTATGCTATTAAAATCTGACAAGTTGGCAATCAAAATAAAACACTGGCTTTGTTCAAAAGCAATAAAGATTCCGACTCTGCAACTGTGTTAAGCAGCTCCAGGAGAAAAAGGAACAGTCTGAGTATTTGGTTCTTGCTATTACAGTTTCTCTGGTCTCTCCAGGCACAAAAGATAGTGAGAATACTCTGATTTTGGCTTTTTCTGACAGATACAGTGAATCCAACCCAATGTGTGGGTTTAAATTAACCCATTTCATTTTCTTACCCATGATAAGCCAGATCTGTCCAGACAGATCTGCTCAAGCTCACGAAAGCAGAATTTTCAGTGGGTTGATCTACTTAACAGAAAGAGCCTCATAAAAGTCAGAAGAACTCCTTAAAAGGAGCTGGAGGGAGCAGGAGAAGCTCCTTGAGCAGCTGGAGGCAGCAGGAGCACTCGTGAGCTGCTTGGCAATGCAGTACCCCATGCTCACCCTGAATTCCCACTGTGCATGTTCAACACTGATCTGGATTTGCCAGCCAGCCCTGCTGGTTATTTATTCTCATTTCTGCTCAGCCCCTGGCTGATATTTGCAGATACCCGTGCAGCTGGCAGCTGTAACTGCTGTAAATACATGAATATTTCAAGGCTGGAGGAGATAGGCAGCTTTGTCTCCCCTCCTGTGCAATGTCTGTTTTAGCACCTGCACACGGCTCTGCCCTGAGCTGAGCTGGGTTTGCACACAAAGGTGATGAGAAAATCCATCCTGGGGCAGGTGGCAGAGCCAGGGGTGCTCTGGGCTGCTTTGGGCTGGAAGGGACCTTAAAGCTCATCTCATTCCATGGGCAGGGACACCTTCCCCTGTCCCAGGGGCTCTGCCAGGGATCCAGGGCAGCCTGTGCCCACCCTCACAGCCAGGAATTCCTTCCCAGTATCCCAAAATCCCAATATCTCATCCAACCCTGCCCCCTTAATCCGCAGCTGGCCTCCCCTGGCCCTGCTGGCTCCTTGTGCTGCAGCTCCTGTGAGGAGCAAACAGAATTTCCTTCCCCAAGTCCAGTTCTTTTCTGCTCCCCATGCTTCATTACCCCCACTATCAGTTTGGCAGTTCCTCTTTTCTGTTTTAAAAGTCTTTTTTTCCATGTGGGGAGATTCCAGCAAAGAATTCCCAACCCAGAATTGTCTGCTGAGGGGAGTGATTGATGCCCTGAGCATCCTGAGAACTCCCAACCAAGCTCTTCTTGACCCAGCAGCTCCTTCTCCACATGCAGGTGCTTTATTTTACTTTAATTTCCTTATATCAAACAAATCCATAAGAGCTGTTTTGATTTAAGAAACATTTCAGCTAGCACCGAATACAGAAAATTTATTGCATTCAGAGGAGGTTTGTTTGCTTAATGAAATTTTTAAAAGGAAGTGTATGTGAGTTATGGATTTGAATTTTGGTTCCTATGAGCAAGGTAAATGTTTTGGGGCCCATTTTTTACTGTTGCCATCACACACAGGAGGCACCAGAGGAAAAATTCTTTAGTTTAAAAGAGTGAAATTCCCCAAAAGGGATGCCAGCCTCTGGAATAAATTCCTGACAGTTTTCTAACGAGGAGCCAAGGAAGCCAGGCACAAAAATACCTTTGGAAGACTCGAATAAAGTTGCTGACAGGAGTTACCAGTTTTTAAAGATTAAATGAACTCCCCTGGTTAGAAGAAACATCTCCCTGACCCCAAACCAGTATCATTGTTGGTGATACATTGATTTGTTGTCAAGTTGCCCCCATCTTATCCATTATTAGCAGCCTGGGAACGCTGTTGCAGAGGGGAGAGAATGGGAGATGTTGAATCCTTCCCCTTTCAGAAACTTTTCAGGACTTCACCTTTCAGAAGCTGCAATGTCAGGAGACCTGTGGCAGAGCAGTGCTGTAAGTACATGGAAGTGGTGCATAGAGAGAGAATTTGAAGCCTGCTGAAATTAAAAGAAACCCCAACAAACCACATCTCATCCATTTTAACTGTGGATCAGGCAAAGCAAATCTCTTGCTGACCCAAAGAACTGACCTAAGTCTTCTCTAAGCTCAATCTCCTAATTAAAGAGCCCAACCTTGGAAAATCCATCCTGTAGATGCAAACTACCTCAGGTGACCCAGCTGGGGATTTTTGGTGATTGCCTGGCAAACAAGGGGTAAATCCACTGCTCCCCTGCTCTTGTTTCCTATGATTCATGGCGAGGAACCAGCCTCAGGAATGGTTTGCAGGGAAGCTCTGCCAGAGAAAATCCAGCTGCTCCTGCTCTGAGAGCTGGTGCTCCTTGTCACACACACATTTTATGAAAAATCCTTTCCTGAGGATCTTTTCTACCGAGAAGCTGAGAGGCCTCAGAAATGAAATGAAACAATGGTTATCTGCTGCTGTGGAATGCAACAGGAGCATCTCTGATTGGTCTCACGTGGTTGTTTCTAATTAATGGCCAATCACAGCCCAGCTGGCTCGGACTCTCAGAGAGTCACAAGATTTTATTATCATTCCATTCTATTCTTAGCCAGCCTTCTGATGAAATCCTTTTTTCTATTCTTTTAGTAGAGTTTTAATAGAATATAATATATAAAATAAAATAATGAATCAGCCTTCTGAAACAGTCAAGATTCTCATCCCTTCCCTCGTCCTGGGACCCTGTGAACACCACCACAGCTCCTCTCCAGACTAGCTGGGCTTTCATCTGATTCCAGATGTCTTTGTTCAGCAGCTCCATCCCTTCTCAGAGCTCCAGCCTGGCTTGCTCCTCAGTTCCATGCTTGTTTTACCAGGTGAGAATTCACCTCAGCTTATTGGCTTTAAATGCACTGGGTCAATACCAAATAATCTCTATTCTATTGCACAGCAGCAAAATTTTATCCTAAATCAGTCCAAATCTCCTCAAAGTGCCTCTTTCATCAGCAGGTGGAAGAGGGAAGAAAATGACTGCAAACTCTTGGTTAAGATTTCACAGCTAATAAAAAACTCCAGACAAAACCTCTTGTGCCATTTATTTGTGTCTAATTAGTAGCTGTCAATTCTTAAAACACAGATAATGAATAGAAACACAGCAGAATTCTCCTTTACCACAGCATTACAGGATGCCAGATGGAGCCTTGTGGATTTTAGTAACAGCCTGATTTTCTGAGGTTCTTCAGGAATTAGCCTTTTTCTATAAACTGTTAGCACAGAACCAGCCATCGGAGTTTTACTCATTTTGAGTGACATGTTTGAAAGGAATTGTTTCCCAACAATCTCCTCTAGGTCACTGCAAGCTGTTGGCACCACAAAGAAATATTTCCTGCAGTGAAAAGGGTCATTGGTGATCAGGGGGTTTTAACTCTGGGTTTCTATGGATGGTCTATAGGGAAAATCAGAATTTCCATTTCACTTCCAGGGGCTTGACTGATTTTTGACTTCAAAAATCAACCAGCAATAGCATTAAAAGCTTTCAGCTCTTCCCCCCTCTCTTTCCAAACGATCAGGAAGGAATTTATCCATGTGTTTAGCAGGAATCCATGAACACAATGCCATCATCTCAAAGAGAAGTGCCAGAGGCACTGGCACAGCCTGGTGAATAAATATCCCTGAACAAACATCCCTGTCCTTGCACGGGGCCATTGCAGCCCTGCAGAGGCACAACCTCTGCTCTGCTTGGCCCTGGGGACACCTGAAGTGACAGGAGCTGGCCCTCCTTGCAGGGCTCCACTTCACAGCACAACAGCATTTCCAGAAAGCAGCAACAATCCTTTCTTTTTCATTTATCATTTTCCTTTATCATTTTCCCTTTCATTTTCCTTTTTTTTTTTCTTTTTTTTGAGCACTTGAGTAGCTTCTCCTGGCACGGAGCCAGAGCAGCACTTGTGGAGATGAATTCAGAGGGTTTGAGTGGTTCCATCACACTCAGCACTCACATCTCACACCACCGCAGACATCTTTTATGAAAAGTCCTTTCCTTAGGATTTTTCCTCCTGAGAAGCTGAGAGGCCTCAGGAACAAAATGTAACCAATGGTTATCTGCTGCTGTGGAATGCAACAGGTGCATCTGGGATTGGTCTCATGTGGATGTTTCTAATTAATGGCCAATCACAGTCAGCTGGCTCGGACAGAGAGCCCAGCCACAAACCTTTGTTATCATTCTTTCCTATTCTATTCTTAGCCAGCCTTCTGATAAAACCTTTTCTTCTATTTTTTTAGTATAGTTTTAATGTAATATATATCATAAAATAATAAATCAGCCCTCTGAAACACGGAGTCAGATCCTCGTCTCTTCCCTCATCCTGGGACCCCTGTGAACACGGTCACATCCCCCAGAGCCCAGAGTGGAGCAGGGACAGGCCAAGGAGGGACAGCCCACCCTGACATTTCACTGGGTGGCTTTAACAAACACCCACAGAGAGGGAAAAAACACCTTCGCATTCAGAAACCTCTGGGAAAATTCAGAGAGCGTCAAGGAGGAAATGTAAGGGGAAAGCTCTGGATGCAGGATAAATCCCAGAGGTTTTGGCCTTGTTCTGAAACGTGGACCAGGATGAAGGGAACTAAACAGGGAAATCCATTTTAGGAACTGCCAGGAAGTTTTCCTGCTGTAAATTCCCGTCAGTCAGGCAGGGTTTATCACTCAGCTGATGGCAAATCTATTTCCCTGCAATGTTTCCCCACCTCACTGAGCTCCAGAGCTGCTGCTGCTCCTGCCCTCCCTGGGCTTCCCCAATAAATGAAAAGGAGCAAATCCCATCATTGCTTTCTGATCTCACCTCCCCAGAGCTCATTTCCCATTCTGGTTTCAAACCCAGCTGTTCAGCCCTGAACTGCTGCGCCCACACTGCAAAACCCAGAGGGGCAAGTGAAGCTCTTTGTACAAACAATTCTGATATTATCCTCATTTCAATGATCACTTTGATCTCCAGAACAGGGGAATATCAGCATTTCTGCAAGTGGGGGCCCAGAAAATCAGGTTAGGAGTTGGGAAACTGAGGGACACAAGCAGAGATGAGCTGCCTGCACACAAGGAGTGTCTGACAAGAGCATGGACACATCTTGTTTTCCTTCTCCCACCCCCTTATTGCACTTTAGAACTTCAGTGCAACAGGAATTCCAATGGAAAATGAATTTCTTTGCTGCAAAGCCTCAAGACTCAGACATCATTTCCATGCAGACACTGAAAAAGACAAATCCCTGTGAAAAAGGTAGCACTGAGTCTATCATTAGCTGTGGCATTTTTTTTTTCTGTGAGAGGGAAAAAGACCAAAGTGAAATTGCATTGGCATTTTAATGCTGGTGTTTCCTAACTCTTGCAAAATTATTTTTGGCACCCTTCATAATAAGTATTCAAACAGAAGATGCAATTTCATAGCGATGCCACAGGTTTAGAAAATAAAAAATCTGGAGGGAAAAAAACAACTCAGCACAGAGAAATATCACCCATATAATCCATCATTACCTTGGATGTGCTTGGAAAAGCTCAGAAACCATTTATTTTAGCATCAGCACCTCAGCAGTGAGCTCTCCTGGGCCAGGAGCTTTGTCAGGACTCACGAGGAGCTGAAAGGTTCCTGCAACCTCTGATTAACCTGGGCTGGCCCTGTGCCCCTCACAGGACACAGCAGCTGCAAGGAGAACTCAAAATAAAGTGATTAGGCAAGGAAAGGCCACTGCTCACAGTGATTAATACAAGAACTGCTGCTGCACTGCCTTGAAAATCAGGCAATTAATGAAAGCCTGGGTGGGAAATCTGCACCGAGGTCACGCGTGGAGTGGCAAATATTTTAACTTTTCTTTTAGTCTTTCATAAACTCAGCATGGATAACCAGTCAGGAAAGGCTCCTCTGGCCACTGACACCTTGTCCAAGGTTTGATTCATTTGCTGCTGAAGTCAGAGGAGATTTTTCCACTTGGAGTTCAAAGCTCCAATATTAATTTATACTGCTGGTACAATTTATTTCCCCTTTCCATCCATTGTTTTTGGTGCAGGCAAACACCAAAACTCCTTAAATATAAGATGCTCTCCATGTTTTCTTTGGTTTGCACTGGAAGAAAAATGTGATAATGCCCCTTGCTCTGTTATTGGACATGAGATTTTCACAAAATTTACCTCAGAGCTGTAATTTCACAAAGAAACCAATCCTCCAATGAACTGCACACCTTGGACACTCCCAAATGTCTGAGGTTTGGCCCAACACAACAAAATGATGTTTTTAAGAAAGTTTCTTCCTCCCAAGTATTTCACAGGCCCCCAAGTCCCAGCTCTGCAATATTTTAATCCTGAGACACAACAGAATCCTCAGGGAGGGGTTGATGCCACCAAGAACCCTGTGAGACCCGAACTTAATTCAGAATATTTGAAAAGGTCACAACTTCTTTATCAGAAAATTAAGTTAACCCTGCAGCAAGGAGTTTCTGGTTTAAAACTGGAGTTTTAAAGCTGATATTTATAAAACTGGAGTTTTAAAGCTGATATTTATAAAACTGGAGTTTTAAAGCTGACATTTCAAGACTGCAGTGATGTCTCTCTCCTGTTTTGTGTGTGTCTCTCTCTGGCTGTTGCCCCAGAGGGGAGAACAGGGCAGCACACAGCTCCAAGCTTGAACCTCAGAAGGAATTTCCTGATGGCTTTCCTTGGCCTGCCACATCCCCAGCTCCAAAAAACCCTCTGCAATTTAGTATTTGAATATGATTTGGATGGAGGAGATGAATTTATTGTGGCACTTCACCAGAAATTGATGCCTAGAGAGAGAGAGGTGGAAGAATATTGTTTGTTTATTTCTTTTTTTTTTTTCCCTGAGGACAACAAATACTTAGGAAACTCCCAAAGCACTTGAAGAACTACCAAAATAAATCAGAGATCCAGCTCAGCTGGGTTGATTTGCCCTTTCAGCCCTGTCAGACTGTCAGTGCTGAGTGCTGGAAAGGTTTACATGGAAGCTGTGCTCCCCAGTGGCTCAGCTGGAGCATCCCAGCGCAGGCACAGAGATCCCTGAGAGGGGCAGGGGCACCAGTGATAACCTGAAACATGAAAAGGGTGCAAATCACACAGCTCTGGTTTGCAGCTGGCTGCCAGGGGCGGGGAATGGGCTCCAAAGGAGCAGAGAATTCTCCTTGTGGAGCTGGAGCATCTCCAAATCTTGGATTAAATGAAGATGCAGAACTCCCTAGCATTGTACCTGCGCTTGTTTGACCAAGGGATGATGGAAAAATCAACCAGGAGTCCCTTGCTGGGTGCATTCTGAACCCAAAATAACCAACACCACCTATTCCAATGGACTAAACTGCCCCTGTTTGGGCTCCCCAGTCACCACTGCCCAAGACCTGAACCCAGACTATCTGCAGGAAAAGCTGACCCAAGGCTGGATGCTTGCTTGTAAATAAATCTTGGTGCTAATCCAATATTGCCACCACTCAGATGCAGCTTGTTACAATATTTGTTATTTAAGAGATTATTTGACTAAAAAAAAGAAAAAGATCATAAGTTTTGCTGTGTTTGATCTAAAAAACCCCACAAACAAAACCCACTGAGCCTGTTCTGCAAACATGCTGAATTTTGGAGGATGAAAGGCAAGGCAGGAAAAGGTCATGCCTATTAATTTCAATCCTTGTGCAAACCCAGCATATTCCACACTTGCCTTGTAAGATTTGTGGCATTTGGGTAAATAATTTGTATTCCTTTCATGCCATTTACAGCCTCCACGCTCTGCATTGTTCAGTGCATTGCAAGTGGGGTCTTTTGCAATGCTGACGCCCTTCAGTTAATTCAAACATGATATTTCAGGTTTATAATTTGCTATTTCCATCACATTAGCTCCACTTAAGTTGGTGAAATCCTACATAATTTGTCAGCTTTGTTGATAGGATTGGATGTTTTTTATGCTTTCCACTATGAATTTGTACCTTGACATCGCAATAATCTGGCAAAATCCTGAGATATTTGAACAATTAAAATGGAATTGGGAAGATTAGAGAGGAGAAGGACACTCCCATCCCATTACCAGAGGGTGAGGGATTTGTGATTTGTGTGCAGCCACAGGGCGGGGAGAGGAGCTCCTCACCCACTGCCAGCCCTCTGCACATCCGGGCTGCGTTCACCCCACTATAATAAAATTGGAAAATAGGAACAAAAAAGTCTCCTTTCATCTTAGGATAAAGCCCAGTCCCTGCTGAGCTCCTGTGTGAGTGCAGAGAGAAGGGAGAGCCCAGCCAGGCCAGTCTGACATCAGCACCTCCACCTGGGGAGCAAGGATCAAAGCCAGGTTCAGCTGTCCTGTCACTGCCAGGGCCACAGAGGGGCTGCAGGGACCCTCCCAGGCCAGGACAGGCCACCACCACCACTGGGTATTTTTCCTCTGTGTTTTCTCACTGCCTGTGGCCAGAAATCCGTCCTGGCTGTGAGGATTTGCAGCCAGAGATGGAGAGTTTGCTGCTGGTGGCAGGGGAAGCTGTGGGGGTGTCTCTCTCTCAGCAATGCCTGTCCTGTTCCATGGCATTTCTCAGTCAGCATTTCTTCTCTCACAGAAGATGCACACACTGTGAGCCTTCTGCTGGGCTTTGAGAATTCCCTTTAAATCCATGTTCCACTCTGGGGAGAGGGAGGCGAGGGGAGATCCCCGTGGGGACCGCAGAGCGGCAGAGCCCAGGGTCTGTCCCCACCCTGTGAGCAGTGACAGGGGCAGGGGTGGGGATGGGGCCTGGGGAGCAGCGATCACCCCTGAGCACTCTGTGCCACACAGCAGGGCCGGGTCTGGCACCTCCCTGTCCTGCTGCTGGCTCAGGGCAGGAGGGAGGCACTGGCTACAGCCAGGGAAGGGACTCCGGGAGGAGATGGAGAGGTAATTAGGGAGGGATGGAGATCAAGAGGTAATTAGGGATGGAGATCAAGAGGCAATTAGGGATGGATGTACAGCACTGATCCTTTAAGCGGGCACTGATGAGTTGTGTGGTGTTCATCAGCTCTGCTTACAGCAGGTGGGAGATGCTGCTGAGGAAAAACTGATGAGGAAATGCTGCTGAGAAAGAAATGCTGATGAGGAAAAGTTGCTGAGGAAAAACTGATGAAGAGGTGCTGATGAAGAAATGCTGATGACGGGATGCTGATGAGGAAAAAGTGCTGAGAAAATGCTGATGAGGAAATGCTGATGAGAAGGAAATGCTGAGAAGGAAATGCTGCTGAGGAAATGCTGCTGAAGAGATGCTGCTGAGGAAAAACTGATGAGGAAATGCTGAGAAGGAAATGCTGATGAGAAGGAAATGCTGCTGTGGAAATGCTGCTGTGGAAATGCTGCTGT
Source organism: Diglossa brunneiventris (assembly GCA_019023105.1). NCBI lineage: Eukaryota > Metazoa > Chordata > Aves > Passeriformes > Thraupidae > Diglossa > Diglossa brunneiventris. The sequence goes on along the minus strand of CM032372.1, from coordinate 2,159,003 downwards.
GGAAATGCTGCTGAGGAAATGCTGCTGAAGAGATGCTGCTGAACAAATGCTGCTGCTGAGGAGATGCTGCTGAGGAATGTTTTCCTGCTTTGCCTGCATCAGGATTCACTGGAGAGGGCTCTGTCAGGAAATGAAGGTGAAATAAGAGCTCACCCAGCAGCTCTTGGGGCCATCCATCACTGCTGCAGGCAGCAGGCACAGGGGATCCTGTCTGTGCTCGGGAATGCTCTCGTTAGCACGGGGAGGAGCAGCTGAATGAAGCACTAAAATGGGAATTTGAACACTAATTACACGACTCCCTGACATAACAGTATCAACAGCAATTTGCTGTTCCATCTTCATTTACTAAACACCAAGCCCATGCTCATTAATTAGAGCTATGATCAGCCAGCAGCACAAACAGAGCAATTTGACTCTGCTGAGTGTATCCATTGGTGTCAGTGTCACCTGCTCCTGTGCCTGCAGAGCTGGACACCACTCACACAACCTGGCTCAGACTCCAGCCCTATCAAACGTTCCCTACCTGGAAACAGCCTCCCAAGATCAAACCTGGCTTAGCTCTGCTGCAGAGGGATCTATGTGCATGTGGATTCAGACCTGCTGGTGCATTATCTCGTTTCACATTGGGTTTTTCAGAATGAGCTTCCACTCTTTACAGGCTCTCAGCTCAGGAGAAGGGATTGGAATTGGTAAGGCTGTGAGGGGTTGGGGGCTGCATTATCAATCTGAAGTGACCATGAATTAAACACTGATGTTTTCACAGCTTTACTGAGTGTCCTGTGAGGGACCCTCAGAGATCAATCAGTTTTCAGAGGTGGATTCCCTCCCAAACCCCACGGGCACAGATCAGCCCCATCCCACAAGCTGCAGCCCCATTAATTTGTGCCACAGGACCTTGCTCAGGGTATTTACACCCTGACCTTGTTCTGGAGCATTGACAGGCAGGGAGGTGCAGGTGAGGAATTCTGCTCTGAGGCCAGACATGGCTGGCTTGGCCACTGCAATGTGTTTAAATTCATTGTTTAAATTCAAAACCAGGAGATCAAATTGGGATGGAGGCTCCACCACCCACCCAGGCAGCTCCTTCCAATGTTTCATCCTGGTGCAGCAGCAAAGATCACAGAGAATTTCTCATCAATGTTCTTTCATCTGGGAAAAAACCCTTTTACCTCATCCGAAACCAATGCCAGAATATGCCAGCAAGAACTGACCCCTTTACACAAACTGAAAATATTTAGAATTTCTCTTCAAAGGCAATATTCCTCCTGCTGAGCACACTCTGTCTCCTCCACTTTTCCCTATTTCTGAGCTGAATTGAAGTCTGAGTCCTTCACAGAAGTTTTATCCCCCTCCCACCTAAGGAAAACCCAATTTTTGGGAGCAGAAGATCACAGGCAATTACAGCTTCATCATGGATGCTGCAGCTGGGAGGGGAAATCTTCCCAAACATCCAGGCACGGTGTAAAAGCCTTCTGAAACCATTCAATTTCCAGCAAAATAGAGGTGGGAGTTTATTGAGGCTCTGCAAGGCTGGGGAAGGTGATAGGAGAAGGAGCCAGACTTTTATTTGCATTATTTTATTCTTGTGCAAACCCAGCAAAATATGGGATTGACCCTGAGTGAAAGAAGCCTCAGCTGCAAATTCAGTGGAGAGTTTATTTTTGAAAGATGCAGCTTTTACCTGTGGAGAATTGCAGCCCTGTTTACTGTCAGCTCCTTTATTACTAAATCTCTGCCAGAGATTGAGCAGCCCTTTCAAAAAGAGGCAATTTTAGTGGTGTTTAGACCAAATTTCAACTTCCTTGGCACAGATGGAAACTTCAGGGACTTTTCACAAGGCCAAACTCTGAAGATTCTTCATGTTTAGGGTGGCTCTGTGTTGTTACATCTGCAAAAATAAAACAAAAATTGAGAAAATAATGATTTTTCCTCAATTGCAATTAAGCCATAGAAAGAAAAATTAAAATATTAAACCTAGAAGGAAAATCCAAGAAATGAACATCAAAATCACCTTTCAGGGACTGAATTCAGACAAGGCTCAGTGCCTGTATTAAATGTTGGACATGTGAGTATTGGTCTTAATTAAACAAATGTGATACAGGAAGAGATCAAGGGCTCACCACTCCTCAGAGATAAATGAAATAAATATCTTTGTGTTAAAGATAAAGGGCACAATCCATTTTCTCCAAGAGTGCCTGCAGCTTGCCTACAAAGGAGCACAGGGGTGCTTTGGAAGGAGATGGTTCTGCTGCTCAGCTGGAGCTGGAACACAAAACAAAGGATGTGGCAGAGCCTGAGTGATTCCCAAGGCAGGTCCAGACCCACCGAGAAGAAGGAGAATACAGCAGCAAAAAAAGGGAAAGAGAAAAACCCCTGAGAGCTGAAATTCTGAAAAAAAAAATCAAAATAAAAAGGATGGCTGCAGAAGGCTCAAATAATGTGGTTTTTTGAATCAGCAAGGAGTGGTGCCAGCAAAAAAAAAAAAAAGAAACTCAGAGGGATTTCTTTTTTTCCATTCTTTTCCCAGAAAATATCTTCTTCTCCAGTTCTTTGTGTCTTTAAATAGTTGTCTTTGAAGTTGGGCAAAGCAGACTGGCCAGGAATTGTAGCATAGAAATTTGAGGGATAGTGCTTGAAAATGAAACCTAAGTGGGGTAAAGAAGGAAAAACTTGTATGAAATGAATTATTTTTGGTATTCTAAAAAATTATCAATTATAAACACATCTGCCACCAACCTTTTTACCCTTTCTCCCCCCTTTTCCTCAAAATAAAAGTTACTTTTTCATTTACAAATAAATGGGGTTTTATGCAGTTTCTGCTAGTTTATGTCTTGTATTCCCACATCTGAAAAATCTGGACAAATATTCCCACATCAGCTGGGAAAACTCCAGAGAATTCACCAACACAGTTAAAAACAACCCAAAGATCAACACCAAAGCTGCCTCGTCCCAGAGAGGAGTTGCATGAGGCTCAAGAAAGAAGGTTTGGCCATGTATACAAAAGAGATTTAAAAATGTATTTACCTCCAATATTAGCTGTGAATCTGATTAGGCCTGTCTGGGTTCTCATCTATTGGCTTTTTATGGCAGGAGATGAACCCAGAGACCCCCCAATGGTCCCAGGGCTGTGCCTCCAACTTCCAGTGCCAATATATCTACCATAATTGAATTCAAACAATTAATTATTAAAAACCACCTTATTAAGAGTGGTTTTATCTACCAGCTTGTTCTTTGGAGGGGCTCTGGGGTGGCTGGGAGGGTTTTTCATTGAGAAAAGCCATTTTGCAGTGCTTTGGAAAAACCCCGAGGTCCCATCCGAGCTGGCACGGGCTGAAGTGATGGAGAAATCTTAGAGGACCTCAGTGGGTGTTAAACTGGAGGAGAAAGCACCTAAAAATACTGCAGCTCAACAAAGGAATCCTCCTTTTTTCAGCTGGAAAAACGGCCTTGAACTGGAACAAATCTCAGCACGGAGCAAGGTGAATCTGCTGGCCAAACGTTCAGGGAACAAAAGAGCAACAGAGCTGATGGAGCCCGGCCGTGGCAGCAGAAATAAAGATTAAAATCTGAGGAACCTGAAGAAATTATGGCAACAGAAATAAAGAATAAAATCTGAGGAAGCTGGAAAAAGTATGGCAACAGAAATAGAGATTAAAATCTGAGGAACCTGGAAAAATGACGGCAAGAGAAGTAAAGAATAAAACCTGAGGAACCTGAAGAAATGATGGCAAGAGAAATAAAGAATAAAATCTGAGAAAGCTGGAGAAATTACAGCAAGAGAAAAGAGGAATAAAACCTGAAGAACCTGGAGAAATGATGGCTGAAAAGTTCATCAAAAATTCATCGAAACAATCATGAAACTTTCACACAGAGAAATTAAAGGAAACTCTCAAGTTCAGAGCAATTTTGGTTCTAAGCAGAAATGAGAACATCTGTTAAGTGCTGAAGCAACTTTTCTTTTTATTTTCCCATAAAGAAATGATCTGTCAGCCCAGCACTGTGTGTGTCTGTGAGAAACCAGGCTGGGATAAGCAGCAGGGATATTTCTCATGGAATAGAAGAACAAGGGAAAGGATTCTGACCAATGCAGCCCAACTGCAATGTTGGGCCACAGGCAGCGCAGGTTTCCTTAATGGAATAAAAGGGAAAAAAATCCAAACTAAATTTGATTTCACAAAATGAGTTTGGGTAGTCTAGACTGAGTTATGCGGCAGGGTAGGCAGGCACTGATAAAGGACACAGAAGTGAGAATGAGGAAGGACAGGAAATTTCCCAGTGTGTATTAGCAGCCACAATGGGGGTGATAAACCACATTTTGTTCTGCTTCCTAAATGCAGCATCTCAACAATTTTCCTCCAAATGCCTCTGAATTTTAGAGAAAGCCACGTTTTGAACTCGCGGAAATGGCATCAAATCAAATATTGAGTTCTACTGAAATTTGCCAGTTCTAAATGCAAATTGCTCTTTTACTTTTCCATCCTTAAATGCAGCATTTTAACCCCAAATCCATCTGACTCACAATTTTTTTCACACACGAGCAGATGGTATTTTAGTTGCAAATAAATGTGACTTCTCTTCAGGATGTTTCATCCGTAAATATAAAAAGAGGCAGAAGAAAATTTCTTTTTTTTACAGAGCTTTAACTTGAGTTTGGACTGGGTGGAATGGAGCAGAAGGGAAATTTGTGTTTGAATTCTTGTTGGGGTCTGGTTTTGTACACTCACAGAGCCAGACAACTCCCGTATTTAAATCCAGGAAAAGTTTCACATCCACTCATTCTTTGAGAGCCTCAGGGACTCCATCCCTTCCCTGGGGTGTCTGTTCCAATGTTTGCCACTCCTCAGGGCAGGAATTGTTCCTGATACTCGACTTGAGCCTCTCCTGGTGGGACTTGAGGATGTTTTCTCCTGTCCTGTCCACCAGGATCTGCTCAAACCGGAGGTTTCCCCTCTTCCCTGTGAAACCTGGACCAAGAGCCCTCTTTGTCCTCCTGGGAGGGGCAGCTGGAGGGAGGAAATTGAATCCACATTTCCTTTTCAGCCCTTTAATTTGTTTCTGTTCCACTTTTAGGTGCTTTGATTGAAATCCATTCAAAGAATCCCACCCCTAAATGCAGGTTCTATTCAGGCTCTAGGTGAACATTAGGCTGAAATAATCAGAGCCACCAATAACAAACAGCTTCTCGCTATTTTTGTACCAACATGTTATGAATAGATACAAATAATTTCATATAAAACAGACACACCCCCACATTAACCATGAATGGAGAAACACTTTTAAAATCCTTCTCATTTTGAAAACTAAAAGTTCGATAAAGCAGCAGGTATCACTGTACGTTGGGATGATTTTGTGCTGTCAGAGCTGTTTTCTGCCATGCAGTGCCATTATTTTTGCAGATGCCAGGACAGGCAGCATTTATCATCCCCTGCCCCCCGAGCAGGCACAGACCCATCCATCTGCTCTCTGAGAGCTCCACTCCTGCGTTTATTTGTTTTGGGAGCATCCACTCCATCCCTCAAATTTAGCTTGTCTGGGAGAGGAAAAAGCCCTGTATTCAGATAGATGGGGAGGATTTTGCACTGTGCATTTACAAAAATGTCATTTTTCATCACTTAATTGGAGCCAATCCTGGCCCAGTGTTGGGATGGTTCTGTATTGATGGTAACAAGTTGTGACAGCAGAACAAAAGTGGGTGACAAATGCATCATGTCCCAATTAGCAAATCTCACCCTGCTGCTGTTCGAGCGGAATGAAAGGCAGATCCACTCTGAAATGATCCATTTTGCTGGGGAAGTCACTGCAAAGATGATTTTTCCACCCTCTGAGGGAGTAACCCAGCCCTGGAAATGCCTGTCGGGGGTCTCACAGGGAAAAACGAGGTTTTCCTTCTAAAATCTCATTTTCCTGTAGGGACTGAGCATTCCATGCTCCTCTTCCCTTTGGACACCCAGTGAGGCTGCAGGGAGCAGGGCAGGGATGCTCTGCCAGGCTCTGCATCGCTGATGAAATCAGCATTTATGGCAGTGCCACCCCCTGCCTGTCCTGAATCTTGGCCTCAACAAATTGGGAAGGCAAAGTGGAGCCACCCAAGGGGAGCTGCTGAGGATGAGAGAGAGAAACAGCCTGGATAATCCTTGGGAATGGTACAAATAATAATAATAATAATAATAATAATAATAATAATAATAATAATAATAATAATAATAATAATAATAATAATAATAATAATAATAATAATATTCAGAGAACACAAGCTTGGAGCAACCAAACTCTCCCAGTTCTTTGAGCACAGAAAATCATTTTGACAGGGAAGTGAATATTTGGGGGAAGTTTCATTCTGACTTCTTGTAAATGAATTGTTTTGCCTTCCCATGGGAAAGGAGGTCAAGAAGGAAATCAGAGTTGGGGGAATCAAGTACTCAAAGGTCAAGTACTGCAAACACCAAAGGCCTCCTCAGAAGCATTAAACCCCACAAAAATGGCATTATTTTAGCTTTCTCTGTAATAATGTGGGCTGTGCTTTCATTGCCAGCCTTTCAGGATAATGGCATTACCAGACTGAGGTAATATTTGAAATATTTATGACACAGAGCTTGCCTGAATATGTTGTTTCTGTGTAATTAAGGGCTGTGTTTGACATGGATTAATGCTCATGGAAATGTGGTATATTGGATGTTTTGGCAAATATTTCCTTGCTCATTCTCCATGCTATTTTATGCTGTTTTTAATGAAACCATCAAAAATATTTACAAATCTGCTCCCGAAATGGCAGCTTTTGATGTCTTAATTTTCCCATGAAGTATGGTTGGCCTTCATTAGAATTCAGGATTTTAAGACTCTTGCATATAATCCCTCTACATAATTTACACGGAGCTTAAAACTAATAAACAAAACCTTTCCTCCGTGGTCTCTCTGAGAGCACAGAGCTTTGTTTGGCCGGGTTTTGTTTCAATTTTAATCCGAATATTTCTGCAGAGCACAGGGGATGTGCTGAGGTGGAGCTGCAGAGCCAGAGGTGCATTCAGTTCCTGCAGATGTGCAGCGCACAGCTGGATTTCAAACCCAGACACATCTCTTAGGATTTTATTTCCCTGTTTAATGGATGGGGAGTCCCTGCTCCTCGCAGGCACTTCCCTCCCCGGGCAGGGGTTAAATGGGGAGATCTGTGCCCAGCATTTCCCTCAGCCTGCCCAACAGCTCAGCAATTAACCCGGCTTCAGGACAGCACAAATCAGCCGTTTGTTCTCACATTTCAGCTCCAAGCCTTTCTCCTGAGTGTCTGACAAGCCTTGAGGATTGTGCCTTAAATCCTAGAAGGTGAATAATTGTTTCCTAGGCAGCATATTTCTAAATATCTCATTTTTTTTAAAGACAAATGCTGCTCTGCACACCCAGGATGAGCCTGGAAGCCTTCTGGACCCTTCTTCAAGGTGGGAGAACCTCTCCATAACCCTCAATTCCTCTGCTTTTGCCACTTGAATTGAAACTGGAATAATTCCAAGGAGGCATCCAATGACCTGCAATCATTCAAACTTTTTATAAAGAAACCAAAGGAAGATGCTGTGAATCCTGCAATCATTCAAACTTTTTATAAAGAAACCAAAGGAAGATCCTGTGACTCCCCTCTGAAGTTTCACAGAATATTTAACCCTGAGGTGGTGCTTGCAAGCTCTGAGAAAGTGATTCCCAATTAATGATTTATCCCAATGGCTTTAATTTGGTTTCTTCCTTTTGCAATATCTATAGTCAGATTGGGATTTTCTCTCATGCGTTTGTTCCTTAAAACTGTTTCACAAATTAATTTAGCAATTTGCTGTAGCCCCAGTTATTTGGTTAGCACAGGAGATGTTGAATTGTTTTTCCAGTGGGAGTTTGGATAAAAGGTGGAATTTGGGAAGGTGAGGCCCAGGCCCCTCAGCAGGACACAAAGGTGAAGCACAGAGATGGCTTCACCAAGGCTTTTCTCTTTGAATTAGAATCAGCCTTTATAAAAGATTCTATAAAAGATTTTATAAAAGCCACCACATTCTGTTAATTCTTTGTTTTAATATTAGCCTCAGAGTTCAATTTTGGTAGTTAATAGAGTAGAATAAATGGAAATTTTTTTTATCAATACCCATTAGGAGAAGCAGACACTTGCTAGGAAGCAAATTTGCTGTTTCACTTTTCATTAATTCACCTGCTGTGTATTTACACTCTGTGTACAAAATCCAGAAACCTCTTCAGCCATCCGTGCAGGGCTGGGGATCCTCTGGCAGAGCACTGGGATTTGCCCTTCAGAGCAGCACCCTCAGTCTGAGGCCAGAAGAATTATTATTATTTTTTCTCATGTTAAATCAGCTCCAGTAATCAGCTGAGCTGCCCACAGCCATCCTGAGCCTTTGAACGATTTATTTGTGTTACAACTAATCCATGGCTTTGCTCTTTCCTGGTCCAAGCCCTGCTTTGAACTTTTTTCCTTGTAGGATTTGGGTTCATTACTTATTCCTCCAAAAGCTCTTTCCTGTTCTGACTTGATTCAGCCAAAGTTTGGAAAGGACCTTGAAGAATTTGGTCTCCATCATCTAAATAAACATTTATTGTCCATGGAATTCTCTACAGCCCAGCCCAGAGCTCTGAGTGCCACATCCAGTTTTTCCTTGGACACCTCGAGGGAGGAAAAGGAAAAGGAAAAGGAAAAGGAAAAGGAAAAGGAAAAGGAAAAGGAAAAGGAAAAGGAAGAGGAAAGAGGAAAGAGGAAAGAGGAAAGAGGAAGAGGAAAAGGAAAGGGAAAAGGAAAAGGAAAAGGAAAAAGAAAAGGAAAAGGGAAAAGGAAGAGGAAGAGGAAAAGGAAAAGGGGAAAAGGAAAAGGAAAATGAAAAGGAAAAGGAAAAGGAAAAGGAAAAGGAAAAGGAAAAGGAAAAGGAAAAGGAAAAGGGAAAAGGCGCCTCCATCTCTGCTGCTGAGCTGGGAAATGGGGCAGTGTCTGCTCTTTTTCCAGAGAGGAAATGTAAAAGAGAATTTGGATCAAGACCTACCAGAAACCTGACGTCAGGAAAAGTTAAAACCACTCCTAAGGTTCCATCAAATATTGGAAATTATTTTTCCTTTCTCTTCTGCCCGAGCCAGAAGACTCAAACTGGTGCCTTGTTAATTAGCAGTGAGCTGGCAGAGCGTGGCTTTGCAGATGAACAAAGATTTTATTAATAAATCTTTCCCCGTCCAACATCCTTCCTTTGGTCAGGGCAGAGAGAGGCTCTTGTGGCAGTGGAGGAGCTCTTTGTGAGAGCCTGGGTTCGCTGCATTTGAAGTTGTGCTCTCCATTTCATTGCAGCTGCATTTCATCCAAATATCAAACAGAACCAGCCCTTCTGAAAACATTCCCAGGTAAAAGGAGCACGGCTTTGGGCTGGAAAGGAGATTTTTTTATCCCACTTCAGAATATTCTTTTTATTTTTTTATTATTTTAACGTGTCAGGTGCACAGAGATCACATTCATTTGCTCTTGGAAAGGTGAAAATTGGCAATTTGGGTTTACTAAAGCCCAAAGGGACCCTGGTTTGTGTCACTCATTTGTTGTCAGCCCATGGGAGTGGTCTTGTTTTGAGCAGGATGATGAAATCATCACCAAATTCGCTCCATCATCTGCCCTGGTGCTCCTTAAAATGGAAATGGGGAACACAGGAATGCCAAGGAAAAAGATTGAAATCTTTGGAGAGGAGGGTGATTTTACAGGAAAATCTGTGCATTTAATACACTGAAAACCAAGGTTGTTGTTTAACATGAAAAAGGATCCCTGAATATTGCCGAGGGCAGTGAGTCCTTGCCCAGCCCTTCCAGGCTGGGAAATGGAAAAAACCAGAATTTTTCTGGGCTGTGAATTGAATTTTGTGGGTGTAAAAGACTGTTAGCTGGAACTAGATGATCTTTAACATCTACAATCCCATTCTATGATTATGAAAATGGGAAATTTATTTTCATTGTCCTCATGCAGTGATTTTGAATTTGGACTGATCTGAAACAAAGTCATCACCCAGAAAACACAGCCGGCATTTGGCAGACCTCTGCAATTTCAGCATTTTTCTTATTCCCTTCTCCTGAAACCAAATTTTTGCAAAGTGTGTTTTAACACCGGGCTGTGACTAGAATATCCCTTACCCACACCTTAGAACAGGTAACATTTGCTTTTGCTTTGAGCTCACTCAGATGGGAATTTTCTCCAAGTCTGAAGTTTTGTTTAGAGCCCTTAAACACAATTTCACACTCAAGCCAGTCAGCCTGACAAGTTCCATTTTGGTTTCCTGCAACACCATCAAGCTGCTCCAGTTTCACTTAAAAGGTTTAAGACCTGAGCCAGTAAAAAAAACCTGAAACCAGTGAAATCACCCAATTGCCTTTTTCTTCCTCCAGCCCAGAGGAGCTGACATTTCCAGCCTGGCTCCCACTCTGCTTCTGTGGGAGAGGGAAAAGTTTCCATTTCAGCTTTTCCAGGAGGTCACATTCACTCAGGAGAGCTTTAAGCCTCAGAGTCTTTAGCACCGACTCAGCTGTTTGAAAAATCACATCATTGCCCCCCAAATAATTTTGCTTCAAGTGCTCTTTTCCCATTGAAGGGGATGTTTCAAGGAGCATTTCAATCCCCAAGACAATTTGCACCTTCAACAACAATCCCAGCTCCAACCATCTGTGCACCAAGACATGGGGATATCAAAACTGGCCAAATTCCAGCTTTTAAAACTGTTTTTCTGTCTCTGCTTCCTGAAGATCCACCAAAAAGACAGAACTTCCATTATTCTAAATGCAGGTTTTCAATCACATAATCAATCAGATTGATCATCTTCTTCAGAAGATCAATATTTTAAATTAATAGTTAATATTTGTAATTTTCCTCTATTGTTTGACTACCAGACATAAAACACACACCAGTGATTCCTGTAAAGTCCCTTTGCTTGTCCTCTGAGGAAAAAAAAAATCCAAAATAAATTCTCTTCCACACAACCCTTCCCAAGGACTCCAGGATTTACACTTCAGGATTTTATGGCTTCAGGATTTGATTTGTGTAAGGAAGAGTTTGTCCTTTTATTAGTCAACAAGGCTGGTTTGACAAATTTGTCTAATTATATGATGTATTTTATATTATTTATTTTAACTTGCTGACATTGAACGATTGAGCAGAGGTCAGGTGGGAAGCTCAAGGATGAGCCAGCACTTGTTTCATATTTCATCTTTCAAAGCCAGTAACAAATGGCACCTTCTCCCCAGCTGTCTGTCAGCAAAAGGAAAGAAACCTCATAAATAATAAACAGCATTTTCTGTTGAACTTCTCAGAGAGGAAAATCTAAACAGGAGAATGTGGATTAAATGGTGTTCATTTAAAACAAACTCAATGAAAACAGGAGAAATACCTATTCTTTCAGTTATCTGTGTTTGTGGTAATTGCATTTTAAATTAAACTGCATAAAAACAGGGAAGAAGAAAGCATTGGAAGACTGAAAAAAATCATGGAGTGATTCCAAGTCTATCTCAGTGAAACATCTTCCTTTCTGTAATGGATCAGTACACCAGGATAGAATAAATCCTTTGGTTCTTTCTTAAACATTGACAATCCTGTCCTCACCTAAAGCGCTCTCTGGTTCCATCCAAATTAAGGGTTTGTTCTCTGTGTGATCCCACTGGCCTGAAAACTGAGCCTGATACAGAAATTCTGATTTTCCAGCACATCCCGGAGATTTTTTTCTTTAAATGTCTTTTATTTTTGTACCTGAGCCAGTGATGAGCTCTGCACTGCATCCACCCGGCAGCTCTTCAATGCTCTCTGTTTTACAGGCTGGTGGTGGAATAAAAGCTGCTTGCCTAAAAAGCTTTGTTGTTTCTTGCAGATTGAACTGATTTCAAGCACTTTCCATGCTTTTGTATGAAAATGAGCTGTGCAATTGCTGCAATTATCTCAACCAGCATGGGAAGGGTAAATAACCTCATGTCAGCCCTTCTGCCCCACTGGCTGATACCTTTTATTCTGGAATATTTCTTTATTTCTCAGACTGCAAATTGGTTGCTTGATTTCAATACTAGAGTGAAGAAAAAAAAAGAGAGAGAAAATTAAAGTTCTCTGCTTTCTTACTGACCATTTCTCCACAATTTTCATATATGTGTGTTCAAGCTTGTGTCAATTAAACTCTTCATGTTATAAGCAGCCAGTGATTCTGTCTTGGAAAAGAAGTTTATTATGGATTTGACTTCATAACTTATTCAAATTGCTTGGGACGTGCTTTCAGAATCACTTGTGCATAAACTAAAGCTTTGGAAATAAAAACATTGCTTTATTGTATTTTCATTAATTCTGAAAATCCCACGATCCCATTTTCTCTGTCACCATGGCAGGATAAAAGAATTCCCATTGTGAAATGTTCTTTCCTGACAAACCCATTAAAGTGCAAGTCTGTATTTCATCAAATATTTCTTCATTCACGTCCCCAGAGTGCAGCACAACTTCCTTTGTGTCACTTTGAGTTGCAGGAAACAGAATTTACAGGGGGAAATGTTCTTCAAGGCTCTTTTCAGCATTGGGGCTGGGGAAGATCAATGTTGTTTAGCACAATTTGCTAATTGGGGATGAGTAACAGGCTGAACAAAGGGAGACAGATTTAGAGTCGATTTTGTTAAAATACTGGAGAGTTTGGAGGGAGTTTGGAGAAGAGGAACCAAAGCAAATATTGAGGTGAAAAACCCTTCAGCTGTTGAGAGTGGATGAATTTTGTGAATAGAAACACTCAAGATTCCAAATCAGGCAGCAGAGGAAAATCAGGCGTACCCTGGGTACAGGGAGCGACCCCACACTGCCAGAATTCCCCACATTGTCCCAAGGGAACGACAGATCCTTGAAAATTTGGCTGAAATTTTAGGGGGAACAGGGTGAGAAAAGGGCCAACACGCAAAAATCTTTTGATTTTAACATCTCTGAAGCATTTCTGTGCTTGGTGACAGGGAAGGAGCTGGTGCCTCTCACTTTGGCCAAAGTGAGCACAGATTCCCTGCCCACCCTGCACTCCAAGCTTTGTTTTTAAGGCAGTGAATTTTGCTTTGGGGCAGGTTATTAGAGGTGTTTTAGGGGTGTCAAAGAGCACCAGTGTGGAGCCCTAAAAATCCAGTTTCAGCTGCCTGCAGAGCCTGCTAAAAACACATTAAATCCTAAACACAAAATCATGTGGGAATTTACTGTTTTCCTTAATTCAGTCACTTTGATCACTGAAGAACAGCAGAGAGCAGAGGGAAGATTTTCTACAGTCAATGGAGAAAAGAAAAAAAATATTTCTAGATGGAGATTTGTCCATATTCTTTAGGGATGGAAGCAATCCCTTCTGGAGATGCCTGTTCTACAGCCCTTACCTTAAAATAATACAATTATTTTAAAAGATTGTGCAAACTTCACCCTTTTTGTGCCTGAGGAGTTTGAAACATGCAGCAAAAATATTGAAAAAGCAGTAAATAAAACCAAAATTTTACATGCACAGATTGAGTGCTGTGACTGAGAGACCTGTTTATATCACTGGAGCCTATTAATCACAGTAATAAACACAGCTTTTTCCTTGCTAAATTTGTGTTAAATTCATTAAATTTACTTATTAGACAGATTTAAAGGGTGTGAGTTGGGCCACGCTGTTGAATTGTGAGAATCTATAAAAAACATGTTCATAAAGAGAGCATAAAACATGTTCATAAACAGACTCTAAAGCAAAGGAAAGTTCAGTCCCCTCTCTCCCAGAGCAGATTTTTTTCCTGAGGACATCAGTACCAGGCAGCACAACCACCCTGTGCTCAAAGCATTCCTGCCCAGACTGCCTAAACAGCACAAATCAAAATACTTCAATTGTCAATGATTTTTCCCTATAGGGTGGGAAGATGAGGTGAATAGTCACTAATGCAGGGGCTGGAATCCAATAATACAGAACCTTTCATACAATATACTTTATTGCAAATCAAATGTTATTGCTTTTAGCACAGCACTTATAAACTGCTTTCTTTTTTCCCTCCCAAACTGCCATAACACCTAAAATTCAACCTCATTCAGAACAGAAGCAACAGGAAAGAATGGCAACAAATTTTTGGGGTTGGTTCTGAGAATGAATCATTTACTTAGGAAATTATGAATATATCACTGAATGCAGTCCTAGGGAATACTAAGTGATAATCAAGCTGTTAAATGACATTTTAAATCCTCACATGGAGCTCCATTTCTGTAACCCAAGTCTGGATGAAACTTGTGCAGGCTTTAGGACTGATTCTGTCAGAACCCAGTGAATTGACAGAGGAACTTTTTGGGTTCATTGCCACCAGGGGATGAGCAGGGCACAGCCTCCACAATCCCAGGTGCCAGCAGGGGAATTTCCTGGCCCTTGGGGAGCCCAGCCTGGCCTCTCCCCTGCCCCAAAACCAAAATTCCCCTGCCAGCACCTCCCCAGCCTGCCCGCGCTCCCAGCGCTGGCTGCACAAACACCTCCTGCAAAACCCCACTTTGTTTCCTACTCTTTGCTCAGATAAATGCCAATCAGCACAAGGGCATGGGGAGCTCTTAATGAAAGCAGGGGAAACTTCAGTCAGGGTCACCCTGGGTTTATGAGCTGGAAAAGGGGTCAGTTCTGTGCATCAGTTTCACCTGGAGGGGGTTCGTTTGTGGCCTGGAGCTGTCCAAATGCTGCTGTTTTCAGCCAGAAACAAACTTAGATAAACTTGCTCTGTTTCTCAGGGTGTTCATGGGTGTCCCAAAGTCCCTTTCTCGTTTGGGTTTAATGCTGCTCTCTATTCCTTCAGAGCGCTGCCAAGGAGCAATGCTGATCCCTGGAACTCTGAATGCAACAGAGGCAGCACACAAGTGATTCCCAGAGACCTTTCCCTGTAAAATTTCTGTAAAATTCCCTGTAAAATGAGAGTTCCAGCTCTGAGCTGAGCTGATTTCATCCACAAAATCCCAGCTCAGAGACTCCAGCCCTGAACCCTCTGCTCCAGCCAGCCCAGCTCCCTCCAAACCACAGCAAGGAGCTCCAGGAGAAGCTTTTGAGGAATCCACTGAGTTTTTTGAGCAGTTTGACCTCCAACATTGCAGTTGAGCAGGAGCAGTTCCAGGGCAGGCAAAGCTGACTCCTTGCACCAAGTGAAATGTTTATTCCCCTCACACACCTTCCGTGGCAATCACTGTGCTGCCAAGATTACCCTCTGTTGTTAAATTGGGTATTGACTTCATTAAAATGATCTGTTTCCAGCTCTGCTTCCAGCTGTGCTTTAAGTAAAAACCAGAATTAAAATCTCCCTTGCCTTGCCAGCAGCAGTTTGAGGAAGAAAAGGCTGTTTTGCTGTGCTGGGGCTGACACAGATTTTACTCTGTTCTCACTCTTACGGCTGATTAGGGACTGCTCAGTGCAGGACACACAAAATCTCATCTCAGTTAAATGCCCAGAAATCACATGAACAGAACCCATAAATCACAGAAGAAGCCAGGCTGGAGGAATAAGTAGCAAGACAAATATTTACACAGAGAATCTCTGAATTTCCCTGTCAGGACTGGTCATAATTTCCTCAGTAAAGTTCCTTTCAAAGTGATTTATTGTGCAGCAACATCTGCAAGTGCTTCTGGTGCTTCTTTCTGAGGGTGCAAATGTTCAGATATTTTTAGTTTTGGTCCCAACATATTCTGCTCTTCTGACCCTCCATCTGAACAATCACTGAATTGGAAATGTTTTTAAGGTAAAGTGCTTCATGCTTGAGGCAGTGAACAAAGTGCTGTCTTTTACATGATATTGGTGAGGTGTGTACTCTGAAAACAGTGATTTGGGAGAACAATCATGGCAACAGACACATAGCAGGGAAATAAAACAGCTTCAGGGCTGTCTGAAGGAAAAAAGAACCTCAAATCAATAATGAAGAACACACAGAGAGTCCTGATCATCCCATTGATTGATATAAAATGCACAAATGGGAACTTGCACTTGAGAGAGAGAAAAAAAACAACTAAAAATGTGGATTTTTTATGTGGAGATTAAGTTTAGAATAGAATTAAAGCTTGCATGATGAAAATAATTAAAAATAAATTCAGTTGGGTACATAGGGAAGTTCTTAACTAACTGTTAAAAAACTCTCCTTTGAATTATATACCAAAAATTATTATGGTCCAATAAAAACCTAACAAATATGAAGAAATCTTAGTTAAAATTCTACCAATATCTTTCAAAACCCATTAAAACACGCTAGTGAAGAATCAATAACTGCTGCTGCTCCTGCTCTCGCTTTTATGAGCATTTGGTTGTAACCAGTTTGTAATTTTGTCTGTAATCAGGCCTGCAGAGCACTGCTGGTATTCACATCTTCTGCAGGAGGGTTTGGTCAGGATGGAAATGTCTTTAACTCCATGGGAAGCTAAAACTCCATAGCTGGAGGAGGGATGGAAATGTACTTGGACCTAATTATGCCATAAGAGACAGAAACCATCTCCCATAAGAGACAGAAACCATCTCCTCTCCTTTCCCTCCCCCTTGGAAAGGAAATTTCTGTTCAGAACCTGCTGTTGTGGCTCCACAGATCAGTCAAAGTTGTAACCATGCGGCTACTTCATTTATTTATTTCAACCACAAACATTCAGAAACACTGAGGATAATATATAATATAACATATATAATTATAATATATAATAATATAATGTAATAGATAATAGTATATAATAATATAATGTAGTAATGCAATATAATGTATAATGTAATATAATATAATATAATATAAATAATATAATATAATATAATATAATATATAATATAATATAAATTAATATAATATATAAATAATATATATAATATATAATATAATATAATAATAAATATAATAAACTGAGGGTTCAGAATGCTTCAGCTGTTATGGGATCATTTCTCCCTGGCAACTGAAATATTCTCACTCACACATTGCAGGAGTGAGAAGCAGCAATTTGAGGTTTCAGCAGCTTGGCTGCAAAAGCTTTTTGATTTTGTTGTACTTCCCCTGCTTCCAAAAAATTCCCTGAGCTTAAAAGGTCTCCTAGAGGTTAAAAAGCAGCTCCCCTGTTTCCTGTGCAAAGAAAACATTCACTTTATTGCACTGTGCAGAGAGAAGTTCACAAAGCTCCTGGGGATCAGAGATCAGCTCTCCTTGGCTTTGCCTCTCCTGTTTGGAGTTCTCCAGGCAGGATCAATATTTGCTGTAAAGCCCAGCCCAAAGCAGGTGGATCTGGATGGATTTCCATGGATTGAGCCCTTTGCATCCTCTCCTGCTCAGATCAGATCAGGTCCTGGTGCTGGCTGAGCCCAGAGTGGCCTGGGTTTGCTTCCAGGATCTCTCTGCTCCCTGCACGAGTGACACTGCTAATTAGCACAGCAGTAATCAGCTGAGCTCAAATTCCTCTCAGTCACCTCTTCACAGCCCGAGCAGTGTCAGAGCATCAGGAAATTCCTCAAGGATCAGAGGGGAAAACTTGGGAAAACTTCATCAACACCTCAGTGAGTTCCAGGGGAGGGCCATTACTGCCCTGGAGATTTTTTGCTCAGCTCAAAGCAAAAAAATTAATTATTTATCAATAAAAAAATTTATATACACACACACACATATATATATGTATGTATATATATATGCAATTATATCTATATACACATATATAAAAATTATATATATATATATATATTATTTTCTCTCTTCTCAAGCTTTGTCCTGGCAACATTTTAATCCCCACCCTTTCTCACATTTCTGCTGTTTGGCAGAGATTTTGCTGTTTTGATTGTGGGCTCACCCAGGGGGTCTGTGGTCAGTGGAAATTCTGAAATTGTGGCAAAACACCTGCAAGAAATCAGGCTAAAGGCATCTTCTGCCAATGAGATATTTACAGCCCCTTGTGCTGCCAGCCCATTAATCCCCTCTTGGGGAAGGCAGTTTAGGAACAAATTGGCAATACCATAACTTCAGTAAGGCTTGAGGAAAAACAGAACTGTTTCCTTTTTAGATGTATAGATCTGCCTTCAGCCGTGCTGCAGGAACAGTTTCGGATTCAATTCTGAGCCAGGAACTGTAACAATCCATCTTATTTTGAGTGGGAAACACGGGGGTGCTGTGCCAAACAAACCTGCAGAGTTCCCCCAGGGCTGCTCCTGTTCCACCCGGGGGTTTCCCATCCCCTTGTGCCCAAATTCCTCAGCAGCTCTGCCCTCCTCTCTCCCTTCCAGCCCCATTGCTCAGTTATTTGTTAAACCATTTCTGTCAAGGTAATTGGACTTCCCAGAGAGGGGAGGATTTGCTGTCTCTGAATCAATTCCCCTCCTGGCAGCCTCCCTCTAATAAAAACATTTTTCTCTCCTCACACTTAAAAGCTCATAAATACCTCTTTGGAGGAGAAAGTCTCTGACCTTTGGGGCTTTCAGCTGCGTCTCTGAGCGACAGAATGAACTCCCCAAAGCTGCAGTTTTTGGAGAGACAAAGTGTGTATCTCCACAAGTTTGCCTTCAGCATTCCCTTCCTTTCTCCATTTTTCCTTCTTTACCTTTTGCTTTTGCCTCTCTCTGCTCCCATTCCTCCTGCCAGAGCAGAAGGGTTATTTAAAGCAGAAAGCATCACGAAATCATCAGCTGGAATTTTTTTCTGAGTTCTGTCCTTTATTTTCCATTTCTACTCTGTATCAGAGGGGTAGATAACTTAAATCTCCTGATTTTGCAGGAAAACATTTTATTTATCAATTATTTCCCTGTTCACTATGCCTGTTGAAACACATCAAAGCACACACTCAAGTGAAAGCCCTGAAACACTTCAGAAAATTTCCTGTTAGGCGTTTTTAAGAAAAAATTTAATAAAAACAAGTAATCAAAGTCTCCTATTTAACTCAAATGTTTTTTAAGGGAATAAAAGGATTGAAAGCAACATGATAAATGTTCCCAAACATGCTTAAAAATATTAATTCGCAAAATTTCTGTGAATTTTTCATTTGTTTCAGGAGAAAAAATTAAGTTTCATTGTCTCAGTGGAAAAAAACCCCAGTTTTTTGACATTAATCAGTTAGAAAGTAAATAAAGTAAATGTGACAAGTTAAAACAGCAGGAACTCCACAGTGCCTGGCAAAATCTGGGCTGTGGTGATTCTTTAAATGAATTCATGAAATTAGCTCTGATTATGCACTACAGGAGGAAATTTTGATTTACAGAATAAAATCAATGCAGAGCAGAGCTCAGTCTTGAGCTGCTACACAGACCCCTGCAGAGAATCTGGAGCTTTACAAGGAATGTTTGCCAAAAGAAGTCCTTGGGTAATACAGAACATCCATTTTAATGACTCTCTCTTCATCATAAAGTGGCTGTGAAAGTGCAGCAAAATATCCAGGAGCACTGCTGGGAACCTGAGTGAGCAACGGGAAATTATGATTATGGGTAAGTCTAAGAGAAAATTATAAAAATAAAATCTAAATTTAAAGCCAGCAGCCCCCCATTAAGAACTTCAAGTATGATTCCAGGTCTGCATTATTGGACAATTAGTATACAAATGAAATACTAGTGGGAATATGAGAAATATTATTTATGGGTGCTTGGGGTTAAGTAAGAAATAATTTCAGTAGGTAAAGCCCTCAGGCTGGGCTTTACTCATTGGAATAAAGAATGATCCATCCCAGTGCTCAGGGAAATTGTGATGCAAACTGAGGCTGGGGTTTGTTTTTCCTTTTTAAGGTAAAATGTTTGTGAAATTAGAACTGAACTGATCACAAAGGTCCCGTATCAGATGGTGTCACACAGAGCCTGAGCTTTTCCTGAGGATGGAAAGTTAAGCCCAGCTTTGGAACGGTCTGGGATAGGCTGGGATGGATGAGGGGAGCTCATGGCAGTGCCCAAGGCCAGGCTGGAAGGGACTGGAGCAGCCTGGGATGGTGGGAAGTGTGGATGGAGAAGCTTCAAGGTCCCTCCCACCCCAAACCACCCCAGGATTCTGAGATCCCAAAGCTCAGTGTCAGGCACAGCAGAGGAAGAAAAAATCTCAGCAGGTTCAGCTTTGTTCCTGGCCTGGAGCTCGGGGCTGCTTCTCTGGGGATGAATGAATTCCCATGAGTTCCCACGGATTCCCATGAATTCCCACGGATTCCCATGATTCCCATGAACTCCCACGAATTCCCATGATTCCCATTCCCAAGAATTCCCATGAATTCCCATGGATTCCCATGAATTCCCATGAACTCCCACAAATTCCCACAAATTCCCATGGATTCCCACAAATTCCCATGAATTCCCTATGAATTCCCATGGATTCTCACAAATTCCCACGGATTCCCAAGAATTTCCATGAATTCCCATAAATTCCCAAAAATTCCCATTAATTCCCACAAATTCCCATTAATTCTCACAAATTCCCATGGATTCCCACGGATTCCCATGAATTCCCATGAATTCCTATGAATTCCCAAGAATTCCCATGGTTTCCCATGAATTCCCATGGATCCCCATTCCGGATTCATGAATGATTCCCATGGATTCCCATGAGTTCCCACGGATTCCCATGGATTCCCATGGATTCCCACGAATTCCCATGGATTCCCATGGAATTCCCATGGATTCCCACAGATTCCCACGGATTCCCATGAATTCCTATGAATTCCCAAGAATTCCCATGGATTCCCATGAATTCCCATGGATTCCCATGAATGGTTTCCCATGAATTCCCATGGATTCCCATGGTTTCCCATGAATTCCCACAAATTCCCATGGTTTCCCATGAAAGAGTTCCCAAGGATTCCCATGGATTCTCATGGATTCAGCTGTTCCCTGCACCTGGAGCAGGAAATCCCAGGGTCTGGGTGGGATTTTGGGGCACAGGACAGAGCCAGGAGCTTGCAGGTGAATTAATTTGTGTGGCAGTTGCCAGGCAACTCCAAGCAGGGAAGATTTAAACCCTTTTAAAGCATTTAAAGCATTAGGGACTCATTTACAGATGGGACTGTGCCAGTTTAGGTCTGTGGGAAGCAGCAGAACCAGGAGTGAGGAACAAACCCACGGTGGCTCCCCCGAGGGCCTGGAATGTGCAGCAGAATATCAAAGTCAAACACTGGGATGGACTCCCTGACATTTGAGGGCAGGTTCAGAACTCCCCAGGTCGATCAAATACAGGATTGCTCAAATGCCAGTGTGGTTTTTAATGAAAAAGTGCAGCCAAAGGAGGGAAGGGGTTTGGGGAGACAGGGGAGGGGTGGCAGGGGTCAGATTTGGGTGGGCTCTGCTCCACACTGATGTCAGGAGGCAGAAATTCAGAGCAAACCACCTTTTATCCTCCAAAAGGCCTTTCAGGATCATTAATTGCAGATGCACTGAGCTAGAGGTGCTAAATATTTTCATAATGCTTTAAATACAAGTTCAGTTTCTCAATTTCTTGTATTTTGTTTGGTTTTGTTTTGGTTTTTTTGCCTTGTTTGCATTTCCTACTGGAGTAAAAAAACCCTATGACACACAAAAAGGAATAAAACAAATGAAAGGTTTCATTTCAGGGCTTTTTAAACCCAAGTCTGTGTATTTCTTTTCCCTGGATTGATCTGGACAGCTTTGCTTTCAATCCAGTTTAATTGAAAATATGAAAATGAAACATTACACTTTTTCCTCATAAATAATTCCAATTTGCTGCTCTGCAGATGATTGGAGGGTTGCAGCTTCTCTTGTTCTGCCTGTGTAAAAACCAAATATTGATATGATGTAAATGTCAAGTTTCATTTAAAACAAAATAGATCCTGAAGAGCTGCAAAACCATTACAAATCATTTCAAAGTAGCAGACACAGGGTTTTAAGGATTTTTTTCTTAACTCAGTGATGGCTTTGGCACATTGCTGAGGGGCTGAATTTGAAAATGCAAATTTCAGGTGTCTGTCATGAGGGATGCAGGATTTGTAGTGGAGCTGGTTTGTGATTGTCCAGCTGGAATTTCCCCCTGGAAAGGGAAATTTCCCCCTGGAAGGATTCACATCCATGAAAGGTGACAAAATCCATAAGCTGGGCTTGGCTTGGCCCACCAGGGTTACCAGTGAATAAAAGAGGCTGAAGAGGCTGAACTGAGGGGAAAGTGCCAAAATCATTTGTACCATAAATGATTAAGGCATTTACAACATAGCGTGGCTAAAGCTGATAGGCCAAGAAACTCTTACATTGTAATTAATAAATTGTTGACTTTTGATTGTGATGGTGTGAATTATAACATCTGTATTGTCTCACTCTTGCCATAAGACTAAAAATAAAATAAAAATGTTTAAAACCCCTCTCAGCTGCCCCATCTCTGGGTCAGAAACGGGCAGAATCCAACACCACAGCACTGGGACAGACTGGATTTTGAGTACACTGACTTCTGCTGGGTAAATTCATTTTGGTGGCAGCTCTTTGCAAGGAGATGTTTCCAAGAGAGCAAAACCCCAACATTTTCCGAGGTCTTGTTTGAAGATCACTTGGCGAAGCTTTGTAAAACACAGCTTTCTCCATGGACCTTGGGAATGCACTAAAGGGGAATGAAAACAGAATTAAAATCAAGGAAATGAAAACAGAATTAAAATCAAAGTTAATGCAGAGTGAGGGATGTGCAGCAGAGCCTGGACAGGACTTGGTATTTCCCAAAGAGGACATGAAAAACAAAAACCACCCCAAAGTTCTCACTGCAGCCTGTGAAGGAACCAACAGCTCAGGAAATTCCCTGGGAGATATTCGGGAGAATTGGGCACCTTCCTCTTGTGCTTTCCCTGCTGAAAACAAAATCTTTGTGTGCAAGGAGCTGCTCTGGTCTCTCATTAATTGGGCTGCTTGGGCCCCCTGCAGAATTTTATTAGAGAAGCCCATTGACATTTATTTAGTAAATCCCCTTTTAATGAGTTTTACACTCATGTCTACCCCAGCTAAAACTTTGGGCCAGAAAGCAAACTTTTTTGAGGGGGAAAAAAATAAAATTAGGAAATGCAAAAAGGAAAGAAGCAATTTATTTCTAGGATTGGCATTATCTATAAAGATTTCTGCACAAAGCAAACAGAAGAAAGTCAACAACTTCCTCAGCACCCATCCCATTCCCATTTATTGTCAGGTGTGTGTCAGCTTTTCCACAATTTAGGACCATTATTATTTACATCACTAGCTTGTTTATTTATATATATATAGATATATAGATATATATATATAAATTATAACTCACATAAACAAAATATAGAATATCTATTTTTAAATTATAAATATATATTATAAATTATATTAAAATATTTATATATAAACAATCCATATATATAACATAACTTACATAAATATAATATATATTATATAAAATTATGACTATAGATTATAAATTTTATAAAAAATTTTATATTGATATAGAAATAAAAACCAAACCATATGAATATATATAAATATATACAACCCATATAATATATAAATATATGAATATATATAAATATATAGCTTTTATTTTTGAAAATATCTGTGAAATTCAAGGTCCCCTGTTATTTTTCAGAGGCACCTCTCTGTCATCTTTATGAGAACTCCAGGGAAAATTTACTATCCTGGTCAGTGACTGAAGTCTGCAAAAAAGCCTCTAGAAATGAAAATACTTAGCACCCTATCAGGTGGAGACATCTTTTTTAAGAGGGGGTTTCAGTGTACAGAGATTTACAGCAGAGTTTGGTATCATTGGGAATTCAGCTCTGAAAATCTGCCTTGAAATGGATTCACCTGAGCTGGGCAATGCCTGCACTGGGGAGCTCAGCAGCACAAAAACTCCGGATTAAAGAGAGTTTCTGCAGAAATAGTGAATTATTCTCCTCTCCCCAGCACTGGGCTTTGCCTCCCCAGTGGAGTTTTTGGGTAATTCTGGGATTCTGCCACAGCCCAGACCTGCAAATGCAGAATTGGCTCTGGTTCAAAGAAGTGTCTGCAGACAATGGATGGCTACCAGAGATAATAAAATCAGCTGTCAGTGCATTAAACATGTTTTTCCCCTGACTGGTCATCACAAAATATCATCAGATCTGCCCTAAGAAAGGGCAGCCTGTTATTAATGGGCTGATGAGCTCAGAAAGATCAGATCTGATTTATTTGATCATTATCAAAGCCAATGAAGAGTTCAAAGATGCAGAACTCTTTGTTGTTATGGGCTTGTTTTCCTCACTCGCACAAAGTCAGGATGAAATTTTTACATCCAGACACAGACTATTTCAGGGGCTGTTGACTGGAAACTCATATTTCACTGTCTACAGGAATTTTGAAGGACAACCTAATAAATACCATGACCTAAAAAACTTTTTGCCTCTAATGAAAAGCTGGAAAAAGACTTTGGGATTAACTTTGTTCAGGAGTTCCTGGGATGAATATGGGAAAATAGAGAGGGAAAATAGAAAGCAAAAAAAAAAAAAAAAAAAAAACCCACTGATTTTTATAACCCATGTCTAAAATTCCATATAATCCATCTGTAAATTCATGTATTTAATCCACATATCTGCCATGTCTCTCTCTTTACTTGGCCAAAGATCTGGGAAAATTGTTTTCCATCTTCTTGGAGGATTTAACATTCAAAAAGCTGCACAATATTTAATCAAGGCATTAACTGAGTTTGCAGTGCCTCCCTCTCCATCTGCCAACAGCTTGGTGCAGGCAGAACAAACTCAGCTCTGGCTGGGGGACTCAGGAAGATTTGTGTGCAAGATTTCAACGCCTCCAGAAAGAAACAAACCACTCAGACACCTCAAATGAAGGGAATTTGGTTGCTGCTACAATAATTTAGTAAATGGTTTGATGTTAGAGAGGAATTAGAGCCTGCAGATGTTGGATCACTGCTCAGGGCATTTGGACACTTCAGAGATGCATTAAATCTCCTAAACACCTGTAATTAAAGGAGGGATGGAAATTAGGTTCAATTTTATTTGTTTTTATTGGGAAGTTGGATATATTTGGACATTTTTTATGATTAAGATACTAAGCAGGATGTCAGGGGTTTACTTAGTGATGCACTAAGTTGTTTTCTTCAAAATGAATTCAGCACCTGTTTGATGGCTTTGCTGTGAATATTCCAGTGTCTGGAAGATCCTCAGCTGAAAAACAGATCTGCCCATAAATCATATTTGGTATTTTACAAATATTCATCATGACATAAAACTCCCATATTTTCGCCAGAAATGTTAAATTTTGTGTTCCAAAAGTAGCCCAAAACTCAGCCCTGAAAATATTGAATGTGGGCTAAAGAGACCTAAAGAATTTATCAAAAACCTAAAGAATTTATCAAAATTTACCAAAAACTAAAGAATTTATCTTTTATTGCTCATAGCAATTTAAATCAGACTCTGCTAATTGGCTCTGACCTTGATTAACAGAGGGTTACAGGAGGAGCCACAGCCAGAGCTGCTCCAGGAGGATTATCCAGCACAAATAACCAAAATTATAAAGCCAATTTCAGGTCATACTTTCCCCAGCTGAAAGGGCAGAAAAAAAATCCATATTTGTGCTTTTGCAGAAGCAAAAACTCATCACAGTTTGTGTTTCAGCAGTTAATTAATGACAACACATTAATTAGAGATTCCAGCAACCGTGCTCTGAGATGGGAATCAGTCCTGGGCTGAAAATGCCATTTCCACAACTTCAAAATATTCATTTCTTTGCCACTTTTTTTTTTTTTCTGCTAGTATCAATTTTGATTAATTAGAAGAAGAAAAGGAAAGTTTTTTTCTTGGAGGGAGCCATGGAAATTTGTGAAACCTTGGTGCAGCCAAGTGTGGAGGACAGAAAGCCAATTAACCCCGGGCAGGCAAAGGAAAGGATTGTTCTTTATTCCAGCCTTTCCTGCACGTTCCCAGCTGGAAATAAAGGCTGAATATTCATCTCTGCTCTCTGAGGAAACTGGGAGGCTGTTGGGTGCCCCACCTGGCTGGGAGCTGATGAATAAATGGTGTTTTGGAGGCCTCATTAAGGCAGGGAAATAACGAGTGAGTCTCCAGCCAGTGTAGGAAATACAATTTCCTAAAGAAATATGAATTTCTCTCAGCACCTCCATAAGATCCAGGATTTTCTATTTATCCTGACAATGAGAACAGTGGTGCTCAGATAACCAATGCCACAAAAATACTTTCATGGTATCAAATTTTACCCAGTACTATGTGAGACATTGAAACTCAATTCTCCCTTAGCGTGTTTAAACTCTGTTTTTCCTTCCCAGAAAACACCCAGCTCTGGAAACACATTCCTGGATCAAATCCCAACCTGAGTGCCAACTGAATACAATTAAAATAAATTTATTTTTATTCAAATTAATTTATTATTTTTTTAAAATCAATTTATCTCTCAGTGTTTGAATTCCAAGCATGTAAAGATTGGTTTTTTTTCCACACTTTCCACCATCCCAGGCTGCTCCCAGCCCTGACCAGCCTGGCCTTGGGCACTGCCAGGGACTCAGGGGCAGCTGAGGAGGTTAATTTTATTGTAAGTTTTTATTATTTGAGAAAGGTTGGTTGTGGATCAGGTAAGGTATTAATTATGTGCCTGGATTTTTAATTGGGATTTGTAAAAGCTAAGTTTTGAAGTAGATGAGGATGTGTGACTTTATTACTGTATATATTTTTATGGTTTGAATAAGGTGATTGATGAAAGAGTTGAATGGTTTAGATAACTCTTGTTTTATTTCTGTATAAATGTTATCACATTACAGGCAGCCACAGCTTTTCTGGCAATTCCATCCCAGCCCCTGCCACCCTCAGGGTGAAGAATTCCTTCCCAAAATCCCACCCAGCCCTGCCCCCTGTCAGTCTGAAGCCATTCCCGATGTGCTGTCTGTCCATCCCTTGGAAATCCTCTCTCTCCACCTTTTTCAGCTCTTTCAGGTACTCAAACAATTCAGGTATTTAAACAACATCAGACGTGGGAAATGTTCTTTATTCCTCAGTCCTGGTGTGGTTGTTCCATTCTCCACCACCTCTCAAACCCTCCTCACCCCCAGCACTCCCCAAAAGGAACCTGAGCTGGATTCATTCCAAGGAAACTTTGCAGGGGTCTCACTTTAATCACTCCACCAAACACAGAGACCCTGAAAAACCTGATTTTTTTAAAATCCCACATAATTACATCTTCCAGGTCATTATTTCCCCTTACACCAAATGTCTGAAGTCGTGTTCCATGTATTATCCCAGCCCACAGTGGGAACAGAGGGGTTCTGCTCCTTTCCAAAGCTCTGAAAAGGCTTTTGGGGCTGTTTTGTTGGGCTCTGACAGCTCAGCAGAGCTGAGGAAATGATCCAGGAGCTGAGGTTGTTTCTGCAGATTGAGGTTTCACTTCAAGCACCCAGCCTAATGGTGTTGTTGTTGTGTCAGAGCTGATGCTTCCTCTGAAGCATCAGAGTTTGGGGTCTCAGAAGGGAAATGGGAAGTTTATTAGACACATTTATAGAAGTTCATTAGACACACAGTGTCTAAAATATATATATATAACCTTTTATATATATATTATAATATACATATATATATTATATATACTATATCTTACTACTACTATTATTATTCTATTATTATTATATTATATACTATATTATAGTATATACTATATTATTATACCATTATTTTATATATATACTATATATATTCTCTTATTTTTATTAGACACAAAGTATTACACATTCTTTAATAGTTACAATAAAGTTGGATTCGATTGGTTTTTAATTAAAACTTTTTATACTATTGGTTTATTAGGAGTAACATTTTATTTTATTTTAAAAGAAGAGCACTTATTTTGGAAGTAAATAACGTGTTTAAAGCACTAGTTGTAAAGATTAAGGATGGTTTTAATTTTTTTTCTGTTTTCTCAAAACTTCCTAGCGTAAGGCTTGGGAAAGTTTATCTGACTCTTTTTTTGACCAGACTTTCGGTATCTACATTACCTTACAGATAATTTGAGACTGTAGGAGCTCCAAAAGGGTTTTATTTTAGGAAAAGCAGTGAGTTTCTAAAAACTGCAGAGGGAAATGACCCCATGGCAGGAGCACAAATCAATTCCAGCCAGGATGGGTGGGGAGAGCTCAGCTCCTCCAGCCCAAGGAAGGGTGTTAAAATAAAATATTTATTTTATATATTTTCCATCCAGCTCCAGCAACTCTCTTCCTTTTGTTTTTTGTTTTGTTTTTTGTAGTTCTTAAGTTCAATATTGAACAGGTTTTACTTGTCCAATTTAGTCTTGAACATTTCATCACTTCCTGAATGCAAAAAGAATTCCAGCTAAATACCACTAAAAAGGAACTGAAAACGATTCTGCCTTTTAGGGGCTGGCACTGAAATAGAAAAAATAAATAAAGAAATAAAGCAATAAACCATGCAGTGATTTTTTAAGGCATTAAATTTTGGTTTCCACAATATCACAGTGACTAAAGCCCTGCCCCTATCCCTGCTCACTGTAAATTGCCAGGTTTTCATATTTATTTCTCTTTCTTCTCTTTGGTATCTTTTACATAAAAGACAGAACCACTCCATCAGTTTTTTAAAAGCCTCAAATTCCTACTCATGGAAGCAGTTCCTTATCAATTCCCAAGCCCTCCTGACTGCTTACTCTCTAAAATTGATAATTTCACCATTTAGAAAATATTTATCCATTTTATACCTCTTATCATCCTTTCCCCATACAGAAATAAGTCAGAAAATTGACTGTCACACCTATTTAGATTAATTTTATGCTTGCCATGGAAGCAATTTCAGCATTTATCTGTATTTTGTATTAGAATTCTTTTATATCCAATTGTGGAACATCCAGAGGGAAAGAACAACCCAAAAAGTTCAGCTAAAATATTTTCTAAATTCCCTGTATATTCTATATATTAATCATAGAAATAGATATTAAGAGTACAGATTTATACATTTTAATTATTTTTAGCCTTAATTCTAATGCAAATGTTAAAAAAAATATGGCAAATGACTAAAAGCATTTTCCACTGTATTCTGCTGAACTCTTCCTTAAGAAAAGGACTTTTAAATCAAAGATATTTTTATGACATCTTTTCTATCATCAGCACATTTCAAGATGCCAAAAAGGATTATTAATGAATATTTACAATTATTATCTACAGATCTAATCTAATCAAATAATCTACATATAGAAAAAATTAAAATCATCTTAATCCCCTTAAAATTTGGCTTTTTTTTTTTTTTGTGCAAATCAGTGTTGACAACTGAAAATCAACATTAAAAACTGCATTAATTGAATTTCTCTGAGTTACTTTAGATGGGACAAGTGTCAGGTCTCACCTCAGACCTTAATTTAGCCAATTAATCAATTTTTTTATTGCAGGCATCCCATGGAATATCCTTCCCTCCAAATTCCTCCCAAAACACAGAGTTTTCCTGGTGACACAACACCCAGCCAGAGCAAACACTGAGATCCTGCAGCATTTTTCAATCATTTCTCTTGATTTTTTTTTTTCTCCATGCTCTGCAGAGAATTCTGATTTAAAATACCCAAATGTTCCAGTAAACTGCTGGGAGTGGGGATTTCCTCAGGGCTCTGTTGTTGTTTCTAAATTGAAATAAAAAAAGAGTGAATTTGGATATTTCAGCAAGCACCCAGTTCCACACAACTGAACAAATGAGCAGCCCAGATTTAAATAAATTCAATTTTCCTCGCATTTCCAAAACTGCAGGACACATCTGGCTCTGCTAATGAAAGGCCAAGAGATTCCAGCAGCAAGGTCAGATTTCAATTAATTCTCCTTGTTCACTGCCTGAACCTTGCTCACTTACAAGCCTTGATAGATCAAATACTGAAATATTCCCTGAATTATTCAAGATTTTCCCCCCAGTGATGACTGCAGTACAAAAGCTGAATATTACCAAAAGCTCTCCTCACAATTTGCTGGTTTTAATCAACTTCTCTTGGTTTTGCTGTTTTATTTCTGAAGTGATCAGGTAATTTGTTATTATAAACGAGGGGCTTAGGTATTAAATTTCCACACAAGGAAATTTTCCCATCCCTGGAAATGTCCAAGGCCAGGCTGGAGCAACCTGGGGCAGTGGAAGGTGCCATGGCAGGGCTGGGACAGGATGGCAACCCAAAAAAAAAACTCAAAAAAAACTCAAAAAAAAAAAAAAAAAAAAAACCCCAAAACTCAGTGATTTTATGGATCAGGAGCTTTTTGGGTGAAATTTAGAGCTCCCAGTGAATATTTTTGTCTCTAAACTCATTGGCAGGTGTTGCTTTGCTTGTTGTGTGAGAAGAGCAGAACAACAAGATCCATAAAGAAATCCAAAAAGCCAAAAGAATGGGATTTATCCATAAAAATCCAAAATAATTGGGTTTATCCATAAGAAATCCATAAATCCCAAAGAATTTTATTTATCCATAAGAAATCCATAAATCCCAAAGAATTTGGTTTATCCATAAGAGGTGAGAGCTGCAGGAATCTGACTTTTTTTCCCTTGTAAAAAGTGATTTGTGTAATAAAGCTGTGGGGAAATTGAACTTGTCAGCATGTTAAATGCATTTGTCTGCAGGAATAAAATAAACTACACGTGTGCAATTATGGGATTGGAGGCTGAAATTCCCCGTGATTCAAACTCTAATTTATCACTAGTTTTTCTTTAATCCACTCAAGCTTTACCAGTTAACTCTGCATAATAATTTCATTTGAAATGGAAATGAAACAGAAGGCTTTGAAAACAAACATTGAACATTATTTAAATCCGTGCATTCCAGCTTTGCAGCAACAATTCCAGTGATTTACTGAGCAGGACACAGCTGAAAACTGCCAGGAATTTGGCAAAAAAAAAAAATTATGTGTGTGTGTATGTGTATATATATAATACTTGACATTTAAATATCGGTGGGCAGAGTACACTCAGCACTTCAAATATATATTTTAGGAGATGTATTAATTTAAAATAACTCCACAGAGCAGTGTGAGGTTTGTTCTTTTGGGGTTTTCTTTCTCTCCAACCAGCCAGATCTTACCTTGAAAGCATCACTACAGCAGGAGGAAAAATAGATTTATGAGCTGTTAAGCAAAGCAGATTTTATTTTATTTTATTTTTATTTTTATTTTATTTTATTTTATTTTATTTTATTTTATTTTATTGTTTTGGCACTGCTCAAACCCAATTTGTCCTTCACAGACAGAGCTGGTCTCTCATTTTCTCACAGAGTCACCCCAACCCTCATTTTCCTGCTCTTTTAAAGAGGAATTTTTTGCAGATTAAGTTGATTTTCACATAATCAAGGCAATCCAGGAGCCTTAAAATCCCTGTTTGCAGTGACATTCCCTGTCAATGTGCTCCTCTGGAGCAGCACCTCAATTACAGCTGCTGGCTGCAGGGATGCATTTCCTGAGCATCAAGGAGCAGAGAAGATGAAAACATTTTTATTTCAACTGCAGAACTCTGCCCCTAAATCTTTTCAAGTCTTTTATAAGAGAAAAAAGCACTTTAGCACTCAAAAGATGCAACATGAGGAGGTTTAGAAACAAAACATTCTGGAATTAAGAGAGGTTGTGGCTGCCCTTGGTTTTGTTTGAAATACCCCAAAGTTTGGGCTCTGCAGTTCAGCAAAGACATTTGGGGTTAAACCAGTCCTTTTTTAACCTTTTGGGCAGATAGCAGATTGCAGCTCTGCAGTTAATAACAGCCCCCAGCTATGGCACACCAGAGAGCTCATTTGGCTCCAGAAATAATTCCATTTTCCATTCTCCATTTTCCATTTTCCTGCCTCAGACACAGCCCCTCGGCCCAGCCAGTGAATTCTCTCAGGCAAGTCTTGCTCTGGGAAACTTCTCATCAAACCCAGGAGAAAAAAAAAGAGCCTAAATTCAGTTTAAAATACCCAACAAAGCTAACTGGTGACATTTGGATTGTCACTGCCTCCCTAAAACCCCTGGTGCCTGAGCAGCTGCAGGGGGGGGATCTCCTTTTTTTGGGGCATTTCTCATTAGCAGCAGAATTTCTCTCACTTTTTCAATATTGATTCCCTTGCCCTGGGGTAACCTGGGAGCTGATCCAGAGCCAGGCTGATGGATCAGCCTGGGACAGGAACAGCTCTGTGTATCTCCAGCTCAGGAATTCCATTTTTGCCCAGCTGCCCCTCTCAAGTATTTGCATTTATTTCCAGGTTTTCACTGGCTCAGAGATGTAAAGCTCAGATTCTGAGCTGAGCCAAAGCAGCTGGCAGGAAAAGTCACCTGGAGCTGAGAGATCAACTGTTGGGGAGGATGGAACAGGAAAGCCTTACAAATATGATTGTCTGGCAAAAGATTTTGAGTATATAGAAACTATAAGCGAGATTGAAATGAAAGCAATCTTTGAGATCCCTTAATTACTGAACAACGAGAAAACAACGGCATGGCCAGCTGAAGGTAAAATCCCCTTTTGATGGAACAACACCCTCTGCTTGCAGACAGCTCCAAGGCTCAGAGCAGACCCTACAGCTTGGCAGAAGGGGCCCAAAGAGGAGTTTTTAGGGTTTAAAATGTAGCACAGTGTGGTAATGTAATGATTCTTATAGGCTGTATGGAAATGCTGTAGGATTTGTATCTTGTACTAGATTGGTTAGTGAGAATCGGAATATTCAACACAGAAGATGATTTATTGTATAGTAACGGGAACTTCGCTCTCTTAGCTCTTACTCTCAGCTCTTAACTCTTAGCTCTAACTCTTAGCTCTATGTTCTTACTCTTACTCTCAGCTCTTACTCTTACTCTCTTATGCTTTTAGCTCTTTTCTCTCATCCTCTGTACCCCTCTCTTCTCTCGGGCCTGCTCCGAGCTGTGCCTGGCAGCTCCCAGCAGGACCCTGCACCCAGGCCCTTTGCAATAAACCCCAAATTCCAAGACCAGAAGAAGATTTATTGTATTGTAACAGGAATCTCACCCTCTGATCCTCTCTTTTACTCTCTCATTCTCTCTTTACCACTCTCTTTATCTCTCTCTCCCTCTTTGGGGCCTGCTCTGAGCTGGGGCTGGCAGCTCCCAGCAGGGCCCTGCACCCAGGCCCTTTGCAATGAACCCCAAGTTCCTGACCTGGCTGCTGAGATCTCTCGTCTCCGTCCATCCTGACCATGCAGAATCCCCCATCGCTCCTACAATCAACAAATGAATTCCCAGGGGAGGTGAAAACTCAGCCCCTGTGGGATCCAACCCCAGCTGAGAGCCAGGGACCCACAAATCTCCAATTCCACCTGTAGGACTTAAAGACAATACTCCCTTTAACCTAAAACTGCAGAGAAAACTTCTCAAATTAACTGATAACACAAAATTATGTGTGTCGTTTAATTAGAAGTGTGTAATATTTATTTGTGTGTAATTCGTTTATTTTGATATTAATTTATTTTAATAAATTTGATTTTTTAATAATTTGACTTGTTTTAATATTAAAATAGGAACAGAGGCACGGGCAGGATCACAGAGATGGACAAAAAGTCCTCCAGGACTTTTCTGCCCCTGTCCCTTTGGTGAGCACATTTCACCATGTGTGTGACAGCCCAGCAGCTCCAGCTCTTCCTGCAGGAAATTTGGTTCATAAATAACTTTAGAACATAAGGACATTAAAATCATTGGTGTTTACATGAAAAGTAATTGAATATCAATCAAAACACACTGGCAACCTCCTGACAGCTCCATTTCTGCTGTAATTCATTGAATTAATCAAGGCCTGACACTGAGATGTTATTGCAAAGGCTGAGGAAGGAGCAGGAAATTACAAAGTTAAAAAAAAAACAACAAGATAATATGTTTTTTCTTTACTTCACTGTGTGTGAAACTTTCCAATGGAGGAGAACAAGGCCATGAAAATGCTGCCATAGTTCAGGCTCAGCTAATTTATATTTCAGCCCAAAAAATCCACTAAAATGATGGTGAAAGGGCTGCATCAGGCACATCTTGAGTTAATCACAACAAAAATGACATTTTGGAGGCAGGAATTCAGGAGATGTTCAGGTCTGGAGGGATATTCCAGACCAAAACCTTCTCATGTGCTGCCCCAAACTGTGAGAAATTGCATTCAGTGTCCCTGATGGCTTTGTCCACCTGCAATTGTCACATTAAATACCCTCTTTTAATACCCTGAATTAAAGCCCATATCAGGATTTTAATATTAGCAAATCTTCCCATCACCAGGGTGGCAGTGGCTCCTCCACAGTGACCGGATCCAGATCCTGATTTCCTAGGAGTTAATTAGTGCATGACTCAGGGAAACCAGGCTGGAAATTTCCTGGGGTTTAGATTTGGGTTAAACCTCCACCTGCACATCATTTAGAGATCTCTGCTGCAGCAAGCACAAAACAAACAGCAGAGGGAGGCTGAGCTGCAGCAGGGCCAGGGCAGAACCTTGAAGTGGTGAAAGGCAGAGAACAGAGCACAGGAGGAGTTTTCAGGAGCTCCTTCTCATCTCCAGCTCACCCACAGACAGGGCAGTGATATTTAATATCTCCAACCTCAATCATATGTTCAGCAGCAATTCCTAAAAGAAGAAATGGCTTTTTCTGCAGCAACAATAACGGCAGATCTCTTGGGAAAGAGGAAATAAGATGTTTTTGTTTGTCTAAAATATGAGCTCTGAAAATAAATAGCTGTTCCATACAGAAAATGCCATTCAAATAAAACCCTGCACTTTCCTTTTGATAGGATATTAAACATGACACTGAGATCCTGCCCAGCTCCCATTACCCCACAGACACCTCTTGGTTACACACATTTTGTTTTATTGGCCCTCCCATCAATATGAGCTTATTCCTGCCTCGTCATTAATTACTGGTACACAATTCCACAGCTCCAGAGCCTCCTCAGGGGAAAGGAGTACATGTAAATACGACACATTTAAGGAGTAGATTGATGTGTGTTTATGCAGATGGACCCTCTGGAATAATTTATATTTTGTTGGGATGATTGCTCAGCCAAACCCATCTGAGTGGCTTTTGTTTTTGCAGTGCAAGAACAACAACAAAGTCAGAGGACAGAAATAAACACAAACTAAAGTGGCACTCCGTGGGAGCTCAAGGAACAAAGCTGCCTTCAGCAGTGGGGGTATTCAGCACTGAAATAGGAACAAGTCAAATCTATTGTTTTAATCTACTTCCCAAAAGTTGGAGCAGCTTGTTGGATTGCCTGCCTTGAGCAGTGATGCTCCTTTCCTTACTCCTTCCCCACCTTTCTTTACTCCTTCCCTGCTCCAATCCAGCAGATAGAATTACTTCAGAATTACTCCTGCCCTGATTCAAAGCCCCCTGAAACTGGTGCAGCCTTTTCCTCTGGCTGCTGAACTCGCTGTCTCCCTGAACTGTGGCTGCCTAAGGAGTGGAACTAATACAGTTTAAGGGTGCATAATTCCCATTCATGTCAGAAAGGAGAGGATTCCTATGGAGATCAGCATCTCCTGATTGCATGGCTAATCACTGTGTCCCCCACTCCACAGCCCAGGGAAATAAATATTTTTCCTGGGAGTGAATAAATTCAGAGGTGACAGCTGAAGTGATGGAAGTTAATGGGGAGAGCAACAATTCAGTGGGAGGAGTGATAAATAAACCCTGAGCTCTCAGGACACTTCACCAAACCTGGGACAAGGCTCTGCCCTGCCCAGAGCATCCCCACAGAGAGGAACAGGTCACCCCAAACCCAAACAAACTGAGAGGAGAAAAGGGGGAAATCCTTGGAGTGAGAAAGGGCTCTGGAATGAGCAGGGCTCTGGCTCAGCTCCATCCCTTCTGCACTCCTGGAGCAGAGTGGAAGAGTCAGCACCTCCTGCCTTGCTCTGGGGGATACAGGGAATTTCACCATCTGCAAGGATCCTTTGGAGCTCACAGGAAAGGCAGCAGCAACAGGAACAATACCTGGGCAAGCAATTCTGCACCTTGCATATGGGGAAAATAAATCTGTGTGCATTGGCAGGACAGCCTGGGGTTTATTCTCTGACTAAGGATGGTACTGCCCTCCAGGTTTTACTTTCCAGAAGCATTTGAATGGTTCCATGAAGGAAAACAAGTGGAGAGTGGATGGTGAGAACTGTGCCAACATAACCCCCAAACAGACCAGGCAGGTGACAGCCTCACCTGAGAGCATCCAGTTACCAAATTCAGAAATCATCTCATGTTAAACCCCAGTTTCACAGCCTTAAACTGTTGTTTCACCTTGGTTAATCAGAGAATCAGAATCACCTGCTTTCATTTTTCTGTCCCAGCATGCTTTTTTAAAAATTTTTTCTTTCCTGTTCACAGCCACAACTTCACATCTATTTTAACCACAGCTACATCTCCTGCCAGAATAACTGAAGCAGCAGCAGCAGCAGGTTTTAGGTACTCAGCAGTTTGCTGGCTCCAGAGCAGGATCTCAGCACATCTCCTGCTGGCATCCCGTGGCAGCCTCTGGCATTGCACCCATCCAGCCAGACACTCCTGGCTCCTCCTGCTCATCCTCTCATTCATCCCCTCATTCCCTCTATCCTGCGGCTGGAAAACCAAAAATTCATCTCACCAGCACGAATAAAATAAGCTTTGTGATGGCTTAGAGCAGATGAAGCCCTCCCTCCTTTTACCTGCAAGATTCCCAGGGTGTGGGAAAGCTGGGAAAACACCCATGGACAAAGCAACCACCCTGAATGCCTCAGCACCTAATTCTCTCTTTTTTTTTTTTTTTTTGGATTGTCAAAACTTACTCTCTTTCTTTATAAGGTTTTTTAAGGTTAAAGTATTTAATTAAGAAATGACACTTAAATTATTTTTACTTTTAACTTAATAACTAATCACTCCAAGTCCACAATGCAGACTTCTTTGTCTCATTACAAAACACTACTTCAACTTATGAAGAAGAAGGTGGTAAAGGAGTTTACTAGTTTCTGCCTTAAAATTTTTATCTTGTTTTATAAATTTTACTATTTTTTAAAACTTTAATCTCTGAGTTTTCTACCACATGACATTACACACTTCTAATCATACTACACACTTGTAATCCCAGCTCTATCCATCAATTTTGGAAGGCTTCTCCACAGCCTCAGGTCAAATGTAGTGTTTTTCTTCTGGGGGTCAAGAGTTTGTCAGCACAGAGTCTGAGGCTCTCAGCCTCCAGATCTCCATCATCAGAACCCACAGGCAATAAAAAAATAACACCACAAACTTTTCCCTGCCTTGGTAAATCCAGAAGGGTGAAGCAATCAATAGAGCCGAGGCTCAGGTTCTAATTGGAGCCTCCTGTCTGAAACCAGCTTTCCTTTAAACACTACAGGGCTCGGGGCAGGGGCAGAATATTCCCTAAAAAGCAGAGAATGCTTCATTAGTGTTGCTGGGAACAGAGGATCAATCTGCCCTTGTGGAAGTTAATGAGAACAGCAGATCTCACATCCTGGCCCGGATCTCGGTGCCCGGGGCTGCAGGGCTGTTAGCGCTCCCCAAAGTGCTCAGCACCAGGGCCCAGGTACAGCTCTGCCCGAATTAATTCCATCTGTGTGACTATTTAACTGACTGCCAACCTGCCTGCAAGCCACAGATTCTAGAGATGCTCACCTTAAATATTAATGAAGCTTTTCTGCTGTAAGCTGCAAGGGAAAGCAAAACACAATTATAAGAATAAGCATTGACAGCAGGGAAAGCTGGAAAAATAAAAGGGGTTTCACTCAGACAAATGCTAAACCAACCCACTTCAATCACTGCCTTCCCCCGAGGAGGCAAAAACTGCTTTATTAAATCTTGATCAAGAAAAAAATGGAAGGTCTTTATTTAAGTAAAAAAAAAAAAGGTTTGAACTATGATAAAAGTAGAGATGCACATAATCCTTATTTACAATAAATTAAGCTTATCTTTGCACTGTGGGGTACCTTCCACAACGATGGCAGATTGATTTTATTTCCTTCAGAAACACATTTGCCTGCACCACTCTCAGGGCTTGGCTTCCCTGAGAGCCTCCATTCCACTCCAGCTCTGTTCCCACAAAATTCCTGCACGTGGAAATCCAGCATTTACCTTTTGCTATTTTTAACTCTAAGCCCCAGACAATTATTCTGCCCTGGAAGAAAATTAGCTTGTGCTAATTGAATGACAATAAAAAAACCAAAAACAAACAAACCAAGCAAACAAACAAAAAAACCACCCAAAAACCACTGCACCACAAATTGCGTGGGACTTTTTTATTTTCAATGTTTGCAGAGATGTAAATAAATACAGGAAAGAAGAGATTCTTTTAAAAGAAATCAATCAAGTCTTCAAACAGGAAAAA
The DNA here is from genome assembly GCA_019023105.1 of Diglossa brunneiventris. NCBI lineage: Eukaryota > Metazoa > Chordata > Aves > Passeriformes > Thraupidae > Diglossa > Diglossa brunneiventris. Next base: position 2,120,834 of record CM032372.1, on the reverse strand, counting down.
TTGTATCCAAGAGCTGCTTCAAACTGGCCACCATTCCAGAGATCAGGGTAACAATAATGGGAATAACTCAAGGTAAGCATTGCCACAAATGGGTGTCAGGAGCCAAAATAACCACACTACAGCAGGAGTCTCACATATTTACAACATACCTATCATACAAAATCAGTGGGAGTGTTTAGGGAGTGATTTCTTCTCTGTCCAGTGTATATAAAAGACACACCAGAGGGTTTGGTGGCTTGGTTCCTCTCCCCAACATCCACAGAAGTGTTTCTGCTTTTGGCAAAGTTTAAAAAATCCTTTGTATTGCAGGAATTCTTCATCCAACCTGGACTTTTCTGTGTTTCCACGCTTGGTTGTGATCAGCCCTGTCATGCCCTGGGGCAGCTGCTCAGAGGACAGAGGCTGTGAGGCTGTGCCTGGGCTCCTCTCGCTGCTCTGAGCTGGTGTCTGTGCCATGGAGCTTCCGAGGGCTGGGAACACCTTCAGAGAGCCAGGTGGGGAACAGAACAGCCCAGTTAAACACAGCACCCCAGGCAGGATTTACACACACATCAGTTAATTCAGTCTAACCCTGCTTCATCTGCTGCTCCAGCTCAGAAATACCCACGCAGATTTTCTTTACCCCCTCCTTCAGAACAGAAACTTATAAAAATCAAATTAATAACTTTTTTTTTCAAAGTTCTGACGTGCATTTAAAATGTAAAAATGCTCTTTTAGATCCTTTTTTCCCAGTCTAGCAAGTAAGATATTTTTCTAAATATAAACCAAGTGATTGGTACCCCTGCAGGGTATTTCTCTCGTGCCAGCTCCGTGCTGGATTAGTGATTTAATGAAGGGCTCTGGGGAAGGGCACAGACTGTGCCACAGGCTGCCACCAGCAGCTCCTCCTGCCATGCCCCCATCCATGAACAGCTCTGGGCAGGCAGGGAAGTGCTGCTTCCACCCTCCATCCCTGCTCTGCATGGAGCTTTCCATGGGCTGCCTGCCCCCTCTAGTGTTGGAAAGCAAGAACCGGGAAAATTAGTTCCTTTAAGGCTTTTGTTTTTGGGTTTTTTTGGGTTTTTTTTGGGGGGGGGTGGTTTAATTCTGAAAACAAACACAACTCCACGGAGCTGACTTTGGCTCGGCTCCTCTGAAGTCTGAGCATCTCCTTTTCTTTCCCCTCATTTCCCTGTTCTGGGGGATGTGGTGGCTTTGGGTGAGTTCTAACAAGTACACAGGATGAATAATGAAGGTTCTCAGTACACGGCAGCCATGCAGAGGAGGGGAGCCAGGTGGTACAAAAAGCACTGAGAGTTTGGGGCAGGTCTGTCCTGAGCCTCCTCTGCTCCAGGACAAACACCCCAGCTCCTCACAGCATCTGTGCTCCAGAGCCTTCCCCAGCCGTGGTGCCCTTGCTCCAACACCTCAATGTCCTTCCTAAAGTGGGGACACGGCACCCAAACTGTCCCTGCTCCTGCTGCCCACAGCATCCCCAGCTGTCCCTCACAAATAGGACATGTCCTTGCCCCCAGAGAGCTGAGCTCAGGCTGAGTGCCACCCCTGTGAGTGCCACCCCCGTGAGCGCCACCCCCATCAGTGCCACCCCCATCAGTGGGGCACAGCAGCTTTCAGGCTGAGTGTCACTCCCATGAATGTCACCCCCACAAGTGTCATCCCCATGAGTGCCACCCCCATGGAGCTGAGCAGCACGCAGACTCAGTGTCCCCGGGGCAGTGCCAGGGCTCACTCAGTGTCCCCGGGGCAGTGCCAGGGCTGTCTCAGTGCCCCCGGGGCAGTGTCAGGACTGTCTCAGTGTCCCCTGGGGCAGTGTCCCAGTGTCCCCAGGGCAGTGCCCGGCTGGAATGTCCTCACCTGGCAGCCCCAGCAGCTGGCCCGTGCTGTGCTGGCGGGTGATGTGGTGCCAGTAGGCGCTGCGGGGCAGGGGCACCACGGTGCCCAGGGACACGGCCCGCTCGCTCCTCCTCAGCTGCAGCTGCAAGGCACGACAGGGTCAGCGACACCTGCAGCACGTTTGCATCAGCAATTGCTTTTGACAGGAATTCCAGCTACACATATTGCCCTAAATTTTATAATCGAGCAGAATTTAATAATATTAATATTAATTTGAAAAATAATATAATGAACAAACAAAGTACCCACAAATATCAAGGAATAATAATAATAATAATAATAATAATAATAATAATAATAATAATAATAATAATAATAATAATAATAATAATAATATGTGTCCTTGTTGTTTTTCTCCTTGAACAGGAATTCCAGTTACACAGATTGCTCTAAATTTTATAATCGAGCATAATATAATATGTAATAATATAATATAATAATAATATTATATATTAAATTAAATTATATTATATATTAAATTAAATATAATATATAATAATATATAATTTAATTTAATATATAATATTAATAATAATATTAATAATAATAATAATTAGAATAAACTAACTTTGCACCCACAAACATTGAGGAATGTGTGTATCCTTGTTGTTTTTATCCTTGAGCGGGAATTCCTGTCATTCCTATAATTCCAATTATACATATTGCCCTAAATTTTATAATTGAGCAGAATAATAATAGTAATAATAACAAGAAGAAGAAGAAGAAGAAAAATAAATTGAATGATAATAAATTTAAGAATTCTATACAGTAATAGCAATATACAATAATAAGAATATTAATAATAATGTAATAATTACACTGCTAATGATGATTATAGTAATACCAATAACAATCCCCCTGGAGCAGCCCAATCTGGGTGGGTGCCCAGAGTGGAACGCCCTCCCCGTGCCCTCCCCGTGCCCCCCGTACCCTGGAGTCCTTGGCGCTCTGCAGCAGCCGCTGGTGCTGCTCGGCGATGGCCAGGGCGGCCGAGTGCACCTTCTGGTAGATGGCCTCGCCATGCCTGGTCTGGAAGATGAAGAGCCCTTCTCCCGTGTCACACATCCTGCAAGGCACCAGCACAGCCCAGGGGCAGCGCGAGGGTCCAGCCCAGAGGGAGCCAGAACCTCCCCGTGCCACCCCAAAATCCCCTCACGCCAGGGGGGAGGAAACCAGGAGGGAACAAAGTTATTGCCACCCTCTGCTCCTGCCTTTTCTCAACCAGGAAATGGAACAAAGTCAATTCCACCCCTCTGTTTTCTGTCTTTCCTCAACCAGGAAATGGAAGAAAGTTATTGCCACCTCTCTGTTTTCTGCATTTTCTCAATCACAAAATGGAAGAAAGTTATTTCCACCCTCTGTTCCTGCCTTTTCTCAATCAGGAAATGGAACAAGGTTATTCCCATCCTCTGTTTCTGCCTTTTCTCAGCCTGGAAATGGAACTTGGGATTATTTAATAAGGAGGTAATATAAAAATGGACCTTTATCAGAAGGCCTCCAGGGCAGTTGTGGAAAGATGCCCACAAAAGCCACCCCCACAGGGGTGAGGAAATTTTATAATTTTTAGAAAAGTAACATAATTAATGAAAAGCACCAATTAGGAGGACAAGTAGTGATTTGCAATTTTGGCAATTTTGCAATTCCCCAGGTCAAGCCCCTTCTCTGGAGTCCCTCCTGGCACTGGCTGTGCTCTGTCCATGAAATATCTCCAAGAGTGGTTTGCTCTCAACTTTGGTTCCCAGCAAGAACCAAGAGAGCACTGGGGCCCTGTGCCCCCAGGACTTGGAGCTCTGGAATTTGATTTGTCCTTCTGCCCAGGGAAAAGCCGTGGAAAACCACTGGGAAAAGCAGCCACTGATACAACAGGCCACAGAGCTAGAAATGGATGTGCAAAGAATGCAGGGAACAGAGGAAAAAAGCAAAAACTGAAGGGCACCATTTGTGCCTCTGTGCAGCCCTGGTGCATTCACTGACACACTCAGCTGCTCCCTCACAAGTGCAAAGGCTCTGGAGAGTTCCTGCACAAAACCCAGATTTTTATATTTAGGCTCTGTCTGGAATCTGTGTCAGGCAGGATCAATTTGTCTTCCCCTTTTGGACTTTTAATGAGTTCTGCAGACTTTTGTCTTCCTCTTGAAACAATAAATACAAATTTTATTTGGTTTTTTTTGGAAGTATATATATGTTCCAGAATATTAACTGGTTTTATATATTTGTTTCAGCATTTTAGTTGGGTTTTGGGGAGGTTGTATTTGTTTCACCATTTTAATTGGCTTTGAGAGAGGGTGTTACACTTGTTTCAGCATTTTAATTTGCTTTTAGGGGGTTATATTTGTCTCAGTATTTTAATTGGAAATTTAAGGGAGGTTTATACTTGTTTCACTATTTTAATTGGGATTTCTGGGAGGGTTTATATTTGTTTCAATTGTTTAACTGGGGTTTTTTTGTGGGGGGAGGGTTACATTTGCTTCGGTATTTTGATTTGCTTTTGGGGGGTTTATATTTGTTTCAGTATTTTAATTTGGGTTTTCTTGGGAGGGTTTATACTTGTTTCAGTATTATTGGAAAATTTTAGGAGGGGTTTTATTTGTTCAGTAGTTTAATAGGGTTTTTTTTAGGGGGGGTTGTATTTGTTTCAGTATTTTGATTAGGTTTTTGGGGGGTTATATTTGTTTCAATGGTTTAATTTGGTTTGGGGCAGGGGTTATATTTGTTTCAGTATTTTAATTTGGTTGTTGGGGGGGTTAGTTTTGTTTCACCATTTTAATTAGTTTTTTGGGGGGGGATTGATATTTGTTTCAGCATCTTAATTTGGTTTCTTTTGGGGGGGTTATATTTGTTACACTATTTAGATTAGTTTTTAAGGGGGGATTCATATTTGTTTCAGTATTTTAATTTGGGTTGGGGGGGTATTTTATTTTGATTATTTTTGTTTCAGTATTTTATTTTGATTTGGGTTTTTGGGGGGTTATATTTGTTTCACCATCTCAATTAGTGTTTTTGGGGGGGGAATTCATATCTGTTTCAGCATTTTAATTTGTTTTTTTGGGGGGGTTGATATTTGTTTCAACATTTTGGGGGTTTTTTGGGGGGGTTATATTTGTTGCACCATTTCAATTAGTGTTTTGGGGGGGATTCATATTTGTTTCAGTATTTTAATTTGGTTTGGGGGAATGGTTATATTTGTTTCAGTATTTTAATTGGGCTTTTGGGGGGTTATATTTGTTTCGCCATTTCAATTAAGTTTTTGGGGGATTGATATTTGTTTCAGCATTTTAATGTGGCTTTTGGGGGGGGGTTATATTTATTTCACCATTTCAATTACTTTTTGGGGGGGATTCATATTTGTTTGAACATTTTTATTTGGTTTTTTGGGGGGGGTTGATATTTGTTTCACCATTTCAATTAGCGTTTTGGGGGGATTCGTATTTGTTTGAACATTTTAATTTGGTTTTTTTGGGGGGGTTATATTGCACTATTTAAATCAGGTTTTTTTTGGGGGGATTCATATTTGTTTGAACATTTGGTTTTTTTTGGGGGGTTATATTTGTTGCACTATTTAAATTAGGTTTTTTTGGGGGGGATTCAGACTTGTTTGAACATTTTAATTGCCTTTTTTTTTTGGAGCAACGGGCCCAGGCTGGCCTCTGGCCGCAGATCAGCTCGCAGACCCTTGGAAACCCTGGGGAAAGGCGGAGGCAGCCCAAGGCAGAGCAGGAGCCGAGCCCACCTACCTGCCCGCCTCGAAGGTGAACCACGCTGGGTCCCGCCCGTAGCGCCGCAGGGCACTGAGAGGCCACGAGACCAGTTTGACTCTGGGATTCTGGATGTCCCAAAGACAGATATTCTCAAATGTTATCTGCAAGGTACATTCCCCATGCACATCTAAATTAGGGGATGGCATCAAATACACATTGAATCTCTCTGGGAGAAAAACAAAAGGTTAGTCTAAAATCCCTGCCCAGCACATGTGCAAGTCATTCAAGGAATTTCCTATTTTCCATCCCTATTGTTTGCACTTAGAGCTATTCATTCCCACACAAAGAATTCCTCCCTGTAGCTCTGTAAACCCCACGTTTGGGGCAGTCAAATGCTGCACCCAAAGGGCATCAAACATTTGTGTGTGCACTCAGAGCCTGAGGAGAAGCGCACCAGCATAATCCTGGTATTTGCAAACAGCTCATAAAGTTGTGAGCAATTTGTGAATAAATCCAGTGCCTGAGCAGGTAATGAGCTCATTTGCACAGGGAAGAGGAGTAGCCACGGGCTCAGGTTTTGCATGCAATTACTGTTATTTATTATTCTCTTTACAAAGCCTCAGCCACTGACATCACACCAAAAAGCCACACAACAAATCGTTCCCATCTCCAAGAGCAACTAACTGATCTGAGAAAGGGAACTGCTACTCCAAAATAATTCTAGATAACTTATTTATTATCTCTGGTAGCAAGAGCCAAAAATAAACCCCCCCAAACAACCAAAACCAACCCCCCAAAACCAGCAAGGAGGGCTGAGAAAAACAGTGTTGCTCCTCTTTATTCCCAATATCCATATGTACAGTCTAAAAGGCTTGAAAATAATGCAAAAAATAATTTAAAAAGTTGATATTTCTGTACCTACCACTCTGCTCCCTCTCTACTCCAGATGCCAACAAGTCAGGCTCTCCAAGGCTAATGTCATTAATTCGTGTTCCCAGGCACTCCATCTGCAGCACCTTGCACCACTCATCTGCCTCAAGCTCTGTACAAATGCCCAGAAAATCTGTGTGTGGGTACATCACGTTTATAACTTCACCATCAGTGCTCTGAGCGTGGCTGTTTGACCCACCTGAGTCACAAGCGAAGGTTCTGGAGGTGTCATCACTGAAATAAATGCCCACGGCATGTTTCTTGGTGCCTTTGGGCAGCCTCGAGATGTTCTTCACGTTACTGAGCTCCGTGACCTGGAAAAGCACAATTGGGGATTTGAATGAGGAGCTTGGCAAGAGATCTGTGCATTCCTGGCTGGGCAAGGGGAGGAGAGGAGGGAGAGAAGAGGGAGAGGAAGGTGAGACAGCATCAGCAGGCTCAGGATCTCTGGGGTGGCTCTTGAGGAGATGCAGCCCTGCCAGGAATCACCTCAGTGGGAAATTCCAGGGGAAATTCCATCCTGCCCTGGGAGATGCAGCAGCCTCATCCTCCACTGTGGTGGTGTTCACAGGGTCCCAGGGTGAGGGAAGAGACGAGGATCTGACTCCATGTTTCAGAAGGCTGATTTATTATTTTATGATATATATTACATTAAAAGAAAATGATATATTAAAACTCTACTGAAGAATAGAAGAAAGGATTTCATCAGAAGGCTTGCAAGGAATGGAAAGGAATAAATAACAAAAGCTCCTGACTCAGAGAGTCCAGGACAGCTGGGCTGTGATTGGCCATTAATTAGAAACAACCACATGGACCAATCACAGATGCTCCTGTTGCATTCCACAGCAGCAGATAATCACTTGTTTCCATTTCATTTCTGAGGCCTCTCAGCTTCTCAGGATGTTGGCGTTCGGAAACAGATAACCACCAAAATGATCATATGTCAGTGCTTTTATTGAAGAGCTCTGGGTGCCAGGGGTAGGAACCCAAATCTGACTCTGCCATACATTCGAGATTAACATGCTTTTATATTCTACCCTCATATAACTCTCATGTTAATTATTAAACTTATATTGTTCTATTGTATACATAGATTTCAATCAAGCATGGCCCCTCATGGTTCCCCTTAAATTTCTAACATAGTTTCTCATGATTCTTCTTACAGTTATACAATAATTATATTTAATTACTAAACAATCATCACATCTAACAATTACATCATTTATCATACTGCTTACGCAGGTGCAATGATCTGGCAAAACACAAAGCCTGACATTTTCACAGTCTACTTGTAACATTCTCCAGGGCCCCCATTATCAAGGAGAAAAGATCCTAAGGAAAGGATTTTTCAGAACATATCATGGTGGCACTCCAGCTCTCCAGGACATCAGTGTGACACCATCCTGAGGGAACTGCAGCCAAGGGAAAGGTGGAACCAGAGCTCCCTCCAGGCTGAGCAATATTCACACGAGGGGCAGGAGAAGCACCAACCTGGGGCAGCAGAACCAGAGAGGTGGAGATGGAAACCCAAAGGATTCACCATGTGGAGCTCCAGCACCCCCAGCTCCAGCGCGGGGGGAAAACAGTGGAGAAAAGCTGCTCTTTTTATTTTTTATTGAGGGAAAGTTGAGGATTTGTTAGACTGGTCCACTTCAAAAAAAAAAAGCAAAAATAAAATCACAGTTTTTGTTATCAGAAAGTATTTTAGTGTTAAAGATTCAGAAACAGATTTCTGTTGTTTGGAAAAACAGCTTTTACACCCAAAGCCCTGAACCTGGTGCCACACTCCTCACTCCCAGCTAAGTGACAGCAAGCATTAAAATAAATGTTCAACAGCTCCTTCTCAGCAGAGTGGTCAGACTGGAAACATTTCATTTGCTACTGATACAGTTTTGTCTGGAAAACAATTACAAGTTCCACAATCCAATTTTCCAAATGGATTATTCCATAAGCAGGCAGAAAAGACTGTTTAAACGAGTCCTGCTGTTGCAAGGCAAGATTAATACAATCAGATTAAAATTCAACCCCTTGAGGGCTCAGTGTATTCCTGTCAGCAGGGCACAATTAGCTCAGTTTCTATTGGAATATTGAGGATTCTTCTGGCACATCACTAAGGCAAAAGAAATAAGAATTTTTTCCTTCCTCCAGTATTATTTTGTTCAAGAATGTGGCAATTTGTGGTTGTTTATTTATTTTTAACAAGTGAAAACCAGACACTCACCTGAAGAGCAACTCTGTGCAGATTTTGCAGCCTAAATTCTAATTATTTTCCCTCCCTTGTGGGACCAAAGGAATTATGTGGGCAATTTGCTTTGTGTATGCAAATTCCCAGTTCACTCCATGAACCCAAGCTGAGTGTTCCCACATGACCTTTATTTTAGGGCACTGTGACCTTTCCACTTTTCAAAAATAGAGCAAGATTAGATGGGAAAGGATTTAAAGGTTAATATTACACCAAAAGAATTATTTCTGTTTTACACATTATTTCTGTTTTGCACCTCCAGTGGTGAGAATGTCCCCTTTAGGGTTTTATGATGGATTAAACCTCCCCCAGGACTGATGAGGGCTCTTCAAGTTTTGTATTTTTATCAATTATTTTATCAATAATTTTATGTTATTAATAATCTTTCTCAATTGTTTTATCGATCATTTTTACATTATTAATAATCTTTCTCAATTATTTTATTGGTAATTTTTATGTTGTCAATAATTTTTATCAATAATTTTATGTTATCAATTATTTTATCAATACTTTTATGTTATCAATCATTTTATCAATAATTAACTATGATTTCCATAAGAATCATTCAGCTACAGCCTCATGCAGAGCAGCAGGGACAAGTTCTCCTTTCCCAGCAGCTCATATTTAATACTCTCAGAAGCTCCATCATTCACATTTAAATTTCACACATTCACAGGGCTTATTTAAAAAAAAAAAAACCTGCATTTTTATCCACCTGTGCTCTTCACAAATGAGCACATTTTGCCCAGAAATGCCATTTAATATTCATTAGCTCCCTCTCAGGGAGGTTTGTTAAAAATAGAGGAGCCCTGTCAGTTTGGAGAGCTGATGACTCTAAACCTCACTCAGCATCCCATTTCAGCTCCCTCTCTGCCTGAAAATACGCTCAAAATCCAAATGAAAATCAGAATTTTCCCACTTTTCATCAGCCTGGAAGTGCCCAAGCTTGGCTGGGCAGGGCCTGGAGCAGCCTGGGACAGGGGAGGGGGCCCTGAGGAGGAGCTGGGTGATTTTGAGGTCCTGTCCACAGGATTGGCAAAGTTCTGATAAAAACCACACTAAAATTGTGTGTTGGTTCTCAGGGACTGATTTTGGACTTTGTTCGTCATTCATTCCCATCAGATCAGCTACTGGAGAGATCCAGAAATCCAACTGGTAGGAGAAGCAATAGTTCGAAATGAAGTGTTAACTAGGGACAAACTTGGCTTAAACCAAAAATCCCTCTGTGGCATTTCCAGTTTTTTCATGTTTTCAGTTTTTTCAGATTTTCATGAAAATCTGAACTCAATTTTCAGATTTTCCTGGAGCCAGTGAGGCTTTACTCTGCACATCCAGGCTGCTGGGGGTTAAACACCTGCAAACAGGTGCTAACCCATGGAATTTCACGAAAGAAGAGAAGAAATTCCAGCCTCATTCAGGTTCCTCTTGGGTTTCACACCCATTACCCAAAGTGCTGCTCATATATTGCATTGACACAATGGGGAAAATACACATTTACATCAATAATTGGCAGAGTTATAATAAAATATTATAATAAATAATAATTAATAATAATAAATCGTTATAATAAAATAAATGCAGTGTTTGACACAGAGCTGAAGTTTTTGCACACACTGTGCACCCCTCCCATGACAAAGAGAAAAACCTCATTATTTCTGAAGCTGCCTAATAGAAATTTGAATTATTTCTGGGCCTGATTTATTAGAAATAGCCACAGGTTTTATGACCAATCAATTCCAGGTTCTGTGGCATTCAGAGGCAGGGTTCCCCCAGGTTTCCTCCCAGATCCCTGTCAGGGTGAGTGCAGAGCAGCCTCCAGCTCCTGGGAATTCATTTATGCCCATAATTCCCAACCTTCAGTTTCTGCCTACAATCATTACATGAATTAAAAGGTTTCTTATTTCCACCTCCATGCCCAGGAGGATGACACGTGGGGATTCCCAGGTGAGCAGGAGATGTGCCCCATTCCAGAGCAGTGGCTGCGGGGAAATTCTTCATTCTTTTAGTGCCAGTGAATTTAGCAGAGCTTTTGGCTGCTGTAAAAATGTCCTGCGTGTCTGCAGCTGCCTCCTGTCCTCCCACAGAGGCAAAACCCAGGGAATGGGAACCCCCAGGTGCCTTTGGAATTCCCACATTCCCTGGCATGGCTGCTCCTGTGAATAGGAAGAGCAGGAGCCACTGCAAAGAATTTCAGGTGTGATTTTAAAGGGCTGAGGAGAGGAAAGGCCAAATGCTTTAATGATAAAGTCATTTTCCACTTGCTCGCTACAAAGAACATTTATTTTGCCTCTACCTCACTGAATGAAAGCACACACAGGGGTTTAGGACCTTAAGAGTTAAAAAAAATTCCATTTTCAGGCTAAGAAATACACAAAAGTTTAGATTTTAGTAAGTGATAAAAGTAATCAAGTAACAGAAGTTTGAGAGAACCTTGTGCCTTACCTTGTGGTAGCACCTGAAGTAGGCAGCTCGTTCATCTGAGAACTTCTCCAGCCTCTTGGGCCCTTTGCTTGAAGCTTTTTTGAACACTAACCAGCATCTCTGGTAAATCTGGAGGCACAAAAGAATGAACTTGGCATCTGCACTGCCCTGAGCATCACCAACACTCACAGAGAAGGGAAATCCTCACTCAGCTGTGGACCCCCAGAAGTTCAGAGGGAATACAAGGCCAGGATGTTGGGGAGCTCCATCCTCCTTCTTTGGGTTCAGCCAGAAGTTCTTGTGTGTGAGGAGTGTGTTTGTGAATTCTGTATTTTGTGAATTGCGTATTTTGTGAACAAGGGTACTCTGTGAACACGAGAAATAATGGACAATGAAAAAAGCAGATTATTCAAGTGCAAAACCCAGGACCATCCCGTCACTTTGCCCCCAGGGTCTAACTGAATTTAACTCCAACTCACTTGGGGCAGGCTCTGTGCAGGGTGGTTTTAAAAGCACCTTTTCCATCTCTCCAGCTCCTGCCACATTCCCTGCAGCCCTCCCAGAGCTCTCAGCTGAGCTCAGCCCGCAGAGCAGGCAGGAATTACCAGCCCTGCCAACTGCTCACAGCCCACTCTCCATCAGCAACACCTGGCAGCTTCAAAACAAACCCAAACTGCCACCAAAATTAGTGGGATTTCAAGAGCAAAACAAAAAAATAACCAGACAGGCCTTCAGCAGTGGCTCACAGCACAAATTCAATGATCAGTGATCACAGCATCCCAGCCATCAGATAGCATTTATTTAATTTTTTCAAGTCCAAAAAAGCCATTCTCAACCTATTTAGTTGTTTTACCAGTAAACAATTAACCAATACCACAAAAGATCTCTCCAAATCTTTCACAATTCATTATCAACCCCACTAAAAAACAGAATATCTAAACCAAATTTCTCCCTGAAACACCCTATGAACCTCAAATTTGAGAATTATATTAATTATATATTACATTACCATATTACATATATATATTATATCTATGATATGATGTTATGTTATATATATTCTATTGTATAGTATTCCTTCATATGGCTGAGTAAAGCAGAAAAAACTCTTCTGATTGTCTGAGTTTTGGGGTTTGAGAATATTCTCAGGCAGAGAGGGAATGTGAAACCATGGGCTGCTGCCCTGGGGGATGACCCAAACCCTGGAGCACCCTGGAAATGAGGGTGGCAGGGAGACCTGGCATCCTCACCTCCTCACTGAGCACAGAACCACCAACCCTGCATTTCCTGGAGCCTAAAATGCTCTTCCTTATCTATGAAACAGAAATTATTCCACCCAGTAAGCATGGAATATAATATTCCATATGATAAGAAACAGAAGATTTTAATTTAGAAGTTAAAATCTGCATTACTGTGCCCTGACCCATCAAGAAAGGCTTCATAAAATCATTTCTGTCATTTCTTCTAAGGCAAGCTGGCACTTTGGAAGTGCCCATGTAAAGCACTCCTGGTGTGAGCAGTTTGTTAACATAACAATCTATCCCTGGGTGAAAACCAACCAGTTTTTACACCATGAGATAGAAAAATGAAACCTGTCTCCCACAAACAACTTTTCCTGCACATCCACACCAGGGTTTGAGTGACCAATCAATACAGGATAACAACTCGTTACTGACCAATAAAATAATTAACAAGAAAGCTCCTGACCAGTTGGAGGTCTGTAAAACTGTATAAAAAGGAGTTATGTGAATAAAGAATGGGTTTGTATAGGTTTGCTGGCTTTTGGGGGTTTTTTGTGGACCATACACAGAGCAGGTTATAATTCAGGGCTGCTTAAGGCCATCAGGGGAGAGAAAAGCCATTCCAAAAGAAGAGCCAAGAAGCATTTACAGCAGAAACCCTCCCTTGCCAGGGACAGCTGAAAAAAACCCAGCCAGGCTGGGGCTCAGTATCAGATTTGGCTCCTTGAACATCTGCTAAGCTTTGTACACGGCACAGTTAATTCTGGGCATGAAACCGGATAGGAGAGAACCAGCCTGGGACTGCAACTGGGCAGGAGAAATAGTAAAGGCTTCCCTGAGGCTAAAGCTGGGCTCTGGGCAGGCAGCTGGTGCTGCCAGCAGCTGGATTTGCAGCTGGATCTGCAGCTGGATGTGCTGCCCAGCCATGGCACAGCCCTGGGAACCAGCCCTGCACAACAGGGTTTGCAGCAATTCCTGTGTGCCGGAGTATCTGATTCTCCAGCTCCACAGGCTATGGGGCACTGCTGCAGCTCATTAACAGCTCGCAGAGCTCACTAATTAGGGCACGGGATGCTCTGGGTGACAGCCACGGCAGCCCTGCCAAGGACACTCCTGCTGCAGCAGGGCAGCAGGGCACAGCAGGCACGGCTGGGAGCTGCCCCACGCCTGGGCTCCCTCACAAACTCAGCTTTTCACCCCCCCACAGCACTCAAACATCTGCAGGAGCTGCATTTCAGAGCTGCACTTGCTGCATTTCAGAGCTGGACTCGAAATTTTAAGATGACACCTATGGAGACCCCCAAAAAAAGGCAGAAGTTGCACAGGAACAAACCCTTTCTGTCAGTAATTTTCTCCAGCGCTGAGCTGCCAGCATCCGAAGCCAGCTATGGGAGAAGGGCTGCAGCTGCTCCATCCTTGAGCAGCCCAGCAGTGCCTGAAAACAGGATAAAAAACCTGCAGAACTCAGGTGATGACGCTTGTCAGGAGCTGCCTGCAGAGCCCAGGTGACAAATGCCCTGCAAGCATCCCACAGCAGATGGGATAACGGGAATAACCTCCCACTCCCGGCCCGCTGTCCCCCTCTGGCACTGCTGCTGTGACCAACACAGCCCCTGCCATCCCTGCAGACAGCTCCAGGTGTGCAGTGAGCCCTGGCTCAGCACCAGGTCAGTTCACCCCACTCCTCCCCACTCCCCCAAAGCCCTGCAGGCAGAGCTCAGGGCCCGGGGAGCAGCTGGGGAAGCCCAGGTGGGCCTTGGCAGGGGGCAGAGGGATCCTGCCCCTCTGCTGGGCACATCTGGAGGGATCCTGTCCTCCCCAGCCTGTGGGGCACATCTGGAGTGATCCTGTCCCTCTGCTGGGCACATCTGGAGTGATCCTGCCCCTCTGACCAGCCTGGGAGGCACATCTGGAGTGGTCCTGCTCCTCTGGAGTAGTCCTGTCCCTCTGTTCAGCACACCTGGAGTGATCCTGCCCCCCCCCCCCCCAGCACATCTGGAGCGATCCTTTTCCTCTGCTCAGCACATCTGGAGGGGGTCCTGTCCCTCTGCCCAGCCACATGAGGCACATCTGGAGTGCTGTGTCCAGCTCTCAGAACACAAAGCTCCTTTTTATTTTTCGGTTTGTTTTTGGTTTTTTTTTTTTGTTGGTTTTTTTTTGGTGTGTTTTGGGGTTTTTTTGTTTTTTTTTTTTTCTTTTGATTTAGATGGATGGACCAATACTGAGTTAAAGAAGCACTGAGGATTGCAGAGGCAGTGTTTCCCTGGTAGAATTCCCTCTTCCAGCCCTCCTGCCCTTTTCCAGGCTGCTCCATGGACAAACCCCGCTCGTATGAATGTCTCATGTCCAAACTGGGTAATTACAGACAGAGTTCAAGAGTTCATTGACATTTACGAAGATCCAAACTGGGGAAAGCTGCATTAAAAATGCCAATTAAAGCTTTACACTCCTGCATTTGCCAGGGAATAGCCACTTGTGTTTCACCACAAGCACCGTGCCAGGAGTCTGCCACTCACTGGGATGAGCTCATTCAGAACACATTAATTGAGAACATCAGCAAACATCCCCCTCACCTACCTGGAGACATTCACAGCAAATTTTCCTTTGCCAGACACAGAGAATTCATTGATAGCTCCCCAGACAAACATTACTTGGCAAGTAATGGGACAATTTAACCTCTTCATTGACACTACTGAGGGGAAATACTGCTCTTTTTACCCTATTGATCTCCTGAACTGGAACAAGTGACATTATCAGTAAAACAACAACAAAAAAAACCCAAAAAAACCCCACCAATATTCATTTCAACAGCTTGAACTCTCACTGGTATTTCTGACAGCACTTGATGAAGCCAGACAAAAAGATAATGGAACAGTCCATCATCTTCCCCAGCATTCCTGAAGCTACACAAACACCAAATTAAGATGTCAGGCTCAAATTAAGATGTCACTCTTAGGAGCAGCCCTTGCATCTGTTACTTTCTTTCAAGTGTTTCCACAGCCTCTGCAAAATGTTATTTATCCCTGATCTCACTGCAGGGCAATGCCCCTGCACAGCAGAGGGAGAATCTCACACTGGGAAAGGAACTGGTGATGAAAAGGCTCCAGAACCACCACAGAGTAAATTTCACCTGTTTATAATCAGGTTTCCTTCTCTTTCACTGCCTGTGCAATCATCCCTGACAGCCCTTGCAGGCTGGGGCTGGCACCTCCAGAAATCACAGATTTTTCTACCAAAGGAGGAGGAAATAGGGAAAAGAGAGCCGGGATGCACAACCAGCAGGTCAGGGAAGTGCTTGGGATGAAGGGAAAAGGGTCAGATTTGCTTTAAACTTCTTACAATAAAATACATATCTTAAACAAGATAGCAAATGGGTAAGAAGCACTTGTTTAGGAGTCAATTCAGCCCATGGAAACATTTGGAACTGATTGTTCGACTTCACAGAGGAAGCTCATCTTCCAAAGAACACAGAAGGTGATTTATCCAAAAACAGGCTGGAAAGCACAAAAAACCCATTCCTCCTCCTAAAATGTGCCAGCATCAAAGCAAGAATTTCATACTCCAAACCATGATCTGTATAATGTTTGAGGGAAAACCAGGAATAGTTCTGAGGTTTTTCCTTTTTGGGTTTTGGTGGGGTTCTTTGGGAACAAATCAAGACCCTCATCACTCCGTGCTGTTCCCACAAGTCAAACACCAAAAGAAACAAAATTTAATTGCACATGGGAGCTACAAAACTTCCTTGCACCTGCTCCAGAGGCAGGCTGAGCACCCCTGACACCCCAGCCCAGGGCTGACCCCTAGGGACACGTCACTGTGGTATTTCATGAAAAATGCCTTCTCCGGGATTTCCTGTCCAGGGAAGCTGGGAAGCTTCAGCTTCTCCCTGTTTTGCTGCTTTGGAATGTGATTTGGAGAATTGTTTACCCAGCACTTGAATTGTTTTAATTTAATGGCCAATCCCAGCCAGCTGTGTTGGACTCTCTGAGCCTGTCATGGGTTTTTATGTTCATTCCTTTCCAGCCTTTTGATGTATCCTCTCTCTTTCTTTAGTACAGTTTTAGAATATAATATATAATATACAGTATATAATATACAATATATAATATACAATATACAATATATAATATATAACATATATAACATATAATATATAACCTATAACATATAATGTAATGTAATATATATGATATAGTATAATATATATTATATAATATATGCTATAATATAATGTATATAATATGATATAATGTGATATATTATAATGTGATATATTATAATATAATAAATATAATATAATATAATGTAATGCAATGTAATATAATATAATATAATATAATATAATATAATATAATATAATATAATATAATATAATATAATATAATATAATATAATATAATATAATATAATATAATATAATATAATATAATATAATATAATATAATAATATAATATAATATAATATAATATAATATCTCAGCCTTTGGAGAACTTGGAGTCAAATTCTCATCTCTCACCTCGTCCTGGGCATCCTCACAACACCACAGCAGACACAGACCTGGCCTCTGATCCCACATCTCTGTGCCACACCAAACCCAAAGGTTTTTGTGCCCCAGTTCCCAGAGGGAGCTGCTCTGGCCTTTGCTGGGATCCCTCCCCTCATCAGCTCCAGGAGAATGCTCCAACCTCCCCAGGAATGTTCTGGATCCCATCCCTGCTGCCACTGGCAAGCTCCAAGCAATAAGAAACCTTAATATCTGTGAATATATTCTAACACCTTATCTGGCAGCTCAGGAGAACTCTGAATTTCCAGGGGGATTAATATCCTGCAGGTCGCACTTGGTGCCTGAGAAATCTGTTCTGTTTTTCCCTCTCTCCAACTTCCAGACTGAAAGGAGCTGCAGAGGTGAACAGAGTTTTATTAAGAAAGCTGCTTCAAATGGAGACACAGGCAACTTTTTCCCTTCTCCTTCCCCCTTCCCCCAGCCTTACATCATTCTTCTTTCCAGTTTTCACAGCCCAGGCTCTGAAATCCTCATATTAACTTGCTGGCACATGTATTCAAGCACCAAATCTCTCCCACCATATGGTTCCAGTCCTGCAGATTGTCTCTCCCCCACTCTAGCTCTCCTCCCACAGGGTTTCACAGCCCCAGAGCTGTGCAGAACTTGTCACAGTACATGTCACAGGCAACGTGCAGCACCAGGCTCTCAATGAGGCTGCCACAGCACTCACTTTAATTAAAACCGAGCACAGCAAACCCTGAGAGCTCCAATCTCTCTGCAGCTTTCCCCAGTCAAACGTTTCTGCTGAACTGGACGAGCCCTGAGCTTTGTGCAGGACTTTCTCCAAACTTCTAGGCACAGGCAGAAGTTTTCCCATCTAAAACGAGGGTGTGCAGCCAGCACTGGTGCTCTGTGGGAACAGCCCTGGACAAAACTGCTGAATTTTCCCAGTTCAGCCTTGCATGTGGCCACTGTGCACCAGGGAACTCCTCACCCAGCACTCAAATAAACACAGCAAGGCTCCACACCCTCCTCATTTTAGGTGAAAGTTTAATATTGCCAGAAAACCACTGATCAAAGCAAAGCAGGCAATCCAGAAAACCGAGAACTATTTTTTTTTTTCCCGCTGAGTTTTTTAATCAATCCAGAAATACTTGAGCACTGCTGACAGCACTTGAGCATTTCCCAGGAGCAAACAGCTGGCTGCAGAGCTGTGGCAGCCCCAGCTCCCTCCTGGCACAAGCTGAGGGCTGAATGACCACCAAGCCCTGCAGACAGGGGCTGCCCAGGAGTGCCCTGATGCTGGAGGACACCCCGGACACCACATTCCTTCCCCCTGATGTGATGAAGATGTTTTGGGCCAGCCAGGCCCCTCAAGCACAGAAACCTGAGCCCCGCAGATCCCATTTCTGTCCTCAAGGAGGGTCACACTAAAGAGGGAACAGTTCCACTGCTGCAGCCCCAGCACTCACATCTCCCACCAGAGCTCAGGAGTGGATGCAGGAAGGGGAACTCAGCCTGAACAGGAGTTCAAACCCAAAAAGTGAGCCTGGAACCAGCACACATTTATTTCCCTGGTACAGCTCCTCATGCTCAGCAGTGCTGCAAACCCCTCCACTTCAAAGATCTGCTCCTGTTTTGATTTTAATTGGTATTTTTAATTGAGCCAGCCCAAGCTAAAGAGAAAGCTCAGGTGTGTTCACATCCCAAAAATGGAAAGTCAAGAACAGGTTTTCCAGCAGGGAAACATCTTCATGATGCACTCCCCCTCAGAAAGGTCACACCTGTACCACAGAATGAGGCATGACCTGAAAATCATGAGCACAAAAAGGACTTTTTAGACAGAGAGAAGCCATAAAGCAACAGCCCTGCTTCATGCCCAGACATAAATCCCTTGATCAGCTGCAGAAGCACTGAGTGTCCCCCTCCCCAGACACAGCTCCTGGTGGTCCCTGGCAGAACCCCTCCTCCTGAAGCAAAGCTGATTTTCTGGGAGCTGGTGCCTCTGCCCTGTCAGCAGCTTTGCAGCACTCAGCCTGCTCTGTGGCACTGCCAATGACACACCAGCCCCACGCCACCGGCTCAGGGAATGATCTTCCTCCCCGTGAGGATGGAAAGAGTCAGGAAGAGCGAATTTCTCCTGAATATATTTGGCTCTGCAGAAGACACATGTGGTACAAATGTTGCTATGGAAACTATTCTATTAAATAATATTCAATTAAACTCACACGTTTGAAGCACGCAGGGAGAGTTCAGGTGCAAAGCTAATTAGCCTAAATTCAATTTTGGAATTACAAAGTAGGGCCTTCCAGAACTGTCACGTTCCTTTCAGAAGAGGCTGGGATTTGAGCAAGCTGCTTCCCTGCACCCCTTTCATCCCAAATGTGGCACCTGCACCCCAGGCCCTCAGGAAAGCCATTTCTCCAGGGAATTTGTGGCTCCCAGTTCCCTTGGAGATGGAATTGCCACAGAGGCACAGGCAGGAGCTGCATCCAGGCTGGAGAGCAATGCTCTGATTGCAGCTGTGCCACCAGCACATGGGAGTGAATTCAGTGACGCCCACTCACATCCTGCCACACAGGAGGGAGTGTGAGATCCCTCTCAGTCAACCAGAACCCTGCAGGGGCTGCAGCAGCCTGGTCCTTCCTGATGCTTTCACAGCACGGGGAAGTTGTCTGAAAGTTATTCTTCTATACTTTGAAATATTTTCTTGCCTTTCCAGCACCTGGGTGTCCCACAGCCCTCCCCAGCTGTGGGAAACAACCTGTTGGCTATTTAAACAAAAACAAAATAACAAAATAATTTGTTTAAACAAAAACAAATAACAAAAAAAACACCAAAACCAACCTGTTGGCATCAATTCCTCACCCTGTGAAGGAAGGAGCCAAGCTGACAGCAGCCACTGAGTGAGACTGAATCCAGCTCTTGCTCAGCCAGCCCCAGGTGTCCCATCACACCTGCAGCCAGGAGGAAGGGGCACCAAGGAGCAGGGACAGGCTCCACCCCGCCTTCAGAGACCCCAGACTGATGATAATTACCCACTGCTGCACATCAGGGCACTGGGCTGGGAGCAGCTCACAGAAAATGCCACAGGAAGAATCTGCAGCCACATCTGCTCTCGAGTCGTGGGCCAACACTTCCCAAGCTGGAAACCAAGCAGCCCTGAATTATAACCAGTTTATGGTCCATAAAAAACCCAACAAACCAGCAAACCCACACTTTGTAGGCTGTAGGTCCATGAAGAAGAGGAAGAATATTTCAGATAATGCTCTTTCTAATGATACCACATCCAACTCATCCGTTTTGCAGGGAGAGCAGACTAGAGACTCAAGTCTTGTTTTTAATGTTTTTTAGATCGATTTAAGAAGCACCTCCCAGTGTGCTCTGAGTAGAGGAGGGAGAGAAAAGACTCTTTTACAGCTGTCACATGCACATCTCCTAAGGGGACATCCAGCCTTCCCTCAGCAGCAGCACCCTCAGAGTGGTCTGGAAAGCCTTAATAAAGGAAAGGTGCCAGCACTGACGGCATTCACAACTATTGTGGGGTTAGATAAACCTTACTCACACCTTCATTGAGCTTTGCTGTTACAGCATGGGAAAATGCATCACAGTTTACTCTTACTCATCCTTTACACCAGAGCAAACTGAACACTGATGTGTGCTCAGTAATGAGATTGAATCAGGACACAATTGTGCCCAATTTACTACAATGACATTCCCTCAAAATGTCACTGAATCTCGTGGTTTTACAGAATGAGCTGTGCCTGCCAGTGCAGGGATGAGAAATCCAGCCTGATGGAAGACTTCTCAATCTTCGCTGTTTCCAAAGCAGCCACGGAGATGCAAGTTCCCAAAACTGTGGAGAAGTCATTGCCCACGATGGGTACAGCAAGAGAAGGGAACTGTAACTGCAGTGGGGCAGCAAAAGCTTTCAGAGGACCACAGACACTCCCCCGAAATGAACAAATTCTGAACTGCCAACACAACAGTGTTTCATAAACACAATAAATCAGTTCCTTTCCGGTCCCGAGAGGCCAATGCACCAACTGAAATGTTCAATACACACAGAGCCTCCCTCCAGGTGCATCCCCCCGGGCCAGGCTCCCCCAGGGACACGGAGCTCTCCAGTCCATCCCTGCCGGGACATGGGGGCTCGGGGGAGCTCGGGGGAGCCCTGGGCTGGAGGAGCAGCCCTGGAATTTCAGAGCTCACCCCAGCCCAGGTCCTGCCCTGCCTCTCCCGGCACATCCACAGCCGGCACGGGGAACACGCCACGGCAGCAGAACAGCCTGGAAAGAACTCCAATATTACACCAGCAGCTAAAGGGGCTGCGGGACTTTTCATTTGGCGCAACTCAAGCGACTCTAAAAGCCCCGAAAACACCGCCCGGAGCTCCCGCACTGCCAGCCCTGCCCTGCCCGGGGCTCCCGCACCCCATCCCAGCCCTGCCGGAGCTCCTGCACTCTCTGCTCTGCCCTGCCCGGGGCTCCCGCACCCCATCCCAGCCCTGCCGGAGCTCCCGCACCCCAGCCCTGCCCTGCCGGAGCTCCCGCACCCCATCCCAGCCCTGCCGGAGCTCCCGCACCCCAGCCCTGCCCTGCCCGGAGCTCCCGCACTCTCTGCTCTGCCCTGCCCGGAGCTCCCGCACTGCCAGCCCTGCCCTGCCCGGGGCTCCCGCACCCCATCCCAGCCCTGCCGGAGCTCCCGCACCCCCATCCCAGCCCTGCCGGAGCTCCCGCACCCCAGCCCTGCCCTGCCCGGGGCTCCCGCACCCCCAGCCCGGGGCACGGCCCCAGCCCTGGGTCCCTCCCGGAGCCAAGGGCAGGGACGGCGGTGGAGGCAGCGCAGCATCCCCGGCTGCCGCGGAAGAGAGAGGAGAAAATAAATATATCCATCCACACCTATATATAATGCATATGCAGGTGCCTTCATTGTTCTCTCCTCATCTTTTTGTTTCCTGCGGAAAAACCAACCCAGCTCAGTTTGCAAAAAGAGGACAAAGGAGTGGCAGCGGAAAAGAAATAAATAACAAAATGCCCAGCCCTGGGCAGGCTCTCCCGGGCACTCACCCCCAGCCGGCGGCTCCGGATGCGCACGTAGCCCTGCTTGACGATGTCGTTGAAATTGGAGGCCATCCTCGCCCGGGACAGGCGGCGGCGGCGCCGCTCAGCCCGCCCGCATGGCCGAGCAGCGCCGGCCGCACCCGCGAGAGCAGAACAGAACAGAACAGAACAGAACAGCGCCGCCCGAAAGAGCAGCACCGCCCCGGCTGGGACAGCACCGCCCCGCCTGGGACAGCACCGCCCTGGGAGAACCGCCCCGGTAAGGACCGCACCTCCCACCGCACCGCCTCTCCGAACACCCCGCACCGCCCCGGCAGGGACCGCCCTGCCCCTGGAGCGCCGCCTGAGCGATCCGCACCGCCCCGCACGACCCTATGGAGCGACCCGCAGCCCTCCTGGAGCGACCCGCACCGCCCCTGAGTCGCCCGCATATCTCCGCACCGCCCCTGGGTGACCCGCATCTCTCTGCACCGCCCCTCTGAACACCCCGCACAGTTCCGCACCGCCCCGCACGGCCCTGTGGAGCGACCCGCAGCACTCCTGAAGCGATCCGCACCGCCCCCGAGTATCCCGCATCTCTCCGCACCGCTCCGCACCGCCCTCTGAACGATCCGCGCCACTCCCGGAGCGAGTCCGCAGCGCTCTGCAAAGCCCCGCACCGCCCCGGAGCGCTCCGCTCCATCCCGCACCGGCCCGCACCGCCCTGGAGCGCTCCGCTCCATTCCGCACCTCCCCGCACCGCCCCCGAGCGCTCCGCTCCATTCTGCACCTCCCCGCACCGCCCCGCAGCGCTCCGCTCCATCCCGCACCGCCCCGGAGCGCTCCGCTCCGTCCCGCACCTCCCCGCACCTCCACGCACCGCCCCGGGCCGGGGACAGAGCTGTCCCAGCTCCTGCCCGCGCTCCCCGTGCGACCCCGCTGCTCCATCCCGCACCCTCAGTCCATCCCGCACCGCCCCGCAGCTGCAGGTGGCCCAGCCGAAGCGAAGTGCCTGTCCCAGAAAGTCTTTCGGGTGCCTGGAATTCAGGCGGGATTCTCCTGAATCCTCTCCCAAGGCCGAGGGTAACCCGAGCTGCTGGTCCGTGCCTCACGCCGGAGAAGTGTCCCCGGAGCCTGAGCCGGGTTTTTACGGCCAATGTGTCTGCAGTAAGGACAGACCTTGCCTGGGATTGCCTTCTCTGGCTCCAAGCTCTGCTTTTCCAGGAATGTCCAAACAGTGCTAAGCACTCCGGAGATGCAGCAGAGAGGGGCTCTGGTGGCCCCACACGGGTTACCTGCCAGGGTCACGCTATAAATACCATGGCCTGGAAAAGGGACTGCTCAGCTCTGCATACCTGCTTTTAATAGAGCCACAAATACAGCCCAAGGAGGTCAGCCAGACTCCGGGCTTTGACTTTGGAATTATCCCGAGGTGGAAATCACAAATGGGACAGCAGAGATGGCAGAGCAGGGACATAGCACAGAGCACACCAGGGAGAGCAGCCCCAGCTGGGCTGAGCTCAGGGCGCTGGGGAAGAGCTGCCCGTATTTATTCAGATCACAGAATCAAAGAATCATTTAGGTTGGGAAAGGTTATCGAGGGTAAATCCACCTCTGATGGCAGCGGCCCTGTCTGGTTTGGATGTGTGGCTCCTTCATTTTGGGCAGCCAGGAGCGATGTGGGGGCAGCGTGGTGCTCACAGCCCTTGCTTGAAGAGGTGATTGTGCTTTGTGAGGCTTTGTGAAATCAATCACAAATCAATGGAGTGGATTTCAGAGGGCTCTCCAGCTGAAGGACTGATTCACCGGGGATAGAGGAGGCAAGCCTGCACTCCTCACGTTGGGATTTTACACTTCCCGCTCCTTTTCACTGAGCTTTTTTTACAGAATACATAAAATAAAACAGCCCCACCCAGAAACAGCAGGACCTTCCACCCCCATGCACCAAAACACACCAGAAATTAGAGGAATATTCTGAGATAAATCTGGAATATGACCTTGGGGCCACCCGGTTGATCAGAGGGATGGAGCATCTCTCCTATAAGGAAAGGCTGGGAGAGCTGGGATTGTTCACATGGAGAAGCTTTGGGGTGACCTCAGTGTGGCCTCACAGGTCCTGAAGGAACCCCAGGAAAGATGGAGAGAGAGCTTGGACAAGGAATGGAGGGACAGGACCCAGGGAATGGCTTCACACTGACAGAGGGCAGGGATGGATGGGATTTTGGGCAGGAACATTCTTGCCCAGAGCAGCTGTGGCTGCCCCTGGATCCCTGGCAGTGCCCAAGGCCAGGCTGGAGCCCCCTGGGACAGGGCAGGGAGGGAACAGGGCGAGCTTTAGGATCCCTCCAGCCCAAACCATCCCATGAAATCCCCACAGAGCAGCTGCACACGGCAAAGCCCAGGCTGCAGGATTACTGAAATGCACTTTTGTTCAGTACTAATGCTGGAAGCATCAAGTGACTTCTAAGGCCAGGATTAAAAAATTACAATAATAAACAAGCCCAGAGAGGCTTGGCTGGGTTTCAAAGCCATTTGGAGCAGGGAAGAAATGACAGAGCCACTTTAGATGGTTTTTCAACAAGTTTAGACGTTCCTTCTAATCCCTGGCAGGACCTGTAAACACTCACTGCTGGTTTCATCAGTCACTGGCAAATTCCTGCAGGTAAACACATTCCTGAGAGCTTGGCTAAATCAAGGTGGATTTAAGCCTGTGCTTATTCTTTGATGAATGAGGATATTAGAGGCCACTTACATCTTCCCTTTGAACAGCATAAATCCCTCACACACGCCACGGTTCAAAGAGAAAATGCACTTTAATTCCCATGTGGGCAATGCATTCCAAGAATGTGCCAGAAAATCTCATTGTTCAGGTTTTCCTCGGTGCTATCTCCAGAAAAAAAAAAAAAAACCAACAAACTTGTTTCCCACTTTTTAAAATGTAAGTGTGGGCCCTGGTTGGTTTGACAGGAATCCTTTCCTTTCCCTGGGCTCTGCTGACCATTAGCCCTCACCACAAGGAAATGCAGCACTAAATTTATCTTCATCCACATTCCAAACTGTCAAAAGCCTCTTTATAAGCTGTCACTGAAACTCTCTTCCTTTTAATGCCTGTATTTCTGCTATTATTTCTGGGAAAGATAAGAGCCAAGGGTCACTTTGAAGCACCAGCCTATCATTAATAATTTAAGTAGATTATTGTTATATTTTAATCTCATTAAAACTCTCATTGTGCTGCCCTACAATGAGCTCGTTGCTTTTAGCCCCCTGCAAACACCGATCACAGATTTTAACTCAGTTTTCCCCAAAATGCCATCCTGATATTTGAAAAGGAAGTTACATTTCTCTTGTTTATCTGCAGCACAAGACCCTTGGCTCTTCCTAAGAAATAATAGCAATAATATTGGCAATAAAAGGAAAATCATTTCAGGATATTATTTCATCACAGCTGAAATCTGCCAAACGTCTCTGGGACTTCCCAAATTAAAGGATAAAAAGCTACTTATTTCAGGAAGCAATATTTACCATGGAAGTTATTTCCTAGGACTAGTCAAGCATCTCCTGATTAAAAAAAAATTTTAAAAAAAGAAAAAAATAAAGTTTTTCATTTGATCACCCTGAAATGATTTTCTGGAAATCTATAACACACATCAATACTTTTTAATGAAATGCTCCCCTACCATTTTGCCTCCATAAGGTGAAGATGCCAACATTGTTCTGCTTTTGTTTTGATTTTCCAGAGCAGTTTGGAGATGCCAACATCACCATGAGGTGTGCTGACTTTCCCAAGTGCTCAGAGGTTACTGGAATGCAGTATTTCAACCACAGGATGTCCATGAAAAGCTTTTGGGCATTCCAGTGTCTCATTTCGTTGTGGTGTGAGGTACATTTTTGACATTTCCTCCTGATTTCTGCAGTGGGAATTGTGAATTTGGATGAGTTCTAGCCGTGAGGAGATACAACATGTAATGAGTGAAATAAGAGACTCTAATTCTTTATAAAAATGGATGGGTTTTCTTATGTTACTGCAGACTTAGAAATCCCTTATTCTCCTTCTGCAAACTGCTGCCTTCCATCATTTAATTTTGGAGAAAGACAAAAAAAAAAAAAAGAGGAGTTCATCCCAAATTTATTTCTTTCAGAATGCAGAGATTTGATTAATTTTGCCTCATGACTGTGGCTTGTTCTCCTCTGGTGCAAACTCTGGATCCTCAGCATAAAACTGCTCAGAAATTCCTTCCCCACTTACGTGTCATGGTGCTAATTAATTTTGAGCGAATGAATTCTGCTGCAATGAAGATTTCTCAGGTACTTTTCCCTGCTGTTCCATCTCCTCCTCCTGTACATTTTTCTCTGTACATCATCCACAATCTGCTTCCAACACTCAGGCAATGTCCAGCTGTGTCAGGCTGAGGAGTTGTGCTGGGTCACAGAGTTTAGGAAACACCCATAAAATTGGGCATAAATTTGAGCACTCCCCAGTGGAGTGAGGGCAGGACCCTTGGTTAAAACATCTTTATTCACCCTGGGGATTTTTAAATACATCAGGTAGAAAACTGCATTAGTGAAATGCACACAGAATTACTATGCAGATACCAGTCAGTGCCAAAACATGAAAATTCATGAGACTGAACATTAACTGATAAAAAAACCCCCATCCTAGCAGCAGCAAGGCACACAGCTCGTGGTGCAGCAAGTGCCTGCCAGCAGGAACCACTGATAATCAATGTTTAATGACAATAAAGAATCAATTAACAGGGCTGCCATGTCACTGTGCACAGAGCAGGATTCGTCCCAGGAATTCTGCAAGGCAAGAATTCTCCTGCCCCAGTGCAGCTCTTAGCATTTATTCCTACAGAGAATTTACGCTCAGAATTTTGGTTTTTTTGATCTTTTTATCGCTGTTAAGTGAGTTTTGAAAAAGGAGATGTTCTAACTATAGTCCTTGCAGATGGCACTTGGAAAAGACACCCGACAGTGCCAGTTTACCAGGCAGTTTGTTATCTTGTGCTGCCTTGGGAGCAGTAGATTTGGGGGCTGGATTTTGCCATTTCCTTGGGGCAGGGTTAAATTTGCACGAGCATTTGGGTTAAATAAAATAAATAAATCAAAGGGATGAATTGGAAAAAGAGAGAGATTCCCCAGGACTGCAGGTAGGAAAAGCCAAAGATGTCCCAAGCCCTGGGGCTTGAGAAGGTGGAAAGGATGGATTTTGTCTCCCTCCCTTTGCAGGAAACAGGATTTTGCCAGAGTGGGTTTCAATCCTGTGCCAAAAGCACAAAAGCAATGCACAAATTCAGGGCTTCTCCATCCCTTGGAAATCCTCTCTCCATCTTTCCTGCAGCTCCTTCAGGCCCTGCCAGGCCACACCGAGCTCACCCCTGGTCTCCTGTGCAGGTGAGCAATGCCAGCTGTGCCAGCAGAGCTGCTCCATCCCTCTGCCCACCCTGGAGCCTCCCATGGGCCCTCTCCAGCAGCTCCAGCTCCTCCCAGGGCTGGCCCCAGGGCTGGGTGCAGGATTCCAGCTGGGCTCTCACCACTGGAAGTTCTCCTCCAGAGTCAATCTTTCCCTGCAGGAATTCACTCACACAGGATGGAAAACGTCCCTGCAGAAGGTGGGGACACCAATAATGACATCCAGGCTGTCAGGGCCACTCCTTGGGCCACCAGCAGGACTCCTGGTCAGCAGTCCCCTGGATCTGGAGAGATGCCACCCACTAATCACTTTTCTGGCAGCTTGCTCCCTCTTTTCTGGGCATCCTGGAGCAGCACACGAGGCAGCAGTGCAGTGATCCCTGGATGAAAACGGGAGTGACACCTCATGGCACACACGGAGCTGTCTGGGGGACACTCTGAGTCCCCATGGCACGGCCAGGCTGCTGTGAGGGGATCAAACAGCTCCTTGGTTAATTGGGAATGTTAGCTGGGAGGGTTAATTAATTGGCAGGGTTAATTGGGAGGGTTAATCTCACCCCAAGGGATGCACCCTTGGATGGATCAGCCAGGATCCAGTTCCCAGCTGTGGTTCAGCTCAGGGCAGCTCAGTGATGCTCGGATGGAGCCATGGCCATCAATCATGGA
The DNA here is from genome assembly GCA_019023105.1 of Diglossa brunneiventris. NCBI lineage: Eukaryota > Metazoa > Chordata > Aves > Passeriformes > Thraupidae > Diglossa > Diglossa brunneiventris. Next base: position 2,092,784 of record CM032372.1, on the reverse strand, counting down.
TGAGGGTTTGTTTCCATGGCACTGGAGCTCTGCTGTCACCTCCTCCCACCCTGGGACACTTCATTTCCCTGACACCAAACTTGAACAAATGTTATTCCCTCTGATGAGAACCAGCCCCTTCTGTCAGCCTTCCTCTGGGCAGCCTTGCTAAAAAAGCATTTCTGGGGAATATTTAATGTTGCCATCACATTTTCTGCTTTGTTTCAAACTGTTTGCCACTAAACAAAATGTATAATTGCAAATCTAATTACACAGATTGTCTTTATAAATGTGCTTAGCAACTCGGTGTTTTAATGAGCAAAACACAAACCTATTACTGCTATTATTCAAGGTTTTGTGACATTTCTTACTTTAAAAGTGTAAACAATTGGTGATTTGGATGGATAAAGTTCTTTAGTGGCTTTTCTCCTGGAGCTTTTTTTCCTGTATCCAACTTAAATTAAGAAATTTGACTCTACTGCATTGTGACAAACCCTTGAAACCACTGACAGGAAAGAATAAAATTTATATCCAGTGGAATATGTAAGTGCATTTTAGACACATCCAGGTGTTGTTGTCACCTCTCAAAACAGGATTGAAAAGGTGAAAATCTGACTTTTTAAAAGCCCCAGCCCATTTAACATCACCTGTTGGTTTTTATTCATTTTGTAGATACATTTCTAGGCATTTTAATTTCAGAATAACAACAGGACCCTGAAGAACAGCTTGGTTTGAAGCATCTCTTAGCTACCAGAATCAGAATATGTGAGGGAGTTTTGATTTAGTCCTGCCCATTCCTTAAAGGGCATCTCAGCCCAGACCACCTCAGCAATCCCAGAAAACATTTTCAAATGGATTCGCTGCCATTTTTTGCTTGCACCTTCATTTCTAGATGAAAGGCAGAAAAGCTGTTTTTATATAATTCTAGATAATTTTTTTTCTATGTAATTCTGTTGATTTTCCTTTCCTGACTCTTGTTGTGGTTAATGCTGGCAGCTGAGCAGGCTGAAAAGCTGATCTGGGCTCAGGCACTTCCCTCACCTTCAGCAGAAGCACCACAATAAACTCCTCTCACATGGGCACTTTTTGCTCTAAAATTCCCAGCCTAATCCAAAAGGAAGATTATCCTTTCACTCAACAAGTGGCAGTGCAGAAGATAAGCAATCGTGGCAGCAGATTAGACAGACTCCACAATCTCCTTGTAAAATAAACTATTAAAGGCTTTGATGTGCCCTTATCTGGCAGGGAGAGATTGCCCAAACATTCCAGAACAGAAACAATTGCACTGCAGGACTGGAAGGCAAAGCAATAAACTCTGGGTGCACTTTTGGAGCTGAGTCAGCAAAAAAAAAGCAGCTCAGCCTTTAAGGAAGCACAAACCACACATTAAAAAAAAAAAAATCAATATTAAATAAAATATACCTTGCAGATAAACTAAATAGCTCCTTGTAGCTTAATGCAAAGGATTCATTGAGTTGGGAAATGTTTTTACTGATAAATATAAGAAAGGGGGGAAAAGACCTCCTAACAGCTCAATAATATAATTTAACATATACATATATATGTAATATATATATAAAAATAACATAATTGATACAAAAAGTATAAATGAAATCAGCCTATGTGAACTTTGCAGTATTTTCAAGGATATTTGGGCAAAAAGGTTGCTCAAAACTCATGAACCAGAAGCCAAAATCCAGTGTGGTGAAGCCAAAAGGCAGGCCCTGAAAATATAGAAAAGATCAAAAGGTTTATTTTAAAATCTGCTTAATTGAAAGTGAGTAACTGCAAACAGCCACCCTGGCAGAGCATTTCATCCAGAGAAGGTTTCAGATGGTTAATGGTAATTATAAAATATGTGACAAATTAACTCAAAGCAAGTGAAGATATACATGACAGATAAAAGCAAATATTACAGCTCTGCTGACAGCTCCTCAGTCTTGCAGTGACAAGGATTTTAGAATCGGTCAGAAAGTGCTTGAAAAAAGAAAAAAAGGCAGATAAAAGCAGTCATTTGAAAAATGAAGCCACTGCAATGGAACCATCCGGTTTGATGTCCCCAGGCACTGAGGGGCTGATCAATCTTCATGGCTTTGGGGAAAATTAAGAATTTTTAAAAACCCAACCCAACAACCCTGTCAAAAAATCATATTTGTGATTCACATTCCTCCCTGTAAGTCTGCTTCACTGTCCCAGTCAGGGCTGGGAAGAGCCCTCAGCATCTCCAATATTCCAGGGCAACAGGAGCTGAAGTGACACCTAAACCCCACTGGCTTTCCTTTCTGCAGCCACCCTCACAACATCTCATTTTTATCATCATCAAGTGGTGGAATCTCAGCTCTTCTGACCCTGGCAGGTCAAACCCAGCACAAATTCCAGCAAAAATGCTGCTGCCCTTTGGTGCTGTGCCAAAAGCACTCCTGGTCCAGCACAGCCCCTCACAGAAAGAGGCAAATTTTGGTATTTCATAAGGCAGAATTAGGATGGACTGTGGCCAAACAAGGTGCCTCAATCCTCACAGTCACACAGAGCAGCCCTTTAATTTGAGATCTGCACGGGCCACAAGTGTCACCTGCTCCCACCAGGGGACCTAGAAGCTGTTCTGATAGGGAAATCAGTCCTGAGGATTGTTGTGATTCCTTCAGCATAATCAAAAGCATCAGTGACATGGAGGTGGAAAAGGAATTCATTCAAAATTAACAATTATTGGTGTGGCATGATGGCACGAGGTTAAAGAGATGTCTCAGTGCAGACAGCTCATGTTTGAAAAAACTCTCATTACATTTTGCCCTGGAGTAATGATTTATGCAATTAGGATGTTTCCTTCAGCTAACCTCTCTCCCTCTATCCAGGTTTTCCAACCATCTTCATTATCCTGGAGCACCCTCAATGCAAAATTTATAGCAATGATCAAATCTCCAGGAAGCTCATGTTCAGGTTTGTTGGTTTGTTTTTTTTTTTAAGTGCTTCAAATTGAGAACTGAAGACAACAAAATCATTTCACTGCTCAGTCTTAAAAATGTTGGAAGGACTAATATGAAATCAATCCACGGATCCCTCTGGTCCACCGCAGAGACCACTGACAATGATGTAGGAATGCTGAATTTCTGTAATGCTGCAGCTCAGCCACGCTCCTGGGTTCCTTAAGGATCATTCACTTTTGTTTACCAGGACTTTTAAAGAAATTCTTCTCAAGCCAAATGTATTTGTTCTCCTCCCACTGTTTGATTCTCAGTCCAGTGCATGTTACACAGTAAATCACAATAAATGTGAAGTGAATCACAATAAACTGAAACCACAACACGCTGCCACCTCCTTTTGATGGATTTGTTCATGAATATGGACCAGAAACCCAGAATTTGCCTTTTGGGCCTGGGCTGATCCTCCTGTGGCTGTCACACAGCAGCATCCCAGACCAGATCTCACTGAGAACGGCTCCAGCAGCATCTGCCAGCACCTCCCCAGCTTCCAGAGAACAGAGAGGCTGCAGAATTAACAAGTCAGCACCCTGCAACCAGCCCGAGGCAATGTGAGCGCTAAAAATGACTGGAGAAACGCGAGGAGTGGCAGAAGGACTCGTTCTGCTCGTTCAAGTAATGAATTGGCTTCAAAGAATCGAGTGGAGCTGTTGTCTTAGTAACCCAGTCCGGGAGAGAAAATCTTCTGGGGAGCTGGCAGGCAGGGCCTGGAACATCTGCACACCCAGGCAGGCTGGCACATCCAGCTTCTCGGGCAATACCTGGCAGGAATTGTGCTGGAATTTAGCAAATGATGAATTCGACAGAACAAAAGAATTTGGTTTTGCTGTCCCTGTGGCACCCATTTCCCCAAAACCAAAAAAAAAGACAGAAAAAAATAAAACTGGCAGGTCAGCTCAGGACACATCTTGTTGGGATGTATTTCTAATAAATGCAAACTAATAAATAATGTATAATAAATAATATACATTATAATAAATAATCTATATTCATTAAATATATTATATTGTATATTTATGTATTATTATAATTATTTATTCTATTATATATTATTTATTAGTAATGTATATAAATACACATTACTAATAAATAATATATTTCTAATAAATGAAAACTAATAAATGCAAACTCAAAATGCCACTCCATCGATAAAAAGTCACCAGTGATCAAAGTTGTGGGTGGGAGAGCATTTCCTGTCATCCTGTTTGAAAGGATTGTCAGTGCTGTGCATTTGGAGCTGCAAAAGAGAGTTATCAAAATACGAACTAAAATCAGAAAGTGTGTTCAGGCACTGAGCTGTGCATGAGCTCTGCCATGGCAATGTGTGCTGCAATTACAGTTTGTTAAAAATACATCACTGCCTCGGGCCGAGCCGTCTGCGGGGATGAACTCACCTTTGTGGGCAGGCCAGGACGCCATCGACCTAAACAAACAGAAAAATTGTATCAAAACCAGTGTGGCCGGCAGGAGCAGGGCAGGGATTGTCCCTCTGTCCCTCTGCGCTGGGCACTGGGGAGGTGACAGTGTCCAGTTACAGGAGGGACACTGAGGGGCTGGAGCTGTCCAGGGCCGGGAAGGGAATGGGAATTCCTGAGGGAGCTGGGGAGGGAATGGAGAATTCCTGAGGGAGCTGGGAAGGGGAGCTGGAGAAGGGAATGGAGGGAATCCTGAGGGGAGCTGGAAGAAGAGGAATGAAGAAGAGAATGGAGAAATCCTGAGGGGGCTGGGAAGGGAATGGAGAATTCCTGAGGGAGCTGGGAAGGGAATGGAGAATCCTGAGGGAGCCGGGAAGGGAATGGAGAATTGCTGAGGGAGCTGGGAAGGGAATGGAGAATCCCTGAGGGAGCTGGGAAGGGGCTCAGCCTGGAGCAAAGGAGGAGCCCCAGGGATCTTTTCCCTCTCTGGAATTCCCTGCCAGGAGGGGACAGGTCCCAGGAACAGGGACAGGAGCAGAGGGAACAGCCTCAGGCTGGGCCAGGGCAGCTCAGGGTGGGCACAGCAGGAATTTCCCCATGGAAAGGGGCGGCAGACAATGGAACTGCCCAGGGAGGGTTGGAGTGCCCATCCTGGAGGTGTCCCAGGAATTCCTGGAGGTGGCACTCAAGGCTGGGGACAGGGTGGTGATCAAGCAAAAGTCACAAGATTCTGTGATTTACAGAGGGAAAAAACCTCCAATCCAAAACTCAATCTACAGAAACCAAACTATTGTTTTCCCACCCCCACTGTTGTTGTAAAAGAACAATTACTGTGGCAAATAGAAAGATTTACCTGGAGTGCCTGCAATGAACAATATTGGGTAAACACATCTGTATTTCATGGGCTTGCCCTGCAAACAGCAGAGAACTCTGCAAGTCACAAAACAATCAATCTTCCACAGCATCACTTTGATTTTGGAGTGGTCTGAAGTGAGGGTCTAAGAGCCAATAAAGCATTTCAGATCATCTGGGATCCCTAGCTGGAATTTTAAGTGTGTTCCTCAAAGAGGAGAGTGGTGCTCGTGAGCCTGGAGTTCAACTGGCTTTAGTGATTTAAATGCAAAGGAAAGTTAATTAGTCATAAAAAAAAAATGCTCCATGATAAACATGGCAGCCCAATTTGTATTCAAATATTACTTTTCTGGTCTAAAATAAAAAGCAAAACAATTAGCCAGCAAAGGCATTAACTGCTGGGGTTATTCAGTGGATAATGTGGAAATGCAGCCACTTCCCCCTGCAATGCTGTTTGTCACTGCCTTTCATGCATTCCCAGCATTAGGGTTTGTTTACCACGATGGTGATTAACAACAGGATCAAACCCCACTCTCAGCTGCCTTACAAGACCAGGAAATTCATGGCAGGAGCAGCACTTGGCCCTCTGCAATCCCTGAATTTCCACCAGCTCAGCAGAGAAGGAGTTTGAGCACTGAAAACCTCTTCAAAGTGCTGTGAGCTTGACTTGGTGCCTTTTAGAATGTAAATAAGAAATTATCAGAGATCTTCAGCTCAGGGAATGCATGGAAATCAACAGTGTTTTCACTGAGGGAAATGCAGAAGTGATGGAAACAGCGGGGAATGACCCAGGAGAGAAGCACTGGGCAGAGCTGGGCAGGACAAGGACACTCCAATGAACCCTGAACCTCCTCCTGGGGACACAGACAGGCAGAGTTCCACTGCAGCTGGACATGCCACGTGCACAATGACACCCTCAGGAGGCACCTGAGGGCTTCAGAGGGAGGAATCCCAAATCTTCAGTGATTTAACCTGATTTGAATTGCATTACTTCTCTTCTCCCGCTCGGAATATTAATTGGGATATTTGACAGATCAGTTTGCTGTCAGTGAGATGAAAGATATGCCTGTCAGGCAATGTTTACAAGGCAGTCTTCAAGCTGAGAGAGAAAATTAAAACCATTACCATGCCACCAGTCTGAAGCCAAACTTAGTTTCACACTGAATATTTTGCAATTAAGCTGAATTAGAAGAAATGAAGGGAAGAATCCTTCACCTTGGCTGGAGTTGGAGTTTTTACCTCAGCACATTGTCCAGTCACACTTAAATCACGGATCTGAGGAGAGGGGAGAGGGAAAGTGGGCTCCCCAAAACATTCAGTGTTGTAAGATCATGTTTTCAGAGTGTTCTTACTCCAAACCCTCCAGGAAGTTCTGCTGGGATCAGCTGGAGATGGAGCAGGGAGTGGAATCCTCATCCTCTGGAGGTTCTGGATTGCTCCACTGCATAACCCCAGCAGTTAATTTAACAGGTTAATTGCTTTGCTTTCTATTTCAGACCATATTTGAGTCCAAAGTGGGGTGCCAGAGCATCCTTGGGATGTTCTGGATTGCTCTGGGCGTGTGCTGCCAACAGGAATTGTTCTCTCTGCTGCTTTTGCCCAAATTCTCACCCAGTTCTGCCAGAAGCACAGTTTGAGTCTTGAAAAGAATCTCCAGAGAGAAACAAGAGAAGCACTGACATCCCTCAGCTTCCTCCCCTCTGCCTCTTCCTCACCCAGGGGAGGCACAGTGGGATCAGGGACAGCAGGATGGGATCTGTGCCCACCCAGCACTGCCCAGGGAGGAGTTCCAGGAGATTCCCAGTCCAGGACAAATCCCAGATTCCCAGTCTGCCCCAGGATAAAATCCAGATTCCCAGTCAGTCCCAGGAAAAAGCCTGGATTCCAGTCCAGGATAAACCCATATTCCCAGTCAATCCCAGGATAAATTCCAGATTCCCAGTCAGCCCCAGGACAAAGCCTGGATTCCTGGCCAATCCCAGGATAAATCCCAAATTCCCAGTCCAGGATAAATCCCAGATTCCCAGTCAGTCCCAGGCCAAAGCCCAGCTCCAGGTGGGATCCCAGCTCAGCTCCCAGTGAGGAATGATTTGGTTTATTTGGAGCCCCATTCCTGGTTTATTTGGAGCCCCATTCCTGGTTTTTTGGAGCCCATTCCTGGTTTATTGGAGCCCATTCCCGGTTTATTTGGAGCCCCATTCCTGGTTATTTGGAGCCCCATTCCAGTTTATTTGGAGCCACCATTCCTGGTTTATTTGGAGCCCCATTCCCGGTTTATTTGGAGCCCCATTCCTGGTTTATTTGGAGCCCCATTCCCAGTTTATTTGGAGCCACCATTCCCGGTTTATTTGGAGCCCCATTCCTGGTTTATTTGGAGCCCCATTCCCGGTTTATTTGGAGCCCCATTCCTGGTGCTGGGCAGTAACTGGATGAGACAGGAGGAGCCCCCAGGCCCATCTGAAGCACTGAGGCAGAATAAAGGGGATTTTCAGCCCTGGTTTGTGTCTGCAGCAGTGCCCATGGTTTGTCAGCAGTGAGTCAGGGCTCCTGACAGGCACAAAGGTCAATTTTCCCTCCCTGAGCAGAGCAAACTGAGGCTGCTGACTCAAAATCACATTTCCAGTCACTGGCTTGGCTGATTCATCATCAGTTTTGTCCCAGCTTGAGCATGAAAAGCTGGAGCTGTTGGGAAGAGAGAGCTGGGGTTTCAAATGCTCTCAAAAGTTAATATTTGGTGTTTGTTTGAAAGCATTCAGAGTAAATGGGAAGGGCAGGAAGGGAAGGACAACACTGAGGAAAGGAGAAGGAGGAAGAGAAATCTGGTGGGGTTTTAGCTTAGAAAAACTCCTCAAATCACAGAATGGTGTGGGTTGGAAGGACCCTAAACACCACCCAGTCCAACCCCCTGCCATGGGCCTTCCACCAGCACATTTTGTATTTTTGGTTATTGGTTGGAATTGCATTCCAATTGAACCAGCCCCAGTTCCTTTTTCTCCCACAGCCTTGTTAACATTTCCTGGGCTGTGTTGCCACAGATTTTAGCAGATTCACAGTTTGATTGCCACAAGACTTCCCAAAGTAAAAAACAAAGCTAAAATCCCTCTTATGAGAGCTCAAGGCATTTAAAGTCTGTGTTGCAGCACTGAATACTGATATAAAAAATCCTTTGGAACACTTTGGAAATATGGGAGCAGAAAACAGAGTCAGTATCTTCTTACCTCAATCTTGGCAATTCTGTGACAAGAGCAGGGGGACATTTTGTGGGTTTTTAAGAGCTTAATTTAAAAAGGATTAGCTACCACTACCCAAAACGGTGTTTTAGAGGGAGGAATTCAGGGGTTTCAATACCTTCATGCCCCTCATTGTGGAGCTTCAGACCTGCATCAGACACAAACTGAGCTGACAAAGTGATTTTTGCACTTGTTCAGTCTGTGACCTGACCAGAGCAGGTGAGGCCAGGCTAGCACAGAGCAGGATTCTGCTCATCCCTTACAACCTGCTGGGATTTCAAACAGCAATATTTTACACAATATATATTTTATAAAATATATTTTTTATGCATCCTGCTCATATTACATACAAGAATATTTTATACCATATCTATTTTATACAACCTGCTTGTATTACATACAACAGTATTTTATAAAATATATATTTTATACAATGTATACTTTATACAACCTGCTGGGATTTCATACAACAATATTTTATACAATATATATTTTATAAAAATATATATTTTATACAACATGCTCGTATTACATACAGCAATATTTTATACAATATATATTTTATACAACCTGCTGGGATTTCATGCCAATGGTATTTATAAAATATATATTTTTATACAAAATATATTTTCATACAACCTGCTGGGATTTAATACCACAATATTCTACACAATAAATATTTCATACAGTATATATTTTCTAGACCCTGCTCAGGTTTTGTAGAGCCCAAGGCAGCACACTCCTGCTCTCATGCCTATAAACCTTCCCTGGAGCTCTCTGGGTGCCTCAGGAGCTCAAAAGCCAGGCCAGACAATGCCAATGCTGTAACAGGTGGTGATTTTCTTCTCCAACCTGTTCATTTTGAGCTCTTCCAGCCTGGATGTTTGCTGTGGGCATGCAGGAAGAAAAAGGGAGAATCCAAGTTCCTTGTGCCAGTGGCTCATGAGTTTTCAGCAGCCAGCAGAGGAATGAGTTCATTTGGAATTGAAATTAGCTCATTATAATTTCTTTTATTACTGGCTCCTGACCAAGCAAGAAATACTTTCTAATATTCAGAACATGCTGTACAATTCACTGCTTTACAAACAATTGGAGAAAAAAAAAATATTGGGATCAGAAAATGAAATTCTGGTTTGGGTTCAGTTAGACTAGGAACAGGAGTTGGAAAACATAGAGAAAGTCACAGATTTTGGTGAAATTATTCCATGAGATTTGTGCTCCCCGTGCTACCTGTAACATTTCAGTAGTAATTAATACAGCAGTGCTTTATGAACCTCCTTGCTTTCCTCTAATTAAGCTACACTGGCATTGCCTGCAAAGAAAAAAAAAAAGAGAGAGAGAGAGAGAAAAACACTTTTCTGAGCATTTTAAAAAACTCCAGCCAAAAAAAAAAAATTCTGCTTTCCACTGCAACACGGCCCAGGTGAGATTCTGACTGAAGAAAATAAAATTTGAATTTCTCGAGGGAATTTCAATGAAAAAATGGCGCAACCAGCGGCCAAGGTGCTGGGCACCGGAGGGAGAGGATGGGAACAGTGTCCTGCTTTTCCCACGTGCATTCCCTGCCTCCCAAAAACCAACACCTGGAGATGTGGGTGTGCTCAAACAAAAAATCTTCCCATTTCTTCTGCAGGCCCAGAAATTCCCTGATGTTCTACACGCCCTGGCCCAGCTTATGTCAGAACTGGGATCCTCCAGAGCTGTTTTATTGCACCCAGAGGTTAAAAAATCCCCACCAAAATTCCTTATGGCTGGAGCATCCCAGCAGCGAGAGAAGGAGCTAAATTCTTCTGAGGGCCAGCTGAAAGGACACATAATTAGATAAAAACAAATTAGGATTCTATTGAATTCTTTTAATGAAACATTCATTTCAGCAGCAGAGGATGTGCATTAAGGTGTCAGAAGTGTAAATGGCTGAAAGCACAATGGGGCATTTTGGGGAAAAGCACATTATCCTGGTGTTACATTATCCTGGTGCTGCATTATCCTAGTGCTGCATTATCCTGGTGAAGTGCAAACAGCTCGAAGGGGAAAATAGATCCCTTCACCAAATTTACATTGGAACTGTCAGAATTAAGAAGATCTCTGAAGGATAATGTATAATATCACCATTTTCTTAGTCAATATTTGACAAAACGTCTTTTTCCCCAGTTTCTCAGTGAAGTCAGACTCCTTTCCCATTCTGTTGTGTGCTGTGCACACCAGGAGTGGGAATTTGATAAATGGATGATAAATGCCCCAGCCCTCCCTGCCTTTATTGCGGATCTCACCTTGTGTAGCTTTGATAATTGTCAGGAAACCAGGCAAAGCCCACCCCACCTCACACAATAAATCTGTTTGCTCTCCATGTCTGATCCCTCCACTGCAGAAATGAATGTTCTCCTTCAGCACTCACAGGGCTGGGATTTCTCAGCAATGAGCAAAGTCTGGCAGGAGCCACATGAGCAATCCTGAGCCCAGACAACCTGGCATGCTGAAATTAAAAACTGCCTCTGCTCCCGAGGACCACAAGCAGTGAGAAAGAGCCAGAAAGAAGAATTTAGCTGACATTCCAACTGCATGAGCCATTTTTCTGCTCCCAACAGCTCCTCTTTGGATCCCAGCTGTGTTTACTGCTCTGGCAGAAAGCATTCTTTGCCTTGTAAGCTGATTAAGTTTGACCCAGAAGTTAGAGAAAAATGAATGTAGCATTCTGTTAATCCAATTTATTTTTGCTAACCATCCAGCATCTTATACACAGCAAGCTGAAGAGGTGAGAACAGTTTAATAAAATATTACAGGTTGAGTTTAGTCCGTGCTAAATGGAGAGGAATTCTATCAGAACTGCTGCTCCAGGGGTACAGAGGGATCAAACCCAGCCCAGTGCAGAGCTGCCTCCCTGGATTTACAGACAGCACTGAGGGGAAAGAGTCTGAGATGAAAAATGACCTGTTGGGGATGGAAGTGCCTCTGATCCTCACCAAGAGGCCTTTCCCCACTCCTTTATTGGGGTATTTCAGTGGGAAGTGCTGGGCTGTGCTCTGCCCTCTGGGATGGGCAGGGTTTAACTCTGGTTTTTGTTTTAAACAAAACTCAGGAGGATTTGTGGGGCTGCAAAGGAGTTTTCAAACCAAGGGAGGCACTCAGGCTGGAAATTGCATTTTTGACAGCAACACCTGTAGTGACCCCTCTGGATCTGGAGGGATGGAGAAAGGCAGCTGTCCTGTGTTAATTAATAATCTGTTTAACTAACAACTGGATTGTAAATGCACAAGGAAATGGGAAGCAGGGACTAATTAATAATCTGCTTAACAACTGGGTTTTCAGTGCATAAGGAAATGGGAAGCAGGGAGTCTGTGGGAACAGCAGGCTCCGTCCAGGGCGTTACTTTTGGAATACATCTGAGCCTCAAGGTCTCACTGCAAAACCAAGCTCCCAACACCTCAACTCTGTCTTTTCATTGCTTCCTTCACCTAATTTTGAAGACCAAACTTCACAACATCCCATCACTTGAGACTGTGAGCACTCCAGCCTGAAGAAGCTGGAGGAAAAATTCCTTTTTTGGGGCTGGAATTCCTGCATGCCCTGAAGCCCTGTGGGATGTTGAAGGTGTCTAACACCCATTCCAATCCCCACCTCTGATTTTGCATTTATTGACTCAGAGAATGAAACCAGCTGTTCTTTGGGAAATGAGGGCTGCTGAAAAGCCCTTTACCTTGGCAGTAAATTCATCCAGACTGCAACTTGTCCTTCCTTTGCTGTTTCTCCTCACCTCGAATATTCCATGTGCCAAGAGCCTTCCTGATGGCTTTTAAAAGTGAGGGATAGCTCAGATCCACACTGTGAGCCAGCTGAGTAATTCCTGTGCTGGCTTCTCAAGGCTCTGAAAGTGATTTCCTTGTCAGACAAGCAGGAGGCAGAGAGGTTCATTAGTGAAATTATGGGTTTTGAGGATAAATTCAGGAAAATGGGAAATAGAAGGGCAGAACATGGAACAGAGCAATGCTCAGCATCACCTGTGTTTTATGTTCAGTACTGAACATTAGCCTCAATCCCTCTGGAAGCTGTTCAGGGGATTACTCAGTGCTTTAAATCAGTGTCATTGTCCTGTGCAAGTCACAGGGAATTTGCAGACTGTCACTGGCTCTTTGCCTTTCAGGGCTGTAACCTGGAGAAGTTTAGCTGCTTCTCATTTTAAATACTTCAACTGCACACCTGATTTCCAAGAGCCCAGCAGAGATATAAAGCTGGAAAATCACTCACAGAACCTGGTTCACTGCCTGTTTATTTCCTTTGGTTGAAATAGCTGAAATACTGTCAGGAATTTAAAAATATCCCATATAAAAATACTTAAGATGATGATTAACTGTTAGAAATGAGATTGATACCACTTGATTGCTGTGTAACCTCAGATATTAAAATTCCCCAGATTTGTGCATACAAATGCTCAGCCCTGTAGCTCTGTTAGGAGCAAACAGGATTTATTATGTGAGCTGTCAGCTCCTTTGATCTGTGCATTCACTCAAATGCTCTTTGCAGGCAAGTGCAATTACACATGTAAAGTGCAGAGGAAAATGGATTAAACAGTTTGGAACCTCTCAGAAAAAATTACCCCATGTACATTTTAAGCCACCCTTTTCACAGCAGCTGAAATAAATTCTATTTCTTTCAGAAGTGTAAAATTCTATTTATTTTAGAAGTGTATTACAGTTGCCAAAATCCACTCCAAAATTATCAGGGGTAAGGATTATGATACGTTGGTTTACACGTGATTTTGGGAACTGAGGCATCTCTGAGTTCAAGGACAACACAGCCAGGATCAGCCTCTAGAAACTGTAACTCCTCTATGAAAAATTTGATTTTTTTTGCTTAATTTTTTTCAAGGCCCTACAAAGATGTTCTGTCCAGCTGCAGCAAAGTTAATGGAAAGTCAGGCTGGAGAATTGTAATTAAAGGCAATGTGCAGCAGCAGGAGGGGTGAAGGAAGGCAGGCAGAGGGGGCTCAGCCTCTGACCAGGCACTGAATCGTTCATGGAAAGCATCTGAGCATTTCCCCAACCCAGAGAGCCCAAATTGATCAGTGCCAGAGAGGACAGAGACAGCTGTGCAAGGTGCTTGTGCAGCTCATGACACAGGGACAGGGTAATTAAAGCTTCACTCAGCACTTCAGGAACTCTGATCCACTCCCCTGTCTCTTCACTGATGCTCTGCTCATTAAACCTGCACCATCATTAGCTCATTAACAGCTCAGAATGCAAATGAGAGCAACCAGAGGCAAGTTCTGTCCCTGTGGCTGGTAATTTTTCACAACTGCAATTATTAAAGTGGTTCTGTCAATGAAAGCAGCTCCAAAAATGAAAATGAAAGCTAACAGGAATTAATATTGCCCTGTTAAATAGCCAACAAATTGCTGTTCTGAAAGGTACAACTCACAATGCTGGTGGCTCTAATTTCCTGAACCAAAAGGTGCCCTTTTTTCTGTTTTAGTACAGCAAAACCCCTGTGTCTCTTCACCTGGGCTGCACCACTCTGAAACACACAGACAGAGCCCGGGCAGAAAAACCTGGGCAAAGCCTGGCATGGTTTGTGCCCAGCGATGAGTTACACACCAGGATGGGGGTCAGGGGGGTTTGTCCCCAGCTCTGCAGCCTGCTTGGGCCACAGGAGGAGCAGTAAAGAGGAATCCTGAGGGCATCAATCTCATTTCTAACAGTTAGCCACCCTCTTAAGTATTTTTATATGGGGAGCAATGGAATATTTTTAATTCTCCTGACAGTATTTCAGCTATTTCAGCCAAAGGGAATAAGCAGGCAGTGAACCAGGTTCTGTGAGTGATTTTCCAGCTTTATATCTCTGCTGGGCTCTTGGAAATCAGGTGTCCAACTGAAGTGAAGTATTTAAAATCAGAAGCAGGTAAACTTCTCCAGGTAAAGCCCCCACACCCCCAGATCTGAGCAGTGCCCTTTTCTAGGCAGTTCAACTACCTTTTAAAAATGACTCCACTTTTACATGTAGCAGAGCAAAGCAGTTAATTAACAGGGCACTTAATCACATTTCCTGGCACCAATACATCAGCTACAGGTGTCATTTCCATTAACATCCTCCAATATTTATATTTTTCAGGACTCTGTAAAAGTGCTGTTAATGGAGTTGAGAAGAAGAGATAATTTTCTTGCTGCAGTGAGTCTGTGTGATTAAGGGCTCAGGCTCTGGTAACAAATGAATGCAACAACCTTTAAATCCTTTCCATACAGACAAATTAATGCATTTCTCATAATAATATTGCTGGAAATCCAGACAGGCCAGTGCATCTCTGCGACTTTCTCTGCATGAGTCAGATTTACACCGCTGCACTGGGGGGGGGAAAAATAAGAAAAGGGCTGGGATGACAAGTGGATAAACAAGTTAAAATAACACCATTTGCACTGTGCCATTTGTATGTTGTCAGCACGCACATAATTCCAGAAATTACTGAGGATAAATCCATTCCAGGCTGCTGCTGGCTCCAGGGGTCCTGATGCTGCCTCCCCGTTTTTTTTGGGAATTTCTCGGGTTGCTGTGGTTCATTGCTGCCCCGAGATGTGCAGGGTGTCTCTGCTTCGGCCCATGCAACTGAAGAACGAGTCTGGACTCTTCACTTTTTGGTCTCGAGGTTGTTTATTAATTCTTATCTATAAAATTTTCTTTCTGCCCAGCCGAGATCTGCTCAGCAGGGCAGCCACAGGCACTGTGACCACTCCTGAGGTGGTGTTGTCCTTTTATACTACAAACTACACAGAACATATTTACATTTAATTCCCAATACCTATCACCTGTGTTAGACAGTGCACTTCTACTCTAAATAGAACATATTTATAATTACTTTCCAGTACCTATCACCTGTGTTAGACAGTGCACTTCTACTCTAAACCAATCCCAAAGTGCCAACATCACTGCAGAAAATGGAGAACAAGAAGAAGAAGGAGAAAGGCTGGACATGCCCAAGTTCCTCCATCCTGTCCCCATAACCCCCATACCAAAAATCCTAAAATCTACATTTTCACCCTGTGAATATTTTATTATTACACCACTCAATCCTGTGTGACTTACAGGTCCTCATACAAAGCTGGTAACTTGCTCCAAGGGTCAAAATCAAATCCCCAGGTGTTCTGGGCAGCGTGGCAGAGTCTCTGAGCCCCCCGGTGGGGTCCCAGCAGCTCTGGACATCCAAAGGGATGTGCTGAGTTCCCACAGGAATTTGCATGGCAGGGCCACCCAGAGCAAAGTCCCGGTGCTGCCCCAGCTCTGCTGCCATTTCAGTTTGATGTCAGTGTTACAGTCTCATTTCCAAATCCCTTGTGCTAATAGTGCTTGAGCCTAATTGCACATTTAATCATCAGAATTACAGCGTGGCTCGGGGAAGCTGGATGGGAAAATGCAGTGGGCAAAGACAGCAGAGCAAATCTAACAGCAGAGGGAGGAAAAGAAGTCATTTTCTGGTTTGCAGAAAATGTTAAATGTGTTTTTCAGCCAATGGTGGAATGAGATCCCTGGAAATATCAGCTTTGTGCTGCTGAATGCTCTGTGCTTACTGGAACTAATTACCTACAAATTTATCTGTTTACCTACAATCTAAAGGGCACACGGCCATCAACTAAACTCAAGCACTAAAAATGAAAAAAATTGAGCTCTGGACTCAGATTTTTGTGTAGCTGGCTGAGTTCTTTTAAAGCTCTGCATACCAAATCTTCACCCCACACAAGAAATGTTCTGTGTTTGAAGGAAAGACAGATTTTTAACTTGATAATTACAATACTTGACTGCAAACAGAAAATCCATCCTATCGGCAGGTTCTCTGAAGCCAGCATTTCAAGAGTCTCAAAGAAGTTGCTAAATCACTTCAGTCAGCAAGGAAATAAAGGTGACACAGTTGGTGAAATAATGAACTGAAACTGGGAGCTGGGATGTTGATGCTGAGATGTCAGAACGGCAATTCCTGTCTCAGTGCCTGATCTCCTGCAGCATAATTGCCTTGAGAAAAGTCAAAATCAGATTTGAAAACAGTCCACAGACAATAGAATGATTCTCACTGCAGGTTTGTTACTGACACTTCCTCCTCCAGTCTTTTGGTGGCCGTGAAACTTCTGAAAAATGAAACTCTGACTTCATAACTGAGCTGCCAGCTCCAATCACTTTGTTAGAACTGGGTAAAAATACATCTCACTTCTTCAGAAAAAGCTGTCTTTTTCTCACTGGAATGCAATTTGTTCAGCAAAACTTTAGAAGCTTTTTCTAAATAATCCAAAGGTATGAAGCTGGTCTGGAGGCTGCCCAAAAAGAGGATGAAGGACACAATCCAACCCCATGTCTGACACTGGGAATGGGTTTGCTTTTGTATCCAGCTAAATTCTGCACTCTACCCTCAGAAAATCAATTCCTCCTCTGGTTTAACTGCCACCAAGCCCAAATTGATACTGCAGGGGGAAACTGGAGTGATAAATGAAGGCGGGTTTGACCTTTTCTCTGCAGTCTGGCATTACAGAGATGAGCACCTCTGAATCACCCACAGGGCTGGCTGTGCTGCATCCCCTGAGCCCAGGTGGGAGCAGCATTCCTGCCCTTCCTGGGAGCCCTGGAGCCTCTGTCCTGCGGGGTCCCAGAGCTTTGCTTTGCTGTCAGCCGCAGCACCCGCAGCAGAAATCCCGGTGGGAATTCCCGGCCCTGCTGACACCAGTGCCAGCCAGCCTGCCCGAGGCTGTGCTTCTCCCTTCCCTTGAGGGTTTTCCTGCCCCTGCCCTGCTGATGTTTCCCTCTTCCAGTTCACCAAATGCCATCAGATTTGGCAATCTGGACTTGCCCTGCACTGCACACACACAGCAGCCCAGGGCAGTGCTGGGATGATCCTCGTGGCTCCGGCTCCCTGCGATCCTGATGTGCCTCACAATGACTGAAAGGAAAACTTCTTCCTCTCCAGTGCACTGGGTGATGAGCAGATGAAATCCCTCCTGAGCCCTATGAATTATCAGGAGCAAATCTGTGCCTTCTTGATAAAATCACATAAAGCATCTACTTTGCAACCTTTAATTTAATCTACAGACTGATACCACATTGCTCCAAGCTTTATATCTTTAAAAAAAAACCCCACAGAAGATGGACAGGCTGTGCTAATGATATTTGACAGCTCTTTGTCCAAGAGAACAGCCTCCAATAATGCATCTCCAAAGAGCAGAGATTTCCCTGGCTAACATTTGCTGGGAGTTCAGATGACTAATGACAGGCTGGGCTACAAAATGACAGGGATAAAGGTCTCCTATCCCAGGTTTATCACCAGCCCCAGCCTCTCAAATCGAGCTCAGCAGCAGCTTCACGGGTTTTTTGTATGTGTATGTTCTTGTTTTGTGGGGCACTTATCAGCAAATCAATGGAACAGACTGACAGACAGGAGCTTTAGATGGGATATTGGGAAGAAATTCCTCCCTCTCAGGGTGAGGAGGTTGCCCAGAGGAGCCTGTGGTGGTTTTTATTCATTTATAGATATTTTATAGCTTTAACTGTTTGCTTGGCTTGGATTAGGGATGGAGCAAGTTTGATCTGGGTGTGTGAACTGCTCAGAGCTGCATCCAGAGCCTGATCCAGCCCAGCCCTTTTCTCTCACTCTATTGACATTTCCTCAATCAATGTGGGCTCAGAGCTGGAGATAAATCAGGCAGCCAGGGCTCTGTGTGCATTCCTGTTCACACAGCCCTGGTGTGAGAGAAAACCCCAGATAAAAACATGGCTCGAGCTCCCACACCTTGTGTGTCACCTTTGGGGCTTCCAGTCAGTGGATGGAAATTCAAATTTGCATTTACTTAGAAATATATCTTCAACTGTAGATCTGTCAAATCAACAAATAAATTGAGGAGTAAAATAAATTCTGCAGTTGATTTTCCTACCATTTGTCTAAAACCAAGTATCGTGACTGCAACAAATGTGTCATTGGGACCAAAACTCTTCTGCAGTGAAGTCCATTTTGTTCCTTCAGATAAAAATAGGGATTTTTAATATTTAGGTTTTAAAATAGTAATTTTGAATATTTAGATTTAACTGCACACATGTTGCAGCAGCATTTTCTGCAAATGCCATCCTGAACATGTCCAACTGACCCCCGACTCCTCAGGAGCTGAAACGAGCACAGTGATGTGGTTTAGGTAGCACACACACAACAAACACCTGAACACACAACAGACCCCTACAAACAGAGACAAACTTTAGGTTTAAACCTTTCCCAGGGGCTGTTTGATCCCTGATATGTTCAACATTGGTGCTGGGAGACATTTTCAGAAGCAAACCAAAGCTCTTCTGGCTGAACTTTTAACAGCAGGATTAAAAACTGGAGGGGAAAGTGCTTTCACAGCAGCAGTGGAACTGAATGTTTTATTGTTTTCCCCCCAAGTGTTAATAAAAAGCAGTGTTGGAGTTACCAGCAGTCCTTGGCCATGCGTGCTGGGATTAATGATTTTCCTCTGAGTTGATTGTACCCAAAGGCAGGCAGTTTTATCTCATAAATAAATATATTTTGTGTACTGAGGGTTGTTGGTCAAAGGCCAGGCCTTACACAGGAGCTTGGTTAAATTCAGACAAATCCCAGATACCCAAGAGACAGCAGAAATTTAAACTCTAAACAGAATTTTAAAACTCCCAAAGCTGTGTGTTGTAAGTCTGCTGTGCACAGCCCTGTTTGTTACAGGAAAGGTAGGAAAAGACCCAAATTTGATGATTTGATGGAATTCTGGACTGTGCTTGAAGGGTAAAACTTGGCAGACTCTAAAACTCCACTGAACAAGGCTTTTCCTCCCTTTGCTGTGTTGAGAAATCCAGCAGGAATTTTTCCTTAAGGAACAGCTGGGAGCAGTCCTGGCCCAGCCTGGAGTCCAACACTGAGCACATCTTGATGTTCCCCTCATGTTTATAATTTTTATTCCATTTTTTATTCCACCTTTTACCAGCTGGATGAAAGTCCCCTTAATGCAAACCTGTTCCATCTCCTGCTGGGGGAATCCTACCTGGCCTGTGTTTGGTGTTCTGTGCAGCCCCACCAGCAGCCAGAGTTTAATTAGAAAATAATTTGGTTTTCTGCGTGACTCACACAATCTAAATAAAGACAAAGTTGGTTGTAAATAATTTCTGTCAGGCCTTATTATGCCTATAGATATTCATATTTTTTTTCTCTCTCATGAATCAGGCTATTAGATTAACATTAGAGAAATTATCTGAACCACTGACTCATGCAAACCAAACTGCTCAGTTGTGTTGCTCCTACAGAAATGTGGCTTCAGTATTCAGAATTCAGTCTCTTTTTGCCCTTGGATGTGATTTTATTACCACAAAATTATCAGTGCTTCAGATACACACCATTTCCTGTAATTACTGAATAATTATCCACCACATTTGCATGGTGGAGTGTAAAGGGAGCTCGGGTCTGCTCTAAAAAATGGGGATTAATAAAGGTTCCAGTGGAGATCATCCTGTGGGAAACATTTTTGTATCAGAGGTACAGAATCACAAACCAGCCTTGCAAATCCCTGAAGTGCCTGAATTGATCCCACGGTGTTTGACAGAGGTTTTACCAAGCTCTAAAAATCTGGGAGCTCCTTGACAGCAGGCACCAAAATGAGCTGAATTTCACCTGTATTTTACTGCTTTAACTGCTGCAGCCAAGTGAAAACCCAGCCATGGGCGACTCTGTGACTTGCAAAACAAAACCTGTATTAAAATTGTATTTTCAGATGAAATAAAGCTGGAAAGGTGATTCCATGAGAAAGGGATCCTCAGCCCAGGCTCCAAAAGCCCTGAGATGAAAGAACAGCACTTTGTGACACATTTCATCCCTACCAATGTCCCTCCCTTGCCAGCACAGAGAAGGACAATAAACTCCTGGCATCCTGACCAGGATATTTACACATTTATCCTGCCAAGTGCACCTGAATGATTCATGAGGTGTTCAGGGGTGAGCAGAGCACCAGGGTTTGGTTCATGGGCTTCCATCACAGTTCTCTTGTTCAGGTAAGGGCAACATTATTAGAGATAACAGATTCCAATCTGCCAAAAATAAAAAGTCCTTAGAACATGGGGTGCTGAGCAGAGTAAGTGCCAACTCAGAAACAATTGCAGATCTTCATGACAGAAAGGTTATTAAAAAGCAAAACCAGGATGCTGTCAAATACTTCCAAGCAGCTGATGCACCATCTGCAAAGTCACTTCCACAATGACAACTCCAGAATAAAAAAGTGTTTCCTGCATGTTCTGCTTTACACATATAAAAATACCAAATGATAGCTTGGCACAGGAGCTCTGCAAAATACAAAAATTCAGAGGCTGAGCTGAAAAACACTGAGATGTAATGACTTGCAAACACAATTGGCCAGAGCACACGAGGGAATTGGACATCCCAGGTGCAAAAAAAGCCCTCCCATTTCTGTAGCAAGGACTAAGCCAACAGGAAAAATGCATCACACCCATAAAACCCTAAGGGAGAGAAAATAAAGTGAAAATCAGATCTGTGGCACTGAACAATCTTCCCTAAACACCAGCACTGTGTTTATGGCCAATCCCAATTTTAGGATCAGAGAGCAGCAAGCTCTCCACACCCTGCCATGGCAGGAGGGTTGGAAATAAAACATCATAAAATCATCTTCCAGGTCCCTTCCAACCCAAACCATTCCAAACCCCTTTTTTTTCCCCCACAACAAAGCCACATCCACGCTGTGGCCTAGCTGGAAGTGGCAACGATTTGGAATCCCTGCAGAGCTGTGAAACGCTCAGCACAGCAGTGACCCTGAACTGTCACCATGCAATGAAAGCCCTGCAGCCAAAGCTCCTTCACTGCCAGCAGCAGTGGCACTGCCAGCCTGGCACGGGCTGGCCCAGCACGGGCATTCCCAGGGCTGTGGTGCCATCTGCTGGGTGCTCCTCACATTGGGTCAAACTCCAGCAGCTTTCACCTGGAAAAAACACCCACCCCTGTCACAGACACATTTTATGAAAAATCCTTTTGACAGGATTTTTCTCCTGAGAAGCTGAGAGGCCTCAGAAATGAAATAGAAACAGTAATTATCTGCTGCTGTGGAATGCAACAGGTGCATCTGTGATTGGTCTCATGTGGTTGTTTTTAATTAATGGCCAATCACAGCCCAGCTGGCTCAGACTCTCTGGTCAGTCACAAGATTTTATTATCATCCCTTTCCTTTCTTTGCTAGCTTTCTGATTAAATCCTCTCTTTCTTTAGTGTAGTTTTAATGTATAATTTTCTTTTAACATATTATATATAATAAAATAATGAATCAGCCTCCTGAAACATGGAGTCAAGATTCTCATCTCTTCCCTTGTCCTGGGACCCCTGCGAACATCACCACCCACCCCTCTTTTGTGTTCTCTTTGGATATAAAGACAAATTAAGCCATTTAAGACAATTAAAAATTACATTCAGCTCCTCCAAGTGATGGGGGCACAGATTAGGGATTGATGCTGACATTGCAACAAAACCTATGAACAATTGTGACACCAATTTGCTGCATAAATATGGATTTAGGAACTGTTCAGGAAAATTTGAAATTAAGACTCAGAATTGTGACTTGCAGCAGTTTTTGGGATTCCCAAATACAAAGCAGTAAATGAGCGAATATGGGGGCTCCAAAAGCTTTTCCTCACTACCAAAGTGAGCTTTAAAGAGCCCTTGTTTGTCCTCTGGCAAATTCCTGACACCTGAGCTGAGGGTGGAACACAGAGGATGAATTTAGGAGCTCCAGGAGGGCTCTTAAAAACACCTGAAGAGCATCACCCCACTCCCTCATCATGTGCCCTGTACCACACAGCTTTTATCCAACAGCCACTCCCAAACTCCCTCCTTCCATTTGTTCTGAACCTTTTCGTGAGTGGAAAACAAAACCCAGGAAAGTCCAATACATGCCTGGCTTTATTGCCTTAATAAACAATGCAGATATTCCAATCTTGATGCTTTACCAGCAATGTGAAGTTAGTGTTTTCCTGAATAAATAAATAACTGCAATAAACAAAATAAGAAAGTTCTTATTCAATATACAGAACTTTACAAGGAAGTAAAAAAAACCACCAAACCAACAAAAAGAAAGGGATGGATTTTCTGTTCTCAAATATAATTGCAGCAATGTTATCAAAACATTTAATAACCTAAGGAAAGGTTGGGTGTTGTGTTTAGAAAAGCTTTAACTGTCCTCAGCCTCCAGATTTATGTTATTTCCAAACTTTGCATAGAGCTGAACTTTGAGGTCAGACACACGCTCTGGATGGACTCCACTCGGGATTCCAGTGCTTCAATTTCCTCCTGTAAACTCCTCTGAAAAAGAGAAAATAAACAAAAATCAGTTTCTACAACAAACTGAGCCAGGTTTCTCAGCACACAGAACCAACAAAGGACTGCCTCTTTTCCAACTCATCCCAGGTCTGGCTGCAGGATTTATTGCTGGGGTGACTCAAACCCTAAATGTAACATCAGTTTCAGCCTGTGAAAGCTTCAGAGGATGCACAGATCCCACCCCAGTGCCCAGCACACAGCACAGCCCAGCAGCTCAGACAAACCTTGGCCTCCTCCAGCATCTCCTGAGTCTCCTCCAGGGAGTGACTGATGAAGACATCCCCAATCTGGTAGGGAATCAGGTGCGAGTCAGCATCATCCAGCAGCATGATGTCATCACAGGCATCCTCCAGGTTCTGCAGCTGCTTCTGTTTGCCAGGACACAGAAAGAGGCTCCCTGGGAAAAACCTTTCAGTGGACACTGCCACAGCTGGGTAAGGAACCCAGAGAGGCTGGATTTTGGGAACAAATCCCACCCACCACCAGGACAGCCAAGAAATGACTCTCAGAGCTGGAATTCAGCAACTCAATCCAGCAGACACTCATTATCTGTCATTAACAGAATAATTAACTGTCCAGGCAAGGGCAATAACAGCACATTTAAATGTCACTAATATCTGATATTAGTGACATTTATTAATTAATCTGATATTTTCCCATTCTCTACTTCCAAAGTATCAGAAACCTCATATCAGATCCCAAGCATTACTTAAACTCACAGTAACTCACTGCTGCTAATTTTCTATGTTCCAGTTGAAAACCCAATGAAAAGTTCATGAGATCTGAAGCAAATATACCTTTTTCACTTCTATTTCTTCTTTCAGCTCTGTGATCCTGCTGGTGTTTCTTGCAAACTTGTTAATTTTCTGTTGATCTTCAAAGGTGACATTGACATCTTCTGCAGCCTGCGAGGAAGAGAGGTCAAAATGATGATTTCAGTTCTTACATTTACCTGAGTCTCCCTGCAAGGATACTCCTACAAAGTGATGGAAAACAATCTGAGAGCCACCACACTCTGCTTATGCACCTGCTCAAAGTGCCTCTTCAAGGACACCAGAAACATCCACATTTAGCTGGGTACAACCAGTTAAAAAATTGTCCAGCCACAGCATCCTAAAGGAAAAGTTTCCTTGATGCTGATGGCTGAACTGGACACCCTGCTCTGAGTTTCCTCTGCAGAGACACCATGAACAGGAGCAGTCAGTGACATGCAGAGCAGAATGGCTTCACACTGACAGAGAGGAGGAAACTGACAGAGAGGAGGGTTGGACGGGATATTGGGAATTAGGAATTGTTCCCTGTGAGGGTGGTGAGAGGTGCCCAGAGCAGCTGTGGCTGCCCCTGGATCCCTGGCAGTGCCCAAGGCCAGGCTGGATGGGCTGGGAGCAGCCTGGGACAGGGGGAGGTGTTCCTGCCATGGCAGGGGTGGGATGATGGAATAGGACGAATTTTATGCAATTATGAGACGAAACCTTTCCAACCCAAGCCATGACGATGACGACTCCATAACTAAGAGAATAAATTTCTCCTCACATCCACCCTGACCCTGCCCTTGTTGTTTACAACGAGCCGCACCAGCAAAGGCTCCGCAAGGCCACGACCCCGGGGGACAAATGCTGTGCCAGGGCCCCATCCCAGGGCCCCATCCCAGGGCCCCATCCCAGGGGCCGATCCCAGGGGCCGATCCCAGAGCCCCATCCCACGGCCCCATCCCACGGCCCCATCTCACAGTCCCATCCCAGGGCCCTCAGCTCCCCAGCAGCGGCCACGCCGTTCCGGGCAGGGCTTGACCCGGCCGCCTCCGGGGCTGCGGGAGGCTCCGGGACACAGCGGAGGAGCTGAAACCTCCTTGGGAGGGATGGAACCCCGCCGGGGAGGGACCAAACCCTGTTCAAAAGGACCGAATCGCCCTGGGCCCGCTCCCCACCCACCGCCTTCTTCATGGTGGCGGCCATGTTGGCGCTGAAGCATCCATGGAGGGCTGAACGATCCGCCCTCCGCGCAGAGGAGGGGGACGGGCTTGGAAAATAGAAGAAAAACGAGGAAAAACTCCAAGAAGCGGCGAGACTCTGTGAAAATCGGCGATTTTCTCTACTCGCAGCACTCGCAGCGCGGCGGGATATCCCGAGCGGCCTCGGGGCACGGAGTGAATGTGAAGGCGCCCCCGCGGCGCTTGGTACGGCCCGGTGGGAGGGCGGCAGGCGGCCTCGGGGCGCTGGTCCGCCAGGGGGCGCCATGAGACGGGAATGGGTGCGAGCCGTGGGATATCGGGATATCGGGATATTTACTGGGATATTGCGGTATTGGGTTGGGATCCGTGTGGTGGGATAATGGGATATCGGAATATCGGGATATTTACTGGGATATTGCGGTATTGGGTTGGGATCCGTGGGGTGGGATAATGGGATATCGGGATATTTACTGGGATATTGGGGTATTGGGATGGGATCCGTGCGGTGGGATAATGGGATATCGGGATATCGGGATATTTATTGGGATATTGGGGTATTGGGATGGGATCCATGGATTGGAATAATGGGATGAGATGATGGGATTAGATAACAGGATGGGATTAGATAACAGGATGTAATAACGGGATGAGATGGGATAAAGGGATGGGATGGGATACTTATTTCTATAATATTTCCTGAAATAAAATGATTTTTGGATTTTGGTGTTGGGGTTTTTTTTTTGTTTGATTTTGGGTTTTTTTGCCCAGTTCCAAATAGCCGCTCATTTCAAAACTCCTGTTCCAAAGCAGTAGGAAAGACAGAATAATAAAAGATATTTTGGGTAGCCCTCAGGCTGATGTTACATTTTATTCTGGTGCATCATCATCCACACAGTGCCTTGTTTCCCACTGAGGGAAGAAGTTCATCACCAAATTTCTCCCCAGAGAACCACATTATTATTAACTTCTATAAAAACATAATCCCAGCTCTAAACCTCCTTTTCCTCAGAAAAGAAACTCTCATCCCCCTGGCCATCCTGCTGCTCTTCCCAAAGGATCCTGCTAGGAAAGGGCACAGCCTGAGCTTGGTTATTTCCCTGGCTGCATTAACTGCACAGTACCCAGAGCCAGGGCAATTTCCCTCAAGAGAAAAGGAGTGGATTTCACAAGAATTCGATGACTCCAAGGCTTTGAAAAGCAATCCTTTTTTCTCCCACATGCTCGGGCAAGCTCTGTGGGGCGAGCCTTGCCAAGAGTAACTCACTGCAGCCCTCTCTTATGTAAATAAAAGTGAAAACAGCTCAGGAGTGCAGGCAGCCAGCGTGGAGGGAGAGGAACGCGCTGAACCCAGTGCCCTCTCTGCTCTCCCACTCGCATGAAGGACTTGCTCCTTCTTGCTCTGCTCCCTGGGCTGATGTTTGGCTTCCCCTTGCTGGGATCCCTTCCACGCCCTGCCCTCATCTCACGGCTCCTCTGGGGCTCTTTGCAATTTTCTCCTTCCTTGCTGGAGCCTTCTGCAGCCCAGCTCCGTGGGGAAGAGCATTGCCATGCTTTTCTGCTTCAGGGAGACCTTTGGAGTTCCCAAACTCTTCTCCCCTTTCCCTGAAGCCCCACAGACCTTTGGAGTTCCCAAACTCTTCTCCCCTTTCCCTGAAGCCCCACAGACCTTTGGAGTTCCCAAACTCTTCTCCCCTTTCCCTGGAGCTCCACAGACCTTTGGATTCCCAAACTCTTCTCTCTTTGAGTTCTCATGCACTGCTACTGTCATCTCGGAGAGGAGTAATCATCCAGAAGGTGAGATAAGAGGAGTCTGGTGTTAAAAACCAGTATTTGAGTGAGAATAGAATAAAGGTTCCTTCTGCTTTCATTTCATGGCGAACGTGGATAACTTGGAGATCTCAGTTTTCAAAGCCATATCAGTTTCTCTTCTGGAGAATGGGAGTTACTGTACTTTCCCATCAATATTTACAAAACTCAAAGATCCTCAGCTGGAAAGAGAATTAAAAGAATTAACAGGGAATTAAAAGTGTATAAACAAACACAAACAAACCCTGCAATAACAACAAGAGCTTGCAAGTTGCAATCCATTTTCCTTCCCCACATTGTGAAATACCTTCCTGTGACACTCTCCCTGTTAATCTCCTCCTGTGGCACTTCAGCACTTTGTATTAATTTAGAAAACTCAGAGATTTCACAAAAAATTTAAGGCCAAATTGGCAAAAGCTTTTCCCAATGAGGAGAAAGAGCAGAGGCCAGGAGACAGGAATTGTGTCATATGTCACAGAACAAACCTCCTGGAGCTACAGGCATTAAAAGTGAAAATCCACTCCCAGCATAAAGCTGTTCCCACTGAGGAGTTATTTTGGTGATATTTGATGTGTTTGAAGTGAAAATCACTCAGGTCACTTTCCATGAGCTCCAAGGTTTTGATCTGGGAGTTCAGAAGTTGTTTTTAATGAGCTTCCCAAGCACACCTCAGCCCCTTAAATCCAGGGCAGGAGCTCTGAGTTTGATGGGATTTTCCAACCTTTATTCAAATATGTTACAATTGTTTCCCAAAAAATATGACCAGAAATTGAATCAGCTCAGAAATCACCTCTAAAACTTGGGACTAATTAAATATTTTGTGGCGGAAAAAACCGAGCCAGCTGTGTGTACCTGCACAGAGATCTCCCACAGCAGCAGCCCACTGGCACATGCATTTTCAAGGAATATTCTCTCCTGACATGCAGAGAGAAGAAATCAAACCAGGAGCAAAAAGAGAATCACAGAGAAATCACAGAAAAATCTCTTTAGTTTTGATCTTCTGCTATTTCCTGGCCTTTGACCCAAAAATCCTCCTTGCCATGGTGGAGAAGTGTAGAGGGATTTTCATTTCCCACTCCCAGCTGTCATTTACTGTTAGATTGGAAAATATTGGGAAGTCTTGTGGATGGACACCTGTGGGATGGTGGTGACACCTTCACAGGTCAGGTGCCTCAGTGGAGGGATACACCCAAAATTCAGCTCAAGAACACTGAATTGGTCCAGCTTTCCTCTTGGAACTGATGCCTTGAGAGGCTGAGCTAGAGAAGAGGCTGGACAGAGCTACAGAATAAAGCAGGGATTTATTCAAAGGATCTCCTCCATGGATCCACCTCGGGCAGCACAAGAGCCCAGCCAGGGCTGCACCCAAGATGAACCAAAATGGCCCCAAAATGCACGGCCGGGCACGGGGTCTGTCACTGGGATCAGTTCTGCTCCATTTGCATCTTGCAGTTCATTGTCCCATTCCAGCTTTAGCCCCTGCAGTCCCACCCTGCTTGTTTTTCTCTCTCCAGCCCACGGTGTTTTGTGCTCCTGGGCTGAGATTTGGATCATTTGTCCTTGGTGCCCAGCTGGAGCAGGAATTGTTTTGTCTCCCTGCTCTGTGCACAGAGCTCACCATCCCTAATGTGAAGCTCAGAACAGAATCTGAAAAATAGAAAGGCTAAAACCTGAGGCATCAATATAACCCTTGATATGTTCTAAAGGTCTCAAGTGAAAATTAAAGCTTGGGGTCCTCTTAAAAAGGAGGGAAGAAGGGGAGGCTGCAAACATCCCTGGACTTGCACTGAGCAGGAGCTGAGGGATGATTTTCTGTCCCAGCTCCCAGCACACCAACTCCCCTGCCAGGGACTTACATCTGAGCCACGGGAGTGAAACACAACCCTTTCCATTCTGTCATTCAAAAACAGCTTCAGAGAGAGAGGATTTCACATTAACGGGGTGGTTTCCTCCCCGTAGCTGTGAAGAATGCGGAAAAATTGACCTGTGCCCAGTTTAGTCTCGACTTGCCTGTTGCAGACTCTTCAAAGACATCGTTTCACTGGCACGAAGCTGTGACCCTTCAAATGAGTTCATTCTCACTCCTTAAACAGGCAGAGTGCACAAATTGTCTCTTCTTGTCTGGTTTCTCAGAACTCATCATGAATGGAGCCTGAGCTGCCCACAAGGACAGGGAGATGTGTTTCAGTAGCACTGCTTCAAAGCAAACAAATCACAGAATGTGATTGTGGTGTCCCCCCCACCAAAAAAATGCAAACCTTTGAACCAACTTTAACTTTAAAGCCTGCCTGGGAAGTGCTCTGACTTTGTGGCCCACAGAGGATGATCCCATTGCAGAAAATCACTTGGGAAGGATGTACAGAACTCCAGACAAATTCTGCAGTGTATTTTCTTTTCTTTGGTACGTTTTCTCTCTGCTGATCACTGCTGCCTTGGTCTTTGCACTGTTATTATTTGACTTTGAGATGTGTTTATTTATGTGTCAAATCCATCTTCTGATCACGCTCTGTCCAACACACCCAGGTGTCTGCACACTCTGCTTCTGCCAAACCCTCACATGAAGGGGATTAGAGCTGAGTCACAAAAGGCATTGGGAAACAAGGAAAGGTAGCGTGGGGTGCAAGAAAATCAAATCCCCATTGTAGCCAAGCTGTCTTTCCTGGAAATCCTCTGGATTACAGGTAGCTCTGTCTTGCAGCAGGATCCAACTTCTCTTCTCTTCTCTTCTCTTCTCTTCTCTTCTCTTCTCTTCTCTTCTCTTCTCTTCTCTTCTCTTCTCTCTTCTCTCTTCTCTCCTCTTCTCTTCCTCTCTTCTCTTCTTCTCTCTTCTCTCTTCTCTCTTCTCTCTTCTCTCTTCTCTCTTCTCTTCTCTTCTCTTCTCTTCTCTTCTCTTCTCTTCTCCTCTTTCTCTTTTCCCTCCTTTACCTGTTCTTGCTCCTCTCAGCCTCAAACTTTTCAAGCTTTTCTGTGCAGTTTCTGATTAAAAGACTGAGATTCACTCATTTTTGTCAGGATTTAATGGCTACCAACACTCACAGTGAAGGGAATTTTGCCTTCCCGACGATGCCCACATGACCTTTTCTGGTTACTCAACCAGAGAGGGTAAGGGCAGCTCAACACCCCACAACTTCTCGTTCCTTAGCTCCCTGCACTTTCTTATTCCGTCTTTTTAAAGTGCAAATGCTGCGGGAAAACTGAGCTACTCTTCGCTCTGCAGGATGAACAGCACAGCCCTCCGCTCTCACGCGGGTGCTCGGACAAAAAACACAAATTAAAAAAAAAAAAAAAAAAAAAAAAAAAAAGGGGAAAAAAATAAGAGAGAGAGAGAGGGAGAGCGCTACGACACCGCTCGCACGAACGCCAGGCGAGGAGCGGAGCCGCTGCCTGCGCTCCTGCCACCGCTGCGTCCCCTTCTCCCGGGCTCCGACCCGCGCATCCCCGCACCCCAGCGGGTCCGACCCGCGCATCCCCTCGCTCCAAGCCGGCCCGACCCGCGCATCCCCGCATCCCGGCCGGTCTGACCCGCGCATCCCCGCGCTCCCAGCAGGACCCGCTCATCCCCGGATCCCAGCGGGTCCAGCCCGCGCATCCCGCGCTCCCAGCGGGCGGAGGCGCTGGCGCGGTGCCTTCCCTGCCTCCCTGAACCCTTTCATGACCCGCCTGCCCCGCGGGCTCCGCGGGCAGGGCCGGGGCAGCCGCCCCACCTGACCCCACCCATGGCTCCCATTGGCGCGGATGAAAGTCCAGCACCTCGGGCTGCTATAAATGCACCTATGCGCGCCCGGGGGCCGGCACCGCGACCATGGGCGGCTGCAGCATCCTCCTCCTCCTCCTGGCCCGCCGGCAGCTCCCTGCCCGCACCTGCGGCCGCGCCGCGTCCTCGCTGAGCGCGCTGCGGCCGGCGGAGACGCTGCCCGGGCCGCCCAGCTGGCCGCTGATGGGCAGCCTGCCCGACGTGCTCTGGAAAGGGGGGCTCAAGAGGCAGCACGAGACCCTGGTGAGGCGGCAGGGATGGGAGGAGGATGAGGATAGGGATGGTGATGGGGATGGGATGAGGATGGGATGAGGGTGCCGCGCCGAGAGCTCCCCCGCACTCAGGGCGGGTTTCTGGCTCTCCCCAGGCTCAGTACCACCGGCGGTTCGGGAAGATTTTCCGCATGAAGCTGGGCGCCTTCGACTCGGTGCACATCGCGGCGCCCTGCCTGCTGGAGGCTCTGTACCGCCGCGAGAGCGCCTGCCCCCAGCGCCTCGAGATCAAGCCCTGGAAAGCCTATCGCGACTATCGCGACGAAGCCTACGGGCTGCTCATCCTGTGAGTGCTGCCCGCAGCAGCCCGGCGGTGCCCGGAGGGGCTGCGGGGGTGCCGGTGCCCGGGGGATGCTCGGAGCGGGGACCGGGGGTCCCGGGCTGCGCCCCGAGCGTGGCCGGGGCTCGTCCCCGCCCCGAGGATGCCCCGGTTGTGCCCTCGGTGCGGGGGAGCATCAGCAGTGCGGGTTTGGGGTTTTCCTGTTCTCATTCTTCTCGGAGCTTTTCGCTCGCCAACCTGGCTGTGGTGGTTTCCATGCAGGGAGGGAAAGGACTGCAGAGGGTCAGAAGCGCCTTTCCAGAAGAAACTGATGAAGCCCCGGGAGGTTGTGAAACTGGACACGGCAATCAATGAGGTACCGTGCTCTGAGAAATCCTGGCTCTCTCTGCTCCCCTGCGAGCCTGGGGAGCTGAAGCAGATCCGGCTTATCTGGGCAGCTTTATTTATTCCACAGTGATAAACCACGAGCTCAGACCCAGAACATTCAGGGAATAACGAGTACAAACTCACTGCCAGGGTCTGAGGCCACGCAGAAACCTGGAGCTGAGAGTGTCCCCACAGAAAAACAGGATTATTCCATAAGGATACAGGCTCCTGCAAACAGCTTTTCCTTGCTTTTCCTGCATGCAGTAATTTTTGCCTTTACCCCTTCATTCTTCTGCTCCTCCCCTCAGGGAGCACCTCTGTCCTTAACCTCTGTGCTCCTGGGGAGGTTGAGGAGCATCTGTGCCAAACACCTTAATCCCCAGTTGTGAAACCCCAGCTGTCCCGGGGTGAGGGATTGCATCCCTGCGAGGGCAGCACAGCTCAGGGAAGCACCAGAGCTTGTCAAATCCAAACTCTTGTTCACACAGGGGGAAGTTGAATCTTGTTCAGAGAACAGGGAACAAAAGGATTCCTCTCATGCAAGATTGTTATCTGCTTAAAAGGCAGCTGAAATGCTGAATTACACTGGATTTTTATCAGTTGATGTCATTTTATTCCCTTCTTTTCTCTCTCTTCTCTCCACCATTTAGGTCCTGGAGGACTTTATGTACAGAATAGATGAAATTTGTGACCACAATGGCCAGATGGAAGATATCTATTCAGAATTCAACAAATGGTCTTTTGAAAGTGAGTTGGGGTTTTGCCTGAGTGTGGTGCACCTGCCAGGGCATTGCAGTTCAAATATGATCAGGGATGAACGTGTTGGCTGATTATTTCCAAACTCTCAGCTATAATATCATGCAAAGAGAGTTGCAGAACAGCCAGGGACTGTCAGTGCAAAATTCATCAGCACAAGTATAAATTTCTGCCTAGCTACCTGCATGGTTTACAAAAATTCAAATGTTCCAATGATTTATGAATCAAAAATTGAGGGGGTTGTGGTTCATTTATCTAGAGTGGGATCAGATAACATTTTTTGTTATTTTTTGTCCATCTGATATTTGTTAACTATCAGCAGGATCAATGAAATATTCCAATAACAGAGTGCTGGCTGTAGGCAAAGACTGGAAAATCCCATTTCCAGTGTTCACACGGGGATTGGGAAGGGCTGGAACGAGTTACCAAGGCAGAGCCTTATCCTCAGGAACCCTTCAGAGCTCACTGAGGAATGTGCCAGGGATGACACAGGGCACAAAGTGGCTCAGTGACTCCCAAACACAGGGATGGTTGGGTGTAGTGACTGATCCAGCCCTGCCAGACCCAGCTGCCCTTGGCTGCCTCCTCTCAGCAGCCTCTGGGCTGAGCTCCTCAAAGTGGATTTTTTTGTTCCACTGTCAGTGGTGATGGCTGCTTTTGGAAAGGCAGAAATAAGAAGTGACAATTTGAAAAGAAATGGGGAAAAAAGACAAGTGGAAAAGGTGCAGAGTGGGACGCTGCCAGCGCTTGCAGTGGGAAGGAGGGGGGAATGCTGTGGGAGATGCTCCTCAAGCCCTGCTCTCCTGCCACTCACTTCTCTTCAGTCAAGTCACCAAATATGAGCCCAAATTGCAGTTCTGCTCTCGTGGGGGGATCAGTGGCACTCCTCATTGTGCAGAAATGCTGCTGCAAGGGCCCCAAGCTGGAAACCCTCACTGGGGCTGGGGCAAACAAGCAGGAGGTGTTTTACAAGTGCTGCTCTGCCAGGTCTGCACCAAGGAACACTTTCAGAAGGCTCTCCCAAGCCATTCCTTGATGATAAATGATGCATCCCACACGGCCTTTTGTTTATTAATTTAATTATATTATTGCCTAACAACAGGTATCTGTCTGGTGCTGTATGGAAAGAGGTTTGGCCTCCTGCAGCAGGACGTAGAAGAAGAAAGTCTGAACTTCATCAAGGCTGTAAAAACGGTATGGAAGGGTCTCTCCTGGGGCTGTGGTGGGTTTTTACCCCTGCTGTTAATGAGAGGCAGCAATTTAAAGGAGTGAGCTGGAAAAAGCAGCTCAGGCTTCTGTACCCAACTGGTGCCCATCTAATCCTGAACTTCTGCCTCCTCTATGCAATGCCTCAGTCTGTTGTAATAAAGCAGACAGGACCCAGTTTCTCCATGCAGGAAAACCCCCTTTTTATTCCCATTTTATACAGTTTTCAAAGACCACGTGTACAGCTTTAATAGCTTTAATTTTAATAACTTTAATTCATTAATAGCTTTCTTGCCAATTACTGTATTGGCTCGTAAAAGGTATTTTACTTGTCCATCAAATCTAACTATTTTTTAATTGTTTATATATTTTCTTCACTGATTCTCATGAGACAGATCCTTGGTTATTACAGGCGCATTTATTTTTCTCCCCAAGAATAGTTAATTGTCGTGTTAATGAACTCTCTCAAGCTGTTCTCACATGGGAACTTGCAATCTATTGTTAGCTTAGCTGAAGTAGCAGGGCCTAATCCAAAAGGTTTTTTATAAGGTGTTTTTTTATAACCCCTTTTACCTGTGTGCACCCTCAGTGCGGCAGGGAAATGCTGAGCGGCCATCAGGGCAGCCCTGAAGGAGAATTGTCAGCTTGGCTGGTGACCCTGCTCCTCTTGGGGACCCTGCAGGGTGGGGCTGTGCCTTGCTGTGCACATCCTGGCTTCGGGGTCACAGCTGCTGTGCCTTTGGGCTCCGGGCTCCAAACCTGCCTCGCTTCAGTCATCACACACAGGCAGCCAGCCCTGCCGGGGGTTTTAGCTCATCTCTTGTCAAGGGAGAGGGAGGCACTGCCAAAAATGCCATGTCCCACTCCCAGCAGGTGCCTAAAGTCAAGGAGGCTCCTGGCTGCCCCTGGTTTTTACCTGGATGTGCCCTCAGTAGACTCAGACCCATCCTCTCTGTCCAGGATGGAAAATCCACCAGAATTTTGCCTTCCTGAAAATCTCCCTCTGCTTCCCAGCCCGGTGTTGTTCAGGGGTTGCAGGGAGAGGGATGCAACGAGATTAAAGAGAGATTTGCCCCCACAGATGATGGCCACGTTTGGGATGATGATGGTGACCCCTGTGGAGCTGCACAAGGGGCTCAACACCAAAGTCTGGCAAGCTCACACCAAAGCATGGGATGATATATTTAAAACAGGTCATTATTTAACCCCAATTTATCTCCTTTCCCTTTATCTCTGTCTTCGCCTTGCTGGAATTGATTTTTTCATATTTGCTGCTGTAAATCCCCGCCTTCAGCACGGATTAAAGCACATTTGCTGTACCTAAACAGGGATTTATTCCCATGTGGGAGCAGTTTTCAGTGACTAACACCCAGGCTGTGGGGCAATACCCAATTCCCAGGGAAATCCCAGGATTCTGGGAGCCAGCAGTGCCATGGCACCACTTTAATCTGTCCTAAATGGAAATTAAAAATGTATCATCTCTATAAAGGCAAGGGTATAAATGAAAAGGGACTTCCCTCAAAGACTTGTTTTCTTGAGAAACAAGAATTGTACATGCAGCAAAAACCAGTTTGCTAAAAAAAAAAAAAAAGAAATTATAGCTTTTCTGAACAACCTGTAACATAGTTGTAAGTATTAAAACCAGAAGTAATTTAAATGATAAGGTACAGTTTGGCTTTTTGCAACATTTTTGACTATTTAAAGTGAGTTGGCCTTCCAAGTTTAAAAATTACTCAAACCCTAGATGTGAAGTTGAGTTTTTATTTTTAATATTTTAAAGTGTCATTGATTTAAACTGTGAGAGACATAACTAAAGGCTGAGAAAGCTTTTGGAAGGTTGTAACGCTGAGATATTTCCCCTGGGTATTTGAGTCCCAAGGCTTTTTATCCCGCCAGCCACTCACTTATTTTATTGCTTCTTGGTTTATGGGCTTTAGGAAAGACACTTTAAACCAGTTTTGCTCAGAAAAACAGTTTGACACCTTCACTTAAAATTAATTCCTCACAGGAACTGTTTTTAACAGCTGGGATACTCCTGAGCAAAACCTGTTTCTTTTTATTGAAAAAAAACCCAGCATGTCAAAATTTGGCATCTCTTTGTGCCTTCCCCTGGTAAATCCAAGGTTTACATTTCCCCTCGGGGGTTCTGGGTGCTAAATCCCTTTGATTTTTTAACACCTTGATCCCCTTTGAAAACCCCAGGTAATAAATTTTACACACTCGTGTTTCTGTTTGCTGAATATTTCCCTCGACCTGCCACTGATTTCCTCCCCTAATTTATGAGAGTAGAATTCCTAGTAGCTCCTCCTCTGCTGAAAAGTGATTTTTGGGACTGAGTTTGTTTGAAAAGTGACACCACCGTTCTTTATTCACTCTAAATACCCTCATTATTAACCCACTGCTCGCAAGCAGAGCACAGCTTGGCGCTCCTGTGGGTTTGCAGGTGTTTCTATGGGATTGTGAGTGGTTTTCCCCCATTGCTGCCCTCCCCAGCCAAGCGCTCCATCGACAGCCGGCTGCAGAAGCGCTCTGCCGACCCGCAGGGGGACTTTCTGTGCGACATCTACTCGGGGGGACAGCTGTCCAGGAAGGAGCTGTACGCTGCCATCGCAGAGCTGCAGATCGCCGGCGTGGAGACGGTAACCGCGATGTGACCAGGGATTAAACCCTGCCAGTTCCCTTCTTGGGGTTCAGATTGTCCCAATTCCCTCCTTAGCTGCAGATCGCCGGCGTGGAGACGGTAACCGCGATGTGACCAGGGATTAAACCCTGCCAGTTCCCTTCTTGGGGTTCAAATTCTCCCAATTCCCTCCTTAGCTGCAGATCGCCGGTGTGGAGACGGTAACCGCGATGTGACCAGGGATTAAACCCTCCCAGTTCCCTTCTTGGTGTTCAAATTGTCCCAATTCCCTCCTTAGCTGCAGATCGCCGGCGTGGAGACGGTAACCGCGATGTGACCAGGGATTAAACCCTCCCAGTTCCCTTCTTGGGGTTTAAATTCTCCCAATTCCCTCCTTAGTGTTTAAATTCCTCCCTAGGGTTTAAATTCCCCCACTTCCCTCCTTGGGGTTCAAATTTCCCCCAATTCCCTCCTTAGGGCTCAAATTACCCCAATTCCCTCTTTAGCTGCAGATCGCCGGCGTGGAGACGATAACTGGGATGTGCCAGGGTTTAAATCCTCCCAGTTCCCTCCTTAGGGTTTAAATTCCCTCCTTGGGGTTCAAATTACCCCAGTTCCCTCCTTAGGGTTCAAATTACCCCAGTTCCCTCCTTGGAGTTCAATTTCCTCCAATTCCCTCCTTAGCTGCAGATCCCCAGCATGGAGACGGTACCCATGATGTGCCCAGGGTTCAAATTCCTCCAAATCCCTCCTTAGGGTTCAAATCCCCCCCAGTAAATCCCCCCAATTCCCTCCTTAGGGTTCAAATCCTCCAATTCCCTCCTTCGGCTTTAAAACCCCCCAGTTCCCTCCTTAGGCTTTAAATTCCTCCAATTGCCTCCTTAGCTGCAGATCATCAAGGAGGAGATGGTAAAGCTGCTTCTCCAAGGGTTCAAACACCCCCAGTTCCCTCCTTAGGGTTCATATTACCCCAATTCCTTCCTTAGCTGCAGATCTCCAGCATGGAGATGGTAAAGCTGATTTTCCAAGGGTTCAAATTCCCCCAGTTCCCTCCTTAGGGTTCAAATTCCCCCAGTTCCCTCTTTAGCTGCAGATTGCTGGGATTTTCCAAAGGTTTAAATTCCCTCCTTAGCTGCAGATCACAGGCTGGAGATGGTGAACCTGATCTTCCAAGGGTTCAAATTCCCCCAATTCCTTCCTTAGCTGCAGATTGTTAGGGTGGAGATGGTAAAGCTGATTTTCCAAGGGTTCAAATCATCCCAGTTCCCCCCTTCCTTCCACAACCTGAGCACCAGCACGACTGGAAGTGAGTTCATCCTGGAGTGGCCTCAGTGGCCCAAGTGCAAATGGATTTTGACCTGAAATCCCTGGATTTTGACCTGAAATCCCCGGATTTTGACCTGAAATCCCCGGATTTTTAATTCTGCAGGACAACTGGGACTGCTCATAACCCCTCAGGCTGTCAAAATTCCATAAAGCTGTGCCCAGCCAGAAACGTTGCTTGGAATTTTGGGCAAGTTCTTCCTTCTGTGCCTACAAAAGGAGAGCTTCACCTTTCTTTCTGCTCTGTTCCAGACAGCCAACAGTTTGCTGTGGGCTCTGTACAACCTCTCCCGCAATCCACACGTCCAGCAGAAGCTTTTCCAGGAAATCCAGAGAGTTTTGGCAGCTCAGCAGAGCCCGAGTGCTGAGAGCCTGAGGAACATGCCCTACCTAAAAGCCTGTCTGAAAGAATCCATGAGGTAAAATCCCCAAATCCTTCAAAACAATCCCCAAGTGTTTCACCAGCTTCTTTGTACAAGGGAGACAGAATTTTCCAGCACATGGAATGTTGTTCATCTTGCTGTTAGAGGGAGAATATGAGAGATGAAAGAAGGGAAATTGCTGGGAATTTAACCCATTGTTCTCTTTCCCTGCAGATTAACCCCATCAGTGCCTTTCACCACCCGCACCATCGACACAGAAATGGTTCTGGGAAATTACATGCTGCCCAAAGGGGTAAGGCAATTAATTCTCTTTATTGGGATGGTTTTTAATTTATTAATTGCCCTTTAAACCACAGAAGTTGCTCATATTTCAGTTTCAAACTGGCTTTGCCAAAGTACCAGCCCCAGGACAAGGAATGAGGGATTCACCCCAAGGATTCCCATAAACACAAACCCACACCTGCCTGCACTGCAGCTGGACTTAGACAGAAATATTTCCCTGAAAATAATTTTGATGTGCTATTCCAACTTTTTTTTTTCCAAAATTTTCCACGATTCTCTGAGGAAACCACAACCTTTTCTATGTTCCAATTGATTTTTTGGGACTTCCATGACCTCTCCTGAGGAAGCTGCTGTGCTGTGAAAAACACATTCACTTTCTTGTGAAAATTTTAAAAGTTTATTAAAGGACAATAGGAGACAAGGACTACAGAGCAAAGGTTATTATGGTTGGGTGTATCTTGGTACTTAGCTAAGAGTACAGTTGTTATTTTGGAAACACTTTTTATCTGCTATTTCTATTACATTATTTTGTTGCATATTCATAAACAATCATGCATAGTAAAATTTCTCTTTAAACTAGTTTACATATTTTAAGAACTGTTTGGTATGGCTCTTGTTTGGTTTTACTTTTTTTAGAGCATGAGTATTCTTTGCTTGTGGGTTTTAGCCTATTTTTATTACTTTTATTTTATTACTTTTAGTTTTTGAGCTTTGGTCTACACTGTTTTCAGCTGTGAGAGTTGATAGTTGTTCTGTAGCAGGGTCTTCATATGTTCATTGGATGTTATCTTATTTAAGTAGGTATTTAACACAACCATACTTATTTTGGCTATTTCACTACTATGTCTAAGCTTAATTAACAACAGAAATAAAAACTATATCTTTATAACAAAGTCACTTTAACCTCACACATATAGAATCCACTTTAATGTTTGCCAAAAGCCAGTACTATGATATGTATCTGACACGTGCCACGATTCTCCATCCTCGGGAGCTGGGGGTGGCTTTGTGACCTGTTCTCTGTCCTGCCTTGCTGCAGACGGTGCTGATGATCAACAGCCACGCCCTGGGCTGCAGTGAGGACTATTTCAGGGGCTGGGCAGAGTTCAGGCCCGAGCGCTGGCTGCACAGGGGCTCCATCCATCCCTTCTCCCACGTCCCCTTCGGCATCGGCAGGAGGATGTGCGTGGGGCGCCGCCTGGCCGAGCTGCAGCTGCACCTGGCCCTCTGCTGGGTAAGCACCCCAAAAAGGGAACCAGGGGGGCTGTCCTCCAGCTGAGCACAGGCAGAGCCCAGCACGCTGATTGTGGGCACAGCTCTCTTCACAGAGAGCAGCAGGCACAGCTTTCCCAAGGAATTTTCCTGGGGAAGGCAGTGAAAAAGAGATAAGAATTGTTTCTCCTCTTCTCTGAGCTATTCGCTGCCCCTGTTGTTTGGCACATGTGGAATGTGTTATGGAGATTGTTTATTGCAGGGTGCGGAGGTTCAGGGACATCACACCATGACCAACATGATCCACTGAAGCCAAATGTATTATCCCTAAAAAGATGATATTTATAATAAATCTCTACTGTCCGCACGTCTCTAGCTAATACATGATTGGTTAATCCTAGCTGTTCACGCATCTAAATTTGAATGATGATTGGATCATCTAATTTTTCACACGTCTTGCTGTGGCTGTCTGGCCCACCCATGGCTTCTCTTTTTTCTTATTTTCCCGAGCTCGCTGACAAACCTGCTGAGTCCTAACGACTCTTCTTCTTGTATCTTTTTCAAGGATATACCAACCCCATTTCTAAATATGTCCATTATCCATTGTTTGTGAATGTCTCCATTGTCCATTAGTACCAGCAGGCTGGATTGTGCATTGGCTGAATACGGCCATTGTCTAGCAAGAACTCCTCAACCTGCAAAAAACTCTCAACAGTTTATGAGAGTGATTTCTTAATTGGACACTGGCGATGGTTGGACTGACTGGCCAATTGGGTCAAAGCTGTGTTGTGACTGTCTGAAAGGGTCACGGGTTTTTCTTTGGTGTGATATAGTATAGTTTTGGTATATTGTGATATAGCTGAATGAGGCAGTTGCTCAGCCTTGT
This sequence comes from Diglossa brunneiventris, assembly GCA_019023105.1. Classification (NCBI taxonomy): domain Eukaryota; kingdom Metazoa; phylum Chordata; class Aves; order Passeriformes; family Thraupidae; genus Diglossa; species Diglossa brunneiventris. The sequence goes on along the minus strand of CM032372.1, from coordinate 2,052,904 downwards.
GAATGATGCAGTCAGAGCAGGCTGTTCCTGGCTGGGGGATGCTGCACTGACAGCTGGCGCTGTGTCCCTGCAGCTGATCCGCAGGTACCGCGTGGTGGCCACGGACCAGGCGCCGCTGGAGACGCTGCACTCGGGGATCCTCATCCCTGGCAGGGCCCTGCCCATCGCCCTCCAGCCACGAGCAGGTCTGGATAAACACACACCTTGCTCTGCTTGGGCACACAAACACACACCTTGCTCTGCTTGGGCACACAAACACACACCCGGGTGCTGCTTGTGCACACAAACACACACACCTGTGTCCTGCTTGGGCACACAAACACACACCTGTGCTCTGCCTGGGCACACAAACACACACCTGTGCTCTGCCTGGGCACACAAACACACACCTGGGTGCTGCTTGGGCACACAAACACACACCTGTGCTCTGCTTGGGCACACAAACACACACCTGGGTGCTGCTTGGGCACACACACCCAGGTGCTGCTTGGGCACACAAACACACACCTGTGCTCTGCCTGGGCACACAAACACACACCTTGCTCTGCTTGTGCACACAAACACACACCTTGCTCTGCTTGGGCACACAAACACACACCTGTGCTCTGCTTGGGCACACAAACACACACCTTGCTCTGCTTGGGCACACAAACACACACCTGTGCTCTGCTTGGGCACACAAACACACACCTGTGTTCCTGTGCTCCTGCACACTGCGGGCTCTGCTGGCACCTGGGCTGGGATTTCTGTGCCAATGGGATGGTAAACAGCTGATGTCTGTCTGCTCTCCATTCTCACAGGGCCAGAGCCAGCCTGGGTCTTTATTTTAACAAATTAATGCTGTCCCAGTTCAGTGTTTTATCAGGAACTGTCCTGTGTTTCACACAGCTTGTGGCTCTGGAGTCAATTTTAGATCCACGTTTTCTGTGTGTGACGCAGCTCAAAAAGGGGGAGATCAACATTTACCAACTGTGCAGAAAATAACAGCCAGGGGTTGTTAGAGCTCCTCCACTGCAGTCCCAGAAGATATTTCCTGGAAAAGACCATTTGATTTTGAGCATCAATTTTCAGATTAAATAGAAGATCCCTTAGTGAAGGAACTGCTCACTGCAGAATTTAGATAACAAAACTTCATTTGAGGCAGGAAGACAGAGAAAAATCTATTTGTAAATAATTGCACAGTGTTGCAACTTAAATATTTTGAATGTAGGATTCTCTTTCTCACAAGTTTTTACAAACAAACCAACAAAATAACTTACTTGTGCAACAACCTAAATTGAGAAAACAAGTCTCTGATCTAGAATGAAATCATCCAATAGAAATTCAGGGCATTTCAATACTGGGGAAGATTTTTTTTTGCCAGCCAACACCACAGGAAAGAAATACCTCCCAGTATAATCTGAATATTCACTCCTTTAACTGAAGTCTGTTCAGTGCTGTTTGCTTTGACATAATCACTACAAAGATTCTTTTTTTTTTTTTTTGCTCAATACAGGTTGCAAAAAATAAAGGCCAGCCCTGCTGCTGCCTGCTCTTGAGAGAGAGACATCAGCTGTGGGAGCCAAAGCTCTGGAGGCTCCAGGGAAGAACTGCACCACATCCCTGGAACCACTGCTGAGCCAGGAATAGCACCAGGAAAAGCTCCCAGACTGTTTTATTGGGGAAAATGTGCTTAAAAGGAGAGGAAAATGCCAAGTGCTGTCATGGAGCTGTGGAAATCCAGGGATTTAGTGCAGGACCAGGAGCCCTGGGGGTGCTGAACAGCCCAGTTTGGGGAGAGCTGCCTCCAGTTTGGGACCAGTCAGGGCTGGAGTGGTCCTGGGAGCTCGGAGTGGGAGAGGAAACTGCCCCAGTCCTTCTAAAATTGCCAGAGAAGGGAGCTGGGAGTCTGGAAAAGGCTAAAACAGGGCTGGGAAATTGGGATAATGAAAGAAATACATTTCCTTGGCATCCTGGGTAGGAGGGAAATAGGGACAGATGCACCTGGCAGGATTTATTGCTTTGCTTTGAGCAGTTGCAGGCTTGTGCCTGACACACCCTCTGCTCTTCCCATGGATTTCCATCCCTCCAGCTCCTGCACTACCATTTTGTCCCACTTTTATTGTAAAAATATTGTGGTCTTTCATTGCATGAACAGAAATGGAGCCACTGGAATCCTATGGGTTCTGCCTCTGCAGAATGCTGATGATCCTGACAGGATAGGTACATGAGATGAAGAACAGAAAATTATGCTTCCAAGGACAATTCCACAGGAAATGAGGACCCCAAACATTTCAGGGGGTCTATTTCTCATGGAGACTGCAATACCTAAAGGTTCAAATTGTCACTGCCCTCCATGCAATACTGGATTCTGGCTGTTATGGTCACTGGTTTTACACTTTTGCAGTTTCAAATACAGCTTTATCTCTATATATAACCCCGAATTTATTTTTTTACATGTTGAAATGCTGCAAGTTCTTACTACTTGTTGGTCTGTCTCTTGTTTTCACTTGTTTGTTCTCCTCTGTTATGTTCAGACATGTAAATGTACCCCCAAAACAATGTATAAAACAATTTGTGCATTATCTGAGTATTTCTAGGCTGTTTTGTAAGAAAATAAAGAGTTCTATTTTTTCTCTAGAATTACTCTTTCATTATTTATTTTAAAATCTTTGCAGCTTTGCAGAAGAGGCTTCTGCCCCCTTGGCACAGTCTGAGCACGTTTCTGCCTGGCATGGAGGTCCCAGGGAGGGGACTGGGACAGGGTAAAATCCATAGAAAGTTCTGAGGAAAGGTGAAAACAGCTGGAATTTTTGCAGAATCAGTAGAAATTGTGTATATTTTAAAAATACCATCCCTCAGCAGCATTCCTGGCAGGGTGAGGGTGACACGGGGAGCAAAGAGGATGGAAAATCAATCCCAGGGATCTCGTGCTGAGGTGCAGGTCCGTGTGGGGATCCACCCAAAATCCAGGCACAAAACCCCTAAAACCCTCTTTTTACAGCATCATAAATTAATATTACTACAAATAAATTAATATTAGAGCCAATGGAGTTGTGCCAGTATGGAAGAAGTGCTAAGAGAAACAGTTTGTTGGATTCCAGGCATCTCTCAGTGCTCACAAACATTCTGGTGATTTAACCCTCAGAGAGAAGTGCTGATCTCTCGATTCCAGGCATCTCTCAGTGCTCACAAACATTCTGGTGATTTAACCCTCGGAGACAAGTGCTGTTATCTCGTTGAACTGACCTTGACAGCCTCGTTAGCAGCTGTTTCGAAACCCTGATTGCTCCTGGGCAGGAAATCACAGGTGGATATTTACCGAACTGCTCGGGGTTTTTGCTATTTTGATGCAGCGGACCCAGAGATCCAGTGGTGTTGCTGTCAGGGAGGTTTGGGTGGGTTCTGTACCTGCTCAGGTACAAATCTGTGCTCTCTGCTGGGTCACCAGCAACCGCTGACCTGGAAAATGCAGTTCCGGAATCTTCGGAGTTTTTCAGGTTCCTGAAGTTTCAGAGAACTTCATTAATCTCCTACCTCCGAGTAAATGTCCAAAGCCATTGACTTAGGAAATGGGTAATTATCAAACTGCACAGATAATGACTGACCAAGCCAGGCCTCCACTTCAGACACCAACTCAGAGCTTTCCTCTCCCTCTGCTTCCGGAGCAGGACCCCAGCAAATGTCCTGGGATTAATAAATATCAATATAACTATAAACAGAACTACAAATATAACTATAACTACAAATATAACTATAAATATATATCAATATCAGGGAGCCCTCTAGCCCAGCAGGATAATTCAGAGCAGCCCTTTGCTGCTTTGGAACGAGCCCCTCATTAAGAATTTCCATTTCAACACCACCTCCCTGGGATCATTTCCTGCAGTCTCTCCCTTGGAGGAAGGCAGCAGGATCACAACTTTAATGGGATTAATTCACCTCCACATTCCCTGTCCCTACAGGGAAGGGAGTGAGGTTTACCTGTCCAAAAGGGAGTGAATTCTGTTCAGGCTTTGGGCGTGTTGGAGTTGAAAAGGCAAAGCTGGAGCCAATAATCCACGCTTTTTTATGGATAAGAATGCCAGTCTTCAGGCCTGGCAATCTGGAATTTTTGATCTGTGCTCTGTTCCTGCCAAGCTGATGTGCCACAGCCCTGAGTCAGTCCCCGCAGAGGGATTTAGAGACCTTTCCCTGCTCCCATCAGTTTTGTCAGTTTTGCTCAGGTTTGTCCCCTCCAGCCTGAGAAGGACCTTTGTGCTCAATAACCACAGGCAGAATTCACATCTCTGTCAATACTTCAATTGATGGTGCAAAATAACCCAAAATCTAAAAATTAATTCTGTAAATGTTCCCAGCAGAAGTTCATTTCAGGACAAACATTCAGGAAATTCATCCCATGCCTCATTTTAAAGATGAGAAACTTCATTTTTAATTCAATGGCACTGCCCGTGGGTGGGTGGGTTTTTAATGCATTATCACCTCTTAGAAAAGGAGTAAGTTGGACAATTTTCAATCCTTTGTGGCACATCTCTTGAAAATTCATGGAAGAGTTGTAGCTTTAGCAGAAAAAGCTGGTTTTGGCTTCAGATAATTGAAACAAGAGGTTTGTTGAGATTGAGGCAGCTCGTTGATCCCTTATGTGAATGAGTGAATTCCCCTGGGAACCCGAGCATTGACAGCCCAAGGTGTGGGTGGCTGCATTCAAACTTTTTTTAATGTCTCCTTTCAGCCAAGGCTTGGAGAAAAGTGTGAACATTATATTATGAAATTGAGCATTGTGCTTATTCACTTCTATTTATTCTTGGGTATTTTTGAGTATCAGGGTTGAAGAGAGTGAAAATCAGAGTTTATCTTTCCTGTCTAGAACTTCATTAATGCCTCATACAATCCCTGTATGCATTTTATCTCCTATATTCCCATCCTTCTTGCTACCAGAGGACAGAGCACATTGAATTTCAACTCTTGTCCACGGTTTTTATCTCATCTGTGTGATATTTGAGGGTTTAGAACAACCTAACAAGTCAAACCTCATTTGTAGGACTTGGATGCAGAAGGAATTTTTAATAACTTTACATTGTAGGGTTTGGATGGAGCTGAACACCTATGGAGCAACAATCCCTAACAGGAAAAGCAGCAATGAGGCCTCTCCGTAAAACAAAATATTTTTCTCCGAGGGACAATGTCAAAACAAGTGTGGAATGGAATGCGTTTAATAATCAGGGAAAATGATCCTCTGCTTCCTTGGGCATGTTCCTCTCAACAAGTTCAAACTCTTTGCCTCTAATTTTCCAAGGGTTGGGTGAACTCCAGGCAGTGGGAAGGGAAGGGAAGGCACTGCAGCCAGGGACAGCAGCAGGGCAATAAAGGGGAGCCAGGAGTACAAAAATTACCCCAAATTGGAATCTGCACGTCCGTGGCACTTTACCCTCCACTATCAGCTCAGGAATGGAAATCAGAGTCTCATCTGATTCATGCTGTGGTGAACTGTGCTCCACAGGAAAACGGGAGATAGAGGAGCAGGGAATGCTCCAGGCCTGCTTGCAGGTGGAATTCCAGCAGCTTGGGGCTGGCTCAAGGTGAAGAAGGGAAAAAAGGCTCTCCAGATTTAATGGAAATAATGGAAATGAAATGTTGGAGAAGCCTCAGGCAGAATGGGTTCACTTATCCAGGCTTCCAAGCTGCCTCAAAAATCCCCTCTTGTTATCTCAGTTCCACAGCAGGAGCCACGGGCAGCCCTGCAGGTGAGGGCAATGCCCGAGCCGGGCTCTGTCCCATTTTTCTCCAGGGCAAAGGTACCAGATATCTGCTCAGGGGTCAGCCAGGAGCCAGCTCAGCCGTGGGCAAAGGCCAGCCCTGCCTGGGTGGCTTGGCAGGGACACCCCAGCTCAGCCTGCAGACACCAGGCCCACTGCTCACACTGCAGGGCTGGACGTCTGCGCCACCACGGAGCACAGGAGAAAACCCAGCTGGGGCCCAAACTTTGGTCATTGTCAATGGGAGCAGAAGGAGAACAAGGAGGAGTTTGGGAGCAAGACTCTGGGCAGAGTAACAGGATAACTGGGATCGTCCCCACCTGCTCTGTTCAGCTTTTGGTGCTCTGACAGAATCCTGTCTTCCCTCTGGCTGTGGTTGAAAGAACAGGAAGGAAAAGCTTTAATGCTCCTTGTAACATTCAGGATTTCAACACAAGTGAAAAGCTTCAAAGCACAGCGCACTAAAATGAAATAAACACAGAGGAAAACCAGGAGATATTTTATATGCAGTCAATGATAGTTCTCAAAGTTCTCAAGTAGTTGGACACCCTGGGCATTCTTTCTGAGAGCTTCCACTGCCACTGGGGGAGGCACTCGGTGCTCTGGTTTAGGTGACAAGGTGGACATTGGGCAGAGGTTGGACCCTTGGATATCTTTTCCAATCTAAATTGACCTGTGATTCTGTGATTCAAGACATACCAAGGGAAGCTGGCCCCATAAGAGATCAGGTATTTGGTTTTCCTACAAAAATTTAATATTTCAAAGTTCACCCCAAAGTGTTCCTGGAAGGGGTGATAAGAAGTGCAGGCTGAGGGAAACATTTGCAGGGTAGTGAAATATCATTTTATCAGATTTATTAGTTCCAGAATGAGTGGTGCATCCCACCTGTCTGTTAAATACCTATTTGTATTGAAATCCTGAAAAGGATTTTAGGGGACAGAAAGAGCCACAGAGTTACAATAAGAACTCAAGCCCATAACTGTAAGGGTGTTTTATTTATGGGTCTATTTATAGATGATGCTTTCATTTAGACACCACAGGCAGCAGTTCATGGGGGTCACTGGGAGTGAAATTCTCCTGAAATGGAGAGAACTGGTCCCTGCTGGGAGCTGCTCACACCCACCCCACAGGACAGGGGAGCTGGGGGAATTCTTCAGGTGTGGTTTGCTCACCTGCAATAAAAGCCCTGTGGAGATTGCACCTCCCCAGGGAAGGTGCTCCTCCTCAAAAGGAACTTGTGGTTCACAGACTGATTATGAGCCCTTGTCCTTCACCCCTTTCGTGAGCAGGGATCCTGGGACTTTGATCCTGACAAAAACCTTTTTGTGCAGGCTTGGTTTTAGCAGGGTCACGGGGCTGCTCTGACTCACTCCTGGCTGCAGAATTGCTGCAGTCAACAGCAGCAATGTGGCACCAATTTGTGTCTGGGGATGAGACCTTGGGGCTGGGAAGGGCAACACCAACCCCATGTGTAGCCAAAGGAACCAGGAAGATCCCAAAGGTCTCTCTTAAGAGAACTTCAGGCGCTGATTCATTTATTTTGGGATGCAATCCCTCAGGTTCTTAAATATTAAAGTGAAATTAAGCCACCCAAAACCAGCAGGACTTTAGTTTTTTTTTGTTCTAAATGCTAAAATTTCACGTTGGATGCATGAGAACTTCTCAGGAACTTCCCTTCTGCTTGGAAGGAGAAAAGAACTAATTACAAAAGGTATTTTTGCTGCTGAACAGCGGCAAAACAACTTCCCAGCACAGGGCCAGGCTCTGAGGGAAGGCTGGCAAGGAAGACAAGGGAAGGTGTGCCTCAAGACATGTCCCAGACAGGACAGGAGCTCCAAATGCAGTTGATTCATAACCCTGCAAAGCTCCTCTTGCCCAAAGGCAGAATTGAAAGGGAAACTCATTGCCTAAAGAACCAGAGTCAGCTGTGAGGCAACAGATAACCACTGCACTGGGGGAAGTTTTATTTGTGTGTGGAGCCAGATGAACGGGAGAAAGGTTTAAAAATAGCACATTGTGCTGCCTGCAGCAGGAGCTGGGCAGGGAGGGACGTGGCTGGTGCCAAATGTTTGATCTGTGCTCTGATCCAGCAGCAGGGCACCTGCACCAACACAGAGCACTGAGGGATTTTTGCATATCCAACATACCCTGGGGAAGCTGCTGCTGCCCCCGGGCCTCTCTGGGGTTGTGTTTGGCACCCAGAGCACTGCCAGACTGGAAAACATTTATTTTTTGTCAAAAAGGATTTGTGGCATGGAGAGAGAGCAGTGTGCTATCTATAGAAGTCAATGGCATCCAGGGGAAAAAAACTGGAATTTCTGGGGAAATCAGAGCCCCTGGGCAAAGAGAGATGTGGAAATAACATTGTGGGGGTCACACAGTGTCAGGGCTGTGCTGTGGAGCCACGTGCCCCACACTGGCCCTGCTGAAGGACAATGGGAACCAGGTTTGCTGTTTTTCTAGACAATCCTGAAATTTAAAGTTCTTCTGTGCTTGAAAACTTTATTGAAGCAAAGGTGGTTTTTTAGCAAAAGTTTTGGAGAGAGAAAACACAACAGCTGGATGCAAATCTTATGGGAAGAAATCTTCTGGAGAACTTGGAGTTGTTTTTAAGATTAGCAGGGCTGTTACAAGAATTTCCTCCAGGACAAAGATTTTTCTTCTAGTCAAGCTCCCAAACCGTAGTTTTCAACATTATTATGTCAACAACTCTTCATTTTCATTTTGAAAGGGCATTTCATGAAACCACCTCAGTCTCATGGCATGTTTTGATTTTTAGAAAGCAGCTCCTCCCAAACACCTCCAGGCACAGCACCAGCAGGCCCAAGCCAGCACCTCTAAATGGTGTGAACACCTTGGACAATCCTGGTCTGAGCTGGAAAACTTCTGCCAAAAGTTGAACCTTTTTGGTGCATGGATAGCATTGAAATTTTCAGAAATATGCAGCCATTTCTACCTTGCTGCTCTTGTTGTACAGACAGAGAAAACTGATTTATTTTCAGCTGTTAATCCAGGGATAGAGCTTTGCTTCTCTGGCTTGAGAGCCAGACTATTTAGGCAGTGTTGGTCCTGGGGGAAACCTCCTGCCAGCAGCCTGGGCAGGCCTTCATCATCTCCTCAGCTTGCACAGAAATCACAAATACGACATTAATAGTCACAGTTTTAAAAGCTCAGGTAACAGCATGTAACTCAAAGTTAATTCTGTCATTATCAAAAGCAGGTGGACTCTCCTCCTCCTCCTCTGCTTCCTCTCAGAGTTCTCTGCTCCCATTTTGTGCTGCACTCCCCAGATTTACCTGGTACCACTGGTTGGGAGTTGAGGATCCATCGATTCTCAGGGCCAGGGCTCCTCTCAGGCTGTCAGAATCCTCCCCTGCCCTCCTGCAATCCCCCACCCACCCAATTCCCTCATTCCCTGGGCTCTTTGGACAGGAGCAGGCGCTGCACATAACACTGCAGCTCACGTCCATCACCAGTTCATAAAATACATTGAAACATCCTGGAGCCTCATTCACCTCATCAGCTGAAAAGCAGGAAAAGAAAAGATATGTATTAATTTGGAAATACAGCCAAATGAGGTATTGTAAATACAAAAAGATATATTGTAAATATAATGTAAATATGTAGAAAATTAATATAAACAGATTACGGGTTTTTAACACATTTATTCCACAGCTTGTGAGGAAGCTTCATTTCACTTTATTAGTTGAAGAGCAGGAAAATATATGTATTAATTTTGAAATAGAGCCAAAAGAGATATTGTAAATATAAAAAATATATTGTAAATACAATGTAAATTAAAAAATTTAATAAATATAAACAGATGATGGCGTTTTTAACACATTTATTCCACAGCTTGTGAGGAAGCCACATTTCAGTTTATTAGCTGAAAAGCAGGAAAAGAAAAGATATGTATTAATTTGGAAATAGAGCCAAAAGAGATATTGTAAATATAAAAAAAACTGTAAATATAATGTGAATATTAAAAAATTAATAAATATAAACAGGTGATGGGTTTTTAACACATTTATTCCACAGCTTGTGAGGAAGCATCATTTCACGTTATTAGTTGAAAAGCAGGAAAAGAAAATATATGTATTTATTGGAAATACAGCCAAAAGAGGTATTGTAAATATAAAAAAATGTATTGCAAATATAAGGTAAATATAAAAATAAATATAAACAGATCATGGGTTTTTAACACATTTATTCCACAGCTTGTGAGGAAGCTTCATTTCACTTTATTAGTTGAAAAGCAGGAAAATATATGTATTCATTTTGAAATAGAGCCAAAAGAGATATTGTAAATATAAAAAAAATTGTAAATCTAATGTGAATATTAAAAAATTAATAAATATAAACAGTTGATGGGTTTTTAACACATTTATTCCACAGCTTGTGAGGAAGCCACATTTCAGTTTATTAGCTGAAAAGCAGGAAAAGAAAATATATGTATTAATTTTGAAATACAGCCAAAAGAGATATTGTAAATATTAAAAGAAATTGTAAATATAATGTGAATATTAAAAAATTAATAAATATAAACAGGTGATGGGTTTTTAACACATTTATTCCACAGCTTGTGAGGAAGCATCATTTCACGTTATTAGTTGAAAAGCAGGAAAAGAAAATATATGTATTAATTTGGAAATACAGCCAAAAGAGGTATTGTAAATATAAAAAAATATATTGTAAATATAAGGTAAATATAAAAAATAAATATAAACAGATTATGGGTTTTTAACACATTTATTCCACAGCTTGTGAGGAAGCCACATTTCAGTTTATTAGCTGAAAAGCAGGAAAAGAAAATATATGTATTTATTTGGAAATACAAAAGAGGTATTGTAAATATAAAAATATATTGTAAATTTAATGTAAATATAAAAATATATTGTAAATAGAATGTAAATATGAAAATATATTGTAAATATAATGTAAATATTTAAGAAATTAATAAATACAGACAGATGATGGGGTTTTTAACACATTTATTCCGCAGCTTGTGAGGAATTCGGACATGAGTGTCAGGGATCAGTTAGTTAGTATAGTATGTGGGTTTTTTTACTAAGGACAGTTAAAGTTTCATCAGGGTTGGACTTTTGTGAGTCTATTTTTGGCATGCCTCAGTAGGAGAATGCACTGGCTGAACCTGCACTCCCAGCCTGTGCTCTGCTATTAATAGCAGGGGGTTTAATGAGCAACCAGTGCCGGGGCAGGGGGTGAGGGGGAAACCTTCAGCCAGAGACATTTTCAACCAGACGCCACAAAATCCAGCCCAGGGCCTGCCAGGATGGGGGCAGGAGGGAAAGGCTGCTCCTGCATGGGAAATGTCCCCAGCCTGGGTGCCAGAACTGTGACACTGGGAACGCCCAGCTGTGAGGGAAGGTTGGGGAAATTGGGATTGTTCAGCCTGGAGAAGCTTTGGGGGGACCTCGTTGTGGCCTGGAGGAGCTGCAGGAAAGATGGAGAGAGAATTTATAGGGATGGAGGGACAGGACACAGGGAATGGCTTCAAATGACAGAGAGGAGGGTTAGGTGGGATACTGGGATGGAATTGCTCCCTGTCAGGGTGGGGATGCCCTGGCACAGCTGTGGCAGCCCCTGGATCCCTGGCAGTGCCCAAGGCCAGGCTGGACAGGGCTGCGAGCACCTGGTGTCACCCTGGTTTTTTAAGATTTTCTAAGCCTTCTGATGTTGACATTCTTGTAGTGAACTTTCTCACACACTTTCTGTAAATAACTCATTGTTTTGCATTCCTTTATAGAAGAGGAGATAGTTGATGGACTGTTAGTTTGACCAGTGTCATTGGAGAGGTGTCTCTGTCGCCTTCCAATCCGCTGTCACTTTTGTAAAGCTATAAATATTGGAGTCAGAAATAAAACTTCCCTTTTTTCTTCCTTCACCTTGAGAGCGGTGTAGTGTTTGTGTTCTTTCGTGTCGTATAGCGACAACCTGGGACAGTGGGAGGTGTCCCTGCCATGGAGGGATGGGATCAGCTTTAAGGCTCCTTCAACCCAAACCATTCTGGGCTGAACTGTGGCCAAACTGCCCCAGATTCCTCCCTGCAGGCTCCAGGGGATGGAGGGAAGGGCAGCACAGGGCTGTGCTCAGGGCAGCCCCCAGGACTCAGCTGGGATGCAGAATTCCCAATAATTCCCAAAAATATTACCATGCTAGGAACTGCTCTGTGTCTGAAAAGCGGAGCAGAGTGATGGTGACAGAAGAAATAAAGGATCCAGGTAATTTTAAGATACTTTGTAATGATAATCAGGGTCAGGATGTGACCCAAAAATGCAGCAAGAGGGAGTCAGTGTCAGAGCAGGGCAAGCAGCACATTGCAGCTGTGGGACCTTGGGATGGAGCAGGGAAACCAGCAGGAAAAGCAGAGCAGGAACAGCAGAGCAGGGTGAGACACCCCATGAGTAATGGGACCTTTCCTTGAGAGGTTAAGTAAGAAACAGAACGGAGTGGTCGTGGCTCTGCTCCAAGGATAATATTTGAACTAACGCAGCAGCTTTGATCATCCCACTCCACATCATGTTTACTGGTGAGAAATGCCAGCTTTTCTCTAAGCTCATGTGGATTTCCCCTCTTTTCGATCCCGCAGCACCCTCAGCTTTCCTGTAAGGTTGGAAGGACTAATCCATATTTATGATAACTGGAGAAATAAAGTGTTCTTTGTTTTCACATTTACCAGACTGGACAGGATTGAGACAAATAATAAAACAGAATGACTGGTTGCTCTTTTCCACTCTCACAAGTCAAATATTCTTTGTCACAGGCACACTCAGAGCAAGATTTCCAGCAGCTCTGAGCAGCTCAGAGCACAATAATATTTCCTGGTTTGGCAGTGGTGGTTAAAATGGTAAAATCATGGCTGGCTGTGCTGGAAATGACCATTTCCATTTTCCAGAGAGATCATTAAAGCTCCATCAGCCTGTACCTCGAGGAGTTTGTTCTAGCAGAGAAGCTGTCATTAATGTTGTGTGTTAATTGCTGGTTTTTCAGCCAGAACTGTCAATAAGGAAAATCGTGGACATTTTTTCCAGCAGAGTTTGAGTCAAGACCACTTTATTTGCGCTGAAAAATATTCAGAGATGCAAAAATCTTTGTAGCCACTGTTCTCCCTTCACCATGAACATATTTAGAGAAATTATCTCCCAAACCCATTTCTCTACAATTTCACTGAGAATTTTCAGCTGGAACCACTTCTGTGTTGAGTTTCTTTCTCTTTTACTCTCCCTCTCTGGCTCACCCAAAGCAGAAGCACCCTAAATCCCACACCCTAAACCCTGAGTTTGCTTTTGCATTTTCAGTTATTCCCCCACCCACCCATCCCATCTCCACATTGCACAAACTTTCAAGCCCGGGTTTGTTGCTGCCAGCACAAACATTGGGTAGTCAGTGGTGTGAAAAAGTCTCCCTGAATTTTCTTCAATATTCTTGGGCAACCTGGTAGGAAAAAGCCAGTAGCAAAGGAGGATTGGCTGGGAGGAACATATTGCAAAAGGTTGTTCCTCCTTCTTACCAGCAATGAACTGAGTGATCTGGGCTGGAATAGATTCCTCTTGGAGGATGGATGAGTGAGTTTGTGGGATTATCAGGCTTGCCCATGAGTAAGAGCACTGCCTTGGCTTTCAGCAACTGCTGATCTGCAGGAAAACAGTTCCCACCTTTTATCTTTTATTGGACATTATTAAAGGTGGAAAAAAAAACCCCAGTGGAATGTGAGGTCTCTGAATCTCTGAGCTACTTCCTTGGTAGAGTTACAACCCATTTTAGCAGCTGGGTGAGGCACCAGACCTGCAGAAAGTTCACAAGGCAGTAGAAATAGATATATTTTATCATGGTGTGGTTTCTCTTAATACCGTTTTCAGCAGAATTCCCTTTGGTGATGCCTTTGGTGCAGGCTGAGCTGGAGCAGAGACTGGATGGAGCTAAAGAATGAAGCAGGGATTTATTAAAGGATCTCCACCATGGATGCACCTTGGGCAGCACAAGAGCCCAGCCAGGGCTGCACCCAAGATGAACCAAAATGGCCCCAAAATGCACGAGCGGGCACGGGGTCTCTCCCTGGGATCAGTTCTGCTCCATTTGCACCTTGCAGTTCATTGTCCCATTCCAGCTTTAGCCCCTGCAGTCCCACCCTGCTTGTTTTTCTCTCTGCAGCCCACGGTGTTTGTGCTCCTGGGCTGAGATTTGGGTCATTTGTCCTTGGTGCCCAGCTGGAGCAGGAATTGTTTTGTCTCCCTGCTCTGTGCACAGAGCTCACCATCCCCTCATGTGAAGCTCAGAACTGCTCACTAAAGCAGCACAGAATGTGAAAAATAAAAAGCCAAAACCTGAAGCATCTTTGGGAGCAGACCCAGCCCCCAGGAGTGCCCTCAGGCATCACCTGGAGCAGCCCTGGGAATGGGAGCAGGTTGGGATGCCCAGGGAGCCAGGCTGGACCCTGCAGCAGCAGCAGGAGCAGCCCGGTCCTGCTGTGCCTCCTCCAGCCTTCTCCCACTCCTGAAGGGTTTGCTGAGTGAACGAACTAGCCTTCCAAAACCCCCCAGCTTTGGGGAAAACACGGATTACAGCCAAGCTGTGTGTGCCCAGCAAACCCAGCTGACCCCGAGCAGCAGAGCAAACCTGCAGCAGGAATCCCTCTGTGATAAGGGAGAGGCCAACGAGGGCAGCCCGTCCCAGCTCTGCCAGTACCTGACCCACTCTGCCCTGCCAGAAAATCCCTGGGCTTCAAACACCCCTGCTCTCCTCCTGTGAGCTCCAACACCAGCCAGCAGCCACAGGAAAACTCCATTTTCCATAGTTTTCTTTAATTGGAAATTTGGAGAAGAATATATATAATAAATAGTGGTGTTTTTTCTCCTCTGAGAGTGGCCTCAAACTGTGTAAACTTTCAGGTTAAGTGCTCAATTAAAAGGTCAAATTATCCAAATAGAAAACTGAAGTGTCAGGCAATAATTGTCCACTGGACTCCGTTACCTGAGGAGTTCATTGCACACTGACCCCCATTAAATATTACCCAGACTAGAGGGACGGGTAGTCCTTCCTGCAGTTATTTATAACTCCTCAGATCCGGGCCAGGGAAGTGCCAGGACTGCCCTTCGGAAGTGTTTGCATGTGGAATTTGCAGGATACACAAATACAAGCAAGACGCTTTGAGAATTCCCAACCAATTTTCTCCTGGGGGAAAAATAACAGTCCCTATGTCTCAGCAGCATTACAAAAAGTGACATTTATGTAACAGAATACTTCAGCTGTTACTAATCCTTGCTGAAGAAGTCTCATTTTATGGAATGCACCCACAATTTCCCTATGGGATTTCTGCTCTGACTCAACATTTCAAGCTCATTCTTTATTTTTGACCTTAAAAAACTCAGCTTCTGTTGGTGCTGGGTCTGCCTCTAGCAGGAGACAGTGGCACAGGGAAATCGTGCCCTCTGTGATCCCTGCTCACACATGGGGAAGGAATTCCTCTCTGGGAGGGTGAGAGGGGCTGGGATGGCATTCCCCCCTGGACAGGGACACAGTGGACAATGACACAGGAAAATTGTCCCATCTGTGATCCCTGCTCAGCACATGGGGAAAGAATTCCTCTCTGTGAGAGTCAGAGGGGCTGGGATGGCATCCCCAGAGCAGCTGTGGCTGCTCCTGAATAGTGACACGGCACAGTGGACAGTGACACGTGGAAATTGCTCCCTCTGTGATCCCTGCTCACACATTGGGATGAATTCCTCTCTGTGAGGATGGAGAGGGGCTGGGATGGCATCCTCCTGTGGATAGTGACACAGGGAAATCATTCCCTCTGTGATCCCTGTTCACACATGGGGAAGGAATTCCTCTCTGTGACAGTGAGAGGGGCTGGGATGGCATTCCCAGAGCTGTGGCTGTCCCTGGATCCCTGGACGTGTCCCAGGCCAGGCTGGAGCAGCCCGGGCAGTGCAAGGTGTCCCTGCCATGGCTGCATCCCTTTTCCTCACTGGTAGAGGGTGCCACAAAGGAATCAACCTCAGTTTGAAGTTTCTGAGAATTTGGGACTCAAAACGAGGTGCTCCCAAGCAGCCTTGTGCCTTCCAACCCTTTCCAATGTCCCTCCCAGCTCTGTGATTCTGCACAGCACTCTCAATTATCTCTGAGCACATTAAAGGTGGTTTCCAGAGCTGACTACAATGGGTGGGTTCCTTCCCCAGGGTTTGGATGGGTTCAGATGGGACCCGCAATGGCTCTGCCTCTTGCACTCAGGCACCCCAGCAGTGCCACATGTGCAGAGCTCCCCTCTCCTGTCCCTCAGGTGTCCCCTCTGCAGTCACATGCCAGCTGCAAAAACATTAACCACGGTGTCCTCTGTAAACCCAGCACCTGCTGCTTTATGGGACATGTGGGCTGTCCCTGATAAGGGCTATCAATCCCCTCACAGAGCTACACACAGATAGCGGGAACACCAAAAAAAATCCTGCTGAAATATCTGTTATTCCTCTTTCTTCTAGAATTCCGTGAGTACACATCATCTCAACACAGTGATAAAAAACCTTCCTGAGTCACTGCTGGGTTTGTTGTGAGGCCTCAGTGAGTCCTGACATATGAGTCACCCTAAATCATTAACCACACCTGAAAACAGCAGCACGGACTCCCTGACCCCAGGGAACAAATTTAACAACACAAAAACTTGATCCGTGAGAAAAAAAAAAAGAAAATAAAGAAGATAACTTTAGAATGAGCCTTGTTCAGAGCAAACAGTGGCACTTGTGTGGTTTGAGTCATGTGTTGGTATTTACCCCCCTCCGCCTCTGCCTACACCAGAGGCATCTTCAGAAGGTTTCTCATGCCTAAATTGGATTTTTTGTGCAGAATGGGAACAAAGGGATGAAGCTGGAGTGGGAGTCAATCATAACAGCTGGTTCATTAATGCTAGAGAGAGAAATTTGATCGTTAAAGAAATGTTTAAGTTACTCTTAATCACCCAAATATCAATGTTCAAATCAACTTCTCTTGGTTGTATTTCTTTGTTTAAAAGACAATCACCATGATAACCTAATTTTTTAAAGGATGTATGAGTATGTCCTTGACCTGTTGGCACCCACTTGTTATTTTCACAGCTGGGACTTGGGATTTTACTCAAGATGCTAAAAACAAACCTGCCCATGAGTCTGTCACGACAAGGACAGCTTTTGTGCAGCCAAACTCTCCCCTCAGTCACCACAGTCTATTTTAACAGCACAAGGACAACAGTTGGTGTTGTAGCAGCATGGAGGAAACCCAGAGGGCTTGGAAAGATTATTTTTTCCAGAGTAGGTAATTAAAGAGTAGAAATCTCACTTCCAGTTTGAGCTGCACAAACGTGCACAGACAGGTGCAGCTCATCAGCCAGGTTTGTCCTTGGTTGAAGGCAGAAGAGAACAGACAGAAAATCCCTTTGCAGGAGGAAGAAATGACTGGAAGTACCTAGAAAGGGTTGGAAGGCACAAGGCTGCTTGAGAGCACCTCATTTTGAGTCCCAAATGCTCAGAGACTTAAAACTGAGGTTGGTTATCTGGTGGCACCCTCTACCAGTGAAGAAAAGGGTCAGAAACTCAGAACTGAGGTCAATTATCTTGTGGCACCTTCTCCCAGGAAGAACAAGGGTCAGAAATTTAGAACTGAGGTCAATTATCTTGTGGCACCTTCTCCCAGTGAGGAAAAGGGTTTGGAAACCTAAAACTGAGGTTGGTTGTCTTGTGGCACCTTCTCCAGGGAGGAAAAGGCAAGGCAGGGAGAGTTTTCCAGCCCTGGAAGTTGCAGGACACGGATGCCAGGAGTTGTGTAAATAATGCCCAGCTCCTCAGCCCCTGCTGAGCCTGGGATGTGAGGACAGGTGGGGCAAAATCAGCTTCAAACTCCCCCGCAGCAGTTGCCAAAAGGGTCGGGATCCTAAGGCAAGATACGGAGTCCCAGAGGGATTTTGGACAGCCCAAACTTGTGTTTCCAATCATCCCAAATGTGATATTGCAGTTGGCCTTTGGTGTGGGACAGCTCATGGGCTGGGAGGGGGTTTCTGCTGGGGAAATGATGCAAATCCCACTTTCAGAGAAATCTGCTGGGTTTGACCAGACTTCCCTGGAGCTCTCTTTAATCCCAAATTCATAAACAATGCAGAGCAATTGCACACAGATAAACACAGGGATGGCTCTGAGCCAGACCAAACTCACTTGGAAAGACAAACTGCCAAAGCCATCCCTGCAGGATGAGCTGGAATCCCTCGTGCCCAGACTGGAATCACTCTCACATCCCCCAGGAACCCCAGCTTGGGTTAGAAGGAAAGACCAAATCATGGACAAAACTGGTGCTTGCTGCAATAATGGAAATTTTGGTGGGGAGAGGGAAGGGAAGGGAAGGGAAGGGAAGGGAAGGGAAGGGAAGGGAAGGGAAGGGAAGGGAAGGGAAGGGAAGGGAAGGAAGGGAAGGGAAGGGAAGGGAAGGGAAGGGAAGGGAAGGGAAGGGAAGGGAAGGGAAGGGAAGGGAAGGGAAAGGAAAGGAAGGAGTTTTGGAGTGAAACGCCGGGCTCAGCAGAGCACACTGAGCATCTCCTGCGGTTTAACGCCGCCACCTGCTGACGGACTGCCGGGCATCCCGGAACTTCCACGGGTATCCCTGGGCTTCCTGAAACTTCTGTGAGCATCCCGAAACTTCCCTGAGCATCCCGGAACTTCCATGGGTATCCCTGAGCTTCCAGGAACATCCCTGTGCTTCCCTGAGCATCCCGAAACTTCCCGGAGCATCCCTGAATTTCCCTCCTGGCCATCTCTGCCAGCTGATGTTGAGAACGCGGTCAGATTTCAAGCTCTAATTGCTTTTTACAAATGAGTAAAATAAAGGGGGAAATGAAGGGTTATGTGGGGAGTGTAAGTGGCAAGCCTTGGCCGTGGGGGACCGGTCAGGTCCTGCTCAGGGGTGTCACTGCTGCAGTGTCACTGCTCGCCAGGGAGCTGTGCTGGAGCACGGGGCTGCTCAGGGAATTGTGGAATGAAGCTTTGGCTCCCAGCAGTGCTGAGTAATCCGGCGGGGTCACGGAGCTCACACGAGTTCAGAAAGGGAAAGGGAAAGGGAAAGGGAAAGGGAAAGGGAAAGGGAAAGGGACAGGGACAGCCCAGGGGCTGGCACAGCTCCTGCCTGATATCCCAGTGGCAGCAATAAAATGATATCAAATTCTTCTCCCTCACTAAGGTTAGTGTTTCCTCCCGTAGCTTTAAAGCTTGTATCCCTTCAGTGGGCTGCATCAGGGATATCCATAGTTGCATTTCCACTCGGCAGAATCAAATCATATATCAAATCATCAAATCATAGCAAATCATATTTTTCCAGGGAGAAAAATTGGCTGCAGCTGCCCTAATCCTGCAGTGACCTGAGGGGACTCTCCTGTGTTGAAGAGGAGCTTTAACGCCGTGCTCCAGAGCAGCTGCAGGAATTCACAGCTGGAATTGCAGGGAGAGCTCTCCCAGGTGATCCTGGTGAGCAGAAAGCACCAGGACAAGGTGCCTGAGGGCATTGACGCCTTTTCACGGGAGAAGTCCAAAGAAAACAGAAGAAAATTTGGACTTTTCCCTCACCCAAAGCCACCAGGGAGGGGAAACAAAGGTTTCCCAGCAGCACCTGCAGAGGGGCAGGAGTGTGGCCATGGCCTCACCTGCATCCAGCTGGCAGCAGGAACTGGCCAGGACACACCTGGCTGTGGGCACTCTGCTCTTCCCAGCTCTGCACATCCCACCAGAGCAGGCTCAGCCTCGTGCCTGGCCCCTCCTCAGCACGGGAGAACATCCTAGACCTGACCCACGTGGGTAAACACCCCCAAAATCCATCACTTCTCTGCCCCTGCTGCAGGTCCATGCTCATGTCCCTGCTACTTCCTCACTCAAGGCAAAAATTAAATACAGAATTTACAAGAAGACTTTTTTTACTTCTTTTTAGTAGCTGCAGCTCCTTAAATTGTCCATGTTTCAGGCTTGGGAAGGGGAAGCACTGACAGGAAAGCAGAGCTGGGGGTTCAAAGCAGAGCCTGCTGGGGACAGTGGTGACCCAGGCTGTGCAGAAGGAAGTGAATATTTGACATAGTATTGTTATCATCACTGCATATTTGATAGAGACCTAAAGTGCTTCTACAGGAGAGTAATTGTGGCTCAAATGCCTGTTCCACCCACTGAGGCACCACGTCTACAATAACTCTCTGTCTCAGCCCTGACACAGGAACCTTTTATCTGTTCTAGAAGCCCCCACGTGGAGAAATAGCTGGTGTAGAGTCTGTAATCCTCCCTCTTTAAAACCAGAAGAACAGTGGCAGCAGGAACCTGGGGGATTTCTGTGATGGGGGAAGACGAGACAATCAGATCAGCAGCTCCCTTCCTACACCAACACTGGGACTCACAGTCTGCAGGAACTCAAGGCTGAAATACCATTGAAAACACTGCTCAGGCATCTCTGGGAAGCAGAATGAGGGAATGTTTCCCATTTCCAGCTGGAGTGTGTGAGCCAGAGGCTGCTCCCAGCCCCACAGGGATCTGCAGGCATTCCTCTGGGCTTGGGTGAGCTGCTGCAGAGCCAGACCACAGAAGGGGCTGCAGCCTCACCCAGGGAATGCTGAGGCACAGGGAGCATGGTGATAATTGGGGATGGTGCTGCTTCCCAGAGCTCCTGCCCTGGAGCAATCATTCTGTCCTTTTCACTGCCCACTCGGACCACAGTGCTGAACACAAGACAGACCCAACCATTAATGGGAACTCTGTGAGAGACAGCAGGGAAACCCAACTGGCTGAAACACCTTTGGGACAACCCCAGGAACCACCAGCTGTACAGGAGCCAGGTCCAATCCAGCCTAGAACTCCAGCAGAACTTCAGAAGAAAGTTTTCCCTGGAGTGCTGAGCCAGGCTTTGCAGGTTTGCAGGAGCACAAGGAGTTCAAGTGTGCTTTCCTTTTGCAGCTCAAAGCAGCAGCTCCTCTCCCAGAGAGGAGGATGTTCGTGGTGATGGGCATGACTTCACCTCTGCACCAGCTTCCAGCTCGTGTCTGTCCCCAGGATTATGGATTTTGTAATGGATATTGGGAATTTCAGAGTGCCAGCACCTTATTTTGGGGTCTGTCAGGTGTGGAAGCCCCAGCTGTGTGACAGCATCAGTCACTGCACTGCCTCAGGGTTTTGGGAACCTCCTCTGAGTAGGTTGAACTGACAGTGTGACCCTCAGAGAGTCGCTCAGAGTGTCTTAGGAAGGCAGATGAACAAACCCTGTGGATCTCAGAGGGGCTGGGCTGGATCTGGGATTCAGGAGCTCTCCCTGCCAGGATCCATCAATCCATGCAAATGTTGGGCTCTGCCATCTGAAAGAATCCATGATTCACTCCATCCATCCTCTTCTGAGAGAAACATCAAAGCTGAGTCAAAACCTCATTTATATTTTGTTCCAAATATCAGAATTCCGCTAGAGCTATGCCTAATTTTGCTTTTTGCTCGGCTGTTCTCCTGCAGGTTCCCTCTACCCTCCCTGCCAGGGGGGTTTTGCTGCTGGATAAACCTTGGCAGCAGCAGCCAGATGGAAACCCTCAGCTCCAACCCACCCACCAGCATCGCCAGAGCACGTGTGGCAGGGGCAGACACAGACCAGGACTCATCTGCTCCTCCACTGTCAATATTTGAATGCTCTTGGCTCTGGCTCTGGCCAGTCATAAAGAAGCTGGTTAATCATCGATAATTGCTGGGAGCTCTGTGCCATTGATGAGCAGGAAGTTTTATGCAGCTGTCAGATGCACGAGCTGAGCATTTCCTGCAGGGGAGGAAGATTTATTTGGTGACAGCTTCATAGGAGATTTTTAGAAAGAAAAATAGCGTTTCGAGGGATGGAAAATCATGAAAGCAGCACAGTTTCCTGTGCTTTGCAGAAGATTTTCTGTGGCTGCCACCCAGCTAAAAAATTCCCAATTTGGCAAAATAAAACTCACTGTGTGCCCCTCTGGTCTGTCCTTGATTGAAACATGGGATGGCTTTGAAATTACTGGGAAAGAATATTAAAGAGCTGAAAGACGCCTCAAAGAATGGATGGCTCATTGTCCACACAACTGGGAAAAATTAATCAGGATAAAGCTCACTGTGATGGCTCAGTTCAAGGAAAAGCCTTTTTTGGAGGAAAAGGAGCACTGCAATTCTTACATTCACAGGTAAAGGGCACAATAATCCAAATTACTTCCTTCATTATGAATATTAAGGTTTCAAGGCTGAATTTGAAGACATTTTGGGAGCAAATAGATCCATGGAAGGCAAAATATGGCGCAAACTTATAGTGAATGTAATGACCTCTTACAGAAATGAAGCTTTTCTGGAATTAAATATTTACATCTTGCATTTCAAAAACACTTCACAATAATATTTTAACCAGGGGAGAAAGACCAAAAAATAAAAAAGACAATTAGTCCAACATTATTGCATGGGGAGTGGTTTCACAGCCAGGCTGGGATTCAGTGCCTCAGCCCAGGGGTGAGTTCTGTTCCAGGGACCATTCCTAAATCAGATCCTGTCTGTGGATGGAACTTTGAGACTGGACTGGTGGGATGTCACCTGAGCTTGTAGCAGACTGGGATTTGCACCAAGGAGAAAATGAGAAAGATGCTTGGCCCAGTGCTGGAAGAAATGAGGGAATCAGGATATCCCCTCCCTTCCCACGCCCTGCTAGGCGCTGGATGCAGATTCCTGCTCTGGTTCCACCCCTGCAGGTTCCTCATCAGCTCTGAAACACCTGAACCCTCCCCAGCCAGCACAGTTCTCCTGACAAATCCATTTTCCTCTCTTTGTTGTGATTAATAACAGAATTACACCCAAACCCATAAAGAAACTGAAATAAAAGTGCCAGGTAGATGATGAGAGCAAGTCAATGGTGTTCCCTTCAAACAATAAAATTGCGAATTTTTTCTTGCTATTTTGACTGCCTGTGGAAACCTTCGCAAAGGCAGGTTTTATTGGCTGAGGTGCTGTGAAAACTGAGAACAAAAAGCTCTCCCTGCTGCGGACATCCCAGTGTGAGTGTGGCCTCTGTGACTCACCTGAGGGAGCAGCAAGTGGTGACAATGGCTTTAGAATAGCAGCACTTAGTCAGTCTGCACACTCTGCAGGGGGATTAGGAGCCACCCCAGCCTGCACACTCTGCAGGGGGATTAGGAACCACGTTGACAACAGCAAACAGTCGTGCCAGTAAAAGCACTCTGGGTTTTTTTTTCTGGAAAAGCCGGCGTTGGGAAGGGGTTTGTGGGTGTCCAGCACAATGTCACCATTCCCACAGCGGGTGGTGAGGCACTGCCCCAGGGCCAGGGATCCACAAGGGCCTTGGAGCAGGTTTGGGTGGCCAGAGAGCTGAGAGCAGAAAACACCTGGGGAGGGCTGGGGAGGGGCACGGGGCTGCTCCACCCTGGCTGTGTTTGCACCCAGTGTTTGTGAGCACTCCCTGCGTGACTCTGGGGCAGAGCAGGGACAGGGACAGTGGCACAGCACTCAGGGCTGGGTGAGCAGCACATCCATCGCCTGGACCAGCTCCAGCTCCCAGAGGCTGTCCCAGCCCCTCTGCCCCAGGTAATTCCTTCACATCCTTCCTATGCTTCATCTCCTTCCTTCCCTAATGTGCAGCTCTGCTCTGCTGCTTTGGCTTTTCCTGGGTTTTGCTCTCACAAAAGCATTTTTTGCATTTGCTTTTTGCTGCTCTGCTCCAGCAGTCCTGCCTGTGCTCCCCTGCCCAAGGATCTTGGGAGCTCCTGCAAGTCTCGTTTTCTGTATTTGTGTTTTAAAGCACCAGCTCTGCCTTTCCCCAGCAGCGCCCCGGCTTTTCCTGCACAATGGGAGCACAGCTTTGTGGCAGAGCCTTTCCCCAGCCGCACTGGGACTGCCTGCTCACCTGGTGGCATTGTGGAGCTGTCCCCTCCCTGAGAGCCCAGGGTGTGAATGTTTGAGCTATTTTGCTTTTCCCACTTGGCTCCAGCGCGGAGTGGCTGAAAGAATTGTATGAAAGTGTCCCAAGAGCCTGGAGGGCTGGAAGGCAGCATGTCCTGCATGCCCAGCCCCTGCCAGGCTGGCTCCCAGCTGCTCCTGGGTGTTCCTTGTTTGCTGTAGGTGACTCATCCCTGCTGTCCCTGTGTGCCCACTGCTGCTGCCCAGCTCTGCCAGGGCTCGGAGCCACCTGCCCTGCGCCCCCTCCCCTGTCCCAGGTGCCTCTCCCTGCAGGACCAGGCAGAGCTGCTCTCCAGGTAAGCAGAATTTCTGAACTCCGTGCTGTTATCAGCCCTTTCTTCACTCCACGTCAATCAGAGCAGAAAATTCTGCTTTTCCACCTGGGCGTGGCCATGTCCTCAAGCTCAGCTGGGTTCCAAGGGCAGGGAAATTGATTATTTTCTGTGATGTTTAAGTGCAACATATGGTAAGTTTTAGTGAGGAGTTAATTGTGGGCTTTTGGCATTAATAGACATGGGTGATTGCAATATTGCAGGCTGGTCAATACATCAGGAAGGTGAGGCTTGGCTGCCTTTAGCAGCACACAGCAGATCATAGATTTTGCAGTAATTTTCCCCTCATATTTTCAAAGCTTTTACCATTGTGCCAGGACCAAACTAACGATTTTTGAGAGAGAGAGTGTGAAAAAGGAGGATTTTCCCAAGCCTCAAACTTGGCACACTATGGTGCGCACAACATTAAAACCAATTAAAAATGCATTTATTTTCCTTCTGAATTATTCTCTGCATTACAATGGAAGCAGTGAGGCATAATTTGGGAAAGGGATTGTTTGAGAGCTGTAGAAGCTGGTAGTTCATGTTCCTTTTGGAACCAGTCAGGCTGGATTCCAGCTGGCCTGAGGGAGCCCCCACAAGGAGAATACCCTTGGAACTGGGTGAAAAACCTTTATCTAGAAAGGGAGCCTCGGGACAGGAATTACTGCAGCTCCTCCTGACTTTTAGGGGCTTTCCTCTCATTTTGAAGAATGTTCTTGTATCAGAATCATCTCTTTTCCCCTCTCAGCCTTCCAAATTCATCTTCTCCCATAAAAGCTGTCACATTTTCTCTCACAAAGTGAGGAAGTTCTTCCCGCAGAGCCCTGGCACAGCTCCAGGGAGGGTGTGGATCTCCTCTCTGCAGACACCCCAAACCCACCTGGCTGAGTTCCTGTGTCACTGCCGCAGGTGACCCTGCCTGGGCAGGGGCTGAGTGATCTCCAAGGGCCCTTCCAACCAAATTCTGCTGCAATTCCCTGGTTAACTACTCCAAAACCACATCATGAGAGCTCCTTTATTTGCCTTCACATTGGATAACTCCAGCTTTAAGCCACGGTGTTTCAAATGAGAGAAAAAATGGACCTGAGCACATCAACAGGGACCTGAGCACTCTGGGAAAAACAGAACCATTCCATGGGAATGCCAGGGCTGGAGCTGCTGTTTGTCAGCTCTGGAGCCACACGGGGACAGTCAGCTGCAGGAGCTGGCACAGGGGCACAGCTGTGACATCAGCTGCCACTTTGAGTCATTTTGTGTTTGGATCATCGCTGCTGCTGCTCACATCTGTCTATAGGTGGCAGTGACCTGTCATTTTTCTGTAAAATAAGGCAGAAGTAGCACACATGGATGTTTTCTAAATCGCAGAGGGGTTTGGGGTGGAAGGGACCTTAAAGCTCATCCTGTCCCATCCCTCCCACTGTCCCCGGCTGCTCCAGCCTGGCCTTGGGCACTGCCAGGGATCCAGGGGCAGCCACAGCTCCATACTCTGCATGTGCACAGCAGAGAACAGAATTTGGTGTTTTGGGATCACATTTGGGATTGTGTAGCAAGTTTTCCCATTTTTAGCAAAAACCCCCTCCTGTTCATCTCCATCTTTCCTTGAGAGAGTTCCTGTGAGTGAAAGTGTTTTGAAATTCCACATGGCTGCTGTGTGTGTTTTATTTGAGTGAGAATTACAAACTGGATTTTAGGAAATGGCTGAGCTCCCCTGGAGCAAAATCTGCCAGAGCTCAGAGCCTGTGGCCCCTGCTCTGCATCAGCTCCAGACAACTCACCTGGAGTGAGGAAATCTGCATCAACAGGAAGCTGCAGGAACTAAGAATCAGAAATCTTGTTTGAAATCTTTTTCAAACAAGGAAAGTTTGTTGGCTCGTGCCATTTTTGGGGAGCAGCTGTGAGCCCTGAGCACGATGGGCTTGGGGCAGGCTGAGGATGGGGCAGGTGCCCTGGGTGGGGTTTTAGGGATTTTAACACCTGTCCCCATTGGCTGTCTCTTAACTAGAATTGGCAGTGAATTCATATTAATGACAGAGAAGGGGTTATTTGGGGTTTGTCTCTCCTCCACCTCGCAGGGGCCATGGGGAATAACCTGAGCGTGCCAGAGGAAGCTGAGGATGACAACAGCTGCACAGTGAAGAGTTACCAGGTGAGCAACCCCATCCCACCTCCCCTGGCCGCTGCCAGTGCAGTTTTCACCCCTTTGATGTCCTAAAAACTCCGTTCTTTGTTACTTCAGCCTCTCTCCGAGTCTGCCGATGGTATTACAAATGGATCCGTGGTGTTTGTTCAGAACCCTCCCCCGGCAGTGAATGGTGAAGGTATGGACTGGGAAAGGGGTTGGAAATGCCCTGCGGGAGGTTGGGACTGGAGGAACAATAAATATTCATGAGAGGCTTTCAATTAGGGGATGGACCCGTGTTCCAACTCTGACTTGGAAATGTGGCTCTGCAGAAGCTGCAAAGTTTAAATACAGGGAAAAAAAAAATGAAGGACTTCTTTCCAAAATTAAGAAATTCTTTCCAATTCTTTCTGGGGATTTGGTTCTGCCCTGGCCCCAAAAAGTGGATTTACAGGGGAGGGCTCCTGAGCTTGAATTCTAGAGAATTTAGAATAACGCTCAGTAATTCATTCTTTCCCTGCACACTAATTAAATACTCTGTGCCTTTTATGGATAAGCTGTGGGTGTAGAGCCGCTGATGGGTGTGAGCAAGCGTTGTTCAGTGAGTTAATCCCATTCCAGCCCAGGTGGTGGGTCAGAGGGGATGGCTCTGCGGGTGAGTGTGCCCAGGTGTGCAGCTGGGCCCCGAGCCCCACTTCCACCTCAAAATCCCGCTGGGAACCACAGCCTGAGCATTACAAAGTCGTTTCCCAGTGGTTTTGAGAAGTTATCTCCACGTATTCAAGGGCAGATACTCTCATGTGGCCCTTCTTGCTTTTCACACCTCATTAATTCCTCCTTCCACCCCTTTCTGGCTTCGGAGCCTTTCTGAGCAGCAGCACCGCCCCATCCACAGCTCTGAGATTCAGCCACGCTCGTGGGCACTGCTGGTTCTTTTCTTTTCAGAATAAATAAACCCCAACAATTCCTCTTCAATCTTATCAGCAAAGAAAACACTTTAAAATTCCATGCTGAGAAAAGTACTTTATGATTGGTTGTTAACCCTCTCAGTCTGTCACAGGCACTTGAAAAATCCAGATTTCGATAAAAATTATCAAAGGCTGGTGTGGGGATATGCAGATGGATCTGATAACAGCTCAGAATCTCTGCTCCATGGCCCAAATCTCCCAGTGCCATCCCACCATAAGTCACTTTAAGCAGTTGCCTACCAGCAAAGCCTCTCTGTGTGTTTTTTTACTGGTTAAAACCAGCAGAGTTCTGAGGAGGAAATAAAAGCCAGATGATTTTCACTGCCTGAAGACCCAGAAAATACATGTACATGTTATTCCTCATACGTAAAATGAAGCATATGGGACTGCTTTACTTAAATGGATTACCTAATTAATGTAACTGCTAAATCAGTTTAAGTAGCATTTAAATTAGACGTTCCTGTGTTGATATTTCTTGTATTTTAACTTTTTTCCTGTTTGAAAAGCAGTTTAAAATCATGGAGATACCATTGAAATCTCCATGTTTGTGCAATGTAATCAAGGTTTTGGAGAAATACATGTGATAGAAGTTATTACTACAAAAACATAGTTGGTGGTATTTCTAAAATGAAAATACTGCAATAAATAGCATTTTTGGGGCATAGAGTGAGGATTTTGGGGGAAAAATAGGGGAACTTTGTTGTACTTTCAGTAATAAAAGCACTTGGTGAGCAACAGGTGAAGGGGGAAGGTTGGAACTGGAGGGTTCTGTCTCTGATTTGCACTACACAGAGCAGAAATGCAGCAGGAGGACAAAACAGCAACAGTTCCGGTGGGCTTGGCCGGTAATTCCATGCAGATTGGAACAACGACCTGCTCCTAAAAAAGAATTACAAAGGAGTTAAAAAGATTACAAAGGAGAAAGGTTGAGTGGAGATGGAGCTCCTTTGTCCCAGAGGATAAATCCCATTCAGCAGATCCTGCTAGCAGCCAGAACCCAGCAGAAATCCTGAAATGTGAAGTATTTCAGGGATGCTTTTAGAGAATGAGCATTGCTATTCTTGCTGCTGACTCCCCTGCCCCTATTTCCATTAATTACTGGAAATCTGCAGGTAAATAACAATGCAAATTAAATTAGTGAAACAAGATGATTCTTGGAGCAAAATAATTATTTGTATGGAGTAGTGGAGTAGGATGACAAAAGGATATTAGTGTGTTCTTTATTTTTTTAAGGAAGGAGAAGTGTTTTATTTTAGATTTGTATTTGCTGCAGAAACTCATTCAGGGCAGTTGTGCCCTGTGCTGCCCTGCCCTGCTGGAATTCCTGGTGCCAAATGTTGCCTTGTAGCCCTTAATGGTTTCTTCATGGCCATTAAAATATTTTCTCCATGATTATCTGAACACCAGGGGAGGAAAAAAGCGCTGTGTGGCTCTAATTCCATGGCTAAGCAAAATGTTTGTTTGTGGCTGGCTTGTAGTCAAAAAGAGAGGAATGAGATGAGCTTTAGGGTCCCTTCCAACCCAAACCATTCCATGATTCTGTGATATTGCATTAACCACTGAGCTTCTCTAGTTTTTACTAAGTCAAGGAAAAAATGTTGGTCTAATTTGCCAAATTCCAGGGAAGAAGATGTGTTTTTACAGAAGAAGCACTTTGTGAAGCCACAAAATTTCCTTTTTAACACACCCCGATGAAGGGAAGGGGAAAGAGAGACAAATCTTCTGGAGTGTGACTGCCTTTTGTTAAAGAGTTGAAAGGCAAACACTGGAGCAGGAGTAGTCTGAAATGCAGTCTGTAAATTGTGTATTGATTCTCATCTCAGAGCAGCTTTTAATCTCAGTCACAATGAGCAGCTTTGATCTGCTCAAAGACCTGGCCTAGAATTTGGGTGGTTCTGCTTATCTTTGCAGTTCTGCCGCTGGATTGAGGAATAAATCTGGGGGAAAATGGCACTTGGTGTGTCTTTAAAACCAAAAATAATACATATTTTTCACCCAAATACTGGAATTTCAAGGCTTTTCCCCTTCAGTTTGCTGTGCCTGTTCAGTGCAGCCCAGCCCAGCTCTGGGATCTGCCTCTGGCTGAGCAGAATTTCCTTGGAGCAGCTGGAGCTCTCCTGAGCCAACACACACACAGCAGAGCCCACGGCAGTGACATTTTCCAGGGCTTCCATTCCTTCCATGATAATTTGAGATAAAAGGAGCTCCATGGGTTCCTGAGCTGCTACTTGTTTAGCTGGTTCTCGTAGTGCTGAGCTTCTATCCCTATTTTTGAGCCAAAGTTAGTTTTCCTGTGGTTCATTTGTTATCTGTTACATAAAGCAGAAGTTCAGCATCTTTTACAATTATTTTCCTATGGATATTGTTTCTCCTTTCTTTAGCTGGGGAAGGGTTTTTGATTTTTGCTTCCTTCCCAAGTGGGCGGGCTGAGATGGTCCCCAAGGTCCCTCCCAACCCAAAGCATTCCATGATCCTGGGGTTCATGGAAAACCCCATTTCTGCTCAGCAGGAGCAGCCTGGCTGTGGGGCAGGGTCCCATGGGGACACCCAGCCATGGGATGAAGGCTGTGGGAAAAGGAACCTCCAGGCTGGGCCCTGGGCTCTGCTCTGATCCTGGGAGCTCCAGGGATGTGCTCAGGGTCCCTGGGTGCTGCCAGGCAGGACAGGGTCTGATGGACACAGAGACATCAGCCCAGGACCTGCTGATGTTTTGTGGGATTGTCCAGAATCCCTGGCAAGGTGGGAAGCTTGGGGGAATTTTGCTGTGAAAAGCCAAAGGGTAGCTTTGAAAGCTAAGATCTAAAATTGTTCTGTTTTCCTAATCTCAAAGAATTTCACACTGAAGATCTGTGCTGTGTGGAAGACGTGTTTCAGTCAGGTTTTTTTGGTATCTGGGGTTTTCTTTCTCTTAAAGGAAAATGTGAAAGGCATAATATTGACTAGACTATTACAATTATAATTTGAAATAATTTCAATTTTACATTGAAACTGACAATTTTCCTGTTCTAATTCAGTGAGTCAGTTTGAGCCTGTCAGTTTTCCACAGTTATAATTAAATACATCTAAATTCATCCTTGAAATATGGTGATGACTGACAGGGAAATCAGATCCATATTCCAGCCCAAGCAGGGAAGAGAAGCTGGAGCTCAGGGGGAGCTGTAAGATTTACCTCTCAACAAGACCCTTTTTTATTGGGGTTTCACACACATCATCTGTGCTTCCAGCCACAAAACAGATCCAAGCAAGATTATTTTTCTTTTGCCTCTTTTTTCTTTTGTCTTGTGTAAAGCAGGAGCTGCCTTTTCCTGCCTGTGAATCCTCTACCAGGGATTTTCACCTCAGCTGTGTTATCAAAGCTCCATTGTTTTATAAAATCATAAAATATACTTTTAAATCAAAAGGGGTTTTGCATCTAAGGTGTGATGGCCACATGGAATGATTTGTGTGAGTTTTGCGGGAGGAAATGTGATTCTGAGCCACAGTTTGTGAGAGGAGAAATGTAAAATGTAAAGAGAAATGTAAGGTTAAGAAACCTGGCTGGGATGTGATTTATCAGTATTCAAATCAGGCTCAAAATAACCCACAGGCAAAGGAGAGGTGCAGGTAGGAGCTGCACTGAGGAGAGCAGGCAGCAGGGCAAGGAAAAATGAATGAAATCAGTTGTGACTGCACAGAACTCCCTGCTGGGAGTTCGGCCAGCCAAGAAATGGATCCGTGCTGGTGCTTCCCATTCCTTTTGTTTCTTTAGCTTTGACAGAGGAGTAGGGGATATATTGATATATAACGGTCCTGGCTTTTACTGGTTTTGGGGTTTTTTTGTGTATCAGATTTTAATTTGCTGTCCACTGGGCTGAGTAGTGCCAGACAGGGCTGGGATCTGACTTTGACACTGCAAGGGGGTTGGGTTGGGCAGGGGGTAAATTCCCACTGATTTTAGTGAGGGGGGCCAGAAATCAGCTCTGGAGATGAGCAGAGGGTAAAATTCCCACTGATGTCAGTGAGGGGTGGCAGAAATCTGCTCTGGGGGCTGAGCAGAGGGTAAAATGTGGACTGATTTCAGTGAGGGGTGGCAGAAATCAGCTCTGGGGGATATACAGAGGGTAAAATGTGCACTCAGTGTGTGATTTCAGTGGGGGAAAGAGGAGCAAATATCAGCTCTGGGGATGAGCAGAGGGTAAAATGTGGACTGATTTCAGTGAGGGGTGGTAGAAATCAGATCTGGGGCTGAGCAGAGGGTAAAATTCACGCTGATTTCAGTGAAGGGTGGCAGAAATAATCTCTGGGGATGAGCACAGCATGGAGTCCGCAGTGTGCCCTCAGACCCAGCTCACCCCAGCCTGCGATGCCCGTGCCCACGGTGCCCGTGGCTGTGGTGCCCGCGGTGCCCATGCCCGTGGGTAATTGCCTCTCTCCTCTCTCCCTGTGTTGCAGCAGATCCCAGGGCGGCTGCAGGCCGGGATAACGCGGCTGATTCCTCAGCAGAGCCAGGCCCCGGTGCCCGGGCGGGCGGGCAGAGCGGCGGGAGCGCTGCCAGCAGGGCCCTGCCAGCTGCCAGGCCCCGCTCCCTGCTGCCCTTCCCCTGGGCCGTGCCAGCGCCTGCCCAGGAGCCAGCGGCGGCTCCAGCCCCCGCACAGGCCACCCGCGGTGCCAGCAAAGGCCCAGGCGAGGGCACGGAGGCACCTGGGGCAGCCCCCCAGCAGGGAAGCCATAAAAACCCAGGGCAGGCCCCGCTGCAGGACGTGGAGCTCGCGGGGACACCTGAGGGACGCGATGTGGCTGCCCCGAAGGGCAGGCAAGTGACGCTCCTCGACAGGATCTTCAGGCTGGAGAAGGGCACGGCGAGGACAGCGGGTGACCCTGAGCAGGGAAGGCAGGGCCTGGACGTCCCCAACGGGAGCATCGCGGCCGGCACACCCCCCGGGGAACCGCTGGGCAAGGCAAGTGCTTCATGAAATAACCTTTAATTTCATTTTCACTGATTAAACCTCTTGGGAATGTTGGCAGGGTGGGATAACTCCATGTAGGGTGGGAATGAGTCGGTATTGCCCTGAAAATGGCCACAGGTAACATCCCAGGACAGGACAGAGGTGTGGAGGATGAACCTGTGGCCAAGGAGTGAAGCTCTGTTTCATGACTAAATCCTGACCTCCAGTTTAATTCAATTTATAATTCCCTGAAAGGTTTGGGCAACATGGCTCCAACTGCCAGAAGAAGCAGCTGCCAGCTGCAAGTGAAAGCAAAAATACCTGAAACTAAAGCAGTTTTTTGTGCCTTAGGACCTTGGAGTTCGACACTGGATGGGTTTCTATAAGTTCTTTGGTGCGTTTTGTGCCATTTTTTAAAATAGCCCTGCTTCTCTAGCTAGGATACCCTATTCAGCAAAATAAGGAATATTATGGAGCAGTGATGTTTGTACTCCAGCTTATTGTGATGTTTTAGTCAAGGAAAAGTGGTTCATTAGAAATGATTTCACAGGATGAGAATGTGATGTAAGAAACTGTGGATCTTAACGGAAAGAGCACTCTGGTCAAAGGAGCTGGAAGTTAATATGAGTTCAGATTTTGCACTTCCTGCCAGATCTGATGTCAGCAAAGGTATAATTTTCAGGTAATTAACTACAGAAGAAGCCCATCCTCTGAAAGGGAATAATGGTGTAACTCTGAGTTCTGCTGGAGAGGTGGAATACAGGAACTGGTGATCAAATTTAAACCCTGTCTAATGTCTGGAACAGGAGGGAAAAACCAATGTGTAAATACCACTTTAATAATTGCTTTTATTGGCCAATTCAGGCTTACAAATAAGATGGTGTTCACTGATGCACTACCCACTACCATCTTATTTGTAAGCCTGAACTTAACTCGTGGGATACTCACTGCTTACACTGCCAGCATTGCAAGATGTCCCAAAATTCTTTTATTTTTAATCTTTTTCTTCTCTACCTTAGACTTTCTCAGATTTGAAGAGCACATTTCTTGTATAAATTTACACACTGTAATATTTTCCTGAGGGTTCATTTTTAAGAAGGAACAGTCACATTTTTCACCCCTGCCCCTCAGGAGTGCTCCCATCACTGGTGTTTCAGACAGCTCAGGATGCACATTTAAAGAACCCATAAAGGCATTCAGCACCTAAGCAGGACAGGGTGGATCATTTGCAATGAATCCCCTGTTCATGGCACACTGACACTTCTGTGTTCAGCCTCTTAGAATGGAGCTTTTCAACACCCCAAATTCCTGCAGATATTTTTGACTGTCGCACACAACAAATCCTCGTCGTGGCTTGCAGGAATTGTCTCTTTTCCCACCAAATGCCAAATTCTCATTTCCTACTTTGCTGTCACTGCAGTGACACTGCTCTCATTTACAGAATGGGGAAGATCACAGCTGGTGCTGCTGAAGAAATGCTGTGAAAGTCCAAGGAAAGAACACTTTGGAGCAGTTTTAGCTAAAATTCAGAGTTAAACATTGCTGGGAGCAAACAGGTTGAAAGCTCAGGTGAGGCAGTGCATGATCAGGGACTGAAGGGAATCTAAATCATTCTCCCAGTTCTAGCAGGGAAGCACTGCTCATCCAGATCAAGCTTTATCACATCAATAACACCTGGATTTCTCATTCATTCCTACTGATGGGCAGTTCTGCCCCAGTCCCCTTGTGCCCATCCCCATCCTGGAGGTGCCTGATGGGAATAACCTGGAAATCCCAGGCACAGCTGAGCCCTGGCTGGGGCTGGGGCTGGCTGGGAGTGTCTGCAGGATCCCAGCAGCTTTCTGGAACACTCCTGAGGACAGGTCTTGTTATCAAAAACGCCTCTACACCTTCCAGGTGTGTGCTTAAAGCTGCACCGTGGATATCTTTGAGGAATCACTAAATTGGGGTTCACTGGGTAAATAAATGACAGGTCTGATCACAGGGAGAGGAATTTTAAACTTATGATTGAATTTTTGGACTATAATTTTGAGTTTGGTTCTTTCAGATGTGAAAAGGAGTATATGGTGGGGGCAGAGAGGAGTTAAGCACCTTTTTGGGGGAAAATACATCAGCTAAACACTGCTATGTGTTGCCAAATTTAACTCAACCCCTCAAACAAAGGCTGTGGCTCTGCCTTGCAGCACAGTTGCCTTCTGTTCCCTCTGAAGTTCCAATTCTCCTGCTGGATGGGAGAATGACCAAGCCTAATTTAATTACTGTTACTGTAGAAACTACAAACTGTTACCAAATAATCATACTAAAAATCAAGATATCGCTGCCAACAGCTCCTCTTTTTTCTCTCTCTCTCCTCTTTTTTTTTTTTTTCTTTGTGGATTATGACTTGTAGTATCTGTAAATGCTAAAAGCAAAGTTTCCCTGCACTGAGTGCCAAGACAAAACAAACAGC
Organism: Diglossa brunneiventris; assembly: GCA_019023105.1. Taxonomy (NCBI): domain Eukaryota; kingdom Metazoa; phylum Chordata; class Aves; order Passeriformes; family Thraupidae; genus Diglossa; species Diglossa brunneiventris. The sequence continues at coordinate 2,018,434 of CM032372.1, read as the reverse complement.
GTTGCTGGTGAGTAAGAGAGAGGCTCCACAGTTGTAGCTTAAGAGCTGCACAAACATTCTGTGTTTGCTGAGCCACTCTTTATTTTTGTGGTCTACAAAACTACATTCAGAGCGCAGCATAATTAAAACAAGGGCAGAATTCATGAATTCATGAAGCATTTACTATGTAAGCCAAAGAAAAGATAAATTATATGCCTGAAATGTTTCACTGAGCCATGATTCATGCAAACAAAAGTGCTGGCAGGAATACATTCTTTTGATATGTTTGGGGTTTTTTTCCTGATGACTGAACTGAAACTACAGTATATTTAAGGTGTTTATTACCCCCAAGTTTAGCTTCTCAAAGACACGAATTGAACATTTACATAGCGTCTATTAACTCCTAATACTGATCTTCTGTTATTCCTGGGATTTCTTTCATTATTTACCCGCAGGGCTTTGAGCAGGGAGCTGCCATGAAGGTTTTTGTGGTGATTTTGTGGCTCTGCATACGTGATCCTGCAGGGCTGTGTGTTCTCTGTGCCTGATTTCTGTGCCGATGGCCCCAGCCTGGGCTCTTCCTGCAGGAATGTTCCCATGGGAGCACAGGATGGAGCACAGCCCCTCTCCAAGGCTCCAAGGAGTGATCCTCAGTGGCCAAGGGCAGCTTCAGCTTGGGCAGGGACATTTTTAGTGGGAAAAATTAGAATAAAAGTGTTCTAAAGGACCTTTCCCTGTGCTGGGTGATTAAAATAGCACAGTAATTGTATAATATTGATTTCTTTATGTCACCGGTGGAAGGAATAGACTTTAAATGCTTTAAGACTTCAGAGGGATCAGGACAGCTGGGTGTGGGGTGGGCAGTGCCAGCAGAACACAGGGAGTTGAAAGGGGCACATCAAATGGGGCACATCTGAGCTGTGAGTGGAGTTCAGGGATTTTGGGATGGCCCCAGTCCTCAGGATCTGCAGTGGCTTTCTCTTCAGTGTGGCTTTGTCAGGGAGATGTCCTGGATCAGCCAGAGGTGCTGCAAACAGCTGTGTGCATGTCTCCCCCAAAATGCATCCCAAGGCCAGGGCTTAGGCTTGTCTGTAATTCCAAAAAGTTACTAAATCTGTTTCTTTTCTTGATAGCATCCAGCTCTAAAGAGTGTGATGGCACTAAGCGCTTGTGCTGTGAAGCTGGTTTTGTTTAGCAGCACATCAGCCTCCTCCTCCTCCTGCCTCAGTGGTCCCTTGAACCCCTGGAGCAGAGCCAGCATTTTCCATGGCTCCAGAGCTCTGTGTGTGCCACCCCGGGCTGGCGTGGCCACGTGTGTCCTGCATGGGACAGATTGTTCTGGGGCCACTGTGGGGCTGGCAGCTGCACAGAGTGCTGTGTGAGACCCTTCAGTGCCTGCTGGGCATTCCAGCACTGCTCTGCTGCTCCTGGGCCAGCTTGCAAACTGGGTGGGTGGGAATGACATTGAAGTCCCTTCTGGCATTACAATGTATGCTTTAACTCCCTGTGCTCTGCTGGCACTGCCCACCTCACACCCAGCTGTCCTGATCCCTCTGAAATCTTAAACCATTTAAAGTCTATTCCTTCCACTGGTGACATAAAGAAATCCATATTATACAATTATTGTGGTATTTTAATCACCCAGCACAGGGAAAGGTTCTTTAGAACACTTTAATTCTAATTTTTCCCACTAAAAAAACACTGAGCTATAATGGGCTGGTTAGGGAAAAATACCTTTGATGTCACTTAGGCATTCTTTGATGTCACTGTCTCCTGCCCAATACTTTTGTTGAGTTTTCCTGTGCAGGCTCAAGGCAAAGGTAGCCAAAATGGAAGGTACATTCAGTGTGAGAGGTGCCAAACTCTCCAAAACTGGTTCAAGAAGTGTTTTTTTAAAAGCAGACGCTTGTCCAGGTGTCTAAACAGAAAACAAGTACCTAAATATTACCTCCTTGTGAGTGCTTGAGCCCTGGAAAACATTTTGGGGCTCTGGGAACTGTAATTCCATGAAGAGAAGAGGCAGCTCTATCTGGCTAAGAGGAATTACTTTGATTTGTTGCCTTTTTCCTTCTTTTAATGTGTTGATGTTTAATAGATAAAAATGATTCCTGGCATGGCGAAATAGAGAATCAGAAGCCATCTTTGTAAGGTGCACTCAGACACGGAGCTGGCAAGGGCCAAAATCTCAGCATTTGCTCCCATTTTTCACAAGTTCAGCCTTGAAAAGCCAAAAGTGGAGTTTGGGGCTTGACCTGTGCTTGTTGTGGCTGAGCACAGCGTTCCCCCAAGCAGCAGCAGTGCTGAATGTCTGAGCAGAGAGGGGAAGGAGAGGGATAAATGCGGGATTGTTCTGCCCGTGGGCTGGGCAGGAATGGTTGGAATTGCTGTTGTGACTCCCAGCAAGTCACAAAAGCCACTTTTGCATTCCACTGGGAATCAGGCAAGCTGGCACTGAGCAATCTGTGCCCCCTTTTATTTTTTAGGAGATAGATGAGTGCAGCCAAAAGGAGCTTGGGCAGGACTCTGCAGGTGAACAAGACCTGGCTGCGCCTGGCAGGGCACGGGCAGAGCAGCACAGTCCCCAGGCAGCTGCAGGACAGGGCTCAGTCATGAGCTTCCTCAAAACACTGGTAAGTTCTGCCTTTCCTTTCCATCTCTTTGGGAATCAGTTGCTTCCAAAAATCCCCTGTGGGACTGGAACATTTGTAGAAATCATGTAAAAATGTATAAATAAATGTAAAATGTTCTCTGTCCTGAGGGGATGAGGAGGGGGACAGTAAAACGATCAAGTGAGTGCCACCTGCTCTGCAAACTTCCACTTCTACACATTATACAGATCTTGAGCTGTCTCAAAGACTTTCTGCTTGATATTCCTTTTGTGCCACCTCTAAAAGTTCATTTTTATTAATTGATTAGAAGCTTGAATAGTAAATATTCGATCCAGGCATTTTTCATCATAGCCATTATGTGTTCTCAAGGAATATTTGCATTATCAATTTTCCCACTTGAGGGAAGCAATATTTGTTTTTTCCCTTTGTGCAAATAAAACCTGCTGATTTCAAACTTATCTTTTCGACCCTTTGAAAGGCTGGGTTGAGTGACTGTTTTTTCTCAAATTCTTTTAAGGTCTCCCCAAGCAAAGCTGAAGCCAAAAGTGATTCTGAAGACAAGGTAGGCAGTTCCTTGTGCACTGGTTGTTAGGTGTTTTTCACACAGGGATTTCCTCTTCATTTTGTTGCGTTTTTTCCCTAACTGATAGCATCATTTGAAGTAATTTCAAATATTTTTCCCCTGGATAAATTGAACAGGAAGAGACTAAACAGTTTAATTTTAATATCATCGGTTACAATCAAAATCTGTTGTGGTTTCTGCAAGCTTGGTGATGATTGGTGATGCTTTTGATTTTTCTCTGACTTGTCTTTGATTTAAAATTCCAGTGGAAACTTTGAGTTCATGAAAAAATTCCGTTTGCTCTAGAACAGTTTTCCTTGTGCCTTGAAAAAACTTTATTAAGAAACAAGGAATAAAACCTTAAAAATTGAAGTGTTTTTTTCCATGCAGATATTAGCCAAAATCACAACATTTTTGGGTTTTCTCCTATTTTTTTATTCTTTTGTCCTATTCAGTCTTTGCAGCAAGCTTGGTGAGTACATGGGGGATTTAATTGTGAATAACTCTGAAAATTATTCTCAGTAATTCAGAATTACTCTGAAAATCATCAAATTAGGGTGAAGCTTTGAAAATCATCAAATAGGGTGAAGCTTTTTCAAGCAATGCAGAAAATGCAGTTATTAAAGTGCCCTGGCTCAGGGAGACTTGCAGCTCTTCCCAGAGGTGGTGAACAATCCAGTTTGGATGGAAACAATCCGGTTTGGATGGAAACAACCCCATTTCCTTCCCTGACTGTGCCACCTGTGCCAGGTGACTGCTGGTGCTGCTGTCATTTGGACAGGAACATTCTGGGTGGGTTTGGTTTGCTGGCACACCTGGCAGTGCAAACAAACCCGGGTGACTTGCAGGATGTGCAAACTCCTTACAGGAGATTAAGTGGGAGCTCTCTTTTATTGGGAATTCCTTTATCTGATATGGCATTTGTACTTCATTAAAGGGGAAATATGTTGAGTAGGTTAATTTATCAGCTCCCAGGTAGAAAAGCTGCAGATTTTTTGGCTGATAGGAAATAATGGTCCTTTTTTTTCCCCCAAAAAACAACTGATGTGTGTTAAAGGTAAATCTTGCTAAGTGAAGTTTTCCTGAGTGCCGTGGGGCTGTTGGGTGGCTGCTGTGCCTTCAAATGACAGAATCATGGAATATCCTGGAGCTGGAAGGGATCCAAAGGTTTATCCAACCCTGGCCCTGCACAGACCCCCAACAATCCCACCCAGAGCCTTGTCCAAGCCCTCCTGGAGCTCTGGAAGCTTTGGAGCAGGGAACGACCTCTGGGAGCCTGGGCAGTGCCTCAGCACCCTCTGGGGGGAAGAACCTTCTGTGTCTGTAGGGTCAGGCTCTTATCAGTGCTGGCTGCAGCTCTAATCAGCTGCTGGGCCACGTGTGCTGCCAGCAGCCAGGCACACCCTCGGTGCTGGCCATCCCTCAGAGGTCTTGTGCAGGCTGAGCTAGAGCAGAGACTGGACGGAGCTACAGAATAAAGCAGGGATTTATTCAAAGGATCTCCTCCATGGATCCACCTTGGGCAGCACAAGAGCCCAGCCAGGGCTGCACCCAAGATGAACCAAAATGGCCCCAAAATGCACGGCTGGGCACGGGGTCTGTCCCTGGGATCAGTTCTGCTCCATTTGCATCTTGCAGTTCATTGTCCCATTCCAGCTTTAGCCCCTGCAGTCCCACCCTGCTTGTTTTTCTCTCTCCAGCCCACGGGGTTTGTGCTCCTGGGCTGAGATTTGGGTCATTTGTCCTTGGTGCCCAGCTGGATCAGGAATTGTTTTGTCTCCCTGCTCTGTGCAGAGCTCACCATCCCCTCATGTGAAGCTCAGACCCACACACTAAAGCAGCACAGAGTCTGAAAAATAGAAAAGCTCAGACCTGAGGCATCATCTTGGTGCCTGTCCCTCGGTGCCTGTCCCTTCCTCTGTGCCCACACCAGTTCAGAGCCCAGTCACACCTGCTCAGGCAGTTCCTACAAACCAAGAGGTTGTTTGGACAAGGTCTGCCCCAATCACTGACCTCACCCTCCTGTGACAGGCCCTGAGCTGATCCTGTGACACTCTCTGCTCAGGAATTATAAGAATTTTGCAGGAAAAAGGGTCATTTTTGCTGTGAGAGTTAGTAAGGAATAATCCTTCATCCTCCCCCAGGCCAGGTAATCAAAGGCATCTTCCTGCTTTAAAGCCTGAGACCTCGAACAATTAATTAATTAATTTCAAGGACATTAATGCAAGCTTGAAATATTTTAGGCAGTGTAGATCATGAATATTCACACTGCCCTTTTCCTAAATAATGCATTATATAAAACATTTTAAAGTCCCTATTATGCTGCAATAAAAAGACTGAATGTTCCTCCAAAGATTTATATATTTGCCTGTTTTAAAATTATAAATCCTAAATTGCTTGTTCATTACTTGGAAAGGCAGATATTTCTGGGATTTAGGTTTCAGTTTAGTGGAGATTTTAGAAGGAAAGTTGTGGTTTAATTTGGAATCAGGTGGATTGCCTTGGCTTTTATTTTGCTGCTCACGTGAAAGAAACTCTGAAGAGAGCTGAGAAGTCACTCAGGGAAAAAACCCACAATTTATCCAGAGCTAAGAGGAAATGTTTTCCTTTAATCCCACGTGTGTGATGATGGAGTAATGTATTTGATAAAGCAAATATCTGCAGTAAACACTCACCTGCACCTGCTGTTGTGCACAAGGGCTCCAAGGCGGAGAAGGGCCCTGGGGGACAGCCTGGCCCGAAGGCAGCAGCAGAATCCCCCTCCAAAGGAGCCAAGAAAAAGAAGGCAGAGAGCCCCAAGCTGGGCCACGGCACCTTTAGCAAACTCTTTAGGCACAAGGTTGGTATGGAGCTCCAGGAGCAGCAGAACCCTGAGAAATCACAGCTGGCTCCTGGCACACAGAGAGAGGAGTTTTTCCCCAACATCTGGGCAGATGTGCAGTGCTCGGGAGGTCCCTGGGGGAGCATTTCTGTGCTTGGGGGGGGGGGAACCATCCTGAGCTGCACCTTCCTCTCGTTGGGCCCTCTGTGAGCTCGGGGTTCTGGAGCAATTCCTGGAGCAATAATTCCTGCCAGTTACTAACATGGACTAAACCCCCCTGGCCACTAAAAACCAAAATCAGAGGTGCTGACAAACAATGACTTGTGTAGAGGTGACCAAAGCCTGAAACCAGAGAGGTTTGGGTGCTCAGCCCAGCCCCAGGTCAGGTTTTATGTCATTAATGTGCACCAGAACTTGGCTGAAATTGGCATTTTGGGGCATCTGATACAGCACAGAGGAGGCTAGAACATGGAATTTCCTGCAGAAATAGGGATTTCTCCTTACAAGCAAGAAAATTTAGTTATTTTAGTTCTGATTTAGTTTGGAGAAGAAAAAAAAATCTAGGTTTGACAGGTACTTTAAAGGGCTTAAAATGCACAGTCAAGCAAATGGCTGATTCAGAGGACATAAGCTTTTATGTTAAAACCCAGGAATTGCCAAAAACTTTTGGTCTCAAGCTCTATATTTAAAGATTTCTGCACTCTCTGAAATAATCATGGCAGGAAAGCAGAGAATTGCAGCTTTTCAGCCCAGAGAATGCAGAAGCAGGGACCCTTCCAGTGGGGGAGGAACATAATTAATATTTAATTCTCCCTCCAGACACCCACGTGGAATTTCTGGTGAGTAGGGGGCTTTATAACCAAGGGCATAGGCTTTAATCTTTAACACAATCTTTAATACATTTTAAAACCAAAAATTATCTTTCCACTATCTTATTTTTGAGGAAAAAAAAAGTCATCTGCATATTACTGAAGGAATAATAGAATTCCAAATGAATTCATGTGTGCAGTTCTTCCCAAAACCTTAAATTTGGTATCTCAGCTTCATTTCTTAATAAAATTAAAATATTAATTACTTGTTCATAATGAATTAAGGTTTCCGGGTAGAAACCGAACCTGACTGGCATTTTTTAAGATTCCATTCCAATAATTAATCTTGCAGTAAATTGTAGTGAGAAAATTGCCTGGAATATTTAATGGAAGTTGAAAGAGTTTGTGGGTTAACAGAAACATTGTTTTTCAGGCTCCTGTGTTACAAAATCCTAACTCTAAAGCAGCTTGTGATGCTCTTCCCACCCATGTTTGCCCTGCATTCCACGCTAATTTTGCATATAACTGTGCTGATTTATGGAAGTTTCCCTTGGAAGAGAAGGGTGAATCCCTCACTTGCAGCACTAATGCTGAAGCCAGCCCGTGTCATCCTCACCCTTGTTCTCACCTCCTGTTCTGGATGGTGTTTGTCAGAGCTGACCACAGAAAAAGTTCTTGGTTCCTGCAGAATCCTTGCCCTGCAAAATATCTCATCTGCCCTGCAAAATATCTCACCTGTTCTGTGGAGAACTTCCCCAAGTCTGCCCAGGCTGCTGGCGCCTGGCCCCAGGCTGTGGCTGGATGAGTTTTTGAACAGCTCAGGTCATTCCTAAGTGTGAGGGGTAAGAGATAGAGCCAACATCCCTGGCCAAGGAGAAATTTAACTGGCTTCTCCTGGCTTTGTGTGTCCTGATGAAATCAGGAGCCCCATCACTGAATGGTTGTGCTAAAGGAAATCCCACCTCATGCCCAAAAATATGAGAGGCTGGGTGGGACCAGCCTCCAGCACCTGCAGAGCTGCTCTTTGCAGAGCTCCTGCCCGAGTTCCAGGGCTGTTCCGTGCCCTGAGTTTTTTCCAGGGCTGTTCCGTGCCCTGGGGTTTTTCCAGCATTTGGTGTGCTGCCTGTTTTGGATCCCAGGCATCCGAGCCTCCTGCTGGAAGGTGACGGGAGCACATCCCTGATGGTGGTGTGGGATTTCCACGGAAAACACCCAGCTCTGTGTCCCTGAGCACTGGAAGCTGCAGACACAGAAAAATGTGTTAATACCTTTAAATTCTCTAGTGATTTACCTGAGCTGTATGGGAATGTGAATATGGGAATACATTTATAAATATACATCTTTTTAAAGAACAAATTGAGAACCACAAGCATAAGGAGTGCAGCACCAGGCTGGTGCAGGTACAAGGATGGGACCTGGCATTCTCTCCAGCAAACTCCACTCTTCCAGGGATCAGTTTCCATGGCTGCAGGAGCCAGGACTTGCACACACATTCACTAAAAATAAAATAATTGGTGACACAGACAATGGCTGGCCTGTGGAACTGCAGTGCTGCCGTTGCCTCAGACAGACTCATCTTTGTGTTTTGTTTCCCTGCAGGCTGCGAAAGAAACCCAGCAGACAACCAACACCAAAGTGAGTAGGAGGGGTTGAATTATCTGTGCAATGCAGGAAAAGGGGAATTCTTACTGGCATGTTCGGTCTTTAAGTGTTTTAATTTCTTTATCTGTGTTCTGGCTTTGCTGTGTCAAGCAGGGATGGAAGGGCAGGGGAGAACGGGGAGAGGCAGTGCTCACCTGCCCAGGTGATGGCTGAGCGTGCTGGAGTTGTTGCTCATGATCTCCATGTCCTCTCGTTCCCAGAGCCCTGAGCAGCCTCCTGTGAGCTGTGTCAAAGCAGACAGAAATGTCCCTCCCTGCCAAGAGGCACTGCCCAAGCAGAACCCGAAAGCGCCGGAGGCCGCGGCGCCTCCGCAGGGCGTGAGCACAGAGCCCCCCCGGGAGGGCACCAAGGACAAGGGCTCGGCCACCCCTCTGCCCCTCAGCAAGCTCTTCTGGAAAAAGGTACTGGGGCTGGGGCTGCAGGTCACTGCTGCCAAACCCACCACGGGCAGCAGCTCCCACCTGTTCAACAGCAGGGGCGTGAATTTATCCGTGGTAGTTCTCTCGTTTTATGGGATCAGGAATGTTATCCTCTCTCAATTCAATGCTTCTGTTAAATATCCCCCAGAGATCACAAGTTCTTTACTAAAATTCGTCATTAATAGAGATAAAGGTCTAAAACCTGTTTCATTTCTTTGCTATAAATGTCTGAAAAGCTGGGATCAGGGGGGTCTATTCTTACTCAGCAGAAAATGTTCCCTGATGGAGCAGATCAGGCTTTAATTTGGGGTCTCAATTGCTTAGGAAGACACATTGTTCCTCAGGTTAAATAATGATTTTAAATAAATTTAGGGCTAACTCTAAAAACACAGTTCCTGTTTTCAGAATCTTTATGGTTTATAAGCTGAAGTTTATTCATTTTTAATTTCATTTCATAGAAGGGCTGTATGAAACTTTCTGAGTCACTGGATGTTAAATGTTAAAGCTTTTTCTGGGCATCTGCTCAAGCTCAAATCCCAGAAATTTGCTGCTTCCAAACACCCAGATGCCCCTGAGTGGCTGCTGCTCCTGCAGCTTCTTTAGCTGAGTTTTCCCACTGGAGATGCAGTTTGGATATTTTATTTATGTTTAAAAAACCAAAGGTGTTTAGATATTTACAGACTAAACATGCTTGAAAATAATCAAAGCTTCAAACATTTGCTACTTGGGACTGAATTTCCAGGGGAGCTGAGGGAATCAGGTGCTTGGAATGAGAGGAAAGCTGGGAAGAAGAGGGAGAGGGAGGTTTTCCTGCAGTTGTTATTGCTGCAGAAACCTCCTCCTCTGAGTAGTCTGGCTTATTTGAAAACAGAGCTGGGAAGCAGGATGTGTGCTGAACATCAGGATGAAATAAGGGAAAGAAGAGACCTTCTGGCAGGCTGCTGTGTGTAGTTTCAGTGTGAAACAGCAATAAATCTGGTCTGAATTCAGTCATTTCTTAATGAAGTATCAAGGATTAAAAAAAAAAAAGGAGAGATGTACAAAAAACCACATGACAACAGGTTGGCCTCAAACTCAGCTTGGTTTGAGGATTCTGTGGGGTGTTCTGCAGTGAATTTATCTTTTTCTGGCACATTTAATGCACTGTCCTTTTGCTAGGACAGACAATCCAAGCTCAAATAGGTGGTGAATTCAGAGTCAGGAGTGGCTTTGCTTTTGAAGTCACAAACAGCAACCACAACACTCAATAGATGCAGGATTCAGCTCCAGCTTCTCTTTCCAGGCACTCTCTTAAATATCCATCTTCTGATGAGCTTTCACTTCAAAGTGCAGCTAATGAAGTGCCTGTCAACACGTGGCAGTTAATGCTGCTGCTCTGCCTGCAGATGAATAAATATGGAAAGGGAAAATGAAAAATTCCTTATTCAGCTTCTCAGCTGGGAGCCACTTTGTATTTGCCCCATTTCCTGATCAGTCTTCATGAGAATTTTCAGAACTGTTACTCAAATATTTGCTGTGCCAGCATTTCTCTTTTTTTTTTTTTTTTTTTCAGAAGGAATATTAATAGGGAATTACAGTGGGCAATTTCCAATATTTGTGTTGGAAAGCTGCTTCCGAGGCCTCGTAGATATCTGATCAGGGCACAGAAACATGATGCTTCACATTTATCTGATCAAAGCAGGCCAGGCCAGGGTGGAAGGTGATCAAGGCAGCATTATTTACACTGCTCTGGGACCTGTCTTTAAAAGCAGATGTGTTTGCTTTAAAAACTTGAATTTTAAGCAACTCTTGCCATGCAACTGCAGGAAAATCATGCTCTTTTTGCTGATGTGCAAACAGCAAACTGGTTAATTATGGGTGAAGCAGAACATGGAATCCCAGAATGGTTTGGGTTGGAGGGACCTTAAAGTGGCCCATCCAGTGCCACCCCTGACATGGCAGGGACACCTTCCACTGTCCCAGGGGGCTCCAGCCTGGCCTTGGGCACTGCCAGGGATGCAGGGGCAGCCCCAGCTGCTCTGGGCACCTGTGCCAGGGCTCAGCACCCTCACAGGGAGGAATTTCCTCTGTATATCCAACCTAAATTTCCTTTCTTTCAGTGTGAAGCCGTTCCCCTTGTCCTGCAGAAGAATTTCCTGAAGAAATGTGCAAAAAATCGCTGATACTTGAGACAACTCAATCCCTGAATAGCTGCCTAACCCTAATTTCACTGGGCAGTGCTTTTTGGAGGTTGGCATTTGGTCCCAGGGTGCTTTTGTTGGTTGTGACACCAATCCCAGTGCAGAGCCAGAGCTGCAGAGACAAAACTCCTTTGGGGTACAGCAGAGGGATCCCAACCTGCCCCCTTGGAGTGGAGAGATCCCAGGGGCTGAGCTCTGCCTTACTGAGCCACTGCTTCCACTCTGCTCTGAATCATTTCCTCCCAGCAAATAGATGGGGAATTGATGATATGGCTGTGTGAATAGGCAGAGATCCAGAGTAAAATTATTGTAGATTGATTATCTCCAAGCTGTTCATAAATATAAATTCAATGTACAATTCCATGGGGAAGTGGGATGTGCTGCAGCCATCTCAGGCAGCAGGGGATAAGGAATATTTATTCCCTCATCATTCTTCTCCCCGTTGCCCCACCCCCAAAATGTTGTTTCTTCCACCAAAGAGGAGTCAGGAACAAAGCAAAATCTCTCCTGCTGCTGTAGGAGTCCATGGTGAGTCCCCTTCCTGAATGTGAAGTTCCCTGCAACTTAAAAATATGTCAGAACTAGAAGGTGTGATGGAATACTGAGTAAATATATTGGATGGCTTCTGTAGCTTCTGCATGAAGGACTAAATACACTGGGATTTTATTTGCTCAGAAGGGGAGATGACAACAGCACACAGAAAAACTGCTGGAAAGGGGAACAGGAAATATCCTCGGTCACAATAAAAGTGGCAGAGTCCAAATAAAAGAATGTGATGACAAATAAGAATAAACAAGTGACAGGACAGGGGGAATGGCTCCAAAGTGGCACAGAGGAGGTTTAGATGGGATATTGGGAAGAATTGTTCCCTGGGAGGGAGGTGAGGTCCTGACACAGATTCCCAGAGGAGCTGTGGCTGCCCCATCCCTGGAAGTATCCAAGGCCAGGTTTCAGCAGTTAATAATGTCCATAGTGTGTTTCAAATAATCTTAATTCTACTTTTGAGTGCAAATTCCTGAGTATGATTTTTCTCATATTTACTGGATTTACTTGAGTCTCATCTCCTCAGGACAGCACTGCTGTGTGTAATTTCATTTTCATTATTTTTACATTGTAATCAAAGCTAGGTTCTTGTGATTGGGAACCAGCAACTCAAGAAAGGTTATTTCTTTCATTTGTATAAACTGCTGGGATTTTAACATTTATTTACTTCCTTTCATTTGACATCAATCAAATTCCTGGAGCAACACAAGGAGAACAGCGAAGCTGAGGATGTTTTTATGCCATGTTTGGTTGTAAAATTTTAAGAAATCCACCAACTCTTCACGGACTGAGTCAGAATGTTTCTTCCACTTTATTCCCAACCCCAGAACTCCTCGGAAGAAGCAGAGGCTGTGAGCAATGAGAAGGCAGAGGTGGCTCTGGAGGCCGTGGCTCCCGACAGGGATGAGAGCAAGGGCACAGAAAGCACCGAGGTGAAACCACGAGGGGCGGAGAGCAAAACGCCCAAGGGAAACCTGAGGAAATTCTTTAAGCTGGTAAGAGCAGCTTTGCCCTTCGGGAGCTCAGAGGGCTGTGAGGGTGTGGGGATGCTCAGGGATGGGTGGTGCTCAGGGGTGCTCAGGGATGAGGGATGCTCAGGGATGCTCAGGGATGAGGGGTGCTCAGGGATGCTATGGGATGAGGGATGCTCAGGGATGCTATGGGATGAGGGGTGCTCAGGGATGCTCAGGGATGAGGGGTGCTCAGGGATGAGGGGTGCTCAGGGATGCTATGGGATGAGGGGTGCTCAGGGATGAGGGGTGCTCAGGGATGCTATGGGATGAGGGATGCTCAGGGATGCTGTGGGATGAGGGATGCTCAGGGGTGCTCAGAGATGAGGGGTGCTCAGGGATGAGTGATGCTCAGGGATGCTGTGGGATGAGGGATGCTCAGGGGTGCTCAGAGATGAGGGGTGCTCAGGGGTGCTCAGGGATGAGGGATGCTCAGGGATGCTATGGGATGAGGGGTGCTCAGGGATGCTCAGGGATGAGGGGTGCTCAGGGATGAGTGATGCTCAGGGATGCTATGGGATGAGGGGTGCTCAGGGGTGCTCAGAGATGAGGGGTGCTCAGGGGTGCTCAGAGATGAGGGGTGCTCAGAGATGAGGGGTGCTCAGGGGTGCTCAGAGATGAGGCGTGCTCAGGGATGAGTGATGCTCAGGGATGTGCAGCTGGAACTTCTCCCCGCATCCCCCCGCGCATTCCCCGTCCTGCATCTCCCTCTCGCGGCTCCTCCCGGAACGTCCCGAGGGCTCCGGTGGCCCTTTCCCCACCTCGGTGGCCCAGGGAGCTCCAGGGGTCACAACACCGAGGATGCTCCTCTTCACAAACCGCAGCATCCCGCGGTGGGAAGCTCCTGGAGGAGCCCACCTCCAACCCCGCTCCCAGCTCCGCCTCTGGCTGGCCGCGGCGCTGTGCTGTCCTGCACTGGCTTTGGGGAGCTGTATTTTTAGTGGCACGGCTGGTTTTGGCAGTTAATGTAGGTCAGGTAAATTGGCACGTGAAAGGAAAGGAGGCTGTCACTCCTGCTAAGGTCCATCAAGTGGGAAAGAGGAAAGGCAGAAAGTAGAATCTACTCCTGCTTCCCAGAGGAAAATTGTTCCCAAATCATCCGCAGTCACTGTGCTGCCCTGCTTCCCCACATAATCAAACTTAGACAATAAATAGCATTTAGAATTGAGAATAATCATGTTGTCACAACTACTGATGAAAATGTAGCAGGGTATTGGCTGTCCCCACCGTCCTCCATTTAATAACATCCCAACCCACCCTGCTCACTGCAGAAAACTTTGTGGGCAGCCTCGGCCAGCAGCAAGCCCAAGTGACCAGAGGCAAGGATAAGAGGTCAGCAGTGCTCTGGAGAGAAATCCTTGGGATTGTTTCATCCTCGTCTCACTGGCAGCAAGAGGGAGCTTTGTCTAGACCTCAAGGTCTTTACTCTGTTTTTGGTTAAAAATAATAATAGCAATAAAAATACAAGGTGGATTAGAGAGGTTGTCTAAAGCAGGGCTATTTTTATCTGGGTTTGGGCTGTTTATAGGGGGAAAGGTAACACTGATTGCTGTTAGAGCAGGTTTTGTTTTTTTCCTAAAGGCACTTGAGGACTTGCTAAAACACAAATGCAGAGCAGATCTTATCACAGCCCATCCTCATGCACTCTGGACGGGGTTTGTCCCCAGCACAGACCACACTGTGCTTCCTCCCCCGCACCTCCTGCACAGATAAAGCCCCGAGCACAAACCCGTGCCAGTCTCGGCAGTGGCACCTCCCAGGGACAGGGTTTTCCCACAAAAGCCATGAATTCTCATGGAGTGGTTTCATTTTCTCTCCTGCTGCTGCCATGCATTGATTTCTGTGGTTTTGTAGGAAAGTCAGGTTGCAGTAGCCCCATCTGTGGGACCAGGCTGATGCTGCTGTGCTCCATGTTACAAACGTAGAGCTGCAGCAAACCACAATTCCGCCTGAGATAAATTTAGAACAAAAGTCACATCCTTTCATTGTTTTCATTGAACTTCTGCAATGAAAAATGACATTTAAATTTGGGCACTGTGAAATCCTGCAGTTTATTTTACGCTTTGCTGCTGAGCTCTGTGCATTCTGTGGTACCCAGGAGAACACACTGAACCCTCCAACACATTTTTAAACACAAATGCTCATTGCTCTTGTCCCTTTTGTAGCACTAATTGTAACTTAAGCTTAACCTAATTCTCACAAAGCTTGTCCTATTTACTCAGATTGGTCAAATGGGGGTTTCTCACTTCTAAATCTAGATGGAAATGGGTTTTTACCTTAAAAAGATACTTCAGAGTCAAGGTTTGCTCTGAGTGACCTTCCAGTGCTGCAGCCTCAGGCTCTGCTCAGATTGTCCTGGCTGGGAAGTGTGGGAAGCAAGGAGGATTATTAATAGAGGTTTAAGGACTGCAGGAATAAACTGGAAAGCAAAAATCAGGATTAAATGGATGCTGATGACAAAATATAGAAACATCCCTCTAAAGCTGAGTGGGCTTTAATTATTCACAGCACATGCACTTGGGAGGGTGGATAAATAGAGAGCAAGTCCCACCAGGTCTTGTAGGACAGATTTGGCTCTGGAAAGCAAAGAAAAGCTCATTCCTAGAAAATTCCAGCAGCAGGGCTGACAGCAGGTTCTTGTTTAGTGGCTGAAGTGATCCCTGCTCAGGCCTTGGTGGGAAACCTGACTGGCAAGAGACAATCCCACAGAGCAGAACCAGCAAAACCCACCCTGGAGATGGGGACATTTCCAAAGTGGAGTTGCTGAGGTGCCTTCAAGCCTTGATTCCTGGGCGTTTCCATCCTGAATGAAGGCCTCAGACAGGACCTTTGTTGTTTTAGTCAGGCAAGGGTGATGGAGGGACCCCCCGTTTGGAAGAGGGAGACGGTCCCAGCCCCAGACACCACGTAAGTGGACTTTGTATTTTTGGCCTGGGCTTCTTCATCCCCTGGTGATGGGTTCTTGTCACCTCCTTCCACACAGCTCTGCCTCTTGAAATGTAAAGTCACTGGAAGGAACGTGCTACACTCACTGAGCTTTGTATATTTACACATAACTTCTCTGTTTCTTTTATCTGTTCATAATATTAAACAAGATTTTAAAGAGTCAACATAATTTTTTTTTTTTAAACTTTTTCCGGGTGTGTTCCTTTTCTTAAAATAATCAGTGGGTTTGTGTTCTGTCTTCTTCCTCTCTCTTGCTGCTTTTTGACTTTCTGCAAGAACCTTGGCTCAGGCAGTGGAACTAAATACACACAGAATTATTTTTACTTTGTTGATTTACTTGTCTTCTGAGGAAAGAATCATTTAGGTGGAAACTCTACAAAAGAGAACTGAAAATGAGAATGAAAACTGTTCACAGCCATGAAAAGATTTGTTTCTTGTTCTGTTTTTGTTTCTTCGTTCTGTGTTCATAAAATCTAAACCCGACCTTTGGGTGTGGTATTTTCACTCTATTCTTCATGGCTTTCAAATGCTTCATAAAAATCATATTTTCATTAGAAAGACAAATTCTATTAATTTGAGAGTCA
Source organism: Diglossa brunneiventris (assembly GCA_019023105.1). NCBI lineage: Eukaryota > Metazoa > Chordata > Aves > Passeriformes > Thraupidae > Diglossa > Diglossa brunneiventris. The sequence continues at coordinate 2,002,310 of CM032372.1, read as the reverse complement.
AACCCTCATCTGCTGCAAGTGAAGATATTCCAAAGAATTCATCTCTCAGTAATGAGAACTAAAACAAGGTTCTGTCTATAGACAGTTTCCTTTAAGAGGAAAACTGAAGTTGCATTCAAAACTGTCATTTCAGAATTTCCTTTTTTAAATAGCTGTAAAATTATATCTCTCTCTTCCTATTTTCACAATGTCTGATGACACCAAGGTTAATTTTCATGAATTATGTCTCTAAAAGCATCCTAAATATAGAAGAGCCTTGTCTTGTGACACTTAATCCTTATTTCATACAAGAGCTTTGTGAAGTGATCTGAGTAAGACACCAAAAGTTTCAGCCCTGGATCTATTTTATTATTTTAATGATCAGCCAGCTTCCTTCCATTTTTGTAAATCAGTTTATTGTTCTTCCTCCTTCTCTCCCTTGCCCTGGTGTAAAGTAGAACAATTTTATTCCTCAGAGGAGCCCAAGGAAAACTGGATCTGCTGCTGACTTCTTCCTTTTTTGGGGATTTCTTTGAAAGGATTTCCTTAAATTATGCTGTAGTGTCTCTGGAATGCTGTGATTCTTCTCCCCTTCCCATCCCTGCCACTCTGCACCCTCCAGAAATTCCAGCACTGCTCCAAAACCACAGAAATCCTGGGCTTAAAAATCATCCTTGGCCCAAGGTCTCCTGTAAGATAAGGGGAAAATGCTGTCCATTTTTCTTTTTTTTTATCTCAGTGGCACTGCTAATGTTGAGGGAGGCAAAGCAAACTGCCAGGAGCAGCTCCCCTTTGGAATCAGGAGCATTAACATCTTTCATTATTCATTGGCCTCACAGCACATTTCCTGAGCTGCTCCCATCAATATCAAATCTGCCAATTTCCTGCCTTTCAAGGTTAATATGAAACACCTCAAAGAGATTATCTGATAGGGTTTGAGTTGGGTATTTTTTGCCTGGAAAATGTATTATGAATATTTTTTAAGAAGTGTTTAGTCTGCCTGACATCAAAGGCCCCACCTGCTCTCAGCCATGGGGACGGTTGTGCTTTGGCTGCAGCACTCTCTCAGGCACGTGTGGGGAGGAAGACTCTGCTTTTACACCCACAGAGCAAAGCCACAGATTTTACAGAGTGTTTCTGAGGCTTCCAGGCTCCTCTGGCCCCTCTGAACTCAGCTGTGTCTGGGCTCAGTCCAGAGCTGTGCTTGTTGCTGCAGTGGAGGTGAATATTTGCAATTTCACCTGAGAATTGTTTCAGAGGTGAGCTGAGGCCAGTTCCAGTGAGCAACTGCTCAGAGCTCCCAGGGTTAACTGGGCCAGAGACACTTTCAATTTGCTTTGTGTCCATCCTTGTGCTGGGAGAGCTCCTGCACCCCTGGGCACTGCAGTGTCACTTCCCAGGTGAGGTGACACAGGTGGGGTGTGTGCTCTGCTCTCCTCTGACCCCACTGAACCTGCTTTAAACATTTATAAATCTGCTGATCTCCTCCTTCATGTCCTCCTGCACAAAGACAAGCTGCTGACTGGATTTTTTAAATCTAAGAGCAGAGCGATCCAGGTGTGAGGAAATATTTACCACATACATCTCTGGAAAAAGAAATCATTCCAAAAGTTTAGTGGAGGAGTTGAGTCTCCTGGTCAAGCCTGAATGTGTTAAATGGGTTCTGTGATTTAAACATGGAACTTTTTAAAGATTGGGTAGCGAGAAAAGCTGAAATGAGTGAAAAAGGCAAAGCAGCAGGATTGTTGTCCCGTCTCATTCTTGTTTCCCCAAAATTAGGCAGGCTTGAACGTTTTTTATTTTTAAATACAAGAGGTGCATTTGCCTTCTGTTTCTCTAAAGTTTCTGCTTTCAGGGTTTTCTCTGAAATCATGATATCTAAAAATGTTTTTGTTTTGAATGAAAGCTAAGCCTGGCGTGCGAGCACATAACCCCAGGCCTTCAGAAGAACACCAAATATTTCAAGACTAATGGTAAAATTCCCAAAGCTGGAAAAATACACAGCATTAAGCTTGGGCCATGGCCTGAGGGCAGATGTGAGATTTCCAGCTTTTCAACATGGCAAATTTGTGCTGTTTTAATGATGGCAATAAATAAAGCCATATGGGTTTGGGGTTCTTTTTTACATTAAAAAAAAAAAATCCTATTTGCAAACAGATTTCCTGGCAAAACCCCCCTCATTTACTACTTTCCAAACAGTGATGATTTCATGGTCTGATCCTTTGTTTGCCAGATATGATTTTTCTTTGTGTGAACTTCAGATATATCCTGAACTTCTCTGAGCTCCAGAATCTTCCCCTTTACTCTGGACAGGTGCTTTGTGATTGTGGTTTTTTGGGAGATTTCCTGTCTCTTCTTTTGCACTTGTACATGAAATTTTCTATGATATTCTGGCTTTCCACAGCCAAACTCTATGTTGATAATTTTTGGGTGAAGTGTTGCTCATTCACAGGGAATTTCTTTTAATCCTTTGCTTTATGGGGTCTTTGGATTTTTGTCCTCTCTCAGATCTTTTCCTTGCACTTTTTGGGGTGCAAACTCTGGGGGTATGTCAGTGGGCAGTGACTCTCAGTGATGTTCCCTGCCTCCTCAAGCAGCCCCAGCAGACATTTCAGGGAAGTTGTTCCAGGCAGGGATGGTTTGGTCCCTCAGTCTTTGCCCATGGAATTCCATCAGCTCCCTGGGAGCCCTTCCCTGAGCCAACACTGCAGGAGTTCATCCCATCTCTGGAAATGCAAACCTGCTGGGCAGCAGGACTCCTCCTGCCAGGTGGCCTTCCACTTTTTTAATTTTTCTTTTTTCCCTCACATATTTATGGATCTCCTTCTGAACTCTTTCTATTCCCCACTAAAAATAACCCCTGTTTGCTGCAGACTTTGAACGCCACAGAGAAGCCTCTTGCCCCATCTGAGAGCGACCCTGGGGGCCCGAGGAGCAAAGAGGGCTCCAAAGACAAGAAGTCCACGCTGGAGCTGGGCAAGCAGAAGGGCAGGGAGCAGCCAGAGCCCCGGGAGCAGCCAGCAGCTGAGCCTGACTCCATCCACAACGGCGGCGACGCCAAGGAGCCCTCCTACAAGAAGGCAGAGAAGAGGCAGTCCCTGGGAGGGTTTTTTAAAGGCCTTGTACGTTCATTTCTCTTCCTTTTTTTGCTGTTTTCCAGCTGCTTTATGCACTCTGATCCATGTGGGATTGGTGCTTCAATTGCACCAGCAGGACTTGGCCAAAGAACAGCAAGGTTTTGGGAAAGGAAGGAAAATTCAGGGCTCAGGGTGCTGGTTGAGGCAGGGATGGTTTGGTGTTTGCCCTAGGGGTGCTGGTTGAGACAGGGATGGTTTGGTGGTCTGGTTGAGGCAGGGATGGTTTGGTGTTTGCCCTTAGGGTGCTGGTTGAGACAGGGATGGTTTGGTGGTCTGGTTGAGGCAGGGATGGTTTGGTGTTTGCCCTTAGGGTGCTGGTTGAGACAGGGATGGTTTGGTGGTCTGGTTGAGGCAGGGGTGGTTTGGTGTTTGCCCTGGGGGTGCTGGTTGAGGCAGGGGTGGTCTGGTTGAGGCAGGGATGGTTTGGTGGTCTGGTTGAGGCAGGGATGGTTTGCCCAGCAGGAGCTGGGATTGTTGGCACAGCACTGGATTTGGGGTTCATGCCTTGGCTTTGGGGATGACTCAATGTTCCTACAAATTACGGGGAAAGTGGAGGTGGGGCTGGTTTAGCAGAGGAACACCTGCCTGCCCCCGTGGGGGTGCAGCTGAGAAATCCCTGCCAATGAAAATCCCTACAAATTCAAAATCAAGGGAGGTGATCAAAATCAAAATTCCTTCATGGAGTTTAACAAAAGACACACATTTAGAATTCTTCCAGAAAGGGAGATCTGGAGGAGTGAGGAAACACCTTCAAAATTCATGAAAGACACTGAGAGAGGCAGGAAAGGTGGCTCAGATTGAAAGGGCAAGAAAAGCTTTTAGGTCGAGGGAGGAGATTGTGAGAGGTAAAAAGACCATTTGAGGAATAAAACAGAATCAGTGCAGAGGAAGTAGAGATGTTCTGTAGGATTTATTTTTTCAGTTTCCCGCGGTTTGGCTGAGCAGTCCCTTATCTTCTGCTGCAATTATAGAGAGGGCTCCTGCAGCTTCCCTCTCCCATTAACTCTAAAAAAAAAAGAAATTTTTGATAACAGTAAAGTTTTTGGTAAATTTTTTTGGTCAGTTTATTGTGCTTCAAAGTGGCAGCAAACCACATAACAATGAGGTCTGTGTATGGGAAAACTCTCATGGAATATTATTATGGATTATTATTATTACCTCTCTTAGAATATGCTCAAGATTACCAAGAACTAAGAAACTCATTCTGCAACCTAAAAAAAATAATCTCCTCATCTCCTAGGTGATCAGAAGGTGTAATCATTGATCTAAAGGTATTAGATCACACACACCAACCAATGCCAGCATTGCCATTTCAAGATAACAGCTTGATTGTCTGGGAACAACTCAGCAGAGAAATTCAGCTTTTTGTTGATAAAATGGGAGCAGGAGATGTTGAAGAGGGGATCCAGCAGCTCCTTTTCTGGATTTTAACCCCACCCTCTCCTGGATCTGAGTCCCCTGGGAATGGCACAGAGCAGGAGAATGTCACAGTGCAGGAATGCAGATTAAACACTGCAGCTCCAGCCTCTGCTCCCAGCTGGGCTAAAAACGCTGGAATTTTGGCTACAAATGCTGAAATTTTGGCTACAACTGGCGCCATTGATGCAAGCAAAAAGCATCAGTGCCTGGCTGCAGGGTTTGAGCACAGATAAGGTTGTTCCTATGGTAAAAGAGATTAATTTATAAGCTGTAGCAAATGAATTTAGGGAGTCTGAAAGATTAGATTAGAAAGGAAAAGAAAGGAGAAAAAAAGATTTATAACATTGTTTCCTGAGCTGGAATAACTCACAGTCCAGTTGTCAGGAGCTGGGAGCGCTCAGCACGTGGAAAGTATTCGGATTTTTTCTGATCAGATTATGTGCTGCACTAACCCAGGCTTCTCCCGAGAAAATCTGGGGGCAAAAAATACTCCAGCACCGCAGTTTTGCTGTGTGTGCACTTTAAAGTGCTCTGCCCAAATGTTCCCAGCCATGAGCTGGTGGTACCTGAGCTCCTGAATCCCAGGGCAGAGCTGGAATTTGTCCCTTAAAAAAAAGGCAGAACAAAGTTCTTTCTTTCACGAGAAAGAAGGGCTTGGAAATTCCAGTTCAACAGGAATCATCAGCCAGTCTGATCTTCCTGCTTTAATCAGCAGCCACCTTGAAAATGGGTGCAGCAGGAGACTGCAGTGAGCAAGTAAGGGACCTCTGCAGAATGGGTGCTAAATGAGGCAAAATGGGGATTATCTCCAAGGAGAATCCTCCTCTCCTGTCTCCTCCCTCCACCCTTTTATAGGAAGAAAGGCAAATTGTATCATTGTATTCCCTGATCAGTTTAGAAGTGACTTCATCATGCTCAGACAGGAGCTGAGCTGGACAGGAGCTGGCCGACCCCATTACTCTTGTCATGTGGGAAATCTTCACCTGATGGGGAGGTTTTTAGGGTTTCTGGGTAAATTTGGAATGAGTAGCTCATGTAGTATTGGTTGATGGATAAATGATGGATTTGATGCATGTAAATGGCCAAACCTTTCATTCTGCTCTAGAGCCTCCTCCAAACTCAACACCAGGGGAAGCAGAAGCAAAGCCACTGCAGCCAGCACAGCTGCACAAGGCTACAATCAGCTTTAGATGGCATTTTTCAGTCCATTGTGATTTTTGGCTGTTCTTTTTCTTACTTAGATCCTCCAAGGTGAAACATTGAAAGAGATCAGTGAGGTGGAGCCTTATCAGTGTAAAACCCTTGCTGGTTTAATTCCCTGAAGGGGATGAGGAAGTCGAGACCTTTCACTCCCCATGTGTAACACAGAATCCTCCTGAAGTGGAGACTCAGGTTTCCAGGAAGGGACAATTCACACATTATTCTGCCTGGTTCCTGTCCTAGGGAAAGCACAGAGGCACCTTTAGCTTTGTCACGCTGGATTTTCTGCTTAGCAAGGCATGATTTGGGTTACAGACAGCACTGACACCCCACAGTGGTAACAGTGACCTCAAACACTGGGTTTGGGTCTGTTTTGCTCAAGTTTTGGCAGCTTCAAGGCCAGCAAAATTAGGTCAAGCACCTTAAACCAGAGCCAAGTTTTTATCAGTTAGTGAAAAATGCGGTTGGTATAGTTAGAGCTACACATTTCCTTCATCTAAGCTGGATTAGTGTCTTGGAGTGGTTCCAAACCCAGAATTATGTTTGCAGTGTAAAAAAAGCTTTGTCACTCGAACATTGTCGAATACCTGTCATGCATAAAAGTATTTAATGTTCCTTTAACCTAGAGCAGAGCAGGGCTGGCTATAATGCACCATTCATCATGCCTGAAGGACTCTTAGCAGGGCTGCAGTGAAGCGTTCAGGACAGGGAAATGTTACAGAAATTATGCCAAAACTCCAATACTACAGACACACAGCAGCCTGGCTCTGGTGTGTGAGCCCAGTTCCTGACAACAATTGTTTCCATGCCAATTGAGACAATTCTATTAAAATAACCCCCACATTTAGGCAGGAACTCTGTGTGGTTCTCATGATGCACATGGTGCTCATATATTTGTGCATATTAAATGAAGAAAAGCAGGGAGATTAAATCACTGGGAACATCTGGCAGCAAAAGTCCAGGACACAATTCCAGATTTGACCATTCAGAAATACTTGGAAATGTTTCTAAAGGTGTCTCCCTTGTTGCACAGGGCTCCAAAAGGATGTCGGACGCAGAAGTGCAGACAGATCCCGTGTCCATCCTCCCAGCTGGGAAATCCAAGTAGTGCCCAGCCCTGGCTGCTGGAGGGAGGCTCAGCAGCTCTCTGGGAGCTCCAGGAATGACTCCTTTCCTTTCTGGCAGCAGCAATGACTCCTTTTCCCTCCCCCGGCTGTCACAAACACCCGAGGCTGAAGCAAACACTGGGTACCATTGCAGGTTGTCACTGGCAGGGTTTGTTTGTTCCTCACCTGTAGAAAGCAGCTCTACAGATCCCCATGAAATGTGTTTAAGGTAAGGTGCTGTGGATGGTTTGAGGTGTGCAGAGGCGAGGGTAAGGCAGGTAGGAGGGTGGCAGAGAATTCAGTAAATGGCAGAAAAAGCAAGCAGGTGACAGAGGAGGGCAGCGAGGCACGGGCAGGGAATCCTCCGCTTCAGAGAGCTTGAGAGCAGCCAGGAAAACGCAAATCCCCTGGGGAAATGTCCTGCTGCAGTGTAACAACAGCCGAGTCACTTCTGGGGGATTTGGACAGAGCTGGAATTGGAGCTGAGCCCTTCAGCCTGGCAGAGCCCGTGGTGATGGAGTCCTGCTTCCTGCTGGTTATTAATGTAAATTAAAACGCTAAAATGCAAAGGCTTGGCGGGATTGGGGCAGCTCCTGTCTCGGCCGGGCGGGGTGGGATAACAAATTAAAAGCTATTTAAGGTTCTAATAGGACACAAGAGGGCAGCCACGTCCCCTAACGCCGGACTGTGCCTGCCAGCCCGGAATTAATGTTCCTTAGATCATAGGAAACTTAGTCGTTCTCCTGATGTTTGTTTATATCCATACTTGTAATTAATCCTAATAAAAACCAAAATCAAAGCTGCCCAGGCAGCTCTCTGCTTCACAAGACTCCTGTAATAACTGTAGTTAATAAATTTTACAGAAAATTAAGATTTCTGTTCGTTCAATCCTAGCCTGTACAGGGAGCCAGGGCCTGACGTTTTAATCCACACTGATTTTAATGATGCAATACTGTATATTTTGACATCCTTATCTTTAAATAAACTAATACTTATCATTTGAAACAAAAAATCAGTTGCTGCTTCAATTTTTCAAACCAAGTTTGTTATTTACATCCCCGTGGTCTGATGATTGATGTGACATTAAGGCGTAAATCAGCACAGACAAACCTTGCCTGTGGAGAGAACCGTTGTTATTCTCTCTTTATTTGAGTGAAGATTACACCTGGAAAGCAGGGAGAATTCTGTCAATTCTGCACAATTGTGTTTCTAACTAATCAGAGAGGACAGAGGTGCAAAGCCCCTGCAGTTCAGTGGGATTTTGGCTCTGGGTTCTGCAAACCTGCAGGTTTGGGGTGCCCAGCCCGAACTTGCAGCCGGTTCTGTGCACGGAGAGCACCGACCAAGGTTCTGTAGTTACAAAGGCTCTTTCTGCTCCCTCCTTGGCACTTTGATGATACAAAGGGATATCAGTCCTCTAGTTCTGTTTAATTCCTCCTGTGCTTCTCTTGGATTCCTCCTGTGGTTCTGCTGGATTCCTCCTGTGGTTCTGCTGGATTCCTCCTGTGGTTCTGTTGGATTCCTCCTCTGATTCTGTTGGATTCCTCCTCTGATTCTGTTTAATTCCTCCTGTGCTCCTGTTGGATTCCTCCTGTGGTTCTGTTGATTCCTCCTCTGATTCTGTTTGATTCCTCCTGTGGTTCTGTTGATTGCTCCCCTGGTTCTGTTGGATTCCTGCAGCAGCAGCTTTGCAGCAGCCCCTCATCCTGCCCGTAGCGCAGCCACACGTAGCGCAGCCACACGTGGAAGGAGAGGAAGAAAGGTCTTAGGAGAAGCATCCCCAGCTCGGGGAGTTTCCACATACCACACGGATATAAGGAACATTAAATGCAGCTTTCATGTCCAGGAAAGCTTAAGGAGTCATTTGGAAATCAAAGCTTTGGCAGAGCTGCAGCCCAGGACAAAGGAAAAGAGCAGCCAAGGCAGTACATTGCATTTGGAGCCCGTTGTCAACAAACAGGCTCTGGTTTGATGCTGTGGAGCACAACTGGAGCAGATCGCACTGATCAAGGGTCTCAGGGTGTGTTTCATGGGGGCATTTTGGAAGGGTTTTAAGCATCTGATAAATATAAAAGGGAATGGATCAAAACTGCAGGGTTTTGTGCAAGAAATGCTGGCTTACAGCACACAGGGCTTTATTTGCCCCGCAGGAGGAGCAGTTCCCTGTGGGTTCTCTGTCCATCCCAGGAGCTGAGTCAGCTCCCAGGAGGGCTGCAGAGCCATCAGCTCCTCCAGCTCCCTCCCTGCTGACCGTGCCAGACCCATCCACCCCCAGAGCAGGGAATCTCACCAGGATCTTGCCTTTGGAAGTTTAAGGTCTTTCACTTTAGGAGCCGAGTCTGCTCACACTGAGCCAGGCCCTGACTTGCAGGTTTGTGTTTCACAGCTCTGCACCCACAACATGTTGTAAGAGCACCTGGATACCTTTTGGGATGTAAATGTTCACAGCTGGCTTTAAAGCCACTCATGCAACAAAAAGTCATGGTTTTCTGCATGGAAGGACAGTGTGGCAGGAGATAAACACAGAGGGGCCTGGCTGTGGGACTGAGCCCATGCAGGCTGGAGGTGGAATGGCTCTGGATTCTGTGCAGTCACACAGTCTGAGAGTATCAGTGAGAAATCTGGATTTGTTATAGACTCCGCCTCTTCTGGATAACACACCCTGGGCTTTACTGGCAATTTCAGCAGCTCAGCAGTTCTGAGAACACAAAAACAGGAAATTCTGCAGCAGCCCTGATGAGGCTGAAGATGCTTACAAATTCCTTAAAGACGTGTCATTTTCTGGAAACAAATTATCAAAAGCCTCGAAGAATAAACCTCTTATCAGCACTCTTTGCTTTGACTTCATCATTTCCTATTAATCTGTCACCTGCTGAAGGGCAGAGGAAAGAACCTCCTGCACAGGAAGCACCAGAGATTGGACTTCAAACCGGAAAGGGACAGAGTCCAAATTCCTCCTTTATCACATCCCAGAGTGAGTGAGCAGGTGATGCAGAGCCAGCAGTGCCCCTTCACCTGCCTTTGCACACAGCAAGGGCCTTCATTCTCGTCACAGACCTTCATTCTGGTCACAGTCCCTTATTCTGGTCACAGTCCCTTATTCTGGTCACAATCCTTCATTCTGATCACAGACCTAATTCTGATCACAGACCTAATTCTCATCACAATCTTTCATTCTGATCACAATCTTTTATTCTGGTCGCAGTCCTTCATTCTGATCACGATCCTTTATTCTGGTCACAGGGCACAGGGGTGATAAGGACAGACCCTCACCGATGGCATCTAAACCACAGTTAGAATTTTGCAGACTCATCTTTGTGCACCAGTTCCAGGGATGTTTGTGGTGACTTCATTGGAGTTGTTTGGAGAACAGAAGGGAAGTGGGGATTAAGCTGCAGAGGTTTCACTTTTTTTTGCTGTCAGCAGTTTCGAGTCCATTGGAGAAATGGATTCTGAGCTGGTACGGGCTGAAATTTTATTACTTTGGTAAATGAATCTGAAGTAGCCCAGAATGTTGGGACTCCATCATCACAGGAAGGTTTTCTCTCTGCAGCTTTTGAGCCCTGGCAGTGGCTGCCCTGAGTGAAGGAAAAGAATTGCTTGTGAAAAATTTGCTTGTAAAATTGAGCTGAAGCAATCTTTTTTCCTGTTTTTAAATTTTTTTTTTTTTTTTTAACCACTGCTTTACATACTGAAAAGCCACATAATTATCAAATGTCCTGTTCAGGAACCCTTAATGAAATTCAGTAATCAGGGCTAGATAACTTTATCGCTCCCTGTTTATTGCCACAAAATGCTCTATCAACATTCACAACCCCAGCCACAGAGCAGAACCAGTCTTAGACATTATAGAAAAAATTCTCTTTACCCCAAGAACCCAGAACTGGGCCACACCAGAAGGATTTTGGTGCTTCCAGCAGTGAGTGGAGCAGCCCTGCCAGAGACACAACCACACAAATTTCATTCCAGTGACACTAAATCCATGCAAAGGCTTTTACTGCCATTGTGACTACGCTCAAAAATAATTTTTTGGCTCTCTTCTCCCACTTTGTTGCCTCCACACAGTCCTACCACAGTAAAACTGTTGAGTAAAAATCAGATTTTTCTGAGGGGGTCTGCAGGTGCTACGGGGCACAGAAAGGGTTAAGGGCTGCCCTGGGGTCAGCCCAGCTGGGCTCATTTGGGAGATGATGAGAAGGTTTTAATCCCTGAAAGGGATGGGCAAGGGAGGAGAGCTGCAGGAGGAAGGGCTGGCTGTTCCCAGGAGCAGGTAAGAGCTGTGCCCAGCCAGTTTGGGGTGGCTTTGTGGGTTTTGGTGCTTTTCCAGTCTTTTTGTGGCTTCCCAAGGAGATAGCAGTGCTTGATAAGGTTTTATGGTTCCAGCTTTTTGTGGCGTGGTTCTCCTGGAGTTTGGGCTGATTCCCCTGGAGTTTGTGGGGTTGTTGTCCTGTGATTTGGGGTGGTTCCCTCATGGGTTTGGGGTGATTCCCCTGGTTGATTCCTCCATGGTTTGTGGGGTGATTCCCGTGGATTGTTGGGGTGGTTTCCCCGCGGTTTGGGCTGATTGTCCTGGAGTTTGTGGGGTGGCTCCCCTGGACTGATTCCCTGTGGTTTGTGGGATGGTTCCCCCATGGTTTGGGCTGATTTCCCTGGACTGATTCCCCCATGGTTTGTGGGGTGGTTCCCCCATGGTTTTTGTGGGGTGGTTCCCCCATGGTTTGTGGGGTGGTTCCCCCATGGTTTGTGGGGTGGTTCTCCTGTAGTTTGGGATAGTTTCCCCCTGGTTTGTGGGGTGGCTCCCCTGGATTGATTCCCTGGATTTTATGGGGTGGTTCCCCTGGATTTTATGGGGTGGTTCCCCTGGATTTTATGGGGTGGCTCCCCCATGGTTTGGGGTGGCTCCCCCATGGTTTGGGGGGGTTTCCCTGGATTTTATGGGGTGGTTCCCCCATGGTTTGTGGGGTGGCTCCCCTGGCAGTGCTGTGCAGCTCCCTGGCTCCATCCCCACCAAACCCCACTGACTGGGAGGTGCTGCCCACCTGTAGCCCAGCACATCCCTCTGCTCTCCCACCTTTTTGTTGGAAGCCAAAATGTGGCCTTGGCCACCCCATTCAACCCTGAGCATAAATAACTCTGATCTCATTAAATACCTGTTTAAAGGTGAATGGCAATGCTAAAATGTGAATTTAGTGGTGCCTGGAAGTACAAGGGAACATTTATCACATAAATAACAAGTTTTTTAAAGTTGCCTTTCCCTGTAAAATGTGCTGGGAAGGAGGGGATGTGACACTAAAACCTCTGAGAGACCCAAACAGGGCTGGTATTGAGAGTTTTGATGTGAAAAAATGATGGATTTTGGTGCACCAGCATCAGAGAAGCTTTCTAGGTGAAGGAAATTGTGAAATGATCTTCCTTGGGTTAACTTTGGTGGGGTATTTTTTCTGTTTTATTAATTCTCAACAAAGAAATTCTCAGCATCACTTAAGTTTGTAATTTGATTAGTGCAAAGAGATTAAGAAACGGTGTAAAAGGAACCTGAACTGCAGCATCAGAAAAGCTTTCTTGGTGAAGAAATTGTGGAATACTCTTGGGTTAATCTTGGTGGGGAATCGTGTCTGTTGTATTCATTCTCAACAAAAAAAATCTCAGCGTCTCTTAAGTTTGTAACTGCCTTGATTAGTGCAGGGAGATTGAGAAATGGTGTGAAAGGAACCTGAATTCTGCCTTCAGAGCACTCTGGGGCTGTGGCAAGGTGAGGGTTAAGGGAAATCTCCTTTTTCCCTGGTCCTGTGTGTCAGTCACAGAGCTGACCTGCAGTGATGTAACATAATATGGACACGAGGCTTTTACCAAATGTCACTTTGAAACAAAGCATGTGCTTTTAGGGAAAGTTGTTTGTTTTAACTGAGCCCAAAATGAAGCATTCATCATCTTGTCTCCTGTACAGCACATTGTTCTAGCTTGGAAAAAACTGAAACTAAACCATATGCTGAAAGGAGAAGAATTCAGAAAAATTTCCTCACTTACCATCCAGTCTGTGCCTCGTTTTTTGAGCTTCAAGGGGAGCAAAAATGTGATTGCTGTAGACAGGGTAAAGATGGTAGTTGCTATTCCCAGTCCTTTACACAGAGTAGGTGCTTTCAAGAATTGGAAACAAACATTGCACTAAAATTACTGCTGGCTCCTGGCAGAATTGCTTGTAAATGTCTGCATTGGAGGCTGGAAATAGAATTTGGGGGTTTGCAGAACGTGTTCCTCAGGCTTGTTGTTCACAGATGTAGCTTTGTTCTTATGGGCACACGGCTGCCAAGAATTCCCTAAGCAACTACTGATTATGCAGACTTAGATTTGGGGGGTTCTGCTTGTAATTTCTCCAAGAACTGAAGATTTTATAAATGCCGATTCCTTGGCAGTGAGATGTTGTGGAGGTCACCCCAAATTGGCATTGTCAGCTCGTTTGCAACTTCTCCTTTACCTTTAATTTACTCTTAATTGACTCTTCATAAGATTGTACTGTTAGTTCCTATGAAAGGTGAAAAATATGATGTTAGTTTGGAAGTTTGGGGACAAGTCACTGTTTTTGTTGAGTATTGTCTATTTTCAATTTATTGTGGGACTCCACATATCAACCATATTTATCTGAGTGCTTCTTTATATCTGACTTCTTAACACATTTAGTTGATCTCTGCCCTGCCAGCACGAGAACACAAAGTACTCTTGTAAGATCTCAGTTTGCCATCTGAGATAGTTAAAACTAATGTAGCAGCCTAGCAGTTAATCACCAACAACCATCTCAGATATTTAAAGATTTTTATTCCAGCTGTTAGCCTGGATTTAGATTTTGCTGTTAACTGTCTGTAGAAAAAAAAAATTAAAATTAACCATCAGTTTTTGCAAGTTAATGCAGTGTTGACTTCAAATCAGGCACCTCCAGGAGGAGAATGCTTTATTCTTCCTACATTGGTTTCACACTCCTTGGGTGTCTTTGGGGTTTTTTACATTCAAGGCAGAGGTGCAGAGCACACACAGTAAGAGAGCTCCATCCACTGTTTAATTTCTCTTTTCCCAGTGTTTTTTACACCCGAGCTGTTTCTGCACAAGGTTTGGCACCAGAGATTGCCCTCAGGTCAGAGATGGCCGCACTCAGGCAGGCTTTTCTTTTTTGCTTTTTCTTTATTTTTCCTTGCTGCACATTTAACTTCCATCACCAGGAGCAGCCCTGAGCTGTTTCTGATTTAAAATCCAGCCCACAGGAGGTTGAGACTGGGCCCAGGTGATGAGCAGTGGAAAGGTGAAGGTGCTGCCCTGCAAAAGCTCAGCTCAGGTGCCAGAGGGAGGTGCCCACCCTGGGCTGGATGCTCATAAACTGCTGCAGAACCATCTGCAGGACCTGCTGAAATATTCAGGATTGAGCAGGGCAAACAATGCTGGCTGTTGAAAATCAGATTGCTGCTGTGGTGTGTGCATGGCAGGGCAGCCCCGCCACAGCCGGACACGATTAAAGGCAGAAATCAAACACGAGCGTGTGCTCCGGGCACAAAGGGAGCCCGAGCTCCCTGCTGAGCAGGGCAACTCCTGCACTCCTCTTCATAGCAGAAAGGTGACCAAGGCTTGAAGCTTTTTTGGGCTGTTTCAGTGCTGGTTGCCTGGAATTCTGTGTGATTCTCACAAATCCCAATCTGACAAATGCAAAAGATTTGTCTGGAATTCTGTGTGATTCCCACAATCCCAATCTGACAAATGCAAAAGATTTGTCTGGAATTCTCTGTGATTCCCACAAATTCCAGTCTAACAAATGCAAAAGATTGACCTGGAATTCTGTGTGATTCCCACAAATTCCAGTCTAACAAATGCAAAAGATTGACCTGGAGTTCTGTGTGATTCTCATTTCCAGTCTCACAAATGCAAAATACGGTTGTCTTTTTTTTTTTTTTCATGAAAAGGTCTAGTGCATGAGCCTGGGCTCACACAGAGTCTTGTCACCCTTTCAGGCAGGTTTCAATGTGTGGCAGGATAATTTAGATGTCAAAAAAGTGCCTTGCTTTTACTGTCATTAAATGGGTGTACCTGAGAATTCCTGAACTGGATTCAGCAGAATCCCAGAGTGCAGAACAGAACAGTGCTGCAAATGCTGATAAATACTGCAGCTACTCCCTGAATTACCTGGGATATGACAATTCTGGGCACAAACTCTCAAAAACATCACTGCTGTTATTACACAACTGGGAAATTATTCCCCTAGAATTATTGATATTTTTTAACCACTAGCTTGTCAAAGTTTGCTGCTTCATTTTAATTTTTAATTTTAATTTTTTTTTGTTGTTTTTGCCATAGCCCTGCTTTTGGCACTGCAGTTAATCTATAGTGATGTTAGTTTGGTTTAAGTTTTATGAAGGCAGTTGAGAGCATCCTGTGGATTCCTGAGCTCAGTAAAATCTCAGAGCCCTACAATCCAGTTTGACACAGAACTTCCCCATCCTGCAAACTCAATGTCAGCAATAAAACCATAGATGCTGCTTTCTGCCAGGGCAGGGATGAGTTCCTCTGTGCAGAAATGTCTGCCCGAAGCAGATTTTCCATGAAGTGTTCTGTCAGTGCGTGCACACACTCACCACCCAGCATTCCTGGGCTCAGGGATTAAGTTCCCATAAGCGTGGATGATATAATTCCTTCCAGGACCAGATTCATGTGCTAATGTCATTGTTGCACAACTCAGCTTTAAAATAACGACATGAAGTGCTAAACAATCAAAAAGCTTTCTTCTTCCTTGCCTCCACTGCTAATTTTTCCAACGAGAAACTGAAAATGGAATTTATTTTTTTTTATGTAAAAAAATAGAGTGATATTCTATTCTAACACAGACATGACATCAAAAAGAGTTTTGTTACCTCCCTTCCCCGCCCCTGAACCAGAAGCAATTTCCTCACCCTGCCTGGCCCTGCTCTCACACAGAAAAATGTTCTTTGGCATGTTCTTTAATATGTTCTTTCACATGTTCTGTGGCATGTCCCGAGCCTGGCAGCAGCAGCCCAGCCCTCACAGCCCTGCTGGGTTTTCAGCCGTCCCCTGGCTCCTGCCAGAGTTTCCTTTGAGTGTTGCCTCCCATCCCTTCCCTCCTCCCTTCCCTGCTCAGCCCCATCTCTCTCTCCAACGCCAGCAGAGGGCACTTGGATTTAATTTCTTGCGTGGTTCAGGCTCTAAAACTGTCAGCAGTAGCACTTAAAGGTTTTTTGTTGGGTTTTTTTTTTTTCCCCTGAGAAACCCCAAAGCAGCCCATAATCCCAGTTTAGGACCCCAAAGCAGCCCATAATCCCAGTTTAGGACCCCAAAGCAGCCCATAATCCTAGTTTAGGATCCTGGATCCCAAACCCCAAACCAGCCCATAATCCCAGTTTAGGATCACAGATCCTAAACCAGCCCATGATCCCAGTTTAGGATCACAGATCCTAAACCAGCCCATAATCCCAGTTTAGGATGCCAAACCAGCCCATAATTCCAGTTTAGGATCACAGATCCCAAACCAGCCCATAATCCCAGTTTAGGATGCCAAAGCAGCCCATAATCCCATCTGAGGATCCCAGATCCCATCTGGAGCCCGGGGAGGAGCTGGGGTGGCCCTGAGGGTTCCCCCTGTGCTGATCCCAGCTCTCTGCTCCTGAGGAGGATTTTTCTCCCCCTGGGGGAGGACAATGAGTGACTCCTCTGAGCTGTTTTCAGAGCAATTTCTGCCCAGCTCTGGGTAAATAAACTCCTGCAGCCTCAGCAAAACCAGGCTGGTCCCAGCCAGGCTCAGCTCCCCCTGGACTCCCTGCTCATCTCTGTTTGCCCTTTTGGGGTATTTGGATGTTTTCCAGGATTTGCAGTTCAGGCTGGGGGTTGTGTCTGGCGATCTCTGCTCAGGTTTCCTGTATCCTCCTCTCCCTCATGCAGAATAAGCAATGCCCCTGCCTGCTTTAACCCCAATTCCTGCCCCAGAGAGCTCCTGGCTGGCACTGCTGGGGCCTCACCGGGGTCTCTTTGGTGCCTTTGTTGGTTAAAAGCTGATGTGGGGCAAGCAAAAGCCAAGGGGTGCTGGGAAAGGGGTGATGATAAAGGGGAAATGAGAGAGTGATCCTTGCAAAAACTGATGTGCTTAGGGCAGAAAAAAATAATGCAACTAAAACTAAAAATGTAACTGCAGAGTGTGATGAGAATGTGAAGCAAGCACCACAGAAGTGCCTTTAAATTAGAAAGAGAGAGGATAAATGAGAATAAGTGCCTGATGTATATTAAAAGATATATATCCCCTGCTCCGTTCTCCCTTTGTCTTTCAAATGCAGAAGAAACAAAAAGGTCAGGAGAGATTTGGCGGTGCCATAACACGGAAGTCACTTTTTGTGCTGCTGTGAATGTGGTATTGTTCTTCTCTCAGTGTCCCCTTCGGAGTCAGAATGAAATTAAAACAATGCTGCTGAGGGAGGGACAAAGCTGCAGCTCTGGAGAGGAAACTGAGCTTACCTGGCAGCTCAGCACGGGGCTTTGAAGGAAAGCTGCAGCTCTGGAGAGGAAACTGAGCTTACCTGGGAGCTCAGCACGGGGCTTTGAAGGAAAGCTGCAGCTCGTTCTCAGCAGAGGCTGCTCAGGAGGCAGCTGCACCCTGCCTGAGATCTCAGTGCAATCCCCTGGGACCCCTGGAAATCCCTGAAGGGTGCTCTCTGCAGAATGGAAACAAAGTGGGGCTGGTGGCTGGCAATGGCACGGCGTGAAGCTGTTGTGATGTACAGGCCATAAATGAGTTTATTTCCACTTGTCCAGTCAGGTGTGTGCTTTCAGCTCAGCACTCAGGGAACTGCATGGCTGCTGTGAGAGAGCCAGAGCTGCCTGCTCATGGCCTTAATTAATGAGCTATTAATGAGCTACTGGTGCAATCAGCTGCCTGAGGAAAGCAGGGGTGCAGCCACAGCTGCCAGCATCAGCTGAGTTATAAATGTGGGGTACACTGGGAGCCTTGAGCTATTAATGTGGGATAAACTGGGATAACTGGGATCCTTAAGTTATAAATGTGGGGATAACTGACGTAACTGGGAGCCTTGAATTATTAATATGGGATACACTGGGAGCCTTGAGTAATAAATGTGGGGATAACTGGGAGCCTTGAGTTGTTAATTTGGGGTACACTGGGAGCCTTGAGCTATTAATGTGGGGTAAACTGGGATAACTGGGATCCTTGAGCTGTTAATTTGAGGTACACTGGTGTAACTGGGAGCCTTGAATTATTAATTTGGGGTACACTGGGAGCCTTAAGTTACAAATGTGGGGTAAACTGGGATAACTGGGATCCTTGAGTTACTAATGAGGGGTACAATGGGGTAACTGGGAGCCTTGAATTATTAATTTGGGGCACACTGGGAGCCTTGAGTTATAAATGAGGGGATAACTGGGGTAACTGGGAGCCTTGAGCTATTAAAATGGGGTAAACTGGGAGCCTTGAGTTGTTAATTTAGGGATAAACTGGGATAACTGGGATCCTTGAGTTACTTATTTTGGGTAACTGAGAGCCTTGAGTTATTAATGTGGCATACACACACTTTTTTTTTTTTTTTTTGCTCAAAAAATACCTGTTCTTGGAAAGAGCTCTGAGAAATCACTTCTTTTAGGCTCCAGATGAAACTCTGGGGGGACAGAGAGCAAAAGGAGAATTTCAGCCCCAGTTTGCAGGGGTTTGCTGGAACCAAACAATCCATCTCATGCAGGGTGATTTATGCTGTGAAATCACTTCCTGCTCCACAGCCTGTCAGGAGACAACAGAATGGGGCACAAACCCCAGGTCTGGAACTTGAGCCAGAATATCTGGGGGTCTCTCCCCAGCCTGTGTGCAGGGATTGATAATCTGTGAGTTCCTGCCTGTCGGGGCCAGAGGCTGTCGGTGTTTTCTGTGTCAGAGGGAGTAACAGAAAGAGAAATTGCTGATTTGGGTTCCACACAGGGGATGTTTGGAGATTGGTGTGCTCGAAAAGGGGAAAAAACCAAATAAACAAACAAAAAATAAAACTAAAAATAAAAAGAAAATATATAGAAACAAAATAAACAAACAAAAACATCGAAACAAAAAGAAAACCAATTAAAAAACAAACAAACCTCATAGTATTGGAGTAGGGAAGTGACATTTTTAATGCTATTGAGAGTCAGGTTTGGGTTTGGAATGAGCAGACTGGGCTGAGTAAAATAAGTGACCCAAATCTGAACTGTAAGAGGCTCAAAACTTTGTTCTTCTTCACTTAAAATCTCACTCAGTGTGTCTCACTTTACCATTTCATACTTTGAGTTTAACTTAGGCACTGGGTTGTTTAGATGAAAAATAGTATTTTGTGGAGTAAGACAAGATAAAGCACTTAGAATTGAGCACAGACATAATGAATAATCTAATTTAACCCTTTTTTCTTTTAAAGTCACCTGATTCAAGTTGATTTATTCGCAATGATTTGTCAGATAATTGGTGCAATCAAGGCCTGCCCTGTGATTTTTCCGTAGATGCTCCAGGAGCAGCTTCACATTGTTCAGTTCTTTGTCACATGATTGGCCACAAGTCACAGTCTGTTATTTCTGTTTCCTGTTTGATGACAGAAATAAGAGATTTGCAGGTCTTGCATATTATCTGATCTATTATGGAAATAAACCCCAGCTTCTGAGAACTGACCCAGGAGCACTTTCCCTGCCACTCTTCCACCCAAAACCTGTTTGACTTCAGGAGCTCCTGCTGGAGCTGCTTTTCCTCAGTGTCCTGGAGATCAGCAGTGCACAAATCCTCCTTCTTTGTATTTATACAAAGTATTTATATACCTTTGGTCTTTTGTATTTATACACCTATATTTATATATAAATATATATAAATATAAAAATATACAAATATATATTTATAATATTTAAAATAATAATAAATATATATAAATATATTTATATATTTGTATACCTATATATTTGTAGTTCTACACCTTTGAAGCCCCATCAGAGCAGTGGTTTATTTGATTTATCACCTTCATTTCATGTACCATGGGCCAGTTTCTTTTGTCTCCCTGAGCAGAAGCACTTTGAGGAGTCCATGGAAAGCAGCTCCATGAACATTCGGGGGTGTTTTGCCACTGAATTCACTCACCGGAGTGGAACCATGGAATGGGTTGGGAGGGACCTTGAGGATCTTCTCATCCCACCCATCCATGGCAGGGACACCTCCCACTGTCCCAGGCTGCTCCAATTCCTGCCCAGGCTGGCCCTGGGCACTGCAGGGATCCAGAACAGCCCCAGCTGCTCTGGGAATTCCATCCCAGCCCTGCCCACCCTCCCAGCGAAGGTTCCAGCAGAGGCTGGGTGCAGGATTCCAGGTGGGGCAATTCCAGCTGCTGGTGCCCAGCCCCAGGAGCATCCCGTGCCAACCTGGCACCTTCCACTCACAGGCTGCTGGGGCCCTGCCACAGCTGTCCACCAGTAATTGAGCTAAAATGGGACAAAAGCAGCACAAATGGGAGATGGTTGAGGGAGAAATTCATCCCCTGGAGCTCACAGAACCCTGCTTTTCATGAGCTCAGCCACAGCATTTCCCATCACCTCAAATTAAAGTGAAAGAGCAGAGATCACACTAAAAAGGAAAGGCACTAACTAACTCAGTGCCAGCTCGTAAAAGACATTTTTATAAAGGATGTTTAGCAAACAGCCAATGTTCAAGCAGTGTCTGACATCTCACAGTTGATCATTGTCCACCTTCAGGAGCCTCAAATTCAGGGGCTGGGGGAGACACAAAGCAAAACCCACCATGGAGAATCGATGTCAGTGATGAGAATAATCCAAAACACCCATCCCAGTCCTGCTCTGAACCCATCAGCAGTGGGTAAGGACAGGCAGGGGCTGCTCCTGGAACCCCCAAACTGGGTAACTCACCCCAGGAAAGCAGGAGCTGAATCTCTGCAGGGCTCCTGGAGGTAAATGCTTTATGAAATCACACCACTGTAACCAGAGTTCTGCTCAGGGCACACCCACAAAGGTTTGACAAGGTTACTTTAAAGCGAATTTTAGCGATAAAACCCCCCCATGGTATTTGGTTTTGTCTAATTTTTTTTTATTGTAGTTTAGACTATAGTGCTATCAATTCTAAAAAGAAAAATAGAGTTTTCAAGTCTAGGTATGTGAGACTTTTTTAACATTTGGAATAGATCCAGCAATTCAGTATCTTAATCCAAAGTCAAACTTTCTGCAGAACTGCAGTTTTATTTTTGTGATTTAGGTGTATCTGGGAAGGGGAGGGAAAACAAACTGAGTTTTGTTGTATTTCAGTTAGAACAAAATACAACCCCTTAAAACTGCAGTGCCTAAAATAAATGTATCTGACTAGGCTGGATTTATGCAATGTAAATATAACAAAACAGTGCCAGCAAACTTTGATTTTGTGACATAAACACAGACTTGGTGTCAATCAGTACATGCCTCAGTTCATGTTCATTCAATACCCTGATTTTAAGTAGCATTTGTAAATAGACTATAGGTACAATTTTAAAATTTTGTTTTTAAATTTTAAATGAGATAAGTTAGGAAAATGGTCCACTTAGTCCCCTGTGATGTCAGGATTATTCTGTGCTCTGAACCTGTGGCATTATTTATATGTAAAAATCGACTCCTAGAAAAGATTTATTTAATAATTCTGCTGGAATAAGTCCCCTTTTGGGGTGAGGAGTTTTGCTCTGAGGTCGGAGTGTGCAAGAGCAGAGCTGCAGAGGATTTCCCAGAGCTTTGGATCATTTCTGCATCTCAGGAGCAAAGCTGAGCTGGGCTGAGATCTCTGTCTGTGGAGAAGGCTGCCTCTGTGATGTGCTGGGTGCTGTTTGCTTTATTCCCTCCCTCTTTGGAGTGACTTGGTTGCACTTTGAGAGCAGAAGGCACTGTCAGCATCTCCCTCATCTCCTGCTGGAGGGATTTAGGGAACCTTTGGAGGCTGCGTTTTTACCCAGCCTTATTTCATTTTGTGCCAGTCTCTAAGCTGACGCACATCAAATATTTTAGGTTGTTGTCATATCCTCCCTTAGTCATAATTTGGTCAAATCACACTCATTCAACCTTTATCTCGTTGTCTTCCTCTTGCTTTTCAGTAGATTAATTTACTTAATTTACTTTCTGTTCCCTAAGTTAGCAATAGAGCTCTATAAACAGATGGGCATTAAGAGGAGGGAAGGGGGAATTTTAAAAATCAAATTGAGCTCATATAGAAATATTAGAAGTATTTTCAATTGAAAGTATTAAGAATGGGGGTTTAAATTCTGTCTAAAGATTGTGCAAATTAATCCTGGAGGGGTTTTTTTTGGTGTGATTCTGTTTGTTAAAAAACCACAACACAAACAATCCTCTCCCTGCCACTTCAGAGCTCCTGAACTGTTCTAAAATTAGTGACTTGTGTTAATTTTTTTCCCGGGCTCTCTGATGGTGATTTAATTTGAGCACACCTATGATTTATGTGGAACAATAAATTGTCCCTTCCAAAGAATAGCCTGGCTTTGGGAGAGGAGCTGGGGCTGCCAGAGGAAGGGGCAGATAATGCTGGAGGTGAAATCCAGAGGTGAAAACACATCAGTTGTAAGCACATGGACCTCAAATTAAATTTAGGGTTTTTTTCCCAAATTTCCCGGAATTTTACTTGATGTTGGGATGGTTTTTGGGGCACGCAGGGAGGCTGCCCCGCATTCCCTCCACGTGGAACAAGCACCAAGCGTCTGTCGGGGCAGTGCTGGGGTTTCCTGTCACTGGGAATTGTTCAGCAGCTGATGGCTCCAGAAATAGCCGGGAATGGGAAATTCCTGCCTCGGGGAGAGGCAAAACCCTCGGAGGCCTCCAAGAGAGGAAGATGGAGCTGCTCCTGTCCCCCTGCAGGGTTGGGGTCGCTGGGAGGGATGCGGGTCCCGCTCCCCATCACATGTCCAACAACACAAAAAACCCAAAAAGCCCCCCAAAAAAAACCCTTAAAATCTGCCTTTCCTTCCTGTCTCTGTTTCCAGCATGCAATTGTCAATTGCAGAGGCAGGTTTCTCCCGGCGCTTGGGGAAATGCTGTTTTCCAGGGGGATGCAGAGGCAAACTTTACAGGCTGGGGGAAGGGAGCAACAACAAAGCATTTATTTATCCTTCCCTTCCCTTCCCCCAGGAGAGGGAGGAAGCAGAGCAGCGGTGGTGGCAGGAGTAGGAAGAAGAAAGGAATTAAAAAGTAAAGACAACTTGAAAGTGGAGTAAGGAATGGAATTTAAAGGGGAACTGTACAGTTTCAGCAGGAGTGCTGGATTCCAGGAGGCAGCGGCAGCTCTGCCTTCAGCGAGCCAGTTACTTTAATTGGAATGGACTTTAATTGACTGAGCGTCGTCCCGCTGACAGCAGCATCGATTCCCAGCAAGGCGTGGCCCCAGGTTTGGGATGGAGCGGAGATGGTTTGTGTAACATCCCTGCTGCTCACACGCGGCAGTTTCACCGAGCTTTCATAACCTTTAAGCTGGGTGTGTGCTGATTGCAGGGGCAGAGCCAGCCTGCCTTTGTGCGCTGTGCTGAGGATTAACCCAACCACCTGTCACTAAAACGCGAAACTCGGCACCAAAACACCCCCAACCTTTCCTGAGGCACCCCGGGGCAAGGATGGAGGAATGGTTCTGTCAGGGAACAAAACTTTGCTTTTTCAAATTCTTCCATTGCTGTCCCCAGGTGCCAGATCTGTGTCTCTGTGATTTTTGTCCCCTGCCTTGGTGCACACACGTGTGAGGACACATGAGCACACATGAGCACACACACACTTGGGCTGAGCCCAACCTTGGCTGCTCTGCATCCTCTGAGCATGTCTGGGGTGCTCATTTGTGCTCCTGCATCCTCTGAGCACATTTGGGGTGCTCATTTGTGCTCCTGCATCCCCTGTCTGAGCACATTTGGGGTGCTCATTTGTGCTCCTGCATCCTCTGAGCACGTTTGGGGCGCTCATTTGTGCTCCTGCATCCTCTGAGCACGTTTGGGGCCTCATTTGTGCTGCTGCATCCTCTGAGCACGTTTGGGGCGCTCATTTGTGCTCCTGCATCCTCTGAGCACGTTTGGGGCGCTCATTTGTGCTCCTGCATCCTCTGAGCACGTTTGGGGCGCTCATTTGTGCTCCTGTATCCTCTGAGCACGTTTGGGGTGCTCATTTGTGCTCCTGTATCCTCTCTCTGAGCACATTTGGGCTGTTGATGAGCAAAGTTTACGTCCCACACTTGCAATCATGTGCTGTTCCACTTGTGGATGTAACTGCAACTCAGGAAAATATATATTGTATTGACCAGCATGCCGACCTGGGGCAGGATCTCTCCTGATTTTCCTCTTAAATCCTGTTTTAAACACAGAGCTCTTGTTTCATTTGGCTGTAATTACTCCTGAGTGCAGCTGCCTTGAAAAGCAGGGTTTGCAATTCACAAGGTTTCCTTTTCTTTTTTTTTTTTTTTTTTTTTTTTTTTTGTTTGCTTGCTCGCTTCCAGCTTGCTTTGGGGAAGATGAAGTTTTTGAATTTGGCTGCAGAGCAGCTCCACAGCCCTCCAGGAATATTGACAAGGACAGCAGGGAAATGCAGGAGCTGCAGTGGCCCAGCAGCTGCCCCAGCCCTGGCTGGACCTGCCCCAGCCTCGTCAAACCCAGGATGTTTTAAATAACATTGCCCGGGCTTGGCCAGTTGTGACTGCCCAACAAAACCTGGCTTTGTCAGAAACTCTCTGCCCAGCTTCACTTTTGAGTCACGTGCTCCATCTGACCCGAGAGAGTAAAATCCTCTCTCCTGGGGCAGGGAGTGCGTGAATAACTGATAATGCACACCCAAGTTCTCCCACCGGGACTAACAGTACTCCATAGATGGTTCCCTGAATTAGATCTGGAGCCATCATTGTTTTGAATAGAATCAAACCTGCTTCTGCCACATTTGTGTTCGGGCCTGAATTTCTGTTCTGGGAGCTCCCAAAGCAGAGGCTCAGCGAGGGGCACTGCTGGAAACTCAGACCGGGAGGGTTCCTCATTCCTGGCTCCTCCCTGCAGGGCACAGCTCCTCCTTTGTGACAATGCCCCGCGCCAGCATACCAGCCTGTTTACTAGCTGTTGGAAACCGGTTGTAGAGCCTTTGTACTTGGACTTAGCAGCTGTAACAAGAGCCGGGGGTGTGTGGAAGCTCATCCTCCTCTTCCTCATTCCCTGGCGAAGCTGTGCCAGGACACACTTGGCAGCCCTGGGTTGTCAGTGCCTGTGCAGCCTCAGGTTGGCTTTTCCCCATTTCCTTAGCAGCGAGGTTTGGGGTTAAAAGAGGAAATAAAAATGTGCAGCTATTCCTATCTGACAGCCAGACCTTAGCTCCTGGTGGTTCTTTTCCTTTCAAAACACGAGCAAGATTAAAAATAAAGAAGTGTCAGTGTGCTAATGTTTCAGTTTCTAATCAGTTCACAAATGGCAGGAAATTAACTGGCTTTTCATGAACATCTGTTCCACTTCTGGCTTGAAAGGTTGGAGGCAAATGCTATCTGTCAAATCTCATAGTGAGAATCAGCAATAAATACACTTTTCATTTCCCACCCCCATTTCTCTATTAGCCATTCACAACAGTCCATTGTGGCCAATGCACTGGTTGCTTTTCCTCCTGTATTTTTTGGTAATGCAGAGGATGATGAGCTGCCTCAGAATAAGGATCAGGGAGAAGGTGGTGATTACAGCCCTGCAGTGCTGTGCACCTGCTGCATGTGTGCAGCACTTATCCTGAGCCCTTCTCAGGTGAAATGTGCTCTTTTTGAACATCTCACGAGGGCTTGGGGAGCAGAATCTCTTTTTCCTGGTATTATTTATCTTTAAGTGACTTGAGGAGCTAAAGGTCTTGTTGCTGCAGCAACAGTCTCTATGGGGATGTCACATAAAGTGACTTTATTTAATCACCTTTCCAGGCCTGTGTGCCCAGGTCCTCCAGGCTCCACAGGACAGGTGTAACTCACTTTGTGCTGAGCTGATTTTCTTCAGCTTCTGGGGAATTAATGAATGTCCAGCCCCTCTGGGAGTGGCTTTGTCCCCCAGGAGAGACTCTGCTGCCTCGCCCTGGGACTGGAATTGTGCTCTTTACTGGGCTCTGTACTGGGTGCTGCCTCCTCAAACAAACATTTGAGATTTCCTGTTCCCTGCTACGAGGTTGACAGGGAATTCACAAGCCCAGATTATTGGAGTTTGTAACAGCTGTGCTGTTCTTGGTTCCCTGCACACACAGGGATTGAAATCCTTGGCTGAGGAGACACTGGGATATCTCCATTAAAGTCCTGTAACAGCTGATTATGCCTGAAATTGGTTTCGGTGGCAATTCAAAGAAAAGCTGCTCTGGAGAACAGAGAAGCTCAGCAAAACCTTAAGCAATGCACAGACCGCTGGGTTTTGAGCAATCCAGAGCTGAAATAGAGAATGACAGCCCCGATAATGCAACAAATGGCCGAAAAAGCACCAAAAGCTTCCCAGATTCCCTCGTGGGGTCCAGAGAGGAGGACATTAATCAGGCCAGACAGAGGAATCTGTAAGCAAACAGGTTTGGCCATTACACGAGAATAGCAG
The DNA here is from genome assembly GCA_019023105.1 of Diglossa brunneiventris. Classification (NCBI taxonomy): domain Eukaryota; kingdom Metazoa; phylum Chordata; class Aves; order Passeriformes; family Thraupidae; genus Diglossa; species Diglossa brunneiventris. The sequence goes on along the minus strand of CM032372.1, from coordinate 1,975,883 downwards.
GCAAACATGAAACTGGAGGAAAAGATCTTTATCAGCCCCTCACATGCAAAACCATAGAGGGGAAAGCTCAGAGTGTTCTGGGCACTGATCAGCTGCTCAGGGAGGTGGGACCTTGTTTTCTCTCCTTCCTGGCAGCAAACCCTGCTCCCACAGGGAACACTCAGCAGAAATTCCCCCGTTTTCCTGCCCAGCATCAGCTCTGCTCTTCCCACCATTCTGGCTGCTTGAATTGAAAAAGGGCTGGGGCAGACAGGCTCAAAGGGCTTCAGAGCTGTAAATTTGTATTAAGTAGAATGATAAGGTTTTAGAGAAATTGGTGCACGCAGTCTTTAATCACAGGATGAGGCTCCTGCAGAGCTCAGGCAAGGGGGCCAGGCTGGTTTGGTATTTCGGGGTGCAGCTGAACTCCCTCTGTGGCTGATGCTGTGTGTTTCCCACCTCCCTGATTTGTCCTTTCCCTTTTCCTGGCATGGTTCTCCTTAGCCTTGTCCAAACCTGGCCTCACCCAGCAGGAGTGTGGCTGCACTGGGGTGAGACATTCCCTGGTGCCCCCATCCACCCAAACCATGCAGGAGCCGCTGCTCTCCAGCTTCTCAAAGCAGTTCTTGCTCATGTTTAGTAACAGGAGGATTAGAAGTCTCAAAGAAGTGGTGGAAAGGGGTGCCACTGGCAGAAGACACCCAAAATGTGGTCAGTGCCACAGCCCTTCCCCTCCTGGGACCAAAACCCCCTGGGACTGCAGAGGCGCCCATCCCTCTGGCCTTATCATGGTGTCTTATCACTGCTCCCTGCTGCCTGGCAGGGGTTTAAAAAGAGTATTAGTAATTTATTATTGCTCAGCTCTGAACTCTCAGAGCTCCCTGCAAGGCTGGGGAATGATTGTCCTTGCTGGGCTGGTGGGAAAGTGGAGCAGATGTGCTGAGGGACAGAGATCTGCTCAGCCACCAGGGTCAGCTTTCCTCAATTCACTCAACAGGGCCAGGCTCACGTTGTTCTTTCCTCACCAGCCAAATAATAATATACACTCTGTGTAAATCTGCATGGCTGCTGATTCCTATATTCTTATTCAAACAGATGCACAGATCTGGTTTAATGAAAGGACAAGAAATATTGTCTGTTAATGAACTCTGAATAATTATATCATGCTCTAAGCATTGAGTACAACAGCGCTCACAAGGGGAGGAAGAATCATTGGGCAAGGAAAATAATTGTCTCACTAGCAATTACCATTAAAGTATTAAAGAAACTGATGTACTCCTCATTAAATAATCTCTCTGGAAGCTTTTGTTCCCTAATAAAGTGCTCATCTCATGAAGTGCCATCAGGAGCACAGTAATTTGATTTGATGATGAGCCTTTACCTGCTTACAGGAGAATTGCTTGTAAATATTAATAATGGATTCTCACCAGGGGAAAAGAGGGTACAAGAGACATTCTGAAATTAGGGAAATAAATCATTAGGTGCCCTCCTCATCCTCTGTTCTTGATGTCTTCATAAATTAAAATCACAGTTGTTAACACACAGTTTTTCCTCCATTGCACAGTTTATCCTTCTGAAATGGTGCACTTGATTTGCTTTTTCTAATCAAGATGGGCTGTCTGCAGCTTAGTGCTTACACTGAATTTTTCCACCCACCCATTACTTGGGGTTTTTAACCTGCAGGTGGAGAATCTCACCCTGTGCTACCCAGAGCCTCCCAGACACACTGGGTGGATGGAAAAAAAGGGGTTTGCTCTGGCCAAAAATGCATCACAAATCTGCCATTTCCACCATTTCAGAAATCCTGCAGCACTTTGAACCAGAGAACAAACACATTGATGCAAGCCAAAATGCCAGGAGGTTTCTACAGCCCCTCTCCAAAATGCCAAGGCACCTGCTCCACTTTCTGAAGGCACCACAGCCTCCTGTGAGCACAACCTGAGACACTCAGAGCTCTACAGATCTGCTCTCGAGTTTCTGTTGTGTCCCAGCAGAAGCTGTGAGTTCTTGAAAAACAGCCCCAAAAATAGCATGAATCTTGTAGTTTCATTTTTCAGTGTTGTAGATCTGCCTTAACAGGAAGCCTCAGAAGGAGAATTAAAGGGTTCTCTTTTTTTAATATTAAGTGGTTTTAATATATTAAGAGCTTTGTCTAGAAGGCAGATGACACATCCCTGTCCCTGCACACCCTGGGCTGAGCTTCCTTTGGACTCTGCTTTCTTTGGACTCCATCGAACACTCAGGTGTTGATATGGTCAGCTCCACCAGGAGCCTTTCATCCCTCCCATTTATCTTTCTTTTATTGCAGCTGGTGGCAATAAATGTGGGATAAGATGCTACATTTGTCCCTAAATGATATCAGTTTATGATTTCATGCTGTGGGGTCAAAGTTCCTGCCTGGGTCTGTGCTGAGTGTGGGGCCCTGAATGGCCCCTTTGTGCTGCACTGGGAAAACCTTACCTGGGACCTCATGGAGCAGCAATCACAGAGACACTCCTGGGTGCTGCTGCTCATTATTCTTATTTCAGCCATTTAAACAGCTCTTTACAGAGAGGAAAAAAAAAAAAAAAAAAAAAGCTCATAAGCTCATTGAAAAATAGGCAAAAACCCAGGAATGTTTGTCTGGTTTTGTGTGGGTGAGGATTTCTAATGAAAGTTCTAGGAAATTTTTTTTTTTGTGTGTCTTTTCTGTCCATTTTATTTCCTCATTGCTCACAGGTATTTTTTGACTATTAACACTAACCTTTGTGTCACCCACATCCTGGTATGCCTCACCACATTTTGTGTGTGAAACACAAGAGAATCTTTATTATTATCAGAAAAACACAGGGCAATCATTTCTCTTTGCTTCATTGATTTCCACTGAAAAGGGAGGGGTGAGAGACCTGTCCTGGAAAAGTCCTGCACAAAACTTCTCTGAGCAAGAGCTGTCTGTGGCACATGGGATGTTCCTCAGTGTGGGGGGATTTTCAGATCAAATTCTTCTTTAAAATCCGCCTTCCTCAGCAGGGTCGGTGTTCTCTGCCCTCACCTCAGCTGGAAGATTTTGGGAATACTGGGAATTATGGAATGGTTTGAGTTGGGAGGGATCTTAAAGCCCACCCAGTGCCACCCCTGCCACGGCAGGGACACCTCCCACTGTCCCAGCCCTGTCCAGCCTGGCCTTGGGCACTGCAGGGACCCAGGGACAGCCACAGCTGCTCTGGGAGTTCCATCCCAGGGCCTGCCCACCCTCCCAGCCAGGAATTCCTTCCCAAATCCCACCCAACCCTCCCCTCTCTTAGTCTGAAACCATTCCCCCTTCCCCTGCCACTACAACCCCCTGAAAACAGGAGCAGTTCATTCCTTTAGGTTTCTTCATTGGCCTCTGGGCTTTGTCCTGTTTAGATCACTTTGGGCCCAGATAATCAGGATTTTAACTATAAAATGATTTAATTTATTTAATTAATTAATTGACAATTAATTTAATTAATTATTAATTTAATTATTGAATGTAATTAATATAAAATTAAAATAAAATTAATCTGCATTTACACCAGAATGAGGGAATAGTATTATGGGATGTAGCAGCTGCTGCTGGGTTTAGTTCAGGTAACACAGGTAAAATGATATTAATGTGAAGAGTCAGCAGGAAGAAAATCCTCAGTGTTCAGGGTACTCTGAGGCATTGCTCCTTCTCCTTCACGCCTCTTCCTCCACCTGTGTGCTTGGAGTTGTGCTTGCAGAGCCCGATGGGCCGAGCCCAGGGAGGCTTTCCTGGCGCCTCCTGCACACAGCTGGGGTGCAGTGGGTACACAAATGTCCCGGAGCCTTGCAGGGCCCGTGCTGGAGTTTCCCGCTGTAAAATGAAGGCTGTGGCACTTATTTAGCACCAGCCCTTATGCAGGAGAGGTGTGAAATCACTTCATGGAATTCCACTTCTGTAATTACAGCTACTCTGTAAAAATGCATTAAAAAACAAAAATTAAATATGTAAAAACCCGAGGTTACTAAACATGAGCATTCTACAGAATGTTACAACCCACCATGGAATTTCAGAAATTTCATTTTCTCCAAAGACAAACAGAGGAGGGAGTGGAGCAAAAAGCACACAATTTTTATCTCCACTCCTCATTTCTGCAAGGGGAGGTGTGCAGCAAAAACACAGCCAGGCCCTTCACCCTCACAACTGAGAACCTTAAACTCTCATTTGTATAATTAGATATGTTTCTATTTATTCTATGTTAATTATACATATTTCTATTTATTCTATATTTCTGAATGTGTTGGGAAGGGTGTCCCAGCAGTGTTTTCACACTGAATCCTGGGTCTGACCACAAAGCAGAGGCACACAAGGAGCACCCAGGATATTTAATGAACTCTCTCTGGAGCTGGAGAAATCCCTGGGGTGTTGCAGCTCTGAGAACCCCAAAGCTTTTTGTCAGTAATTCAGCACATACCTGACCCCAAAAAAAAAAAAAAAAAAAAAAAAAAAAAAAAAAAAAAAAAAGAATAAAGAAAAGTTGCCTGACTGGTTTTGTTGTTTCAGCTGTGCTGAAGGGGGAAGCAAACAAAGCTGAGGCGTTTCAATTAACTTTCTACTCTGACCATATTTTCAAGTAAATATTTCTCAGTGTTGATGTAGCTCAGCTTCAGCATTTTGTATTTTACAAATTCTTTGCTGCCGTCAGAGATCGGGATTTCTCTCAAGGAGGAGATTTGTCACTCCATCCTTCCCAGCTCTGGGTTTCTTGTCTCCTCTGCTGGAATTTGTCCAGCAGGGCAGGTCTCACATCTCTTTTCTGGCCCTCGAGCAGATGAATGAGTGGGGATATCAGAGCTCCCCCATCTCAGCACAACCTGCAGAAAATGTAGATTATTTATTCTGCTCTCAGCAAGTGGCTGCCGGGCCCTGAGCTCCTTTCTGCTCCAGCGGTGGCAACAAACACCAGAGGATGTCAAACTCTCCTCTCCCCCTTTCTGCTCCACGCTGGCATTAAGAATAAAGTTTTGCTTTGCTGTTTCCAGCTGATTTTAGCAGAAATCTATCCCAGTGCATCTCAGCGTTTTCAGTATTTTCAAAAGATCTCCCAAATTAAGTGGCAATAATCCCAAATGCAGCACTCAGAGCTGTGGGGTTTATTGGGACTTGGCAACTTCAAAGCAGCAGCAGCAGCCCCGAGATTATCCAATTGCAGTTCCTGGCAGCAGCTGTTAAATCTTAAATTGCTGAAACATTATCTCCTGTGCAGGATGATAGAGCCAGGCCAAATCGTCTGCAAATGCACAGGGACAAATCTGAAACTTGCATCCTTTCAAACTTCAGGAAAACTAAAAGTTAACTCAAGGGGGGAAAGGCCTTAGGAAAGTGATCAGCCGACAGCGTGGAGACAGCTTATCTCTTTGATCAGAAGATACTGGTTTTAAATCACAGGTAAACAGCCTTTTGAAGTATTGCAGACTATTTAATCTCTAACCACCAACATAAATTATTTTTTGTGCCCGTTTTAATCAGGAAAAGTGACTATTTCAGCTTGGAGGGAAAGTGTCTTTAGCAAGGTGACGGGGTTATGCTGCAGGGTGAGTGTTTTACCCCACTGAACACTGGCAAATACCTCCAAAAAACACTGGCTCTAGAGAAGAGCTTTTATAGATGTGCCTGCAAGAGCTAGGAGTGCCTTTACTGGTGTTTATTCAGCCCAGCTATTCAGTTGCTATGATTAAAACACATGCTCATATCTCTGTAGTTCCCTACACCAGTTTAAAATCTGCATTTCTCACGGTGAAAGGCTGGCCTTGCAGAATTAGGGGTCAATGTGTGATTTTTCCTAGCTCTTGGAGTAAATTTGCCTCCTGATATCCCTCCCCGTGCATTCTTTTCCAGAGTGTGATTGTTAAAATCAGGGAGCAATCGCTGGAGGAAAGAAAAGCTAAATGAGATTAAAGTTTGAACTGGCCTTTGATTTGCATGCAGATAGCACCGCTGAAACCTCTCTTTCTTACAGGATTTTTTTTTTGTTTCCTGCTCTAAATCTGTGTCTATCAAAGTTCTAACAGATCAGGGGAGGTGAAGTTGATTTATTGGAGGTTTAGGGCTGTTACAAATGCAGGGCTCTCATTCAGTCACTCGGGCTTGAGGTCAGATTGGATGGGCTGCAGTTACAATTTGTCTGTAGTGATGAACTTTCATTATCTTAATATCCCAAGCAAGGTACCTGCTAGCAACAAAACCACTTCCTTTGTATCACTGGCTAAAAAAAACAACCCTGGGTCTGGGTATTATTATCTGCCAGAGCTTAAAATCTGCATTTCCTGAAGAAAAAGTAGCAGAAAATGAGCTCGGGGCTCAGCTGGGCAAGGGGTTGAATGTTTGATAGGTTAATCTCACATTCTGTTTGGCAAAACTCTCAAAACTTAAATAATTTCCTTCCTTTTGTGTGGCTTTAGTGGGCAAAACTTCAGCAGGTGGAGGGAAAGAGCAAAAAAGAGAATACAAGAAATTGTCAGGCAGCAGCTTGAGCTGGAGATTGCTCTGATGTGAGAAGTTCTTTGGGGAAGAGGTTCAGGTCTGTGTAATCATTGCAAAACTTCTTTTTGTTTTCACAGTGAATTGAAATAATTTGATCCAAACCTTCTAAATTCAAAAGGTTTTTTTGCTCAGGACGTTTTTGCGTCCCTAAAAACACTCTTTGATTAGTTTAAGGACATTTTATGGCTTGGATGCTGAGGTAAGAGGAGGAACAACAGCCATTCTTTTGGCTCTGTGTTAAGATCTTTGTGGTTCTGTTTTGACTACAGCAATTAAATACAGCGGTGCTCAGACTGAAAATGTTATTTAGGATAAGAACTGGGGAGAAAGTGAGAGATATTTTCAAGGTTAACCATAAAAGCTCTATCTAAAGGCACAGCACAGCAAAATTCTTCTGCCGGCCTGTCTGGAATATCTGATTCCCTGCTCAGTTCTGCAAGGACCGAGCAGCAGAAGGCGAATTTGGGGGTAAAAACCAAGAGCTGAGCCCTTCAGGTGTCTCTGAGAACAGAAACAAGCCCAGAGCTGTGGGTGCAGCAGGGCTTTGTCTGCCCACACGTGTGGTGTGCGCTGTCAACTCATCTGTGAAGCAATTAAAAGCTTTTTGTTGTAGCTCAGAGCGAGGAAGTTTCCCCATGTATTTTTAATGTGGGAATGGATCCATTACAGCCCCGATGTGGACAGGCACTAACATCCAGTGCTATCTCTGTATTGATTAAATATCTAAGCAGTTATTATTTGTGGCTGATCTCACTCGAGGAGCACAGAACATTTTGGTGAGGCAGTTCCTCAGAGTGAGGTTTTAATGGATAAAAATGCCAGTAGAACGTGTGTGCCACGAGATGTTGTAACACACACGTCTCCCGAGGATTTAAATCCAAATTATAAACACCACCCCCCTAGAGCTGCGCTGTTCCTTCATTTCTGAGTGTACAAATACAGAAGTAAAAGAGCAGCTTGGGGAACACGTGCCTGCACTTCTGCAAACACAGCTCAGGGAGTGTGGAAATGTGTGCACAGGGGTGTCTTGTGCACTTTTATTGAATTTATGTGGATCTCATGGAGCTGCAGGAGCTGTGATTTAAATGTGCTGCGTTGGGGAAAAGAGTGGAAATCTTCAAACGGGGTCGTGGGAGGTGTCTGAAAGGAGAGTCAGTGTCTTGTGAGGTTCCATTGTGCAGTCACTCATCCCTTTCACGGGATGTTTTGGATTATTTTGACTAGATTAGCTCGCACAGGCTCATGAAAAGCACCTAGCCAAGTGTTGTTTGCCTGCTTTTCCCTCCTCCTCCCCCGGCCCTGGGTGTCCCAGCCAGGAGAGGAAGCAAGGGGGCACGGCAGAGCTTCACCAGGCTGCTGTAATTAAACCCTTGCAACACTTTTAGAGGAGAAAAAAATAAAAATAATTTTTTAAAAAAAAGTATATATATGTATATGTATGTATATATATATATGTGTGCATGTATATACATATGTATATATGTATAAATGTGTATATGTGTATATGTATATAAATATAAATATGAAAAATATAAATAAATATAAAATAAATTTAAATATAAATATGCATAAAATTTATATATAATTAATTATATATTTATACCTATATATAAATATGTATAATTTTATTAATATATAATTTTTTATATATTTCTATATATATGTATATAAATATATATATATGTGTGTGTGTGTATATATATATATATATATATATATTATATATATATATATATATATATATATATATAAAAATAATTAAAATTAATTAAAGCAGGATCTTTATTTCTGGGCCCATTCCACACTGGAGGTTTCACTTTATCCTTCCAGGAGACCCTCAGCATCTCCTCTTGTCATATTTAAGCATTTCAAGGGTATGGAAAGATAGGGAATGTCTAACCACCCCCCTCAGGGCCTGTCTGCATTTGTAGTGCAGGTTGTACAGATTGCATTCAGCACCCCACAGTCCCGAGGGAGGTCGGAGCACGAAGGGAAATGGATCCCAAATGGGTCCCAGGATGGTTTGGGATGGAAGGGAGCTCATCCCACCCCTGCAGGGACACCTTTCACCATCCCAGCTCGTCCAGTGCTCAGAGAGAAGTGCCAAACACCTCTGGCACACAGTGACAGCCCAGACATTTCTTATTGGAGTTTTTTTTAATTATTATAAACTCTCCTTGCTAATAACAAGAAGATTTATGAAGAGCTGTCCCTGAAGTCACTCAGAACTGACTCGTTAGCTGAGTAATTTCAAATCAAATCATTGTTTCTCTCATGAAAGAAACAAGGCTTTCACTCAGGTCTAAATGTCAAACTTGTAAATCTAAAACCAGAACTGGGGAGAAGGGGCAAAGTTTCTCTTCCTTGCTAACACCAGCTCAGTCTGAAATGCTCAGGAAAAGGAGAATAAAGCAGTTGGTCCAACTCACCTGTACCCTGAAGGGGAATTGCTTAAGTGCAGACAGGTCCTGGGGTCTCACTTGTAGAAAAACAAGAAGTGAACCCAAAACTGAGCTGTGAGCAGTTCTGCACACGGAGAATTTGATAAGCCCTGAGTGCTGGCCTAGACACAGGTGGGTGTTTGTCCCTGCACCCAATCCAGGTGTGCAGTGCTCAGGTGGGCACCTGCAGGGACCCTGCCCACCCTCACCTGTGCTCCCAGGGACGGTGGGAAGTGCTGCTGGGTCTGGGCTGCCTTAGATGCCTCCCTGTGCCCTGGGTTTTAATCTGTAAACACAGGAAAAAACACCATTTTCTAGTCATGAACCACTGCTTGAAAATGGTGCTTACTGGTTAATTCAGGATAACAAAGATATCTTGAGTAATTCTGGGGTTTTTGTGATGAACTGGAGCAGGTAGGAAGATAAACCATGTGCCTGGAATTGTTCAGTTGTGATAATTGCCATTTTATCTATAAAATATAAATATTATCCTGTGTGATTAAGACAGAATTTATTTTAAGCAATCAATCAACTGTAACTAAAACAAAAAGCAACAGAACAACCCCCAAACCCCCCAAATGCTGGGCCATTATTGTTCTAATTCTAGTTGGTTGCTTTTGTTGATAATGGAATATTACCCATTTTATTGAAGAAAAGTAAATTCTTTTTCATGAAGAAGAGCACAGAAGACCCAAAAAATGAGCAATTTCAGCTCTGATTTCAAATCCTGCTCTTTGCTCCTTTGTCTTCTATCACTAAAATTCAAACTAAACCCGTGAAAAGCCAAATTAAGTACGTTTTGTAGGTGATCTGAGCAATTCATGTGTTCAGTCTCCGTATTTGCAGTGTTTGGTCACTGCTGGCCCTGCCCATCTCCCTCTCCCTGCCAGATCAGGCACTTTTTATCTGCTCTGCTGTCTCTGAGTTTCAAAGCTCCAGCTCAACGATAATTTTACAACTCTGGCACTTTCAGACTTGCTCAAGCAGAGAACACAATCTTTAAATCCAGCTGAATTCAACACTTGTATTTATTAACAAAGTGGCACCCGGCCAGAATTCCCAGCACAGAACCTGTTTGGCCATAATGCTGCCTTTGTGAGGATATCTGAATTTCTGGAATTCAGACCCACCAATTTGCTCAATGAACCAGAAAGCATTTTCTATTTCGTGGCAGGAGGAATTAGGAAAAATTACCAGCCTTGCATTTTTTTTCCCCCTGAGTTCTGTAATAAAATTGTTTTTGAACTTTATTCTTCTGGGTATTGGGGTGTTCCTGTACATTCCAGTCATCTCAAGATGACCACATGAGGAGAAGGAGGAAACAAAAAAAAAAACCCAAACCAGTACTGAAACAACAGCGAATATTGTAATTTCCTAGTTTCTTTTTCCTAGAAATAACCTCAGAAATGCTTCCTAAGTAAAGATGTTGGGTAATGCAGGAGATTTGTTCAGGAGATTTATACTGTATAACTGAAAACCCTGAACAGATCAGCAAAGGTTGCAATTTTATAATTAGAATCATTTTTCAAAAGTGGCAAAAGGAGGGTTGTTGAACTTTAGTTTGTGTCTCTTTTGACAAACAGGCACTTCTGAAAAGCATTTTGCCTTTAATTGTTCCTCTTTTGTGTTTTTGTTTTGATTTTCTTTTGAACAGCAACAGGAATTTTATCCTCTCTGAAGAAGTGTGAAAACTTTTCCTGTAATTTCTTGCATCACTCGAAGAGGGAGGAAAGTTTGGACGGTGCCAGAATGTCCCACCATTAACATGTAAGTCGATGACATATTTTTTTTAATGTTTAACAAAAAAACCACCATTTGTTGTTTGTTGCTTAGGGGAAAATCCTTTCATGACTTCAACTTTTGGTTATTGTGACTCTGTTATTTCACTAGGGCTGAGTCTATCAGTGTTTGTGTTTGGGAGTTGCATTTGTGACTAAAATTAGAGGACCCCTTGGTATAAATATAAATATTTATATGAATGTAACTTTTTGATAAAAAGCCCGTGCGTCTTGCATGTGTCCATGAAAATTCAGGAAAAATAACTTACTTCAACTGTCATAATCCTCATTGTTTAGCTCTTGAGGTTTGATTTAGAGAGCTCAGAAAGATCAGGGACCTGGTAACCCAAATAACCCAGGCTGAGCTGAGGACATGTTTTGCTGATGAACTGAGAAGAATTCCCCAAACATTTGGTACCTGAATTTTCTCTCCAAGTCTTTTTTGTGAAAGATGTGGGATGTCTTAGACTGTGTTCAGCCAAGTTCAGGGTTTCTAGGGGCTGTCATGGATGGAGCTGTGAGTTCCTAAGCACAGGCCAGGTGTGCTGGTGATGCCCCAGCCTTTTCCAAGTGCTGCTCCCAGGAATTCCTGGGTCCTGCTGTCTCATCCCAGTGGAGATGTGGATGGCCACCACTGAAACTGCACCATTTCCATTTGAATGTCTCAGCAAATACTGGCAGAGACCAATGCTGTGTCTTATTTTTATTTTTTAAGCCTTTCACTTCCTCTTTTGGTTTCCTCCTTGGGCTCTCTTGCTCTGATACTGTTTTGTTCCTGTGTATTTCACAGTGAATGGAAAGCCAGGGAGGGCAGGTGAGGAGCTGGCTCTGCAGCAGGGCAGAGGTGCTGGAACATCAGCTCCTCCAGTCTTCTGCTTAAATCCATGGTCACAAACCAGGATAACCCTGCTGGAGCTGCTGCCCCATCCCAGCAGTCCCTGTCTCCCTGTCCTTGTCATCCCCTCACCTTCTGCCTGTAAATCTGAGTGCTGCAGACACTGTGCACAGAACCAGACCAGATTCACTTGAGAGCTGAGTAGCAGACAGAGAACCCTCAGGGGTTTTTGTTTTATTTTTGCTTTCCTTGTCTCTGTTTCTGTTCCACTTCTCCAGCGCTGCTCTGGCTTGTTTGGGTACCGCTCTCCAGTGCTGACCCCTCATGCACAGGGAGGGACCTTTGTCACCCAGCTGTGATACCCAGGTGTTGTGGCCTCTCTGAGCAGCTCAGGCAGGGCTGGCAGTGTCCCCTCCCCTGGGCAGGGAGCTCTGTGTAAGGTGGGATTGTCCCTCAGGTGCCACCACACCCCTGTGTTTACAGCCCAGCTGTGCCCCAGTGACAGCTCCACGCCACAGTGACAGCCAGTGCTGCTCTCCTGGCTCTTTGGAGCCATTATAGGTGGCATCAGCTGGTCTAACACTGCTGTTATTTCCATTTTAATAACAAAGCGAGGTGAGGGCTGCCCTAAAGAGCTGGTACCTGGATGTGGAGCAGCTCAGAGCAGAAATGGGCCATGAAAGGCCAGGATGAGGGATGCCAGAAGAGTGAGGAGAAGGGAGATGTGTCCTATTTAACTGCCAAGGGGAATCTGAAGGAAATAATTGCATTTTCCTTCCCCCCAGACTCATCCCTGCTAACTGGTCATTTCATGGAGCCTGAGTGTCAAAGAAAATGGTTTGGCCTTGGCTGGTTCAGCTCCCTGCCCCAGAGCCCTGTGGTTCTGTGGCTGGAGGCGCTGGCCCAGGGCAGGGGGGGCAGCAGAGGGGTGATCCCTGCACTGGTGCACTGTAACTGCAGTGTTTGTTCATTTTTGTAGTTTCATGTGCGAGGCCCTCCCTGGAAAATGAAATTTGTATTGTTGGGTTGTTTGGCACAGTTCCAGCTGCGCTGATTGTCTTTTATTGGGCACACAGATTTGAGCTGTACTTGATTAGAGCATCAGTTTGATTTCTTTGCCTGGTGCTTCCAGCCCTCACATGTTTTTCCCTGCCAGCTCAGCCAGCAGCAGCAGGACACTGAGGGGCTGCATTTATTCTTCCTGAGCACCAATTTTCAAAGCAAAAACCACCTTTGAAGCAACCTTCTCTGGCCTAGCCTCATTTCTTGGCTTTATCCTTCTAAATGATAGACCAAAATCTGTGTCTCAGTGTGGTAGGAGGAGGCAAAGTAAATAAACAGAGTGGGACTCACAGCCTTGGGTTTGAAGTCCAGCCATGGATAAAGGCGCTAAAAGAGAACCCTGTCCTGCCCTGTCATGGCCTGGGATCCCTGGGAGGCCTTCAGGGGTCTGTTCTCAGAGATTCCTTGGTCAATAATATAATTTAAAGCAACATTTAACCCATCTGAAGACTTACTAATGCAACACTACAAGGAGCAGTTGTTGGCTCCTACCATGGGCATAGAGCAGAGGTCAGAAGTAGGAGAGAGTCAAGTTTCTGGTTTTGATTTCATATGAAAATGTTTTATTATAACTTCATTTCATGTCCAGGGATCCACAGTTGAATCGCACATCATTCAGCCTCTTAATTTCCTGTAATAAAAATATAAGTGCTCAGATAAAGAAGTTCAAAGACCTTCACTTGAAAATCCTGGGGTTGAGAGAGAGAAAAATCTTCTCTATGCTTCTTCCAGCTCCTCAACAGGTCTGCAGTGTCAGCTTGTGTGTGCTTGGTGTCCTTTGTCACCTCCTTCCCATCGGGGGTTTTGAAGTTTGTGCTTTAATGCCGTTACTGATGTGGCAGGTTCCACGTGCTGGGCTGGCTGTGAGGGGAGCTCCCTGCTCCGGGGATTGGGAATGGGAACTGCCCCTCCCAGCCGGGCTGCAGCTCTGCATCCTGCCGGGAGAGCTCCCAGCCCTTCCTCAGGCAGCCGGGAAACTGAGAGAGCCATCCCAAAGTGCATTCATCCCAAACGGGAGAGCCATCCCAAACTGGATACATCCCAAATGGGAGATTTATCCCAAAGTGCATTTATCCCAAACGGGAGAGCCATCCCAAATGGGAGAGCCCTCCCAAGCTGGATTTATCCCAAAAGGCAAATTCATCCCAAACTGGATTTATCGGAAACGGGAGGTTCATCCCAGACTGGATTTATCCCAAAAGGGAGGTTCATCCCAGACTGGATTTATCCCAAACGGGAGATTCATCCCAGACTGGATTTATCCCAAACAGGAGATTTATCCCAGCCCCAACGCCCGGCACTGGGGGATGCTCTGGGCAGGTCTCTCTGTACCTGTTCCCCCTCAGTTCCTCGCCCAGAGCTGACTGTCCCCCAGCAGCCCATCCTCATGGGCTCTGCAGCACCCAGACACCAGCAGGGTTTGGAAGGCTCAGGCAGAGCTTTTGCCCCTCAGGGCTGCCTCGGTGACCCTCAGGCAGGAATTTGTGATTCCCAACAGCATCACGGAGGCCTGGGAGCCTCTCCCCAGATCAGTGCCGGGTTTGTGATGCAGAAATGACAAACAAATCACCCAGCCTGTGTTGCTGCAGCGTTCTCGGCCTGTGTTAGATCCCACCGAGGCCCCAGCAGCGAGGGAGAGGCAGGCAGGGATGAAGGACTGGGAAAGCTGGGCTGCACAACCCTGCTTGATGGGCGGTCTCCTCTGATATCACAAACTTTTCCTATTAGGAAAAAGAAGCCAGAAGCCTTTGCCTACCAAAAGAGAATCTTTGATCTCAGTCTTTTATGTTGCTCTCCCCCTGGCCCCCTGACTCGGAGGAGCCATGCCAGCATTATAGAAATAGCATCTGCAAAACAATTTGCAAAGCTGGCGTTGAATACATCTCGCTTTTCAAAAAGCAAATCTTTCACATCATGTCATGTGGTGATTTTTGTGATGTTGCATTTTTTTTTTCATGGCCTATGTGTAGAAGATGGATGTCAAAGACATCAACCCAACAAACAACTGTAAATATTTGCCTTGAGAAGCATGTGGTATATCCTGTAATTCTTGGCTCGGCCTCTTAATCTGGAGGCAGCTTAATTAGTTGTTAGTGGACTAAAGCAAAGAAAATCTTTTAAAAATAAATTAAATAAACAACATGGGGCCTGATTTTTATAAAGTGCTATAGTCCACAGTGGCTTTTGTAGAAGCTAAGTGTGCTCATCACTCTGAGAACCGGGCCCTGCTTTGAAAGTTAAAATTTTAGCTGTGTTCTTGGCACTACATAAAATCACCCAATTAAGGGATTTCAGAAACCACTGGCACTGCACAGTCCCTTAATTCTATATTTATTTTCCTGAATTTGTGGCCATAACTTCAGAAATACTGGATTTCCTTTAGCTGCTGTTGTTTTTTGGTCCTAAGGAGGGGATCATGGTTTGGAAGACAAAGGTACTACAGAAATCAGTTCTCTTTGTGAAAAACTCTGAATTTTGTTTTCCTCCTCATGACATCTTTAAATATAACTAGTGATAGCAAGCATGTTAACATTCCACTGACATGTGGTTCCACAGAAAAGGTCTCTCCAATTTTTTTCCAGTGAGCTCTTAAGTGTGAAAAAAACACATGAGCATTATTGAGGGCGGTTTAATGGGATCTGTGTTCAGCAGTCGGGATTTCAATTTCTTCTTTAAAATGTTAGCGTCAGGGCTGTGATAGAAAATGTAATATAAAATGGTGATGCTGTGATGTCAGCTGGAATACTGGGTTCAGTCCCATTTCAGCAAGAAATACTCCATAAATAAGGGTGGCTAAGAGATGAGTGGCGTGTGTAAAACGGATAAAAAGAATTTCTTTCTGTAGTGCAACACAAATATTCCACGGGACTCATTATCACAAGATGTTCTGGAAGCCAAAGAGAAAAAGTTAGATGTGTATCAGAAATAGCCATGGGGCAAGAAAAGGAATTAGAGCTTCTCAGGAGCCCCGCACAGATGTGGGTTGGGAAACAGCTCTGCTATAGATGGGATCTTTCTTTACAAGATCCTCGAGGTCCCGGACTTTGAAGGGGCCAGCATGAGGGAGATGTTTATCTGCTGAGGTTTATTCAGGACTTCTGGCCCTCCATGAAATGGGAATTTCTTCAATAATATAACGAATTTAGTGCATTTTGAGCAATCTGCTCCCGTTTATCTGCCTCGTTTCCCTCTGGGAGCCCGGGAGGATTGCAAGGGACAGCTCTGGATAAGTTTTTTATCCCAGGAGTTTGTTCTGTGCCCAGCCAAGAGGGGTTCAGCTCTTCCCTGGTGATTTACGGTGATATTTACACAGAGCCAGCCCCTCCTGAGCACATGGGGTTTGTGGTGCCTTTTTGTTTCTCCTTTGCAAACACGGACCATCACATTAAACCCTAATTTAAGAATTTTCACCGGCGGTTTTGCCCGTGCTGTTAACAAACTGTAGATGCAAATATTGTTCCCGTTGCCTGACTCCTGAGGAGAGTGCGCCATTGATATGGAAATATCTCCTTTTCTCTCCTTTCCATCACCCAAGATCTAAACAGCCACAGTATTCCATACAGTACTGGCAGGAAACAAAAGTCATGGATCACTCCTAGTTCGAAAATGAACTTTTTCCATAAATATTCTCTGGAGGCACAGTTGGGCTAAAAAATATTTTCATGTGTGGGAGTTTTTGGGCAATCGTAAATAACGTTTTTATGCAAAGAAATGTAACATTTACAGCTGGCATGTGGCTATTTCTTTATTTCCATTCTTACCAATATTGCAATAAAATAATGTAAACCAGGCATAAATATTTTTGCTAGAAGTCCCATTAGTTTGAAGTGTTAATATGTGGAGGGGACAAATTAGTCAGAAAATAGGGTGGTTAGAACTGCAAAGAATTTGGGTGTTATCATAAAGAAATAGGGTGGATATTTAGAAAAGGAGCAGATCTGAGCAGAAATGTGGATTTAGGAAAATGTGCCCTGAGTGTGACAAAATATTCAACTGGAATTTGGGAGAACACCCTATTCAGAATATAAAAACTGCGCTTGGAACACACCAAATAAAAGATAATTAGAAATACGCTGCTCCACAGAGTTTGTAATTAGAGTCAGGAAGTCTTTATCTCACTCCGAGACGCTGAATTAAGCCGTGAGGTTGAGAAAATCTCGTTTTTTGTGATGTTTGGAGGGCAGTGGTGCCTGCCTGGACACAAATGCTTCCCGAGCAATGAGCACAACACCTTTAGGGGAACTGCTGCGGGCACAGCAGCCGATGTGGAATAAAAACTGAATTTCAGAATTCAGTAGAATTCTATTCAGTAGAATAAAAACGCTGAAATTCAGCAGGGCTCTGGCCAAACAAAATTCGCAGCTGAACGAATTGAACATCGCTGGGAATGACCAAATTTCCCTTCCCTGGGAAGATGCAGCGAATGATAGCACGCTGCAAATTTTCCCAGTGAAAATATCCCCAAATATTTCAGCTCGTAGCAAGTATGTCCCAGTCAGAAATCTTGCCCAGACTCTCCTAACAAATGATAATGCGCCCATTCTGCAGTCATTGACACATGCTGCAAACATTTTTACTGTAAGTCGTGGCTCCGGGGGCTGTGTGTGCTTTGTGTGCGAGCACTCCGGATGAGTCATTAGGATGCTGATGGAGGATGGGGGGGAATAAAAGAAAAAAAAAAGAAGTTTTGAATGTCTAAAAGGTTTCAGACAGTGCTGGCTGAAATCTGCATGAATCAAAGGCAGGAGCACTCACCTGTCTGGGGCTCCTCGAGGGCCCAGCGAGTGCGGAGTTTGGTATGAGAGAATTTCAAAGTATGCAGAGCAAGGGGTTCTGTGTCACATGCTCCTCCCAGGGAGACGCTTCTGCCTCAGATGTGGTTCTGCCCGGGCAAGGCATCTCCTCGTGGAGTTTATCAATTTCCACAGTTTGCACTGCCTGAGCCTCACGTGGTGGCTGCGTGAGCGCTTCTGCGCTTCTGACAGCAGATAAATGCGCTTGTATAAAACTGTCCGTTTGGGGAACCAGTAAAAAGTGTGTTTTAACTGAGAGGGAATCAGTAAAAAGTGTATTTTAATTCAGATAGAGCTGCTGGGGACAGCCCGGCAGGAGCAAGGATATTGGGGGATTTCACCCCTGGGCTGTGGAAGTGTTCTGTGCTGGGGTGGCACCGTGCCACAGCTGTCCCAGCAGGCTCTGATGGACAGCTGTAGCTCCAGGGATTTTTTAAAATAGTAAAAATAGTATTTAATTTTTTTTAATAGTATAAAACAGCCCAGGACAAATTTGAGGATGTTGGGGTGGTGTATTGTGTGTTCAAGTGGAACTTCCCAGCATTTCAGTGGGAGAGTTGGCATGGATCCTCTCAGTGCCAGATTTATCTGTGCTGGAATTTCTTTGATTTCATCAAATGTGTTGTCGTGGCTCCAGACACACTCCTGGATATCCCGAGTCTCTATTGCACATCTCAATTATTCCCAGTTTCACTCCTGATATCCCAGCTCCGAAGTTGTGTATCCCAAACCACAGTTATCCTTCTTAAAATTAAGAATATCGTTCTCAAGATCACTTTATTTATGGAGTGGGCCTTTTCTGTAGGGAAAGCATTCCTGAAAAGAAGTGTTTGCTCTTTCCAAACTCGTGACAAAATAATATCCCCACAAAGTGGGAGCCCTGCACTCCCAAACCTGGGAATTTGGGATCAGGAGTTTGTGTGGGTGCCCTGGAGCTGCAGCAGCTCTGAGATCCATCCACCCTGTCCTGCACATCTTTAAAGGCACCGCTGGAAAACGATTGGGATTTTCTGGGATCTGAGCGTTCCAGCCCCGAGCAGGTCCTCCCAGCAGGAGCCAGGACCCACACAAGGAGGGAATATTGATGCCTTCCTCCCCACCTCCTTTTGTTTCACTTTTGCCTTTTACATCTCGCCTTTCTCAGTGCTTATAAATAAAAGCCGAGCCCAAATCCTCGCTGCTCTTTAAAAATTCCCCTTACCTTTAAATTTAAAACGCTGGTGTAAAATAATTGGATTTGTGAATAAATTGCCAGAGGTTTGGGGGTTTGGTTTACATTTATCTTCCTGAGGAATGGCGTTTATCAACTCCTTGTGAGCTGTCATCACCTTACAGGATCTGCTAAATACACCGTGTTCAGGCTGCTGCTTCAGCCTTGGCCATCGCAATTCATGTATTTCTGGGAAACTTTTAAACATTTAAACATCAAACATCAGCACTGGAAACCTTTAACACTGTCTTGCTGCCCAGGAGGGGCTGGCTGGGATGAGTGCCATAGGGAAATAATTGTTGTTGTTTTGTTGTTGTTGTTGTTGGTGTTATTATTATTATTATTATTATTATTATTATTATTTTTTATTATTATTTATTATTATATTATTATTATTATTATTATTATTATTATTATTTAATTTGTTTATTTATTTTCCCAAACAACGATCAGCTCTACTGGCTTCAAGGAAAGTAGAAGCAGTTTCTTTAACTCTGCGTGTTTGTTTACTTATTTCTTTCATGCCATTCCTCCCTTGAGGAGAAGAAGCTGTTAGGAAGGAATTTTTATTCAAATCTCCCAATCAAACCTGGGCACTTTATCATCCGCCCTTGGCTGGCTCTGAAGTGAGAGGAAGAACCCTCAGGACAAAGGGGCAGAACAAAAAAAAGGCATTTGGAGAATCATTAAACCACAATCGAGCCTAATTGCTTCGCATTGGTTGGAAAAAATCCAACTTATTTAAGTTTACCAGAGAGCTGATATGTGCAACTGGCAAACGCTCTTCAGGAGGGTTGGGGTTTATTTTATTTTATTTTATTTTATTTATTTTATTTTATTTTTTTATTATTTTATTTTATTTCATTTTATTTTATTTTATTTTATTTATTTTATTTTATTTATTTTATTTTATTTTATTATTTATTTATTGGTTTGTTTCATTTAATTTCATTTATTATTTTATTTAATTTATTATTTTGTTATTTAATTTCTTTTATTTCATTATTTAAATGCTTTTATTTTATTATTTTATTCAATTTATTATTATATTCCATTTATTACTTAATTTAATTTCTAGCACACCTGAGAATGAATATTTGAAAACTTCTGGAGCACATTTCTACTCTCAGCAACAGCACAACAAATCTGTAGTGAGTGCATCACAAACTCCTCTGGTTTGTGAGGTGTGGCTTTCCAATTCTGTTTGGGGACTTTGTGTTCAGCTCATAAATAGCAGAGAAATGACATTTTGCCTTAAATGTGTATTTCAACGAGTCACCTTGAGCGAAGCTGGGGAGGAAGGAGCTTTGGAGATGTTTCCAGAGAGGCTGGGAAGGAAGGAAGGAACCTGGAGGAGATGTTTGCAGAGGCTGGGGCTGCTGTGGCTGCAGGGTGATGGATGCTGCAGATTCTTGGTCTGAGCCAGGCAGGGGAAAGGGACCAGGTGACTTCTGCATCACAGGAAAGTGCTCTGAAAGAGCAGAATGGAAATGGGCCCTGGCAAGGAGGAAATGCCTATTTATATATTTTATATTTTATTTTTATTTTTTTTATTCTTTATTTTATATTTTATATTTTATTATTTTATATTTTATATTTTAAATTCCTTCCCCTTTTCTGGAAAAAGGTACTTGTGAATAGATTTTGATGAAAGGAGATTTTAATAGAAATTTAATCATTCCACATGCCCACCCATGAGCAGCTCTCCCCCATCCCACCCAAGGGCTGTGCCTTTGCTTCCCACTAAAACTAAACTTGTTTCCATGAATTTGGCTGTCTGGGCCCAAGGTACCATTCCAGAACCTCTGAAATGTTATTATTATTTATAATAATAATAATAATAATAATAATAATAATAATAATAATAAATAATAATAATAATAATAATAATAATAATAATGGAATAATAATAATGGAATTATTGAAGTGGAATTTTGACTTTTTCGTGGTTCATCCCTGGTACTCTGGGTTGGCACAGCACAGGTGGGCTGAGAGAAAGAGAGAAGTTTATTTTTGATTCTGTATTCTGATAGTAAAAAAACCCCAATTATCAGGAATCTGTTGTAGGGATTCTATTCCCCTGTCCTTTCCCCACCTCTCCAAGCAGGAGGGATCCCAGCTGGGAGATTTTCCTGCTGCCACAGCCACCATTTCACAGCAGCCCCGTGCAGAAACCAAATGGTGGCACAAGAGGCTCTGCTCATCATTCATCCCCAGCTGTCTTTTTGCCTCTGCCACCCTCCCTGTCTCCCCCACCAATAAAACCTTGCACTTAGAGAAATTCAGGAAAAAGAAAAAAAAAAGTCCCTAATCCCCCTGTCCCTGCAGCATCAGCCCCACAGGTTAAGGCACACTCCAATAGTTCAAATCAAAGAAACCTTGTGACAATGGGGCCTTTTAAAAAAACCTCCATGCATCTATTTCTAAACCCCCTAATCTCAGAAATCCTTATTACCTATCGTGTTACTTTGAGTCATGGACATGAAGGAAAGGGAGGCCTGGCATTCAATTATGCTGCTTGCTTTAACAAGGTGTGTATAATAAATGAGCAGTTCTTAATTGACTTCAATGCAATTTGACACTGCTGGAGTAGGAGAAAGAGGGAGCCAGAAAGGAAGAAGACGTGCAGCTTAAAGATGTTAGACAACACAGTTATTTAGAGCATGAATTTTATGATGCTAAATTAATTAACCAGTATTTAAATTAACAATATTTGGTGTAAAAATGATGGCAAGAAATGCTGTGCCAGTAATTATGTTCTACGTGGCTTTGTGTTGTCAGAGATAATGGATCATTGGTTGAAAGGTAAAATTCTCCAGCTTTTAACAGTCCTTGCTAAAGGAGTGTGCTTAAAAATGTAATGTCCCATTTTATGGGTTGCTTTCTTCAAATTAGGCCTTATAAAAACAGATAATGCAATAATAAAATCCCTGCTCATAAATATTTGATCTGGGCAGTGAATGATGCAGAGACACAATCTCCAGATTTAGATGAATTTAGCTAATTCCCATTTGGGGCAGGGCTTCAGGAGGGACATTTGTCAGTGCAGTGGTGACATTTTTGGGTGGCATTGCCACCGCACAGGGGGGGCTCTGGGCTGTGATTTAGCCTGGCACAAATCCGTGTTCATCCTCAAATCCCTGCTGGCACCTGTGCCAGGAGGGCAGGGAGGGGGTGCCCCGTTCCCAGCCCCTGGAGCAGGGATCCCTCCAGGTGAGCCTTGCTTTGCTCAGGTGCTGCCACGTCAGGAATTTGGCAGAGCTGAACCCCACAGCCAGGGCTGAGAACTGCCTGGGAAACTCCTGTGAGCCTCAGCAGCTCTGGCAAACCCCTGCCAGGGCTGCAGGCAGGGTGAATCCAGGGAAATGCCCCATCCCTACCTTCCAGAGGGGCACACACAGCTGGGACTGTGGCACACACACACAGCTGGAATTGTGGCACACAGCTGGGACTGTGGCACGCACACAGCTGGGATTGCAGAACTGGTGCAGTTCCCTGAGAACCCCAGGGATTTCCCTGGAAAAGCAGCTCCCTCCTCCTGCTCTGCCAGGCAGGGATGTGCCCCTGTGTGCTCACTTGAAGCTGTTCCCTCTTTTGGCACAGCCAGCACTGAGCCAAACCCCTCCTGGGGGAGGCCCTTTGCCTGCACTGATCTGTTCTCAAGCTGATTTTGGTCCCTGGTGTTACCACAGATGTTTTTGGCACCACGTTCAGGTAGAACAGGCAGCTTCACCCACCACTGATCCTGTACCACTGCAGCTCCAAATCTGCCTTGCAGCCCCTGGCAGGGCTGGGCCAGGAGGCAGGCTGCAGTAATTCTTATCAGAGGATCACTCTCCAGCTGGAACCACAGCAATAAGCTGTTACAGATTCTTAGATCCGATGAAGAATGTACTTCCAGCCCCGAGCCTGAGCAAAGCCAGGCTTGTGAGGAGTGAAACGCCACGAGAGCAGAGGATTCATGGCAGGCTCTGTCAGCTCTTTCAGTCACTTAGGTGTGATTTGCATCACCATTTCCAGCTGCTGACTATTTACAGAGGCACAGCCCTTGGGTCTGCATCAGCTGCTGCAGGAACAGGTGTTTGCCATTGTGGGGCTGCAGGAGGGAGGCAGTGATGGATGGAAACCAACAGCCCTCTGATAGGAAAACTGCTCCCTCAAGGAAGCAGCACGGTGCTGGGGAGGGAAAGCAATTCAGCTAAGTTGCCTAACAACCTCCAATTTTGTTACTGACTCCTCTTTGGGCTGGCAGGAGAGGAAGGCTGGGGCTGAGGACAAACGTGCTGCTCTGGCTGGGCTGAGCTGCTGGAATCCTTGCCAGGGGCTGCCATTCCCTCTTTCCCTCTCTTCTGGCCACTAAAAGCTCCTGTGGCCACTCCCAACCTGGTTCTTTCCTTGGGTGGGGGCAGTTTGGGATATTTGGGCAGGGGATTTGAAGAACCCCCCTAAATGCCCTGCTGAGCTCACACAGCACACCAGGAAAGGCCAGGATGTGCTGTGAGATCTCACTTCTGCTTTGGAAGGACAATCAGGAGACAAGACAGCTTGGTCTGGGTCGGTGGCTTCTCCTTTTACTGCTCCTGTGGGGGAGCCTCTTTTAAAGGTTGTATTCCATGGTCTTGGAGGTCTTTTCCAACTTTAATGATCCTGTGATCCTGTTCTCTCTTTTTGTGTATTTCTCCCCATTGTGCTGTCCCTCAGGAATGTGCCCCACAGGCTGCAGGGGAGAAAATAACCTGGGACAGGCTGCAGCTTCCCAATTAATAATGTTCCTAATGAAGGAATTATTAATATTAATTAATCCACTCATCACAGATCAGGAGCTCTTGAGTTAGTGCAGAACGCTCGAAGGAAGGGCCAAGTCCTTTCCCCAGGAAGCTGCTTGCCAGCACTGTGGGGTGATGTGCCGGGTTGGAAACCACTTGGATTTGCCTACACAGGCAATTTTTCTGCTTTGCTGAGTTCTGTTACACAACTGTCCTGAGCTGACTGCTTTCCAAAGTGAGGAGTCATCAATGACTCCTCGATATTGATGTGACTGGAGTGCTTTAAAGTCACCACTTGCTCTGTACCAAGAATGCCACAACCATATAAATTAAATGTTATGATTTGTTCTCAGAACAGCAAACAAAAATGGTATAAGGGCACGGTTAACATTCTGGAGGAAATTTATGTCATAAAAATCCAGTTTGCTTGTTACAAAGCCAGGAGTCTTTGGTGTAGACAAAGATTGTATTGTAGCTGGTTTGATTTAAAAACGTTTTTGAAGTGTTCAGTCCATTTCTGTGTCAGGTCTGTGGTAACACTGCAATCTGTCTTATCAACTGTGCCCCTCCAAGACGTGCGCTGAGGCAGTCCCATTTCCTTGAGCACTTGAAACACGTGCTTAACTTCAAGCACATGGTTCACTGGGTTTTATTAAATAAAATAATAAAAAAAAGGATAATTGGCACAGTCTCCCCACTCAGCTCCCAGTGCAAACCCTGATGACAGTGTAATGACAATCCAGAGCGTGCTCCCAGCTCTGGGCTGGGCTCTCTGTGGGGAGCACACACAGCCCTGCTGCAAGGGGAAATTTATATCCTGGAGACTTCTTCCTGCTGCCAAATGTTCAGGGGCCCAAGCAATGACAGCCCAGAAATCAGGAACAATTTCAGCAACAAATTCAATGAAGAGTTGTGATCCCATTTGGGTTGTGTGCCTTCCAAAGCAGGTTAAAATAATTTCAGAATGATTTTGCTCTGTTCACTTTTTTTGTGCCGTTAAATGAACTTTTAAATTCTCTTCTGACAGCCAGGAGTGAGCCTGATAGGAAGAACAGTTTCCCTAATTATTTAGCAAGCGCTGCAGGGTGTCAGTGCCTCTCCCAGGATGTTCTGGGAGGGCTGGGCCCCACCTTGGCTGGGTCCCACCTGGGTGGGAATGAGGGAGACCCCAGCAGGGCACAGGCAGTGGGACATTGCTGGGGAAGGGGTTAAAAACGAGCCCAAAGCCCGGAGTGTGGCAGCACCTGGTGCTGCTGCTCCAGCCCTGACCTCCTGCAGGTTGTTCCTTTTTGCCTCAGCAGGGTTTGCTCTCTCTGCTCCTTTCTGTTACTGTTATATTTTCTGAAAAATCTCTTGTCCAGGATTTCTTCCCCTGGGAAGCTGAGAAACCTCAGAGAAAAAGGAAAACAATTATTATCTGATTTGCTTCTCCTGTGTTTTGCTGCTTTGGAATGTGGTTTTGTGGAATTGTTTACCAACTGGTCATTGTTTTATTGGTTTCATGTGAATTAATTTAACTTAATGACCAATAAGGGTCAGGCTGTGCTGGGGCTCTGGAAGGAGTCACAAGTTTTTTAATTTTTTTTTTATTATCTTTTAGCCTTCTGTCTGTATCCTTTCTGTATTCTTTAGTATAGTTTAGTATAGTATTCTTTAATATAATATAGATCATAAAATAATAAATTAGCCTTCTGAGAACATGAAGTCAGATTCATCAGTTCCTCCCTTCATTGGGAAACCCCAAAAACACCACACTTTCTCTTAGTGCAGGTGGTTATTTATTAGAAATGTATTCGAAATCCTCTGTCAGAGAGTCTGGCTGCTCTCAGCACCCTGGGTTACCCTGCCAGGCTGAGGGGCACTGCTGGGAAATCAGGGATGAGAGCCCTGGGAATGGGCTCCTTCTGCACCAGAGTGCCCTTCACGCTCACTTCTGGTTTAATTTTGCATTTTCTGCCAGACTGACTGCAGAGCAGGCACACCCAAGGTGCACTGGCATACCCGGCAGCTGAGTCAGGCTGCACCAGCCCATGCGCTCAGTTTCAGTTGTGAAAATTTAAGAAAAAAAAAAAAAAAAAACAACAAAAAAACCCAAACAAATCCACTGAATAGAAGTCACCAAATCATCTCCCAGAGGGCAAAGAGTCACCTAGAGAAAAGTCAGCAGAACAAAAATACCTCTTTATTCTGTTTTTAGTACAATGGAGTAACAATGAGGCAACAAATGAATTAGAATAAAGAAGTCCCTTGGTGTAAGGATTGGGATTCAGATACAGAATGACAATGGCATATCTGGAATATCTGAATTTCTATGCAAAGCTGTATTCCAAGAACACTTTCATGCATGTGATGAAAGCCAGCCCACACTGGCACCTCCTCTTTCTGCTCCTGGCCTTGTGTACCACTAAAATAATGTAATCAGCTGCAGTAACAGACGTTCATTTAGAGATTTGTTTTTCCACATTTCCAAACAGAAGCCCAAGGCCTGAGAGGAAATAAGGAGTTTTTTCAGTATCCTCAGTTTCTTTAGGCTTTTATCTGACTTTAAAGAATTGGTGGATATCATTGACTATTATTCATTGTACTTTGGGGTGAAGTGTCCTTATGTAAACAGCTTGCTTTACAATTAAGCTCACTAATTAGCCCCATAATAGACTTACTACCTGTTTGGCCTGAAAGTAAATCAGGAGTGTGTCAGAGCATCCTGTTGAGGGATGATGTTGAAACCTTCCTGGGGTGTATTCATGAAAATTAAGCACAACTACCAGTATGTATGGCTACAAAATGACTTCTTTTATTTCTTTCTGAGAACATCCTGTTAAAAAAAAAAAATAAAAAAAAAAAACCAAAAAAAAAAAACTTCTATTTCCTGCATGCTCTGGGCTTTGGCTGTTCCAGAGCAGAGGTGCTCAGGTAAATACATAGCACACATGAACTCAGGGGTTTATGGCCGTTTTGTTGACGTGTTCCTCCAAACCCAGCCCAAGCCAGCTCAGTTGTTTATCATGGTCTGCATCCCTGGCAGGGCTCTCCCCTGTGCCTGTGCTTGGTGTCGTGCTCTGCATTGTTTGTAAAGTCCAGGATTGCACAAACAGTGCACCAGGGTGTGAGTAAGGGATGTGTTAGCCCTGATTAGCCTTGCAGGGTGTGTTTACACTGCTCAGCTGAGCTCCTCAGCATCACAGCTTCCTCCAGCATGGAGCTGTCATCTGTGGGGAAGAAAGAACACGTGTTTGTCTTGTAGGAGCTGTTTTCTTATCTGCCTCCTGAAGAAAGCACACCCCAATAAGCAGTTTTATATTTAGAGCCTTTGTAAACCGTGGTGCCTCTTGGCCAGGAGCTGTTTCATCTGTGTTAGGATTCTCACAAGGACTGTCAAACTGGAAAAGGGAAATTTAGGTTGGATTTCAGGAAGAAATCCTTCCTTATGAAGGCGGACAGGCCCTGGCACAGGTGCCCAGAGCAGCCCCTGGGCCCCTGGCAGTGCCCAAGGCCAGGCTGGAGCACCCTGGGACAGTGGAAGGTGTCCCTGCCATGGCAGGGATGGAACAGGATTGTTGTAAAGTCCCTTCCAACCCAAACCCATCTCTAATTCCCCTCTGGGATTCCTCTGTACTACCCAAACCATGTAAGATATCAGCACTATTATTTTATTACTATTATTTGGTTTCATGTAGGCATTTTCCAGGCTGATTCTGTGGGGTGGCTCATGGCAGCTCCATTTCATTTACCATCATTTTCTTTGATCCCTTTTTGGTGAAAGAAGTTTTAAAAAAATGCCTGTTTCTTGATCTATGAAGCAGAGTGCAGCTCTGAGCACTTGATTACAGAGTACAGTTTGAATGCTTGATTAATAGTTACTGTAAGCATTTGTAAGGAATTTGATGCATCTGGTTTGAATAAATATCACACATGTCTGAATTCAGCTGAAATTTCATCATGCTGGAAATACAGTCCTGAGGATAGAACCTGGCAACTGTGGGGATCAGGCTTTGGTGTGAATATTCTCCCTGTCCTCTTGAAATTAATGGGTTTTGCTGCTGATGCCACAGGAGTCAGGATTTCCCCAGAATTTCCCAAATTAAATAGTACAAATCAGGAGATCTGAAATCAGGAATGAACCTGTGTGAATCCCTGCTGTGTGGTTTGGGGCCTCTGCAGTTCAGTTTCCCATTTTCCCCCAGTTTGAATCCCACATTTCTGCTGCTATTCTGCTGCACAGGGAGCACACTAAAAATGCTAAATTTATTTTAAATTAAATTGATCCACGTGTTCTGCTGGCTGTGGCTCCACCGTTGCTCATTCCTGGTGGGGTCTGGGTGCCCTGAGCCCATTTCCAGGCTGGGAATTTGCACTTCTGTGCAGCTGTGCCTTTAGATCAGGACATCATTGATAGTCTCAGATGCTGCACCTGTAAACCCCAGCTTGGTGTCTCTCCTGTTTCCTTCCAGCAAACAGAAGTTTTTCTGTTGAATGTTAAGAATTACAGCAGTTCAACTTGCAGCACACTAATAATTCTATTTTTTTTTCCTATGCTAGGGGCAGTAAAGCCTCAGTACCTACAGAAATGAGTCCAGATCTTAATCTTAGTGAAAGAAATCATGTTTCAATTTCCTGAAGTGGAAGCAGGGTTCTTTTATGATTTCCACCTCAGACCCGAGGAGAGATTTTCTGAGAAGGGAAGGGTTTCTTCCTCCTGCCTTTTCTTGCCTGCCCTCCCTCCACCTCTTTCGCAAGCACCAAGTCCCTAACGAGGCTCAGTTTGCTTCTAGGATCAATCACTTCACTGATTTGCTTTGCCTTTTCTTAGCCATGGCCACAAATTGAGGATCTAACCCTTCAAAAGTTCTGCTTTTGCTTTGAGAGCTCTTTTCCTTTTTTCTCTTTTCCGGGTAATGTTTTGTTTGCTGTTTTCCCTCGTTCTGTTTGTGTATTAATACCCCAAACAGTTCTAGCTCACTTTTAATATGACATGCAACTTCCTTTTTATGGCTGCCAGCTCCTCCTGCTCTGCCAGAACAACTTAAAGACTTTCTGCTGTCTGTAAAGCCATCGGGGTACTTGAAATCCTCCGCGAAGGAGGAGAATAAGAGACGAAATAAATCCACGCCTGTATTCTTCCGTTGGCCTTATCACGGCATCTCCTTGAACATATATAAATAATGTTTTTATCAGCTTTGCCCGCCGTCCCTCTCGCTGCAGACAGTGGGAGCAGACAGGATCTGCTCACCACGCTGCCCAGACGAAAGGTCACCGTCGGATTTCTTTATTTCTTTGCATCAGGGCACAGGAGGAAAATGTGAGTGAGAATTTAAATAGAGGGGTCCGGGGTGTTGCACAGAGCACTTGGGGTTTGCACAGCATCGGTTCTTGCAGAGAGGCAGAAAAATTAAAAATACAGCAGAGGCTCAGGGAGGGCAATGAGCAGGGATTTTGCTCCTTTAATGGGAGTCACTATAGGACACAAAACAAC
The DNA here is from genome assembly GCA_019023105.1 of Diglossa brunneiventris. NCBI lineage: Eukaryota > Metazoa > Chordata > Aves > Passeriformes > Thraupidae > Diglossa > Diglossa brunneiventris. Next base: position 1,947,038 of record CM032372.1, on the reverse strand, counting down.
ACGAGTGCACACACTGCTGCTCTCAAGGTGAAGGAAAAGGAAGTTTATTTTCTGACTCCAGCATTTATAGATTTCCAAAAGTGACAGCGGATTGGAAGGTGACAGTGCCACCTCTCCAATGACACTGGACAGACCAACAGCCCATCAAATTTCTCTTCTTCTATAGAAGAATGCAAACCAATGAGTTATTTACAGAAAGCGTGTGACAAAGTTTGCTACAAGAATGTAACCATCAGAAGGTTAAGAAAATCTGAAAAAATCAAAGCGACAAATGGGTTAACCCAGTATGCCAAAAGTCGCCTTTAAAACGGTTAATTCAGTCAGCCTCGGTGAATAGATAAAAGCGGTTTGAGGACAGGTGCCAGCCCTCTCAGCAGCGGAGGGTTTCGCAGGGTAAGTCACTTGCAAATGCTGCTTTCAATAGGTGAGAAATCCCTGCCTAGAATGGGCGCTCCTGGCCTGCCGGAGCCGCACAAAGGGCGCTCAGAGCGGGCTCCTCTTGCAGAGAAACTCCGTTTATTCTGTTTGTTTATTAACCATCCCAGACGTGATCATTGACACCCCCCGGTTGTTTACCGAACTCGCATTTCTTTGTTCCAATCGTTCAGAGGAACGAAATCTCCCGTGCGGGGCTGGAAATGCGATTTTCGGAGAAGCCGTAAAACTGGCCAGGCTTGTTTAAAGCGGAGAGGCTTTAACTCTATTGACTTTCCTGCTTTGCTTTGCTCTTCGGCTGTACTTGAGCGACTTCATTAAAAAGGAGGGCAGTTACTTAATCGTACAATCCACCCCGCTGGTGTCATTTGCAGTTTCCTGTTCTATTCTTAGCCAGCTGAGCGCCAATTCTCCTTTCAACTTCTGGAGTTTTCATCTGGACCAAAATCTCCTTCTGGTACTGCGAGATCCCCTTCCCATCCTTTTCCCCAGGACAAAAAAAAAAAAAAAAAAAAAAAAAAAGATGTTTTGTGGGGAAAGGACACTTTGTGTTTCGGTGTAAATGGAGTTTTGGTGTGCCCGATGCCACTTTGGGATCTCCCCACATCCCTTGTCGGGCACAGCCCTGGCAGGAGCTGAGCACCTCTGCCATTCCATTTGGGAATTCCTCCCATTTAGGAATTCCTCCTGTTGTGTTCCCAGGCCCCCGAGGAGCCCAGCTCCCGCCGGAGGAGACATTTAGTGGCTAAGACCAGGGAAAGAGCAGCAGGGAGAGTTTCAGGGTGCTGATTGTGCCCTGGAAGGGATGCTGTGCCTCCCAGCAGAGGTGGGATTGGAGGAGGAACTGGGAGCGTCTCGGCTGTTCCTTTGTTCCCTTTTAATCTGGGAGGTCACGAATGCATCAGTGTTCATTTAGTGAGTAAGTGCTGGTCCTGCCATCACCCGGGCATGGGCTCAGGCAGAAATCAGGGTGCTGCTGGCTGATATTTGACTTTTAGACAGGGACATACCAAGCTCTGACCCTGCTTTTCAGGCACAATTTTCAGTACAATCCTTCATGTAAGGAATTTGTTTTTCCTAGGAGAATTAATGAACCTCGGTTTTACATAAAAAACTACTTTTATCCCTCTATTCTGCCAATTTAACAGCAGGCAGGAGTCCAGTTCCCACTCTGGAATAAATCCACTGCAATCCTTGTTTGGTGTCTGCCCTTTTGCCACCTGGGCAGGGGCACCTGGAGGAGGCTGTGGGCAGGAAAGTGCTGATTAATAGTTAAATTAAAATGGAGTTTCCCTCGCTCATCCCTTGGTTTGGGTGTAATCTCCCCTCTTCCAAATCACCCATTTTGCATAAAACCCCCAAAGGATTAATCATCATGGTGGTGAATGAATCAAAATTAATGAAGAAATCTCAGCAGCTCTGCCAAAAACGATCTGGGGGTTCTGAAGCTGTCAGTGAGGGATAGGAGGGTGTTAATAAACAGTTTGGTTTCATGGGCTGGAGGAGTTTGCCCCTCGAGTGCTGGGGCATTGCAGAGCTTAACAACACAGAGGCATTTAGGGAGAGGAAAAGGCAGCACCTGATCTGTGTAAGAATTTTTTGAGAGTAGAAAAGGCACCTTTAGTTTCCTAAGTTACACGTATAAAAAGAAATTTTACAAATACAGTTATATAACAACATGCTTAAATACACAGATTTTTTCGGCCAGTGAGGCAAAAATATGATTCTAAATTGTCAAAAATATGGTTTTAAAACATCCCCCCCACAAGCCCGGGTGTGGGGTCCCTCAACCTGCTCCGAGCACCTGAGAGGAGCAGCGTTGTTAGAAACCATCATTTCCATCCCCTGTTCTGTGCTGTACAACTGCTTTCCACGTGCTGCTTTATTTTTAGGGTTTAGTTACTGGCTCTGTAAGAAATCCCACTTTGCATCTTCCCCAGCATCATCTTGTGGTGCTTTTCTGTGAGCTCTGCTCTGGCAATTAAAAAGTTGCACATAATTATCCCACACACTTTTAGAGTGTCCTGGCAACAACGGATGCTCAAGGCCTGTGAAAACAACTTTATCTCCATTTGACTATTGTAAATATCGTGTAAAAAAAAGTTCAGGGTACACGCGGGGTGTGAGAGTCCAGGACAGCCTCGTTTTTATTTAATTCATTTTTCTTAAAAAAAAAAAAAAAAAAAAAACAAACAAACAAACAAAAAAAAACCTCAGCCAACATTTTTTGTTGCTCATTGGAAATATTATTGCCTGGTCTGTAGGTGTTTAAACGTTATCACGAATGCCCGTAAATAGGAGGAGGAGGAGGGAGGGGGTATCTGTTTGTAAGATGAGAAAGGAACCACTGCCTATTGTCTGACCTGAGCAGCTCCCTGATTGACTGGGAGCAGGAATATCTCCATGGGAACAGATGAATGTCTGGTTTTCATGGGCTGAAATCCCCAATCGAGCTCGCGGTGCCTTCACTAACACGCCACTCTAAATTGGCCGCTTGCGCGCTTCTTCCTACCTTTGGCTAAACTAAACCCGAATACTTCTCCCGAAGTTCTCTCTCCCAAATGAGATAAAAATACAGAACCAGCAACAGCCCAAATGAATGCGGCTGTTTTGGCCTGTTGGTGGTTTTACATTGTATTTTGTTTGTTTTGTGTTTTTGTTTTTTTTGGTTTTTTTTTTTTTTTTTTTTCAGCAAAGCAGACAAAATAATGAACTGGGATGAAGCATTTAGCATGGGCCAGCCTTCCCAGCTGCCTTTTCCAGGTCTGGGTGATGGGGAGGAGTTGTGATCCATCCTCGGGACGCAGAAGTGCTGCTGCTGCTTTGGGGAATCTGGGGAACTCCTGAGCCCATTGTGTCCCAGCTTTGCTCCGGCCATTTCCAACGCTCTGCTTTCCCTCCTAAAATGTCAGTTGACTTCAACACAGCTGAACCTAAAAACAATTCATACACAGATATTAGAGGTAACAAAAGAACCACAGTAACGAGGAGAAAATCGCAATCCAGGTTGGGTGCAGGAGTGATTCCTAAATATTAAAGCCCCAGTGGTCTTATCTGGACCAGCTGCTTATAATGTCTGCAGGAATGTGGCACATCAAGTGTGTGAACACTGCAGCTATTGTATCCTAACAGGCTGATTGAACCCTGGATAATTGGCATGTAACCTTCTCTATTAATAGTGCAGACAGATATGTGAATTAGCTGAATGCCTCAGACATATGCCATGCATTAACCAAAAGGGCTTACAATTCTCATAACAACTTGGCTAACTATTACACCAGTAATTATTCTTTAGAACTTGATAATATTAGAGCAAAATCAGAAATAATTTGTAGTTTCGGGCCAGATTATGAATAATCAGTTGCACTGTAACACGACGCCAAGGCTGGGCTGGGAGGAAGACTCGGGGCTGATAGTGGCACTTTGATGTTTTTAAAGGGGTCAGAGTGGGATTCTCTGGCTTTGTTTAGCTCTTGTAACTCGAAGGATTCGATAGGCATGAGAAACATTTAGAATAATTCCAGGATTGCTGTTCTTTCCGTGGTGCAGGACATGTACAGTCAGGGCCATTGTCTTTGGAGAGACAATAGATTATTTTCCTTTGTGAAATACCATGTGGAGGGGTAAATATGGCTTCTTCATTATTTCTTTTCATTACATTGTCTCACTGTTCTGAACTTCCCATCCTTCCATTGCAGTTGTTTGTGTAGAATGAAATGGCAAAGCCACCTTTTACTTTTTAATGAGGTTGTTCTTTTGCTAAAGTGATGGAGTGTATGATTCATGTCTGAGTGATCTCGAAAGAATGCAGCATTACAACACTTTGAAGGCAGAGAAATATCAACCATGGGCAGAGAATATTTAAATGTGGGAGCCCCTAGAGCTGCACAACCTGTCTGAGAGTGTGGAGTAACAAGCTGCTCCAACAGAGCTGTGGAGCTTTTTGTTATTTGAGAACCTTTCCTTAGAAAATCTTTTTACAATTCAGTGGAAAATAATCGGATATTTTAGGATACAAATTCAAGTTTAGATGTTCCAGCATTCTCAACAATTGTGCTGTTGTTTTGCAAATGCTTTAGTCATTTAAATGCTCCTCTTAGTAATCCACCTCCAGTCAAATCCAATAAACACCGACATAAAAAGTGTTTTAGCCAGCTGCAAATACTACACAGACAGACACGTTCATTTCTGAGGAGGTTTTATTTACATTTGCCCCTCTTCCACAGGGGCTGAGCTCAAAACAAGGTGTTTGGAAGGTGTTTTGGTGCAAAAAACTCAGAGAGCTTCCCAATGAAGCACAATCTCACATCATTCCTTGGCATTCATCTCCCCTCCTGCAGAAACTAAAATCCTAATTGCCCCCTGAGCTCCCCGCCTCAGCAGCTCCCAGGGGTAACCCTCTGCTCCACCTGCTGCACCCCTTCTCCAGTCCCCTGGTGCTCCCCAGGATCTGGAACCCATTTTATGGATTTCAGCCATCACTCAGCACCGAGGCTGCCTCAGAGCACCACTCTTCTCTCAGGTTTCAGAGGAACTTTCTTCTCTGAGTCCCCCAGCTCTTAAAGCCCTGCCCAGCCCTGCTGGCAGAGCCAGGGGAGCCCCAGGGCCAGGGATTGCCCCCCTGGGATGGGATGGGGTGGGATGGGATGGGATGGGATGGGATGGGATGGGATGGGATGGGATGGCATGGGATGGGATGGGATGGGATGGGATGGGATGGGATGGGATGGGATGGGATGGGATGGGATGGGATGGCATGGGATGGCATGGGATGGGATGGCATGGGATGGGATGGCATGGGTGGGATGGGATGGGATTGGGATGGGCTGGTCCAGTGGGGCTGATCCACATCCATCCATCCATCCCTCACCCAAACCCAACTCAGATCCTTGCTCTGAGCCCAGGCCCACTTTGGTTTTGCTCCTGAGCCGGTCCAGGGGAAACTGAGGCAGCACAAACGTTTGTGAAACCACCTTAGCAGTGCTGAAAGAAATGAGGAGCTGGCATGGAAGGCTGGAATACACTCTGTGTGCATGGACCTTGCTTGGCATCTCTTCCCTCTTCCCAGTGGAAAAATATCAAAAAAAAGGCGATTAGCCAGGAACCAGCGCCCACCCAGTCAAGCTCTGGAGCAGAGCTCTTCAAGCACAGGTTTTTGATATTTGTCCATCAAAGTAGTGAAATTTTTTCTGTTTTGGCCCTTAATGCCCACCCACCATGACGTTTATCTCTCCTGCTCCTGAGCAGGATCAGGTGAGCGGAACAGGAATCTGTCCTTTATTTAGGGTCCTTACCCAGGGTTTTCTCTCTCTTTAAAGTACTGAGCAATGATTTTCAGTGGTGAGGCAGCAGATAATCCAAGGCTGTGTGGTTTGGGCAGCTTTTGGGGCTCCAGTGTGGATTCCTCAGGGATGGGCATGGCTCAGGGGCAGGAGGGGCAGCACCCCATGTCCAGTCACTGCTGGTGCAGGGTGGGGGCACCCAGTGGGCTCAGAGGGCAGGAGCCATTTCATATCCCATTTCCTCCTGGAAACCAGGAGCCATAACAGGAGGATAATCAAGACCCTGTCTTTGTAATTCAGCATCAAAATCAGAAGGGAGCCCAGGAATTCTTACTGTTAGCTTAGAGCAGAAATCCCAGTGTTAATGGAGATTAGGAAGTATTGATTTGTCACAGGCCATAAGGTTTCCTGTGTGCCTGACTTTCCTTAATTCCCCTGGGTTTGACAACATTGACTTAGACCTGTGATGAAGGATAAAACATCACCATCTGCTCAGGCAAACATTTATAACTTTAAAAGACCCATCAAGACAGTGAGATAGAGAATAAAATCTTCATCATGTTTAAGATGGTGAACAAAAAAAAAATCAGAGTTTTTAATTCAGGGTTCTTTTAAGGAAATGCAAGAGCAGCTGAGGAAGAAGATAATGGGTGAATGGTTTACAAACAGATGCTGGTTCCTGGTGAAATGATAGAGGTTGGTAGGCAGCAGTGCATTGAAATTCTGTGTTTTGGCTGTGATATCTGTTGGGGAGTGTTGCTGGAGTCGTGTTCCATCCAGTCACAGACAGACAGACAGACATGAGCTGTCCCACCTTTCCCAAGACACTGTGACTCACAGCTGGTGTCTTCTCCTGCAAGCACCAACAGCAGCTCTGTGTAAAGGCCCACAGAGTGAATCACTGCCCAGCCTGGTTCCATCCCAGATAACACCCTGTGCCTTGAGACTCGTGGTTTGGTGTGGTGTGTTTGAAAATGCACATTTCTGATGGTTTTGGACAGCTGCCAGCACAGCTCCTGCAGGCCCCAATGAATGAGGACCCTCAGTGTGTGCTGGTGCTGGTGCTGGTGCAGGGCAGTCCCTGACAAATATCACTGCTGCTATCTCCATCTCTCTTTGTGCTGCAGCACCCCAATATGCAGCCAGTGCAATTTAGGCTGCACTAAACCAGCCTAATGGCCGAGGCATGAAAGGATGGACTGAGGCTGCTCTGATTGCTGCACCCTTAACAGCCCGATGCTGTGAGCCACACAGTTTACTTTTGTGAATCTTGCTCTCAAAGATGTGCAAACATCGCTGCTCTGCTCACCTGCCACTAAACCACAGAATGGCCAAATGCTGTGGGCTGGAAGGAACCTTAACATCATCTCCTTGCAGCTCCCCTGGGCAGGGACACCTTCCTCTAGACCAGGTCCTGCCAATGCTCATAGTGCTGCTGAATAAAAGTAAAAACTCCTCTGAAACTGCTCTGCCCAGTCACTGCCGAGCTTGCTCAGGAAGCAGTTTGGGTGTAACTCGTGAGTGAGAGGCAGGAATTGTTCACAGTGATAACCACAATGAACATCACACTCTTCCCTCTGAGCAATCTGTGAAGGCTGAGCCAGGTTTGGTTTATTTGTTAGTGAAAGAGCTCAGGTCCTGCTAAACATCTGCTTTTTGAGGCTGTTGCTTTTAATTAAATGAGCATTTTTATCAGAAGATGTATTGCAGCACATTCCTGTAATGGTGATTCCATCCTTTCCCTGCCCCTCAGTGCACACAGGGCACAGCCCCAAATCTCGGGGCCAATGGGAATTTTTCTGGGTCCCTGAGGCTCAGGCACAGGGAAAGCTGCAGGGGAGATCCTGGGAAAGGGCAGGACACCCAAAGGAGAGGCTGGTTAGTGTGATTGTGGCCAAAAAGCCCAGATTTGAGCAGTTCTCAGGAGCCTGGGTGCAGCTGCAGGCAGAATTCCTGTGCCTCCACTTCTGGTGCCTCCAGAGCCCACGGTGGAGCAGGAGGGAATCCTTGTGATAATGAGCTGGTTCGAATAAGAGAAGAAATCCAACATCATCAGGGCTCGGCAGTGCTGGGTACTGCACAGACCTAACGCTGATTCCATGTGAGGAGATGAATTTCAGCTGCAGAAAAGAACCCCCCGGGCCAAGAGGGATGGGCTCCTCCTCAGGGTGGCTCCTGGCAGCACGGGGGATGCACAGCTCCACCACAGGGCTGCTCCAGGGCAGAATTGGCTTGAAAGGGTGATTTGGGTGATCTGGTTACAACACAACTCACGGGTCTCATGGACATTTGATCTATAGAAATTCAAGTGAAGCCTGGCAGGGGCAGGGGGGGGTGAAAAGGGCTCCATGGGAATGTCTTGAATGCTCCAGCTGAAGAAATTTTAAATATTAAAATTAAATTATATATATTAAATATACTGATAAGAGCACCATTTAACCTAGGCAAGTCGTTGGGGTTCTGTTTATTTGGGAAATAATTATTTATTTTATTTTGACAGAAGGAGAATAATATATTCTTCTTTTAGGAGATACATTATTAATAATATATTAATATATCTCCTTTTAGGAGATATATTAAATAATATAATAATCAATAAGATTATGATTATATTATCATCATCTTATTAATTAAATAATTATTATTATGTTCCTTACATAAGATGAATATTAGCATATCATAGTCGAAGAACAGGGGGAACCCTTCCTCTGCACTTTGGAGGAAAAGTAACTTCATTCATAATTTGGGGATTCCAAATGTCTGAAGCTGAAGATTTGGTAAGAGGCAAGTCCAGGGAAAGAAGGGAAAAGAAAAGTGAGAGTGAACACATGTAGGGATGCTTCCTTTCAATTTTTAGGGAAACGCTCGCAAAGAGGGGGAAATATTGAAATAGAGTTCAAAAAATTAAAAAATAAATTTCAACCATTTCACGTTGGGGAGGGATGCTCGGCTGGCGGGGCTCAGCTCCAGGGGAGTTTCTCTCCCCCTGCAAAGGGTGCTTCCCCCAAATGTTTTTTTAATCAGTCGGGTTTTAAACAATGTGAGCTGACAGCAGCCCTTTAATATGCATGGCCGAGGCTCTCGAACTGCGAGGAGAAAGGGCGAGGAGATTTCCCTGGATTTGGGAGCGCGGTCTGGAATTTCATAGGTGCAGAGAAAAGGCTGCCCGCCTTTGAAGTGCGCTGCTTTATATGCTAAACAGCGCTGCTGACTGATTTACTGCCACTCCGCATCCAGGGGCTGGGGAAAGGAAGCCGCGACTTTCTGTGGAGTGCGATGAGGAATTATTGACAGATAGGGATAACGGGTTCCACTTGCTTGCGAATTTGCTTCCGAACCCCAACAATTTTCACACGAGCCAGGGCTTGTAGCAGAGCAGTGCCACGTTTGGTGGGGCCCTGCCACACCTGGAGCTGCAAACATCACCCGGCTCTCCACGGCAAAGGGGAAAGGCAGCACTTGCAGGCAGCACGAATATTTTTGTTATTTTTCTGTGAATTAGTGCAGCCCACTCTTTCACTGGGGTAGGAGCTGCTCTTTTAGCCTATCTTCCCAGGGAGTGTTTTAGATTCCTGGAATATTTTGTCTCCACCAGAAGATTTAACAGCCTGATTATGAATCGATGGCAGGGACCCTCCTCAGCAATAAATTCATATTCATGGGGGGAAATGAACTGTGGAGCATCTGTGGAGTTCCGAGACCAAAACCCTTTGGAACAAAGAAATTCCTCCCAAAGAGTGACCCAGGGAATTGTGCTCTGAACACTTGGGTTAGGAAGGATCTCTTCCCATGATTCAGGAATAAATGCCAGGCTGGCTGTGGAAATACTGGAGCCTGTTGTGCAGTCTGGTGTCAGAATGTGCAGTTTGCAGCGTGGTTAAAATAAAAAAAAAATTTAAAAAAAGCACTGATATGAAGCAGCGAGCAAGAATTGAATAGAGGTTTTGTTTTAGTGCCTCTGAAAGGAAGCTGTCTCCTCTAGGAGAACACTTCTTCCTCGATAGCTATCATTAGTTGCTTCTTTACATGCTCTGGAAAGATGTTTCTTTGAATCTTTATGTGTGGCAAGAGGCAGAAAAGGGTGGAGGATAAAAGAGAGCTAAAAATAGCAGCAGCATCTGAATGCACAAATGCAGAACTTGTCTGCAAAACGGGTAACAAAGGCAAACATGCCTTAGCACATCAAAATATTGCTTTTTGTAGTGGGTATTTGTGTTCTCTAACGACATTTCTGCTGGGGAAGGAAATTCTGCCTCCTCCTCCTCCTCCTCTGGCAATAACCAGCAGGACAAATTTCATTCACTCCATTCCCCAAAGTGGAATTTGCTCCTTCAGAGTCCCACTTAACCCAACCCTTCTGTGCCGTGGTTTCCTGTCTGTCAATTGAATTCTCAGGCATATTATTAAGTCATTTATGTTTTTAAAGCACTTGGATATCTCATAAAACTGATTGCAGGAAAGTGCACTTACACTGGTACACCTTAATAAACCCAGATCATGCCAGGCCCAATTAAACTCTTTTTTATGTCCCACCATGCAAATCTTCCTGTAGAGCTTGAAGTTTAACTTTCAAAGCTCAGCTGAGTTATTCAACTGATTACTATCTAATCCACCCACCCATCATCCACCCCCTCAAAAAATGTTCAAATCCTGCCAGAGTGATGGTTTTATTTTTAAACTTGAATGTCTAAGCATTCCTCACAGATGTGAGAAAACTTGAGGCTTAATCATTACAGCAACCCGTGCTGGCATTAGCCAGGCCACAGCCTTCTGCCAAAATGGGGTTTTCAGCAATAAACTGCTGCCCTGGCCCAGCCCCGAGCCGCCTGGGAGCAGCACGAGGGAGTTTTACCTGTGGTGGCCCTGGGACAGGGCGCCACCATCCCTCCCGTGCCAGCTCCAGCTGGGGCACACTGGGGACATTTCCAGACTGCAGGGCAGCTGCAAGCACAGCTGGGACAGCTGTGGATGGACAAACAGCCACAGGAGCTCTCTCTGGTGGTGAAGGCTGGGGCAGTCTGGGGGGTACACTGGGGACAGTTTTGGGGGTACAAGGTGCCTGTGCCATTCCTTGTTGGCTCACTCCTGGCATCTCCTCCCTTTCCTCCCTCGCCTCTAGCCCTCAGGGCAGCAGGTCTGTTCTATTTGAATATTCCATGTCCAGCAAAAGGAAGATTCCCAAAAGAGAATTTATTCATTTTATTTCAAACATCTGGCCTGGCTTGGGACCTCAGTTGAGGCAGGAGCAGGCAGCCTCGGCAGGGCAGGGCTGGCATTATTCCTGGCCCAGAACTGGTTCTGGTTCACTCCAGAGCCCCTCAGAGACTTTGCTGTGCAGGCTCTGTCCCACCCAGCTGTTCTGCAGGAAATATTTCATTGCACCGGGCTCTTGGATTGCCTGGGCTGGTGCAAACAAGCAGAACTCGTCGGTGCTGAGGGAAGCCATGGATATTTACAGCTGCAGAGGATCCCCTCTGTTCTGTTTTAATGGATAATTGCCATCATCTGTCCCAGACCTGGGCAGCTGTGCAGAGGGGCAGTGGCTGCACGGGAGGCTGTGCAGGGTCAGGATGCTGCTCTGGCTGACGGGTCACACCCTGCACCTTTTGGGGTGCAGCAGGACCATGTGCAGGGTCAGGATGCTGCTCTGGCTGAAGGGTCACACCCTGCACCTTTTGGGGTGCAGCAGGACCATGTGCAGGGTCAGGATGCTGCTCTGGCTGAAGGGTCACACCCTGCACGTTTGGGGTGCAGCAGAACCATGTGCAGGGTCAGGATGCTGCTCTGGCTGAAGGGTCACACCCTGCACCTTTTGGGGTGCAGCAGAACCATGTGCAGGGTCAGGATGCTGCTCTGGCTGAAGGGTCACAGACCCTGCCCTTTTGGGGTTGCAGCAGAACCATGTGCAGGGTCAGGATGCTGCTCTGGCTGAAGGGTCACACCCTGCACCTTTTGGGGTGCAGCAGAACCATGTGCAGGGTCAGGATGCTGCTCTGGCTGAAGGGTCACACCCTGCACCTTTTGGGGTGCAGCAGAACCAGGTGTGCTGTGCTCAGACATGGGTTGCAAGCCATGGGAGCTGGGCAGCCCCAGGGAATCTGCAGCTGGGTTTCTTTAGGAAATTTGGTGCCTGGCCAGGTGGTCACAGAGGCTCTGGGGCAGCTCAGGGCTCCCGCACACCCCAACACCTCTGGTGGGGATTTGTGCTCTGGGAGAGCCAAAGATCTGGTGGGGTTTTACTGTGAGCACAGAGTGGTTCCCTGGTTCCCAAGATGAGCTCAGTTTCTTTATGATGAAGATCAAGATGAACAAGATGAGCCCAATTCTTTAGGGCAGCTCAGTGGAAAACCCTCCTGAGGAGGCTCCTTAGACAAAACTGTATTTTTGTGTGTCAGTGCAGCTGTTGGGCTGGCCCATCCATCTCTGGGTCCATAAAAATCTGATCCATTTGATCTAAAAGTCTGATCCATTTGGTCTAAAACGAGCTGATTTTTAGAGGCTGGAGGGAGGGCAGCCTCTCCCTGATGATCAATAAATACTCCATTATTTGTACCAGCACTGCTGGGTGCTCGGCAGCTCAGACACTGCTCCCAGGGGGTACTGGGGGGATTAATCCCATCTGCTTACAAACAATTCTCAGGTCAGGCCCAACAAACCCAATTACAGTGGTCCAGAACTCATAAAGCCCCTTGAACTCAAGGTGCCCCTGTCAGGGTGCAGAGCTGGGCTGAGCACCTCTGGTGAGACAGGGAAGAGCCCCTGGTGAACCCTGAAATCATCAGGGCTGCCAGGAGTTAATTAGGGGGGATTAAGGGCCCGTATGAAAAATAACAGATGTGAGTGAGCAGCAAGTTTGCAAGCAGCACTATGACCAATCAATATAAAGCTGTGTTTAGCAGCAGATTATGCACCAAACATGGCAGGGATTAAAAAAAGCAAAACTCTTCCTACTTGAAATCAGATTTGAAATGCTGGCAGTATGCAAAGCACCCAATTATGAAAGCAGCGTGCTTCCACTGCTGGGGAACTCCTCCTCCTTGTTCCTACACAAGGTGATTTTTAAAAGCTTGGCTTATTTTCCTAGTTTTGTTTTCACCCAGGCCAGAACAAAGTGAGACACAGGTAACAGAAGTGCCTTCAATAGTTACTTTGTTGGCAGAGCATCATTTCAAGTCCGTTTTGCATTTCTATACGAGAGTGATTAATCTAAGCTAGAAAGGATGGGAAAAAATAAACATTAGGATAAGCAGATATGATATCAGGAGCTGGCTGTGCTTGAAATTTCTCTTGATTATTGCTGCTAATGCTCAAGACAGACAGGAACTGCAAATAAATAAATACGTTCTGTTAATATTTGCTGAAATTTTTGAACACATTCCCTTTGGCTCTGCTTGGACTCCAGCTCTCTTTTGCTTTCTGGGAACATATGTGTGATTGAGTTGGAGAACAAATGTTTGGAGAAGAAGTTCAAAGTCTCTAAAACTGGCCCACATTTGTATTTGTGTCAGAGATTTGTGCACTTTAACCCCAGCTCAGGATTCCTGCTCAGGACAGCACTGACACCCAGGTAAATCCCTGCCTGCGCCAGAGCCAGGGTGATTTGGATGGGGGGAACCTCCCATTGTCCTTTTTGACTTTTTTGTGCATCTTGGGGTTCTAATCCTTCCCCAAAACCCAGAGAAGTCAATGAAATCAGTCCCTTTTGGATTTAAAGGATTTTGGAGGAGGCTCCCAGACAGCAAAGTTTATGTGACTTTGCTCCAGCCCTGCAAACTCAAGGATTCACAAATTTTGAAGTCAGAACCTGCAGAATTGTGGCAAAATTATTTTTAAAATTATAAATTTTGGCTCTTTTGCCTTTTTGTCTCCTGAACCTATGTGGTTCATATTTCCCAGCTGCCCTGCCATGTTGGTGATTTAGTGAACCAACTGCCAACTGCGTTTCAAATATTAAATGCTGCAGATTATCATCAGCTGGCAAAAATCTTAATTTTTTTGAAGCAAGTTTTCCAAAACACTTTAGTAAATCCTGTTGAACGAGCAAATCAAAACACTGTAGGAAAACTTGACTTGAAATGGAGGCTTTGCCAAAACCCGAAGAGTTTAATGTGAATTTGTGTTTATACTTGAGGATATTCCCTGCGCTGCAGCTGGGAGGTGTGATGTGAAAACCCTGAATAAGTGTCCGTGTAAACAGGCAGCCTGGTGAATGCTCTGGGTTTTATCCTGATTTATCTGGATTTTATCCTGATTTATCAGGATTTTATCCTGGATTTTATGCCACCTTAGCTTTGGGAATCACAGAATCTATCCCAGGTTGCTCCAACTTAGGCACTTCCAGGGATGGGGCAGCCACAGCTTCTCTGGGAGGAATTTCTTCCAGTAATTAAAATAAAGGGCAAAATTTGGCTTTGTACAGACTGGCCAGCAGAGCAGCATCGCCTCTCTTAATCCAACTTTATCAGATTCAAAGTTTTAGGGATGTTCCAAAATGCCGAAACTCCAATTCTGGCTTGTGCTACAGGAAGCTCCAACTGTGTGACTTAAAACCTTTAAGTTATTCACCTATTGGTTAAAAACATCAATTAAATGTTTTCCTCAGGAGGGGAAAAACAGCAAAACAAGCAAACAAAATAAAAACAACCCGTTTCAGAGCTGTCATGGCCTTGGAATTCTGATTGTCAGCAGCTTCTGGGACAGGAGAAAAGCTGGGAGAAGCCTGGTACAGCATGAGAACTGTGCAGCATTCTGAGGCTCCAGTTAGGATTTAGTGGCTGATTTTGTGGCTTTACGACACCAAGGGGTTGCATTATTTGCAATTTGCAGACTCACAGGGCTGTAAAATATGGAGCGCTTACGTTTTGGAATTAAAAAGCCATTTTCACCAATAAATCGAAGCAGATTGGAACCCATACAAAAATCTGTTCCTTTTACCAGAAGAATTTGAACAGAAACCGGGCAAGGGTTCAAAGGCAGAGCACAACCCAGGATGTGTTCGGGTTTGCAGGATGCAGCCAGTTGTCATTTGCTCACTGATCATGAAATCAGTGCTGCTGAGGGGGCAGGATGGGATCAGCATTCCTCCTTTTTCTGTTCATTGTTCTTATCTCTGGACAAGTTGATAAGGGGAAAAATCAAGGCAGGACATGAGTAATTACAAGGTCCAAGTGAGCTCCCTTGCCAGGGCTGGGCCAGATCTGCTCTGCAGGGAAAGGGACACTGGCTGAGGGAAAAATGCATTTTTCTCCATACAAATCATGCTAGCTCATTCCAGCAAAATTCCCATGGAAACTCCAGGGCCATCCAGCACTGTTCATTAAAGGGAAACGTGGTTTCAGGTTTGCTTTGGGCTCCTATCGTGCCATCCAAGCTCTGCACAGGACAGGGACAATAAATGCAGTAAATCCTGTGCTCCACCACCTCAGGCAGGGAAAACCATCCAAGCTGCATTTCCCATGGAATGGCAGCTGAATTCCCTCCCGAAGGACTGGCTGGATGCAGAACTGAAAGAGCAGATAGCAGAAATATCACCTGCAAAAACCCTGCTAGGTTCAAACATTGCTTCCCAGAATCCTGAAAACACTTTAATTATTTTTTAAATTAGCACATATTTATTGACTTGCTTTTTTTTTTCTCAGTAAGTTTTAGCAAGATAAAGAGAATATTTCACTGGTCGTGGCAGGGCTGGGTCTCCTGCCAGAGTTTGTGGGTTGGTTAATTTTTATACAGTAGGGGAAAAACAAAGGAAGAAAGAAAAAGAAAGAAGTAGGGGAAAAGAGTCTCCCAGATATTTTCTGACTCATTTTGTTTCTGTATCAGGGTGGTTGTAAAAATGCTGTTGGATGTGGAGATTAACTCCAGTCACCAAGCAACTAAGGTGGGGAAAGGGATGAGTGTTAGCAGGAAAACAAGGATATGAGTAAAGCAAGGCAGAGTTCTGGTTGTTCCAGGAAAAAAAAAAATCACTTCAAAACACATCTCCAAAACAAACAACACTTTTCACTTAGAAAATCCAAAACACACATCAGCATTCGAGTAATTCCTGCCATTGACTGCTTGCCTCTCACCCAGCACATCTTCCAGCAGGAAATATCTGAGCTGTACAAATACAAGGCATCCAAGAATCTTTGTTTTCCTCTGAAATGCAAGGCCAATAACTTATCTCTTATTAACAAGTTCATCTTTTGTTTCCCCAAGGTGCCTTTTTTAGTTTTCCTTTTTATTTTTTCCCTCTGTATGTGCGTGTGTGATTGTGTGTGTGTGTGTGTGTGTGTGTGTGTGTCTGTGTCTGTGTGTCTGTGTGTGTGTGCTCTTGGCAAAATTGTTTGGAACACAAAGAAAGCAGCTTCCCCTCCCGTTGTTTTGCTGCCTTTGCAGGCATTTCTTTGCAGGGAGACAAAGCTGGGTTTCCTCTGTGCTGGTGCCCAAAACGTCCCAACATTCCTGTGAATGGAGGCTGCTAAAGACAGGCAGCTCTGTTTGCAACTTGTTATGACAAAAATAGCAAAAAAAAAAAAAAAAGGGGGGGGGAAAAAAAATAAAAGGAGGCAGCTTGTCAAATTAGGAATTACATGAGGTCAGCAAATTTGGGAACAACCGCAAGGGGAGGAGGGAGAAGGAGAGAGACCTAATTAGGGCTGGGGGAGGAGGAGGAAGGGTGGCCCCTCTGAAAGCCCAGAGCTGCTTTTGATCTCAGAGGGGCACTGGGACCAGGCCCCTCTGATTCTGCTGGCCACGGTGGCCCTAAATGTGCCTAAAAACTAAAAAATGTGACTAAAACCAGCATCCTGCTGGCCACTGCTGTTCCTGAGCTCTCTGAGCTGGGTTTGGCCCCAAACCCTGTTCCCCCTGGTGCCTTTTGGGGTTTTCCTGCAGTGCCCATCCCTGTGGCTCCCAGAGTGACCTTGTGCCAGAGCCAGGGCCCCAAACCCTGTTCTCTCTGGTGCCTTTTGGGGTTTTCCCAAAAAACCCATCCCTGTGACCTTGTGCCAGAGCTCTGAGCCAGCTCTGGAGAGGGAGCTCAGCCCTCGGGGCAGCTCTGGCATCCCTGCACAAGGATGGCAGTGCTGGCACCTCGGATGTCACAGGCACAGGAGGCTCCTGCAGCTGGGGCAGAACTGCCAAATTCCCATCCAGAAAAGGCTCTGACTGCTGCCAGAGCTTCCTGGTATCACCTGTGTAATTCTGGAAAGCAGAGAGGGCAGGAACCCAAACTCCTTCATCCTGCTCTTCTCCCAGTGCCTCCCTTTGCTTTTCTTGTCCAGGGCTGACAATGATCCTGCTGACCTGCAGCTCCTGTAGGGCTGCCCAAGCTGCAGGGGATGCTCTCCCTCCACCTGTCCATTTTGTAATGCTTGACAAATTCCTGGATTATATTTTATTTCCCAATCCCTGTTTATCAGTGTTCCACAGTTCAATATAAATATACAATATATATAATATATATATTTATATATATAAATATATATAAATATATAAATATATATATAATATATAGTATATAATGTATAATATATAATATATAAAATATATATATATTATATTTTATATTTTATATATTATATATTATATATATATAGTATATATTATATTATATATAATATAATATATATATAATATATATAATATATAGTATATAAATATATAAATATATAAAATTATAGATATTTGTATAGATATATTAATATATTTATATATATTTATATCTAAATATCCAAATATATATATTTTAGTTCTATTTTAGTTATAACATATATATTAGTTTTAATATTCCTTAAATATAAAATATTCGTTTAATAATTAATATTAAATATATCAGGTTTTATATTCCTTAAAAACAAACCAAAAAAGTTTTCTGCAGGTGTCATAGGGAAGTTCAAATTAAAAGTAAGATTTCTACGCAGCCAAAGAGCTTTGAAACAAACCAATAATTGTATTTTCAAAGAGCATTATGATTCCTGGGCCAGCTGGGGGTGAGGGTGAAGAGTGTCCTGCCTTGTGAACACACTTGGGAATGGCATTCCCAGTTGTTTAGCCTGATGCAGCACAATAAACCATAAGGCAGGAGCTTGTTGAGCCTCTGCCTGGCTCCCAGGGCTGCACACAGAGCAGGGCTGTTCTTGCTGCTTGCCTTTGCTCACATGCAGATGCAGAATCCAAATCAGCAGCTCCCAGTTAACTATTTATTCAAATCAAATTCAACCAGCTAATTGTTCCCAAGCCTTTGCCCTGCACTATTCATTATTGGGGACGTACAATCGGTCCCCAGGGACCCAGCTTGGATGACAAGGCTCTTTTTTGGGCCTGGATAATTAGAGTGTGAGAGTATAATCAACAGTAAATACCAAATTTTCCTTATAGACAGAAGCACCCTCCTCCCATCCCGATATCTCTGCTAACAGTCCCTCAGTCATGCCACAGACAGCCCTGGCATGGGGCACAGGGCTGAGAAGGGAGGAAAAAGTGCTTTGCAAATGTCTGAAAATCCTTCCTTGTGCTCTGGCTGATCCCTGTGCAGCACCCAGGGGCAGGGAGGTGACAGGTCCCAGGGCAGGAGTCACCTCCAATAAATAAATGTGGCATCTTTGAGGTGGCACACCTGGAAATGGCACCTTGCCAGCCACATTTTCAATCCTGCAGCTCAAATCTGTCCCAGCTTTGCATTGTCTGATTGGGGAGTTAAAAGTCCAACATTCTGATTTGTTAATTTTTAACCTGGGTTTGGAAAAATGTTCTTTTTTTTTTTTTTTTTTTTTTTTTTTTTTTTTTTTTTTAATGGGGATGTAAAATTAGCAAATCCACCCCACTGGAATATAAAACATCCAGTTAGCCCCACTAGAACCATGCAGTAAGAACTAAACTAGATAACCTATTTGGGCTTAATCCAGCCTGAACAAAGGCAGCAGTTCAAGTTGAAACTGAAAGCCAATATTTAATATCTGAGCTGGAAAAGGCAGCATTTGGTGGAACTTCAACAGAATTGCCAAAGTTTAACAACTGGAGAGGGGGGAAGTTGTGAATTTTAACCTTCTGGTTATTGCAAACAGAAAGGAAACTTTTTCAAACAGCAGCTGAGGAAGCTTACAAATGAAATTACATGAATGTGGCTCATCTGGGAAGGAGGAAGTCCTGCTCACATACATATGTTTTATGCAGCAGAACTGTTTACTTTATTTGTAAACCTTCCAAAACCTGTCCAAAGTTCAGCCTTTGTTCAAGGTAAGAATGTAATTGCACTGCCCTGAGATGCAAGAGAAGCAATAAAGTTAGGATTCACCAGAGGAAGACAATTTGGAATTAAGAAAAAGCAATTTAAACAATCTTAATGCCTCTCCTCCCTCCCCTCCTAATGACTCTCATCCCCTCCAGAAATCTTTGAAGGGAGCCAAAAAGCACGAGCAGTGTGTTTAAAGGTCGTGTGTGTGTGCTGTGCTCCTCGCTGCAGTGAGCCCTGGAGAATCCCACCAGGACACTCTTGGTTTACATTTTCATCCAAGTTTTGTTTTTAGGGAAGACACAGCAATGCCCAGGCTTTATACACAACCTCTGAGATGTGTTTAATTCTGGTAATTAGGCTCTTGTTGGGACTTTCAACAGCAAAGCCTCTCTGTGGAAGTTCAATGGAGATTTATTTTCAAGCACAGAGCGTACTTAGAGAGAAATAAAATTAGGGAAATAGGAAGGCATATTGAATATAGGCACTCTTTCTGCAAAGATAAATGATTTAGTAATGAATAGATTCTTCAGGCCATAAAAAATCCATTTATTTTCTTTTGAATTCCAACCAGAGGTCTTGCACTTTCCCACTCAGTTATAATCAGTTAAAATGAGAACACAGAGAATGAAACCAGTGTACAGGCAGGGAAGGCAACAACCACAATGTATAATAATAAATAGAAGTTAAATTAACCAACATCTCAAAAGAGGCAGCATTTGCACAGAAAGGTGCTGGTTTATTACCATCCAAAGGGGGAGGAAGATGAGATCTAAAACACACACACCCTTACAAATTACCTGCCTGGCAACAACAAGCTGCCAGATTTTAGGCAACTCATTAAAATGGAGGATCCACTTGACCTCATCTGTAATTGTGGGAATGAACCAGAAATATGATTAGTGGGGTAACTCCAGGGGTTGCTCCACACTAAATCTGCCTTATCAGGGAGCCTGACCTCGCAGCAGAGCAGGAGCAGCAGAGCTGCCTCTGCCCCCCTGGCTGCTGCTGGGCTTCATCCTCTCATGGGCATCATCCTCTCATGGGCTTCATTGTCTCATGGGCTTCATCCTCTCATGGGCTTCATCCTCTCATGGGCGTCATCCTCTCATGGGCGTCATCCACTCATGGCGTGCATCCTCTCATGGGCTTCATCCTCTCATGGAGTGCATCCTCTCATGGGCTTCATCCTCTCATGGGGTGCATCTCTGCCCCCCTGGCTGCTGCTGGGCCTCATTCTCTGGCACAGCCCTGAGGAGCAGCACAGGCTGCCCTGGCTTTGTGCCCCCCTTCATCCCCCATTTCCAGAGGGGATGGGCCCACCAGAGGGGCAGGAGGGGCAGTCTGGCCAGGCTAACACCACAGGAT